>CM076065.1:18670833-19907916 GCA_038088235.1 Zacco platypus | reverse complement strand
GTTTTAAGGTGCCATCACGGTGCCTGGGGTCACACACATGTACTTTAGCACCTTTTAAATCACACGCCTTCTGTGATTGATGAAGTGAGCAAGGAGCATCTCAAAGACTCTGCACACAGACCCACACCTGCGATACTTCTGTCTTATTGCAGAACATAGGTAAGAGGGTAATACAAAGGCAATGCTCAAGATAAAAGACGCTGCTCTCTTTACTAAGCCATTGCATATATCTATCTCTAAGTAAGAGTGACAGGTCTTTGATGCTAGTGTTTAGCTCAGAATAACGCATTTCATGATAATATGCATAGCTGCATATGTAAAACGCTTTTGCCTCTGAGACATATTAATTCACAGACTCGCAAATGTTTCTGACAATTACATTGCCTCAAGGGAGCATTTCCACCTAAATTTGCTTCTCGTCATTCTAAAGTAAAGCAATTAATTGTGTGTAGATGCGTTACCACCGGATAACTTTTTCCTCTTCCTGTTTTACTTTAGTCATGTAATTGCAGTAGACAATCAGATGCCTGCTTTATGGGTGCATGGTAGAACTGTCACTTCCTGTTGGGTGCAGATAACACGGGAGCTGTCACAACCACTTACTCTGCGCTAATGCGCCCCACGCAGAGCTGATAGTTTCATTGAATCAATCAGGGTCTTCTGTTTTCCCAGCTTCACATCTCACTTGGCATGCAGCTCTTTATCTTGTTAACAAGACATAATGAACAGTTGGTGAAAACTTCAGGCACTTCAGGGGACATGATGCAAACAAAATGCGAGCACAGCCTGGCAAAGTCAATGTGTAACCATCTATCCACTGTGTCAATGACTTCGTTTACATGTGCAACAATAACGCGATTACTTATAATCAGAGTAAGGTCTTAATCCCAGTAAGATGTTTACTTGACACGAGCAGATCTCCTCACACCAGTTTACATTCATTTTTCATTACTCTGTTTATTCGCTAATAAGTATGGTTATACCACACTCAGATAAGCATACATGCATGTTACCGGCCATTGATTTAATATACTCGCATAATAAATCCCATTATAATTGCATTATGAGGGTGCACTCAATGATACAAGCATTCTTTCATTGTAATGGAATTCTTGTTACAGCACTCAACTTTCCAGAAGTACTGTCCTGATGTGCTACATAAAGGATTAGTTCACTTTCAAATGAAAATTAGCCTAAGCTTTACCCACACTCAATCCTTCCTAGGTGTATATGACTTTGCTCTTTCTGATGAACACAATCGGAGAAATATTAGTAATTGAACCTGTTGCTATACCCGACAACCTCCTGCAGTGAAAAATACATCACGGAGCAAAGAGGACACTGACAACGTATGAAACAGTTTCATATTTAAAATATTGTAATTTTTTAAGTAGTTTAAACACTAAATACCGTATACCGTTAATCTACTATATCCCTGACTGCTTTGTCGGATAAGATGGCGGATTTGGCTCAATTATCCTGACGGATCAGAGCTTCAGTGAAGAGGGGTGACGAGTATTAGCGGAAGAAAGTGCTTCCATCCCCATCCACCCATAATAAACGTTCTCCACATGGCTCCGGGTGTTAATAAAAGCCTTCTGAACTGAAAAAAAAAAAAAATCCATATTTAACAAATTATGAAGTAAAATATCTAGCTTCCATCAGAATGCCTTCTGTATTCAACATACAAAGAAAGTGTAAAACTCTTGCAGTTCAAAAAGCTTACATTACGTCCTACGCCTACCCTATTCAACTTAAGGAAACCCACAGTTTCCGACGCCAGTTTACACTTTCTTTGTAACTTTAATACAGATTTTACTTCATAACTTCTCCAATTGTGTTGATCAGGAAGAAGAAAGTCATATACATCTAGGATGGCTTGAGGGTGAGTAAACCTTTGGCTAATTTTCATTTGAAAGCGAACTAATCCTTTAATGTCTCTTCACTGCTTAATGTCTCTTTCACTCTTCAAGATCCTTGCGCATCAAAAGAAAGGCATAAGCAAAATGTCCTAGTGCACCTAGGGTTGCTACACTTTACTCTTACCGAAGTCCCTGGAGCCTTTTGGGGAAGCAGTTGGTGGTTTGTTGACCTTGTGGCATGCTGTGAGACAAACCACCATGTGAAAGCTAATGCCCCAAACATCTTGAACTTTGACTTCTTGAGAAATGGAAGGGGAATTAATTGCCAGAATTCAATGAAAGAGCAAACACGCAACTGAAATAAAAGAAGTCCGTCTGTGAAGAGTGGTTTCCCTCTGACTTTGCATAGAGGACAAATTAATTGAAGTGTCCTATACCTCCTGCTGTGGATCTTTGTGACTTCAACTTAGAGCTAAAGCTATAATGAATATTGCCACCTGAACTGATGTTTGAAAAATGTGGAAAACTTAAGTTCTCTTTAAAGACCTCAATTTAGGAACATCAGCTACATGTGGTTTGGTCATCTTTTGTAGACATGAAAGAGGCGATAAATTTCATCATGATGAGGGAAGCCTCTTTTAGATTAGCCGCCCAATTAAATCTGGAGACAGAAATAAACAGGCAGACAGAGACTCCACTGTAGATATCTCTATTATCTGGTCACAAGGCCTGTTCTGATGACTGCAAGATTTCTGTCGCTTCTTCAGTTTGCACTTCCACAAACACACATTGCTTTGTTCCGCTGTGGTTCTTCTATGAACACACAGAATGTCAGATGGAAATTCTTCGAATTCTGCAAAAAATGGGATGTGTCAAATATTCAGGAGGAGGACTCATAAAAAAGCACACTGATAGTTGTTTTTCCCTTTTCTTTTATTGGCACAGGACAACATTCTGTTGACATAAAAGAACACAAACTTGAGCTTGAGAACAGCAGACGTTTCATAAAGAAGGCTTACAGGAAAGGAAGTATAATAAAAAGAACAGAGAGATCTTTTTGTCAGCATATGCACAGCAGATAAGTAAACGTGCAAAAACATATCTCCCTTTCATAAGAAGAGGATTTTCCACCATAAAGGCTATGGACAGAGCAGCTCCAAACCAGATTGGCCACATGTTGTACGTTGTATGAAGTACTTGGTTTCCCAAAAGATGTTTTGAGTCATCGGTTTACGATCAATGAAGCTGCTATGTTCTTAGGAACAAGTCTTCTGGAACTGGAAAAACATTTTTGTCCTAAACCCTTTTTCAAAATTCTTTAATTTTGTGCCTTGAAAGCACAAGCACAGATCTTCTATAGCAATGCTCCACAGTGGCACTCGTTTTGAACATTGAAAACCTTTGATGCAGCCAGTGATTTATATAACACAGAAGTGAACACAGATTAAGCAGTTGAACGCTTGAAATTTCTAAAGAAACTCACAGCTAGGAACAGCGCAGAAGGGGATTTTGGGGAAAATGACATACTGGTTGTAGATGGAGTGAAAAGTGCATGAAAATCCAAATACACCAGTGCTGTCTGTGTGGCTACAGCTGGTAGTCTGCCCACTGCCCCAGAGCAACAACATGACATCCTGTCAAACCCCAGACTACTGCCCACACCAGCGCTGACACTACAAGAAAGAGACGAACAGCAGAAGAAAATGCTAAACGAGGAAAGATTTATGTGTGTTCAAAAAGAAGCATGAGGTACAAGTTTGGAAATTTCTTTCAATATTATCTTATTGAATTAATGACAACCTTATCTGAAAAAGCAATTAATAATTGGATTTATTTTAAATATTCATGTTATTATTAGAATTAAATGCTGTTCCATTATCAAAAGAAAGTTTCATTTTAACCACAGCCACTATTTTCATTGATCATGCTGAGTTACTCCAATCCACATAAATGTAACTACAACTCACATATAAAATAACATTACTAGTGGCCATAAACCAGCTCCAACAAAACAAACAAAAAAGACCTGCTTTACTTGTCCTGACTGTTTGGGTTAATGTCGGGATTGAGGAGTAAAACACAAAGGGACAGCTCTGTGTGTTAGCTGAGCTTTGATATGGCGACCTAAAGGTCAGACTTCTTTGACGTCCCACAAGTAATTATCAAAACTTTCAGTGGTGACCACTCGGGTAAACTCTGTTCCTCAGAACCACCACAGGAGGCAAATGGTGCCGTATGCCTGGATAGTGCTGGATATGATCAAACCACCTGGTGACATTCAGATAACGCTCTTTCTCCTGTACAGCCAATTCCACCTAAAAAAAAGTGAGGACAAACATGAGATGGTGAACATTAAAGGTAAAACTAATGTGTATAACACTACAGAGACATCAGCACAGTGCCTACTAAACGTATTCACCCCATTTGGCTTTGTTGTTGTATTACAGCATTTATCTAACATAATTACCATATTATATATACTATATTACATAAAGCATTTTATATAACTATAAAATGTAGCAAAAAAACAAAAACCCATAAATATTCACTCTCTTTAATATGATCCACTTTGTATCAATTACATGATATACTTTCATAATTAAGCATAATAATTTATTATTATTTCTTAGAAAAAAAATGCAATGAAGCCTTCTATAGTATAAATGTTTGGCAGGAAAAAAAATTATGCCAATCAGTCATGTGGTGTGTGCGCTTTTAGGCTTTTCCTGTTATTTTAGACATTCTTATTTGTCACAGTGACTGGTATAGGCAATTGGCTCTACAACTCACATAAATAGTTAAACTGAGATCAGTTGTCAGTATAGAAGTGGTAAATTTTGCAGGCATTTGTATTCACTTTGACATGACAAATGCCAAACAAGTTCCTTTGTGGTTCAATGCTTTACAACAGTAAAGCATGAAATCTACAAAGGGTTGAAAACATTTTTAGACACTATGTCTAACTGACTTTATCTCCAGGGGGTTTAAACTGAGTGACACACCAATGCCTTCTGGGTAATGACAACTCTCTGTCAGTCATTTAGTCAGTCAATTACAAGCACTGACATGTAGAGATGTGATATTCTATTCCCTTTCTCTTTAATTCTCATTTCATCCATCTCTTCCTGTCTCAATGGGCTCCTTGAGGCTCCTTAAACTTCCTTGGCTGCTGTCCTGGGAAATGACATCACTATGTGTCTCATCTTTTTGCTGTATCAGGTTTCTCCTGTGCTTGAAGCATCTTACTGCTTTAATTGGGAACTCTGCATCACTTCTCTCAAACGACTGAAGTTCACCGCTGAGGGACTTACAACAATGTGGTGAATGCCGTAATACACAAGGATGTCTGCCAGGGTGAAGACGTTCCCTGCCAGGTAAACTTTGTCCTCCAGGTATTGGTTAAGTTCCTGCAAGGGAAGAATAAAAAGAGGTTAATCTGTGCCTACTGTGTTGCCAAAAATGATAATTTTTGGAGGGTTAAAAGCATTTCTGACCATCATGCATAAGAACAAGAATAAAACTTGAGATGCATTTAATATTATCAGACTGAAAGCTTGCTTTTGAACAAAGCACATAATACATTATAAAAGCACTTGTTACTCCATTGTTCCATTTATTGAAACTTAAAATACACAGTTGCTGGCAGTTTAACAGGGCTCCAGATTGAGAATAAAAAAAGTGCAAACTAGACTTTGCAGACTTTGTAATTAGAATTTGCAAGAATTTAAAATCTAAATACTGGTTTATTTGCATCAAAATGTGGTTTGACCAGATTCACCTGTTGAGACGACATTAATTACATATTTAGTTCATGCCAGTGTTTCTTTCACTCCTATAAGGCATCTTTCTGTTAACCTCTCGTTAAGGGGTTAGTTCACCCAAAAAAGAAATTTCTTCATTAATTACTCACCCTCAAATCATTCTAAACCTGTAAGACTTTAGTTCATTAAATTAAAGATTAAAAATTAAAAAATTAAATTAAGATACTTTTGATGAACTCTTTCTGACCTCACTATAGACAGCAACGTCATAACCAATTTAAAAAGGCCCTGAAAGGTAGTTAAGACATCGTAAAAATAGTCCATGTGACTACAGTGGTTCAACCTTAATATATGAAGCGACAAGAATACTTTTTGTGTGCAAAAACAAAAAAATAATGACTTTATTCAACAATTTCTTCTCTTTCCTGTCAGTCTCCTATGCTGTTCATGTTGTGAACACAGTGCAGCGCTTCTGGGTTCTACGCATGCATCATGGTGCTCACGTGTACAGCGTCAGCTAATACTGAGCCAGCGTTCTGACGTAGAACCTGTAAGTGCTGCACTGTGTTATGACGTTGCTAAATTATTAATTAAATCTTATTTTGTGTTCTGAAGATGAACAACGGTCTTGCAGGTTTGGAACGACATGAGGGTGAATTGGCAGAATGACAGAAATTTCATTATTGGGTTAACTAACCCTTTAAGTAAAGGTCCACTGTATGTCGCGCTTAAGAACCCCAACTTCTGTGGTAAAACAACTATAATCACTGCACAGCCTGTTTGTGGCTTATTGCTTTATTGGTGGCTTTAAAAGTGGCTTGTTCGGTCTACTTTTAAAGCTGGATCAATCTGCATTAAAAAAGCCTCTTGAAAATGGAAAATGACCATCTAAAGGCTGGAGGCATTCAAACACTTTAAGTGAGGGTAAAATTAATTGTAATATATATTGTAGTTTCAAGGGTTTCTGATTGAAGAGTTCAGACAGACAATTGTGTGTGCTTGTCTGAGTGTGTGTAAAAAGAGTGGCTCATCTGAACACTGTTCACTGCCTCCATTAGCCCTCAAGACGCTGTGCTGTATTGTGCACAAGTGCTGAAGATGCTCCTGTCCCCTGAGACCTACACACCCCCGCTGTAGAATCCAGGCTTTGGAAAGTTTTACAACAAACTCACAGTTGCTCTGTTTGAGGAAGAGTGGATGGACAGCATATTGTGTTACGCTGGACTGTGTTGAGTAATGAGATGTTGGCCTAGTGGTTTATAAATTTTCTCTGAAATGAAGATTAACATTGAACAGTTCTCCACACAATTGTACAAAGTGATGTGCTTGTATTAGAACTAAATATGGTTAAGATTGAGTATGGCAAAAAAAAACGAAAAATGCATTTGCATTTAAAGTAGGGGCGCTCCGGTTGATCGGCTACCAATTGCTATTGGTCGATAATCGCTTTGGGAAGTTTGATCAGCGGTCTCTATAAAAGCTGATCTCATAAACCGATCTCATGCTGATGACACATCAAGATGCAGAGGCATGGCATTAAATTCAGCAGCGCCATCTGTTACATGTGTTTCTGTCCTGGACTTTGTTTTTCGTCTCTCCACATGTGTTTTGTTTTGATTTCTTCCTGCCACTCTTCATCATTGTTTCATCGTCGTCAGGTGTTTGTTATTAATTAGTCATTTCCTTCACCTGTGTCCCAGTCATTAGTGTTTGTATATATTCCCTCTTGTTTTCCTCACTCCTCTGTCGGTCATTGTTTAATGTATAGTGTCTTGTATGGATTGTATTCTCCTGGTTTTTGCTTATTAAACTTCATTCATGTTATTCTCCGTCTTCATGCTTGGATTTACCAGCAAGACCGTAACAGAATGACCGACCGATACAGAAAGATGATCGTGGCAGAGGACAGCCTGTGGGGATTGCGGCAGAATGGTCGTCCTTTGGAAAGGTATGTGGAGGAATTTATCGAGCTTGCTCGTCAGGTGAGCTGGGATGACGCGATGTTAAATGTGTGTTTCCATATGGGTCTGGATGAGGCGACGATCCGTTATTGTGAGCCTCCCTGCCAATTTTCCCTAGTCGAATCCATCAACCTAATCCTCTTTCTAAATGGTTCTGGATTCGAGGTAGAGGAGGTTCGTGCGGATCGTGGCTCTCATCCGGTCCCATGGGGAACACACGCAGCCTCTCCCGCTCAACCCATGCCGATACCCTCCACAAAAGTGGCGGCCGCACCCAAGCCACGCCCCCAAAAGGCCGCGATGGATACGCTGACCATAGGAGAGTGGCTAATAGACTTTTGGACATTGCCTGTTTCCCCCGAGCCCTCTCCAGTGCTCTCTCCTCCAGTGCCAGAACCCGCTCCGGACCTTCCTCCGCCTGAGCCTGCTCCAGTGGGGCCTACGGACCTAAGCCTATGTTCCAGGCTGCGCCCTGGCCACCGCCCAGGACTCCGCCCCGGTTGCCTGGGTTCCAGACTCCACCCCGGTCGCCTGGGTTCCAGACTCCACCCTGGCACTCCAGGGTGCCCACTCCGAGGTCGCGCCTTCCGGGAGGGGGCGGTAATGTTACATGTGTTTCTGTCCTGGACTCCACATGTGTTTTGTTCTTCCCGCCACTCTTCATCATTGTTTCATCGTCGTCAGGTGTTTGTTATTAATTAGTCATTTCCTTCACCTGTGTCCCATTCCCTCTGTTTCCCTCACTCCTCTGTCGGTCATTGTTTAATGTATAGTGTCTTGTATGGATTGTATTCTCCTGGTTTTTGCTTATTAAACGTCATTCATGTTATTCTCCGTCTTCGTGCTTGGATTTACCAGCAAGACCGTAACACCATCTCAATCTCTGTCCAGTGCTGGTAAAATAATTTATAATGCTGACGATTGGTACAATTTATATTTCTTTTTTAAATAACTAACAAAGTAATTGAAATCTTTCTGTGAGAAGTAAATTCACAAACAGCGTGAGTGAATCACTGCGTGCTCTCTCTTTACCTCTCAAAATGCGCAAATGGCTTCACATCACTACATTGCGTCTGCACTATAAGAGAGCTACATGCTGCACAGTTGATACAGGAATTGTGACTAGCACAATTGAGGCAGTGTCATCACTAAAGTCTATAATTTGCATTTCTTTTAAAGTCTTGCCAGCATTTAAACTACTCTGCACTCGCACGCAGTCCAAGAGACGGAGCGCTCGTGCACACTCAAAGCGAACACACAAGGTTGCCTCACAAATATCTTGTGAGGACTAAATTTTGCTTAAATTGGCCCGTAAACAGACGGTTTTGTAGTAATTGAACGTAAACCATTCGGTCTTAAAGTGACAGGAGCCTAACAATCCTGCTGATGTTTCTAATTTTTTGTCTTTTGTTGTTTGATTAATATTAATAACACTCACTGCTCTTGAATGAAGACCATCCAGTATTATTTTATATAAAAATAAACTCATAGGACATGACATGTTTATGAACTAAATTGTTGTAATTAGGGGGTCTGGGGGCATTGTTGCAAATAAGCGTTCTGGTGCAAACAAGCAAAAAACAAAAGACAGATATAGGGCTGGGCATTCACACAAATTTCACAATTGTATTTGATTTTAATTCAGAAGCTAACAATTTGATTACCTTAGATTCAATATTGATCAATTAGAGGCCTATTAGGTACATGGCAAATTTTCTCAAAGGAAAAAAAATTAAAAATAAATTAAAAATAAATCTCTCTCAACTAATGCTGTAAACTATACAGGGAACCACAGTTGGTACATCATTATATTAAAGGTTAAAATTAATTGATTTGTTAGCTACTTACATATAAATTACATAATTTTTTATAATAATTTTATAATAAACCTTTAAATGACATAATTATGTTTAAATGTGACATTTTTACAAGCTGTTTTGTTTTATTGACACCTTTCCGCAGTTGAAACACTGATTGATCAATTACATATGACATGATACGGATTTCGGTAAGTTGCACTGTATCTTTCAACATACCTTCGGATGTTCATTCATGTTTATTTCGTGTTGTAACCAGTGAAGTGGAAGACATGACTGGATCACGAGTGGTTCACTGAGAGATGTCTATGATCTCACTCCAGTCTATGGGAAAGTAGCCCATTTTCGATTCTTGTGAGGTTTATTGTGTTTGCAATTTCTCAAACATGTCTGAGGGGACATATGGTTACAACTGGTTTGGCACTGCAAGCAGGATCAGCAGTCTTCCATTATGGACATGCAGTTTATTAATATGGCCACATCATTCCTCCTACAGCAGGTCTATGGTATGTTCACACGGGTGATCAGGGACCCTGGGCATCTTTCTCCTGGTGTTTTTCAGAGTCAGTAGAAAGGCGTCTTTAATGTCCTAAGTTATTGGAACTGTGACTTCTAATCGTCTACAGCCCATTAAACTGTTAGTGTCTCAAGGACTGTTCCACAGGTGCATGTGCAGTAATTGTTTTTGGTTCATTGAACAAGCATGAAAAACATTGTTTAAACCCTTTCCAATAAAGATATGCAAAGCTTTTTGGAATTTTATGTAATTATCCTTAAAGTACAATTTACTGAAAGAACATTTCTTTTTTTTTTGCTGACTTTAGAAGACTGCTCCAAAGTCACCCACCATTCAGTTTTACTCTGAAACAAAACGCTCTCTTGCAGTCAATTCAACTGTTCTTGTCTTCAAATCCACCCATCAAGAATGAGCTTTATCCTGGTCATTGTAAACTCTCCCTTTAGTCTTGTTGGTACTCTAGTGTCTATTCCTGTAGGCTGCAGGACTCCTGTTTCTCCTGCTTTAAATGTTGTGATCCTGCCTTATAGAGTGCTGTGAGTTGGTCAGACAGTGGCGTGCCGTGGGCATTACATCAGCCCTTCATTACTGTTTAAACTGCCACTATTAACCAGCGATCAGCAGCGCTCTGCTCCAGACCCAAGCTCGGACAGCACTGCGCCACACACTGACAGCTACCGCCGAGAGGCGTCCATCCCGCTGAGTGCCTGTGTTAACGAGACTGCCTCTCACTGTCCACAGACAGACGTTTTATACCTTTAATCCCTTCTGAACTGATCGCCGGACAGCGTGTGACCCTTGCTACCCTCAGCATGTCAATTAAAGCCCATCCGACAGACTGCAGTGCGGATGTTTCTGATTTAAAACTCCACTGCTATTATCGAGAAACCGTTGTGACCACATAGATGCTGAGTTTGGAGGGGCATTTACTTCATTCACACACTTCAGACTCAATGAGAGGATATCACTTTAACAACACAGCAGATTATAAAAAACAGGAGGCAGATCAATATATTAGGTCTCATTCACTAATAATTGCGTGGATTATTTCGTATTTGTACGCACATGAGTACTTCTCACGAAAAATCTTAGCCTAATTCAAAGCATGTTCGTATGTACATGAATTTGTTCTTAACCTTGTTCTTATTTTACTGAATTTGGAGTATTCTAAATGAGCAGCCGTGTGCACGAGGTTAGTCATTTGCATAAAACACACCCAAACCACGTCCATATAAGGACTTTCCACACATGCTTTACTTACAGGCTTACGTCACTCTCGACGGACATGCCGCTGTTTAAAGACGTGCTCGCCTAATCCTTGAGCAGTGGCAAGTGTGCCATTCTCACCAATTCTCACAATAAACATCTTTCATACATACCTCTCATGAACCAACTGTTCATACGCGTATATCTGCGTTATTCAGAGAAAAATATTTCTAGTGAATAGTGATTTGTTATTAAAATGTGCATTCCTACGCACATTTCACACACAAATTTGTGCGTACACATGTTTAATGGATGAGACCTGTTGGGTTTTTTATTAATTTGGTGATATTATGCGCAGCAGAGTAAACGACACTTGGGTTTACAGTGTGCGTTTCATGAAGGCGGCTTTCTGCTGCTTGCAAATGGACACTTTTGAGGAGACAACAAATTGTAAGCCATTAGCCGTTTTCACACTTCCCGGTTTTTTGGCTTCTGGAATGGCTCAGGCCAGGTAAAAGTTTTTCCGGTAACAGTGACAGACAGCCGAGCCTCAGAACCGGTTTGGGAAGTCTTTTTACAAATTAAATGTCAGGAAAATGTTTGAACGGTCTTAGTGATTTATTGGTGAGACTACAAAGCTCTCATTATGAACTAAATTGAATAACTAAATTGAAGTAATGGCACTTAAATTGGTTATATTCTCTGCGTCTGTTTGGCACGGCTTTGCATTATCGTACTCCATATGCTGTAGAGACAGTCCCTGTGTCTCAAAGTGCATACTATCCATCATAAATAGTGTGTGAAATTAGTAATATTCAATACTATCTAGGGTGGATAGTATGCACATTGAGATGCAGGGAGTATTTTTCACGATGTGCTGGGGAAATGGTCGGCTGGCAGCTCTCTTATTATACAGACATGATCCTATGATTCATAATGAGAAGCAGGAGTGCTCACACCCTGGATATTTCTGGATATAAACACTTCTGTCATCTCTCAATGATATTTCATCTCATTCAGTCATATTTTCCTGTTGTCATCATCTTAATGTCTGTAATATGCACAATATTACAAAACCCATTAGTAGTATTGTTGTTGCAACCTTAATGCAAAGACTGATAGTTGTATACAGTGTAGTGTTGGAATGTGTTAGTTTAATCATTTTAATCGGTAAGGATTGGATATAACATATGCTTGAATGCAAGATGTAATGCCATGACATTAATATATGCTATATATATATACATATATATATACATATATTTAAAACGTATTAAACTCGCAACAATATGTATCTCTCATGACTTTATATCCCGCATTGAAGCATATATTGGGAGGTTTTTTTTTTTTTTAATAAATTATATAAATAATGTTTGTCTTATGGTGATAAGAGCAGGGGAATTGATGAATGAGTGCCCGCCGGTAAATTATAGCAATGGTCTGAGTGGCCGTATAAGCTACTAACAAGTTGAAAATAATTTATTTGTAGATTATACAACAGCAACTTGGAAAACAGAAAAGGTAAGAAGTGATATTTGAGAAGAAAGCATATTAATCTAATAGCCACAGACCAAGAGTAGAACTTTACCCCGATTCCCGATTCTTGTGAAAAAGGCTAATGGATTTGCCGCTCTGATTGCATTCACTCTGCACGCTCACTCTCACGCTTATCCAAGGTAAATCATCACCACTGTCATATATTACATGTGTTTTGTAGAACTAATGATGTTGTCAAAATGAACTAAAAATGACATCAGCTAAAACAAATGCGCAGGTTACTTTGTGAACAAGTGCGCATCTGAGTAAGAGTTGCTTTCACATTCACGTGAATCATACCACAGGTCCAGTGCAACTGAACTCAGACCAACCCATACAGGTAGTCTCGGATTCTGTATCCAGTGCAACCCATACAGGACTGCAAGACAACTGCATGACAACTCCCAGGACTGCATGACATCTTTCACATTAACAATTTTTCATACGAACTGTGCCAAGTTTCAAACTAAACTGCCATCCCTTAGATGTGAGTCTTCATAAATGGAATGGTATAGACATGGGTGAATGTAAAATAATGGCAATCTAAGCAGGATTCTAGACATCTTCTTTATAAGAATCAATAGAGCTAAAAAGCTAAACAGAAAAGCAACTTGCAATAAGACTTTTTTTCTCACTAGGGATGTCAAGGATTTGGATCGGGGCTTGTTTAGTATTTTTTAACTGATCGGTATCGGCTATCCTAAGCCAGATCCTTTATTTTACATCAGCTGTCCTGCCGGTGTCATGCAGTAGGTGGCCTCCATTAAAGGAAAAGAAGCAGCACAAATATGTGTGTGACATGGACCAAAGAGGTCTTTTCAAGCGTTTCTGTTTAGCATATTTGATGCACACATTTGTTAGGAACCACTTGAAAGCCATTTATTAACTATTTATAGTTAGTCTGCCATCAGACATTGACACCGCGGGCAGCACACGTTCTAACCGTAAATCCACCATCTCCCCACAGCATCTCAAATGTTTGCAGCCCCCAGTATACAAAACCTTATGGTTAATAACTTTAATGTACTTGATGTGTGCACCAAGCACTATAAAAAAAATACAAGAATCAGACCGGGACTATCAACACTCAATATTCAATAACTCATATCAGAGGCACAAAAAACCTGATCGGGATGTCCCCATTTCTCATTGTTAGATTAGTCATGGTAAACAGTTTTGGTCTAGTTAAGTAAATATTAAATATTTCACTATTAGCGCAAATTAGAAAATTGTTAACCTGACTGTGACTGCCCAATATTAATACTCAAATCAAATATTTATTTTTCAAAGAAGCTTTTCTACCACACATTTATATACGTTAAGCCATCAGTTGGAAGCGAAATGCCTCATACTTTTAAATTAACTTATTTACATTTTGTGAAATTCTAACACATTAGAAAATAGAAAAAACATATCTGAACAAGTCACTGTTAATAACATTGTAAACTAGAAAACACTGAATAGTTAACAGCATAAGTTCAGAATCAAACACACCAGCGGTACATTCAAAAACGAGGCATACAACCAATTATTCACTGAACTACTGTGTGATTGTTTTTCATATACTTATAATTTTCATATTTCTCCAGGTATGCTGAGATTTCTATTCTAATAATGTTGGTTGTTTCATTTGCATTTGATATTTCATTTTTTAAAAATGTTTTTCTTCATTGTGTATGTACAGAAATTCAGCGGACACTATAAGCATAAATTCTTTAAAATGGATTTCTCACAGTTCTTTCACATCAAACAGTTATATTGTATGAAGCACTGTTAGACATAAAACTCTGTGAAGCAAAAAATGTGCCTCAGGCCATTTTTTTAATACAGAAACCACTTAACCCTTACTCATTATCATCTTACCTTCAATATAACTTTGACTTCTTCTTTAGAACAGTTGTCTAGTCGTGTTATTCGATGTTCGAGCCATTGCTGGACGATGGCTCTCTGTTCAGCGCCGTCTCCTAGCAGCTCTGGTCTCTTGGCCTCATTAACCAGATGGGATGCTATAGTGACCAACCCAATCAACGCTGGTCCATTGTTGTTTTGGAGAACAGGGACCTACAATTGGATGAATAAATAAATGTTAAAATCTACTTACAAGATGAAAGAAATCAATTCATTCATCAAAACACTGCTGTTTGTCAAATCAGTAGTTCTCAAGGGGGGAGAAAAAAAAACTAATTTGGATTTTAATACTTAATAAAACTTTATAAAATAAACATTTAAATTTAGGTGTTAACATTAGCTGTCAAGAAATTAACAAAATCTGGGTTTCATAAAATTCATGTTCATGAACTAATACTGATGTTTGTGCATGGTTTTGAGGCTCATGAAGAGAGTAATTAGTCACTTAAACTTTTCAGAATTTGCTAAATTAATTTCATATGAAGATGTACAATGTTGACAGACCAAACTACAGTTATTAATCCCATGTTTCATCCTGTTAAATCCCACATTATATTATATGTTACTTCATCAATAATGTTTCACTTTATAAGTGTTGCAGCCACAGCTGCAGAGATTTACATAAAAATAAATGAATAAATAAATAAGCTAACAAAGAAATAATATAATAAATATGTTAATGTTAACCGATCGGTATTTTGGAACATACTTTTGGACTACACTGACAGCATACCAGTTAACTTTTTTACTCATCTTCATTATTTATAAATATGGGACTGTTTTTATTGTATTGTAGTATATTGTCATTTTTGTCTTATTTGTTTGTATTTTATATTGTGTGATCTATTTAAATCCTGTTTATCTTTTATGCTGATGTATTTTAAGATCAGTATTGTTTTTGCTGTACATCTATGCAATCTTGATTCTGTAAAGCACTTTGAACTACATTCTATGTTTGAAAGGTGCTATATAAATAAGATTTATTACTATTACTATTATTATGATTATCATCATCATCATCATTATGGAATGAATGTAAATATTAGTGTTCAGTATCTGTAGTAACATGAAGCTAAAATCAAATTTTTGGGGACGTTATAAATAACATTTCTGGCATACCTCTGAACCTTTTCTCTTTGGAAAAACACGACAAATTTTTAAATACAGGGTCTGAAAGCCCTTATGACTTTGTTTGTCTTAGGTAATTTTTACTTTGGGGGGGGATCCACATGCTGCAATACAAGTTAACTAAAATGGCCATGCGGTCTTTTTGTAGCCTAGTGTGTGTTTTTTTTTTTATTTATTTGTGTGTGTTTGATTAATGTCAATTTGTAAACCATCCGAGGTATTTTTACAGATCTCTAATACGTTATCTGAAATACTTGAAGTAATATTTTGCACATGTTGTTTGTCTTTGGTGCTCCAGATGCAACACAGATCTGTCAGTGGGGCTACTTCCACTAACACACGTGAATAATTTTACTTGTTAAATTAAAAAACATATTCACCATGAACTCAATGAGGTGATCATGACAAAATGCTGCTAAACATAAAAATGGAAGCTATACTGAAATCTTACTTTAGTAAGTTAATATAATTCCACTGATTTACACCAGTCATTCATTCATACGGTGTCTAATATATGCCATATTACCACACACAGACGCATCTTTAAACATAATTCAGGCTACTAACTCCAAGTATAGCACGTTCATCGCTTGATTCACCTTTTTGCCTCCTTGCGTGCTGTATTTATTTGGCTTTTTTAATCCCAGAAATCTCTCGAGCGAGCTCAGCTCTCGAAGCGCCATCTTGATCACACCGGAAACCAATCTGACACATAAAACGCTCGCTGATTGGTGGAAATCCTCTAATCCCGCCTCCTTTACGTCACTAGGACAGCTGAGACCATGTGCTGATTCAACATAGTTTGATACAAGTGATGTATAAATAAAAAAGCCTGGTTTTATATGACCATTCTAAATGTTTTAATCAAGCGGAAACAAACAAACAAACAAAATTATTATTATTTATCAAAAATAATGATATTAATTCTAAAGTTCACTAATCTATTCGTTACACACACACGTGTATATATATATATATATATATATATATATATATATATATATATATATATATATATATATATATATTCCCAAAGTAATACCACTCTATCTAGTTTATTATTTTTATTTATTTTTTTGCTGAGTGAATGTAATTTCAGTGTTGTTTTGAACACTTTATTAATGTGCATAATTTCCAAACATGACCAAACTTTAGTTGACTTTAGTTGAAAGTTGATGCCTTTGACATATTATTTTAACATATTATTTTTAATTGTTTATATATATATATATATATATATATATATATATATATATATATATATATATATATATTGTGTTAAAATTATAAAACATCTTTATATATGTCTGACACATTCCATTGTATTTTTATTTTTCAGCTTTTTGAGAGTATAGGCCTAAATAAAGTTTAATGCGCAATGGACCCACTCATTCAGGAAATTATTGAGTCAGTCTTTCTTCTTTTATTGCTCCAACCACAGTAGGATTTGTAACTTGTTTGAGATCATTCCCTGAAACGAGACCCATCATGCAGATCAAAGCGATGCTGAACCTCACAGGAATAGCCCACCGACACAGAACCCAGTCTCATTTTTAGATTCTGCATGGATGTATTGTATAAACAATTTCCCCATGTTTGTTTTCATGCAATCATACTGTATCTTCTTGATGGAGAAATGAGAGGAAAAAAAATCCTTGTGATCTTGGCATCGGTCAGCTCAGGCACAACTGTACAGCAGATGAAAGGGTCGCAGTGTAGTTTATAATAGCATCCTATATGTATTTACTCATTGTTTTTCATCTAAATCTTGGGAATTTAAATCAAAATGACAGCGAGGGTTTAGAGTTTCCCGAGTCCTGCAGCAAGTTTCCCTCTGCTTCACTTGGCTGTCTGTTTCCCAGCATCCTCCTGCTCGTCCTCCGTGCGGCGTGTCTGTTTGGATTTACACAATCACTGTATGACTCCTCTATAATGAAATGTCAGCTATCAATCAAACCGGCCTTATTAACTCTATAAGGTCCAGGTGTGGGTGACATCATGGAAAGCGAACGCGGCTTTGGAAGTGTTTGCGTGCCTCTCGTGCACCCATCAGTCAAATCGCTGCCTGAGATGTCTTGGCCGAGACCTCATTTTTCCTTTGAGGAGGACAGACAGTGAGAAATCGAAAACGCTGACGAGAATCTCGTCCTGTAACCCACAAACCATAAACAAGAACACAAAACCCTTCTGTGATGTTGTGTCTCGTTGCAGGAAGACGCGACATAGTCCAATCATAATCATACGTAGCCCTAAATTGCAGACATAAGCTGACACAGTCCTTCGCATATGCTATTCATATTTGTTTTATTTATTTCGTTTTTTAACTATATAAAACATTTTTATGGAAACACAAACAAATGAATAAAAAATAAAAACAGTTGGCCTGAATAACACGCATAATGAGCACATATATAAACTATCAGAAACGATTAGGAGCTCAGGAACAAGGTAAGACTAATTCTGTTGTTTTCCCTGCCTCTGCTTTTGTTTGCGCGTCGCGGTACGTCAGACAGTTTTAGCCCGTAGCACTATCATGAACGCGGCCGCCAGCGCAGAGCAGAACGCCGCCGCAGCGCAATGCCCGGAGCTGCCACATCCTGTATGTGTGAGCCAGCACGCAGGACAGCGATCCCCACTCCCGGGAACAATCCGTAGCCTGTGGGAGTTTTCCTATGCCAATTGTGATAGCTACTACACAATACGGGGTCACATTAGTTGGAAATATATTGTGGGGGGCACCAATGGTTCCGCTCTCCCACTTTCACCCTGTTTTTTCCCCTCCCGTTATCCTGATTTGTCTAGTTGAGCCGTGCATAACTGTCTGTACTGCTACCTCTCATAACCTGTAAGTGCAGCCGCTGTATATTTAAACGTACAGCGGGATCGGGCGCAGTCAGATGGGCAGCGGTAGCAGACGTGCTGCCTGTCAGGAGGCATCGGGCAGATCGTGTCTCGGGACGGGACGCGGGACGACTGTGTGACAGTTTGGAGACACGCAGGCCTGACGCCACAAGAGGCACATATCAGCTGCGGCGGCCGCATGTTTGTGATTGCTCCGTATCTCTTTCTGTCTCCGGTAATCCGCAGATTTACACGGCACATCACACCGCACGGATCGAGGGAGAAGAGTAGGTAGCTCATATGAGACTTTCCAAGAACATAGCATTTATGCCAATCTTTGCTGAAGTCTAAAGGCAGATTTTTTTAGTTGGGTTGGCCTGTTTAATAGTTTCTTATATTCTTTTTTATTTATGCGACACGGACGTGCATGCAAATTCCTATAAAAAAATATAGGTCTATTTAAAACCTGTTATTTTTTTCTGTTTTAAAATAAGATCAGGCCGTTTGGCCTGTTAAAGTCATCATCAATCCAGAACTGACCATTCTTCTTCTTCTTTTTTTTAAATAGAAAATATTGGAGTGTTTATTATGAATTAAAAATAATTAATTAGCAAATGACAACAACACACTCAAATTATCAATGGACAAAAAATCTGTAAAAAATTATTTTCCTGATTTGTTATCACAACATTTTTTCTTTTGTCAAACCAACTTAGATAATTAATTCAGTTCAGATAACATAATATTTTGAGTTTCTGTTCAATCAATCACTTTCATTGTATTAACTCAATTTTTTAATTTCAATGAACTCAACATTTTAAGGCAACCACATAACATACTTTTTTAAGTTAAACCATTTTTTTTACAGTGTACGTTTTTTTTTCTCATTAGAGAAACCATTTCACTCTGATATGTAGCAGTGGATTTTACAGACTTTAAAGTCAACATGAAATGGCACCCGCAACACATTTTGATTCTCTAATCTGATTTAGCATGGTGCTTGATTTTATTCATTCTATTAATATGTGGGAAAATGTGGTCTCTACAACATGGACTAACATGCCATTCTCAATAGCAGTTGCTTGGTTGGCACATGACTCTCCAGGTGCAATGTGAATTCTGTACACGTAATAGATTGTGGCAAGACCAGGAATGTAAGTTAGTAAGTCCAAATTTAGATTTATAAGGGACAAGCCAATGTTGTGTAAACAGAGAACCTTTGGAAACGATGTACACGTACGCACATGTGGTACAACACATGCAAATGCACTGCACGGAGGGAGTAAAATGGCTGGTGACAGAAATATGCTTGAAATTTGCTGGCATCTCTCATCCTTCCCTTCTCTTTTGTGACACAATATTAACATGTCCACCCGACAGAGGGCGGACCCTCGAGACACAGAGAATGCTGGAAAAATGAATGCAAGTGACAGCACAGTTCCTCTGTTTCACAACACGCAGAGCAGCCAAAGGCCGAGGGTCACGCTACAGGCCGTGGATCCCAGACCGCCGCTCACGCCCAGCGCCACTCATTTATGAGTTTTAATTACGCTGTGAAATCTGTTTCCTCCAGCCATGAGAGCAAACATCTACAGGGAAGATGCTGATTGTTATATATTCTGAAAAGTCAATTCATCTTTGTTGCCGTTTCCCACTGGCCATGCAGGTTGTCTGTGAATGACACAAATTCTTGGAGGAAGCCTTTAAAGTCAAGCTTTTTTGCATTGCCCGCCAGGCTAATTACACATATACACACTGTTAGCATCATAGTGAACATATATTGTGCAAAACACACAATTACATCACCTAAGAAAGCAGGATTTTTGACCAGTCATCCTCAAACCAACGAGCAAATGAATTTTAAAGCTCGTCCAGCAGGGAGCACTGTGGTTCTTTCAATCCTTCTCAATCGCATGGCTGTGTTTGAGATAAAACACAAGCCTTTTAACATGCAAAAACTTCTGTGAAAGGCAAAGACAAGCTGCCGTGTGGCTCACAGCCCACTTAATGACAGAAACACATCCCTAACTGAAAGGCAAAATCTCGGTTATGTGATTTTACCTGACTAAAAAGAGCATAATGTAAAACAGACTATGACCTTTCTGTCTTAAAAATAATTCAAATAAACCATTTTGTTTCCATTGGGAAAACATGTTGATTTATTGGCATGTAACTCATTATGGCATCTGACAGGAACAATCCATATAATATAATAATGACCACCCAGAACACCTTAGCAAATACACTAAAACTCAACCTTTTTTTAAGAAAAATTAAAAATATAGAATTGTGACTGCCAGCAATTTAATTTGCTAATATATCAGTCAAAAGAACTGAAGTTTTGAATATCATCATTTCTTGACAATGATGCATTTTACTACAAAATTATCTTTTTTTCTAACCATAAGGAATTAGCAATATCACCACTTG
The DNA here is from genome assembly GCA_038088235.1 of Zacco platypus. NCBI lineage: Eukaryota > Metazoa > Chordata > Actinopteri > Cypriniformes > Xenocyprididae > Zacco > Zacco platypus. The sequence goes on along the minus strand of CM076065.1, from coordinate 19,886,949 downwards.
AATCAGCTTTATCTTAGTACAATAACAGGAAGTGACCTACAGTGGTTCGTAGCAAGACAGCAGATTTTCATATAATTTGAACACCCATCATTTACAAAGTTCAACACATCTGCCAACCTGTGTATTTGTTTTTTTAAATATTTTGGCTAATTTGTTAATACTTTAGCATCCAATAAAAGCCTTGCACTGTTTAAAACTATTTTAATGCCAAAATATCTGGGCCTACTCTTGATATCAGCAATGCATAAATATTATTATGATGAACAGAGTGTGTATCCTCTTAAAGTGTGTTTATGTGTTCGTGTTACAGAGAGAACGAGAGAGAGAGAGAGAGAGAGAGAGAGAGAGAGAGATGGCCGAGGTGACAGGTCCACCCTTAGCCCACTCAGTTGATCTATATGAGCTCAACTTTATTGCCAATTTCAGCTTTGGGACAGCTGAGGCTCTGACCATCATAAACACACACACACACACACACACACACACACACATACAACAAAGGGGAAATAAACGTGTTGGTGCAGGCAGGCATGTCCACAAAGGGAGTGTACACATTTCAACACATCTGCACCCAGAGGAAACTTTTATTGCTCAGAGGTTGCTCTTTCATTGCTCATGAGACTTAAGGGAGCACTCTCTTATGATTCATTTCAATGTCCATGTTGTCTCATATACCACTCCTAATTCTTTTGAAGAAATAAAATTAGAAACATTTGTGCAGCAACCTTAAGCTGTGGTCACTTTAGCAAAATTATTCTGCATGCAAAAAAACATAATAGTGTAGTGATATGAAGCACAGCTGACTTTCAAACCAAGAAGCTTTCTGTTGGTTAACATGGCGAATTTGCGTAACCAGCTTAAACGCGAGCAATATAGGGATTTTTTTCTCCCGCATTTGAAACTCCGGATCTAGCAGATCTCTATTGTAATAAAAAGATTTTGCACATGAAGTTTCGCAGCAAGGGTAAATTTGTCTGCGCGTGTAGTCATATAAAGCAATAAAATGTGGCTATACTTAGGCTAATGTGGCTAGTCAATATAACATAGCTCTAATCATTTTATCATGGGAGAATAGTGAGAAAATGAGTTCACATCTAAATGTCTGACTTGCTAACCTTGGTATATGGTATCTCAACATTTAATTTCATGGCTATCTAGGATAAACAATTGTCAAATTAAAGAGATATTATTTCTCATTTTTATTAAACATATCCAGCTTTATTAGATATATATACAAAATGCAGATTTATGGAGGTGTCAGTCAGACTGAAAAACCCAAGAAGGTACAAGTACATACATAAAAAAGCCCAGCAAAACTACACATAGCCTGCTTATTCTACTTATACACATGGTTAATATACAGATTTGCATATAAAATTCATAATCATACAACATAGCATCTATACAACACCACTGTAGCCTAATGAACTCATTTTTTTAGACATTATTCACAAGTCTGACCGCATATGAGGCGGCCCTCCTTAACATATTCTTTTTTTTTCTGTGAAGCACGCTGGGGGAAGTCTTAGTGAGCTAGCAGGACCGCCACACTCTCACAGATTTGACAGTGTTTCCTCGGGCTATTCCAGCACGGCTGGTTTGAGAGACAGAAGCTTCTGTAGTGATGAACACCATGAAATGGCCCTGTAATGAATAATCACTTTGGTATATGTTTCAGTCAGGCCAAGACGCCATTAGCAGAGTCTGTCTCACTGGGCGAAATCAATTCACACACACAAACACACACACACTCGTGTTCTCTGTTTACAACCCTGTCACATCTGAACTGGATGACAGCATTGCAAATGCGAAACATTTTGTCTTTTTTATCCTTCCCAGCAGTAAGCAGTGATCAACAGTCAACAGTTTACAGCACTGACCTGAAAAAGTTCAGAGTGATTTCATGGCAAATGAAGACCGCAAATGACAAGAAAAATGGGAGATGGGAGAAAAATGAAAAGAAATATGATTATAAATATTATTCATTCAACACCGATAAGCATTTATAAAGAATAGTTGAATGTGTTGGACAATGCACCTAATGTTTATTTAATTCTTATGTATTATTGTGTCATTAGCATTGCAACATGCTAACATCAAACGCCATTGGAATCAATTGTGTCTCTGTGCACTACATTATGCAAGCTATTTTTGTTGAGTTGTTGCCTACTGAGTAGCATTCGAAAGCTGTCAGCTTGTCACTTCCTGTAAGAGGTGGCATTTCGGTTAGTATTTGTGATCTTAGAAGGCAGCTCCCTATGTAGGCAGCAAGGCCGCTAACTTGGTTTTGAAACAGAGCCCTTTTTTAAAGCCTAGTTGTCACGTCCCCTCAATGTTTAGGTCCATGATGAGGTCTCTCTCTCTCTCTCTAATTAGGCTGATCAGATGTTGCTATCATGACATTTAAAGGCCTCATTCTCTTCAGTCATGAGGTCTGCTGACATAACAAGAACTGGCAGGCACACACAGATGAACCACCTATGAAAATTACAGACTTTTTTTTACAGATTATATGTTATAAGTTAACTTCTGCATTGAACAACTGCTAATAAAATATTAGCTCCAAAACCTAGCAGGCAGTTTTCTGTCTACATAAGCAGCAATCTTAAGTTAGCATGCTGAAACCTAGATTTGTAACATTCTACATAGGTGGCAACGCGAATAGTGCCAAACGAATTAGTGCTCCTCATGCGACGAGCACAAGAAACTCAACAACAAAGTTTGATGTTAGCATGTTGCTATGCTAAAAACACTCTAATATGCACAAAAAAAAAAAGAAAAAAGCACAGCGCTGACAAATATTGAGTTGAAGTAGAATTTTTTTTAAATTAAATTGAACTTTGATAACGGCTACCATTCAGTTATTATTGAACTATAAATATATATTTATATTAGATGTTGTTTTGAACTTGTCTGCCATCTTGGGTAAATTTTGTTGTTTTGAGTGCACATAAATACACCACTTGTTGTGATTACCAGTAGGAAGCTTTGACAGTCTGAGCTGGGAGCATGTCAACAGAAGAATAATGGCGAAAGCAGACTGATATACAAATGTGTAATTCCAAACATATTTAATTAAATATATGACATACAAGGTTCATTACAAATTACTTAAAATTTTAGTTTACCGTAAATGTTTGTCAGTACATTCGACAGTGCAAGACAATAAAAGTTATTACATATAAAGATTTACTTAAGTTCTACTTAAGTATATCAATAAAGCACTGTAAAGTTCTGAATGTAATATTAATTTACATTATAATACATTTTCATTTAATTGCAAATAAAATGCAATTAAGTGTCCGAAAACTACCTTCAGTTTGCATTTAAGTATATTCTTTTAAAGTATTTTATTTCTGTAATAAGCACTATGTTAACGTGCTTGCTAACTACCATTTAGAACTGCCTTTCAGTCTGGAGTGTGCCTATAATGACTTAAAAAATGGCATCAAGGTAGGCCGCTTACGGTTGGTGTTGGAACAGCTAATATTTTGGTGGTTGAGTTTGAAAATTGTGTTAATAGTGCATGGTCACAAATTTAGCAAACGGACCAGAATGTAAGACTCTGTGTATGTTTTTATGGTACTGTGTGGGTCTGTACTTGCCTAGACCTCTGGACCCCTGGCTACATCCTCCATCAAACCTCCATCAAATCTGAGACATTTTCACTCACTCACTCTCTCTCTGGCCCTTTCTCTCTGCTCCATAACCCATTTATCTCCAGATAACTTTGTCAGATTGTCAACCAAACTCTCCGGTGGGAACTCGGCCCAAAGCCTATTAAGAAGGAATAAACTCCGTCCTCGCTGGGCACTGACAGGCAATACCTTTCCCGGAGCGTTACTGTGACGATGTTAACAGCGCTCTTGTTACTGTAGCCACAGCCAGACGGGCCAGTAATCACATTTCCAACAGTAAACGACAGACATATTTCATTGATTACATAAAAGAGTAGAATTGCTTTCCCCTGACCAGATGTAAACCCGGTTTAACACGGCTATGATTGCGTTGGATGTCTTGGCATGGATTGAGGTACATTGGAGAGAAACGTATACATTAACGAGGAGGTGCGGTGAGTTTTCTCTGTGGTCGGGGCAACTCCAGCCTCATGAATAATTAGCGTGTGTTAATGTTGAGTGTAGCTGATTGAGTCAGAGCTGCTTTTGAAGAGCGGTGTGCTGAAGGGGTTATACCGACAGGAGGGAAACGGCAGTCGTAATTGAGTCAGGGAGAGAGAGGTGGAAAAGAGGAGGGAATTTTGGCCCCGTCTGGATACCTTTTGTTTTTTGAGCCCCTTCATGTTCTGGCATTGGGAATAGATTGTTATTTCTCACTTGCCAGAACATCTTTGCCCCACATTTATGTCTGTAATAACTGAATCCTCTTTGAGCGGATTCATTTTTGTTAAAGAAGAACTCCAGATTTGAAAGTTCATATTTGCTGCATTTATAACAACATTTACTGTATAAAGTGAAATGACAGCAGGGATGACAACGATGGCAGCCCTGAACCACAAAAGCGGCGGTCGACCACCGTGCTGTTTCTGTTCTCTCTCCAGCGAAACCCCAGTTTAGCGATGTAATGACCCAGAACTAATGGCGCCCCATTCATTTAGCTCTATCAATGTCAACGTCACACACACTCACACAAGACTGCATACATCTACCCCATGTATATTTGTATGTATGTACGTATGAGAGTCATTACCCACCATTACATTACCTGAGGTTGCACTGTATAGTAAACAGCCAAATAACGCAGGTTATCTGGACTTGCCTCACTTAAGTGCTTTGCTATGGGGCACTTCACCTCTGATCATCTGTGCAGTTATTTATCTGTGTAATTGTGTAGTTAATATATATTAGGATGCTTATATATAATATTTTATAGAGTTACTGCAGGGGAAACACAGTCAGAAGTGAAGTTCTCTTATTTTTTTTATTTTCTTTTATGATGATGCCATGTGATGCCATGTATGGCATTGTCTGTTGTTTTTATTACAAAAGGAGAAATTTAGCAGCATGTTCAAGCAGTTATGAATGAATGAAGAGAGCAGGGGCTGTCCAGGTCCAAAAATACCTCAAAATTTGACAATTTGCGAATATTTCTTTCTCTTCTGAATGTTTGTGTGTTTGTGTGAAAAAGGGCCATTGTTAGTCACTGAAAATCTTCCCCTCCATGGTATTCTCTCAATTGATAACCTATTCAAGTTTGTACGCCTCGAGATTTAATGCAACATGTTTGACATCATTCTTTCTCGTGTGTTTTGTGACAAATGACAATATGCTATGTACATAAATGTGCAAAATATTTAGAAAATAATGACCCAGTTTCTTAGTAGCCCTGCCCATACCAAAACCTTAAAGTTGAGAAACACTGGATGTTCAAGAAAACCATACAACAGATTCCATCTGGAGAAACAACACTGTCACTTTCACTGTAGATGGAAACATTTCTTCCTTATGGAATCTTGTGGAGTCAGGCCTGGAATAAATCCTATTCCACTTTCATTGTATGAAAAAGAGCTTAGACTTCCTTAAAAATATCTCCATTTGTGTTCCATGGAAGAAAGAAAGTCAATTTTAGGATGAACTGTTCCTTGAAATTTATACCGTTTATACCACTTTGGCTATGACACAGTAGAAGGATATTGTGGTAATGGAGTTAAAATCTCATTGTTCATGGTTCTCCAGTGTTGAGTAAAACGATTCAGTTAGAATGTGAAGTATTTAAGGAAAAGGGAAATAAAAAGCCCTGTATTTTTCTTCTTCCTGCTGGAGATGTACATCTGTTCCTCTGCTACAGATGTGAGTTAGTGTTCTTAGTTAACTCAATTACATGAAGCTTCCTCTTACAGAGCACAGTAAGACTCTCAGACTACCACAAACAAAACCCCAACATAGCACACAGTTAGGAAGAGGGTTGAGAGGTTTGGGCAGGAAGTTCATTGTTGTGTGAAATAATTAGAAAAAATAACAACCAAGATTCAGAGACATTTTTCAAAGCCTTTATTCTGTCTCTCTCCTGTACCCTGAAGGCAAACAGAGACCATCTATTTTAAAAGCAGCCATATGCATTTAGGTTGTTCCTATCTACTTATTTCCTATTGGTATTATCCACTTAAAGGAACCACTCTGATGCATATCGCATCGACTTCACTTCCTGGAAACGGTTGTTAATGACATCATGTTGTGCCCAGCCATCAGGCCTGTCAGTCATCAAGAGAAATGAAAGACGATTTCATTCAAATACATGTACTGCTAGCCATAATGCTCTCTAGGGAAGACCATAATAATTGTGAATATCACTCTCCAAAAATGGTACAAAAGCTGTCACTGGGACAGTACAGGTACTAACATGTACCATTTATGTACTAATATGCACCTTTTGAAAGGGTACCACCCCAGTGACAGCTTTTGTACCTTTTTTTTCTGAGAATGGTATTAAAGAACATAAGTTCGTCATTTTTACTGGAGTAAGCAAATGTATCTGGGTCTTTAATATCAACAGTTTCATTCAGTCAAAAACCTACAACTTTTTCAGAACAGTTTTTGAAAAAATAAACAAGGGTCATTCTTAGAAAACAACGTCATTTGTGCCCACATGACTTACTACTGATATAATTAAATGGATACTAACTGTACTAACATTAAAAAGTCCAAATTCTTTTTTTTTTTTCTGAGAAAGTACAGAATTCATCTTTGTCCTTGCACTTTCTGTTCAACCAAGTTATGCATGACACTTATATTGGCCCTGTCAAGCTCAATAGTTCAACTCTGTTATGGGAAAATAAAATCACAGTGGTGAGTTGAAATAATGCAGTGATTCAGAATTAGATTGAGGATTAGTAACAATACAATTTTGCAAGGGTATAACCACATGGTTTGGATTGGAGTTAATAATTTTACCTTTGGTTATCATACGATGTCCATGTTGGTTACGGATCCGGAAATTTGAGGTGGAAAAAATATGATTACATGAAAGTTCAGAATTTACTTGAAAAATAAAGGTTTTTTTTATTATTAAAAATAAGATTTTTAGGAGAAAAAATCTATAATAAATGACACTTGGTTTCCTGAATATGTAATCTGTATAATAAACAAGCGAAAGTATATAATCATCGGTAAAAGACAGAAAAACTATTCTGTTGACATGATGACATTAATATAGGTGTTTGAATTATAATTCTGGAAGCACACAAAAAGAAACATCCCATTTCCCAGAGAAGTTCTTTGTCTGTCAGGATGTCAGGGCTCAAGTGTCCAGTATTGGTTCAGCTAGTCTTTATTTCTGTCACAGTTATCTGATCAGAGCCTCAATCTCTGTAACTACACTCTCTCTGAGTCCTGCCCAGCCTGAACCTCCTGACAACACACATATCATTATACTGTCTGAGTACCGCGCTACCTCTGAGTGGAGCTGACACTGTAATATACCTATACATCCCCTGATACAAGTACCTCCATCTCTATCTCTCTCTCTCTGTCTCTCTTTCCACTCAGTTGTACACTGACCCTGTTTTATTGGTTCCTTCAAAGGCAGAGGGGGTGGCAAAATGCATTCTCTGCTCTCTCTGTCTGTCTGTCGCACTGATCAGATCATTTTTTTTCCACCAACTGCACATGGCAGTGGCTGCAGTTGAACCTGCGCACATCGTCAGGATGCTTGTTGCGCTAATGAGGGTGCAGATGCACGTGGAAGAGCCTCTCCTGGTCCGAGACGCGGAGGAAAGAGGGAGGGCGGAGGGGTAGTGTGCTATAGAAATGTCAGTTCGAGAAGGAGGTGGAATCAGTGAGGCACCTTGGCCCACCCATCCCGAGACTGAGTGGACCAAAAAACGTGGTTAGAGCAATTACTTGTCCAACTTCTGTCACAGCCAATCAGATCTGACGGTATCCTGCCAGTCGGCAAGTGAACCCAGAGACTTAGGCCTGAAACATACTTTTTGCAAGTATGCAGACATGAATTCTTCCAGCTGAATTCTGTGCTAATTTTTTTGCGCTAATAAGTTGGTCCACTGACTCAGTCATTTGTTTCACAGTCAAAAAAGGCTACGCCAACATTAATCCAGATACATCTGTTCTTTTCAAAACGCTCTCTCTTCACATCAGTGGTTTATCGGTTTATTGGTGGACATAGCAAAAAGTTCTGTTTTCGCAGGACAAAAATATCTATATATTAGTATAGACGTAGTCAAAGAAAAGTAAGAGATGGAATAACAACAAACTACCAGTGAACGCAATGCTGGTGAGTGCTTGTGTGAGGGGGTTAAGAGATACTGCAACTCTAGTTTAAGTTGTACTAGTTTAAGTACAAAGATATTTTTTATCAGTAATAACTTCTGGAGTGAACTAACGAAGACACTGGACAAAGATGAAACTTGTGCATGCATCTGCCACTGTGTCCGCGTCAATATCAAATTGAGTATACTGTACTTTGAAAAGCTATATGTTTGGCTTTAGGTATGCGATACGTGTTCACGTCAAAATTGAAGAATAATTTTTGCTCAATGCATGAGCTTGTGTGCAAGTAGCCCTAAACTAATCTGGAGAGAGCTATCCGTTAGCATTCATTGTAATGTCATTTGCTTGTCTGGCATGTTTGACCTGTATTTTGCTATCATTGCTCATGGGTGTTGCTCCAGATACATTTTAGAGCCAATTACCTAACCTGTACAATGTCACTTGACTAATCACTCTGGAGCTACAGGAAAATTATGTAAGGACAACGCTGATTGGCTGATGGCACCACAACAACACAAACCTTCAGTGACTATGAGCTTTGAGGCAGCAGAGATGGAAAAATATGTCATGTTTTTAGGATCCCTTTAAAAAAAAAAAAAAAAAAGGACACTGGCAAAACATCTATAATTTACGCATTTTGTCGCTTACAAAAAAAAGTTATTTTGTCAATAGACAGCAACATGGTCGACGTAATGCTGTAGTTACAGCATCTACCAGCTGGTATAACTGGACTATGCTAACCACGCCAAATCAACTCAAAGCATTTAAAAACTTGAGTATATTTCTGGCCAGTACAGTTTGTCTAAAAGCAAATAACAGTTCCCATAGAATAAATTAAAATAAACAAATGTTGTTTAATGAGTATTTTCACTTGACACCAGTGAATGTCATACTGGCTAGCTTTACTGAATGCTGAAATCATTGTTGGTTTTATTCTTTTTTTTTTTTTTTTTTTACAACAAAAATATGATATATGCATCAAAGACGTCACAAAAAGGTCTAAGTAAAATAAATTAAACTGACTAACAAAATGTTTTATCCTAAGTGGAAATTGTTCTTTTATATTATAACTTGTATAGCTTTTGTTTATGGTAAAAGTGTGTTTTTTTGTGCTTTTTTTTTCCTCACATGCATTCATACATACACATGCATTCAATGACAAATTTAAACAAACAAGCACATTAGTCTTGCAGTTATGACCACCAGTTACATCCTGGATGCTCAAGAAGTCTGAACTGTTCTGTAGTTTACTCTCTCTTTGTCTCTCTAGAAGGGTCATTATCCAGTAATGATGGGTCTTCATGGGGGGTTTTGAAGCACCCGGAGATCCTGCCGTTGTTAGTGTCACCCCTTCAGTCTCATCCATCACCAACACTACCCCACGACCACTTCCTCTCTGTGCACACACTCCACCTCATTTACTGCGATTAGAGTTGTTATGCCCCTCCGTGTAGAATATACCTCTGACAGGACAAGGATACACCCCGTATCTCTGTCTGTCTGACTGTATCTGCATCTTTCTCCCTCTGGTTTTCATTTGTGTCTTTCTCTCTGTTTGTCTGTCTCTCTCTGTCAGTCAGTAACAAATTTGACATCTTTAGGGAATGAAGTACTGATTTCCTTAGTAATTCATATACTGCTGCTTATGTCAGAATGACTAGCAGACCAAATAGGTACTTTAAATGGGTACAAAACAGGCTTAAACCTCAGATTTTTATTTTAATACATTTTTTTTTAATTTAGCTATAGTCGAACAAGAATTCAATTCTTGATATCAAGAATTACATTTCCACTAATAAAAATTCTAATTAGTAGGATTCTTGATCTGTAATAATCTGTAATTGTAACTGATCAGTAATTGTATTTTCACTAGTGAAATATCACCATAGGCTGCCATTCAAATGCAATAGTTGATATCAACTGATTTCTTACAAGTTGAAATTCCAATTTTACATATCATAAATACAATTCTTACTAGTAAAAAATCATCATTTTTGATATCAATAATTACATTGTTACTAGTAAAAATGTGAATTTCTGATATCAAGAATTCAGCTGTCACTAGTTGAAATGTCTATTCTTGATATCATCAATTGAATTGCTACTAGTAAAAATCTTTAGGGAATGAACTGTAATCTTTATTGAGAATTGTATTCCTGATATGTGAAATTGGAATTTCAACTTGTAAGAAATCGATTCTTGATATCAACAATCGAGTTTCAATGGCAGCCTTTGGCGAGATTTCATTGAAAATACAATTATTGAGTTATAATTGGATTCAAAAGAATTGAATTATTGATATCAAGGATTAAATTGTTGATATCAAGAATTAATGTTGTTACTAGTGGAAATATAATTCCTGATATCAGGAATTAACATTTTACCAAGTGAAAATGTAATTGTTCATATCCTGAGAATGATTAAAAGTCAAAACAGCTTGCCATAGCTTAACCTTGTTTTTCCATTTATTGCAAATGAGGTTTACAATTTGTGTTATAATCTGAATAATGTTTATGTGTCCCCAAAGGGACATGGTGATGAAAATAAAATTAAATATGAATGTGATAAAAATCAGATAAAATATGAAAATATGAGGGAAAATATCAATACTTTTGTCTTCTTTTGCAAACGTTTTGTGTTTCCCCGAGAAACTTTGCATTCGCTCTCAAAATGTTTGTGCTTCCCCAAGAAACCTTGCATTCACTCACAAATCTTTTGAGTTCTTTGTGGGTGAACACAAAGCTTCTTGGGGAAACAGCAACAAAAAATCTTGCGAGAGAGCGCAAAAGCACTGAAATTTATATATTTTTTCCCATCTCATATTATTTCCATCACCATTTACCTTTAGGGGCTCCGTAGATTTTATACCCTGATTTGTGTGATTTTATTATTGTTAAAAAATTAATAAAATAAAAATAATTAATAATACATAATTATGAATTTCAATGTGAAAGGTTTTAATGAAATAAAATATACCACAGTTGATGGTTGCATGTTTTGGTTAAGTTTAATTAATGTCCAGTAAGACCTAGCCAAATGTTAGTTTGTAGTTACAGACATATTTCACACAAATAAAGAGCAAATATGTGTCATAATTTTATTTAAACAAAACATTTGTTATGCTTGGTGTGAATGACTTAAATGGAGTCAACACTAAAATATGTGCAAAAAATTGAATGAGATTATTTACTTGTCTTCCCAACATCCTGTAGAAAAGATAAAAATGCAGAACTAAACATTTTAGTCATTAAAACAAAATTACATTTGATGAACATTAATGTGTTTTTAATTCTACGTTATATAATATCCAAGATTTCTTATCGTTGTCTCTTCAAAGAACATGGGGGTTTTGGCGATCCCAAAACCTCAGCAGAGTTTGAAAACTACTTGCTGTGTCAACTGTACAAAAGATCATTTTTGAAAATAGTATGAGGAATAAGAAAATGTATTTTATGATCTTCCCACACTGCACGCTTTATAGTATGTTAGTATTTAATTTATTTTGGTTGTATGGGATTCATGTCAAGGACTGAACCGCAGGAAATTACACACATATAGAGCAGAGGTAAACAATCATTAAAGTAGCATTATAATGTTTTTTTGTAAACACATCTGTGTATTTACAAATGATATGCAGTCTGACACGCTGTTTGCGCTTGTCGTATAACAGCACTATAATTTAAATTATGGGACAGTGTCTATTTATTTGTGCTTTTCTCTCTTGAATATGAACTCTAAAAATAGGATAGAATGACAGTCTACAGCGGAGATCACAGATCTTTAGCTCCGGGCCTTTTACCATCCCATCAGAAAACATCTCATCCGCCTCCTCCTGCTACAGTCATATGTAGTTTTTCTAATCTTTAAATTATAAATTGAACATGACAATTGGATTAAAGCAGTGAATAATTGAAGTCCTTTAGAAAAGAGTTTCTACAAAAAAAAGAGAGAAAAAAATACAAGGGCCACAATTTTACATATTAGGTCTGAAATGAAGCCTCGTCGTATTGTTTGTGAAGTGCCCAGTCTAACTGTCACCAGAAGGAGATGTCTGCATGGAAGATATTATTTCTGGCTAGTGTGAGTGCGTCTCGAGGCACAGTCTTGGCTCTTTTATTTTACGTGTCATAATGCGATGGTGGAGTTCTCCCTGCGAGGCATCGTGGCTATTGGAAAGGCGAATAACATATGTTGTGTCTCAAATGCATCTCTCTGCTTTATTCCACTAGCACAGATGACCAGTGAGCTGTCCAGTGCCAAGGGCTGAGGGGCAGAGGGACAGCACTCTGTGTTTGTCACAGATACACTCATTTATCTGAAGAGAGAGAATCGAGTACATCCGGAGAAGAAACGAAGGGGTAGAAATGTGGCCTAACAAAAAACCCCATCTGTGTAGACAGCGATGTAATCGAGATTATATTATTTGACTCTTTATTGTTCTTGGAGGGGGATGGATTCTAAACATTATCAACACATGATTATAGATGAACTATAGACTCTATAAATGAATTATAGATGAATGTGTCCCCCCACCACCCCCGCTTGAATTCAGAGGAAACTAGCATTTACACATGCTAGACATGTGGCTTTCAAATGAAAGATTGGTATCATAGAGCACACCCAGGTTCCTAACTGACAAAAACGACTTAACAGAGCAGCCATCAAGTGTTAGACAGTATTCTAGGTTATTATGTGCAGAAGCTTTTGGTCCAATAATTAGAATCTCTGTTTTTTTCTGAATTTAGTAGTAGGAAATTACTAGTCATCCAATTTTTTATATCAGCTACGCATTCCGTTAATTTTGAGAATTGGTAGGTTTTGTCAGGGCGCGAAGAAATATAGAGCCGAGTATCATCAGCGTAACAGTGAAAACTAATGCCATGCTTCCTAATGACATCTCCCAAGGGTAGCATGTACAGAGTGAAAAGCAACGGTCCTAGTACTGAGCCTTGCGGTATTCCATATTTAACTTGTGATCGAAATGACATCTCTTCGTTTACTACTACAAACTGATAACGGTCAGATAAGTATGATTTGAACCATGCCAATGCAATCCCACTAACGCCAACATCATTTTCTAGTCTATTCAAAAGAATATTGTGGTCGATAATGTCAAAAGCAGCACTGAGGTCTAGTAACACTAATAGAGAGATACAACCACGATCTGATGATAAGAGCAAATCATTTGTAACTCTAATGAGAGCAGTCTCAGTATGGTACGGTCTGACTGGAAATCCTCACAGATACCATTTCTTTCCAAGTAGGAACACAGTTGAAATCATTTTTAATAATTTTCTAGTATTTTTGACAGAAAAGGTAGATTGGAGATCGGCCTGTAGTTGACTAATTCTCTAGGATCAAGTTGTGTTTATTTAATAAGAGGTTTGATAATAGTGATAGTGATAAGGATGAATTAATGATCTTAAGTAGAGGATCTATTACTTCTGGAAGCATCTCTTTCAATAGCTTAGGGTCTAACATACATGTTGTTGATTTCGATGATTTAACAAGTTTAGACTTGTTTAGTTTAACAAGTGTAGTAGACAGTTGCATGGCTATAATTTTCTCTCTAATATTGTCAATCACTAGTACACGGGTGCTCAATCCTGTTCCTGGAGATCTACTTACCTGCAGAGTTCAAATCCAACCTGATCCAACACACTTGTCTGTAATTATCAAGTGCTCCTGAAGATCTTAATTAGCTGGTTCAATTATGTTTGATTAGTATTGGAGCTGAACTTTGTAGTAATGGAGATCTCCAGGAATAGGATTGGGCAGCCATGAATTAGAAAACTGGTTGCAATTTGCGAGTGAGTTTAACCATCTTCACTCCAGCTCGGTAATAAATAATAATTATATGTCATCATAAAAACATAATTACAATGTCTAGTTATCTGTAATTTGTTGAGTTACAGATAGCAGTCAGTAAGGCAATAGCAATTAGCTAATTGTTTATGTGTCGAGACAGGATAACTTCAGACACAGACGACAAACCCATTAGCCAAAAGTTATAGCCCAGAAACGTCCCAAGAACAGCAATATAAGAATAAATTAAGAAAATACAGACAGAGAAGACACAAACACCACCACACACTTCTAGAGGATCATAAGTAATGACTGAGAGGGGGTTATTTTTATATGAGTCTGAAAACATGCCCAATTTTACATAGTGAACCTTTAATGATAACAATGGCCTAAATTGTTAAATTACTGCAATTGCTTGTTTTATCCTCAGAAATAAAACTGTTTCATTTAAAAGTGATATTGTATTGATATCAGCAACATTGACAGTACTAGGTGTCGGGTCAAAACGAAAAAAAAGTGGTACTGCTCATCGCTAGTAAAGATGTTAAAGGATTAGTTCACTTCTGAATTAAAATTTCCTGATAATTTACTCACCCCCATGTCATCCAAGATGTTCATGTCTTTCTTTCTTCATTCGAAAAGAAATTAAGGGTTTTCTATCTATCTATCTATCTATCTATCTATCTATCTATCTATCTATCTATCTATCTATCTATCTATCTATCTATCTATCTATCTATCTATCTATCTATCTTAACCACAAATGCTCCTCTTGCACTAGCTCTTGAACTAAACTCTCATATACAATATGCTAGTGCAAGTATATAAGAATTAGTTCAAACTTTGACCTGTGAAGGGAAGTAATGTCTTAACAAGAAGAAGAAGAAGAGAGCTAGTGCAAGATGAGCATTTGTGGTTAAAAAGTATTTTTTATTTATTTATTTATTTTTTTAGAAAATGACCAATCATTTCACCAGAACAGACCCTTATTCCTCGTCTGGGATCGTGTAGAAAGCTTTGAAGCTGCCCTGAAACTGCAATTTGGACCTTCCACTCATTGAACCCCACTGAAGTCCAGAGACAGAGAGTCTACAGAGAAAAATGTCTAGTCTACAGAGTCTACAGAGAGTCTACAGAAAGTCTACAGAGAAAACCCCTGGAATGTTTTCTTCAAAAACCTTAATTTCTTTTCGACTAAAGAAAGAAAGACATGAACATCTTGGATGACATGGGGGTGAGTAAATTATCAGGAAATTTTAAGTCAGAAGTGAACTAATCCTTTAAACTAGCAAAGCAGTAAATGCAGTAGTTTCCTTCCAAGAATCTCTGTGGTGAATAAAGCTCTACTCCTCAGGTATAATACACTGTGGGGCCACCGTATCTACCTCCATCCTGCTGCTTTTGTCCTTTTATCTTTGAACCAAAAGAGAACACTAATACAGACTCTTCTCTCTTAGCATGATAAAAAACTATGGAGTTTGAAAAGAGGGAGTAAAGTTTAGAAAAAAGGCCTGGAGCAATTAGGGACCAACGAGGGAACAAGAGCAACATAGTAAGTCCCACAAAGCTAATTACTGATGGCATCGGATGAGTGATTTAATATTTGCCCTCAAGAATATCAGAAGACCACTGAGTCCATGATGTCCATCCAGCGGAAGTCCAGAAAAACAGTCCATAACAAATGCAGGGTGATCCAGGAGCTGTAAACAAGCATTGTGTTTTTGCTCAGATGAAGGGCCACCAGCGGCCACTGTCATCCCTCGTAAACCCGTTCAGATCATGCAGAATATCTGCGGTGATAATCACCTGCCCACAGGCCCGTACGGCCCTGCACTTGGCTGTAATTGGAGGTCTCGTTCACATACAGCAGCACACCTAACTCACTCTAAATAAACGCCAGTCCACGGGCTGAAATGATATGCGCTTATCTTTTTAATTTTTTTTCACATTGCTGAATGTATTTTACCCAGGGCTTTGTCTGGGTCAGAAGTAGTTTACCTGCTCTCAGCCCTGTGGTGTGTAAATGTATGCGTTTGTGTGTGTGTTTGGGACTTTTGACTTTAAGGCATAGACGACAAATACACTGACTGAGCACCACTTAGCATAGCTGCTACTGAAAACCCCTCTGGCTTCTGTTGTATTTAGAGATGTTTGATTCACATGATACTCTCTATAAAAATGCTTAGGAATCCACATCAATTTCATTTGTGGTCTAAAGAGGAATATGACTGAATTAAAATATTTATTTATAATAAATATTAAATAAATAATTTAAGAAGTTATGTATATTTTATATTTGTTTTATCAAATAAAATAACATTTTTAAGTGATTTTTTAAAGGGGTCACTAATTGAGAAATCAAACTTTCCTTGAGCTTTTGACATATAAGACGTCATCATACTATGAGAATATCCTACAAGTATATCAGAACTGTGCCTATTTATTACGTCATGTATACCTGTAGGTGAAAGACCGCTTCTGCAGAAGAATATCAAAGCCTACTTCTACATTGTTATCACTGTAGCCCTGCCCATTGATTTGCGCATGACAAGTAATAGGTAAATAACATATATGATGCTAACAATGGATCGAGCAACTATGTGATCAACATGCCTTTGAAGAGCGCAAAATCTTGTGCTGTGCCAGGTTTTATTGCATTGTTACAGATTGTTTGATATAAACTGATTACGTGTACGTGCCTAACCAAAATCACCTGTAACCAGTGATTATGTAATGATTCATGCATAATCAGATGTTCTTTGTCTCAAAATCATTTATTGCAGTTAATTTGTCAGTAAATCAAAGCAGTGACTAAACGGTCAACTTCACATTGTTTCTCTTAGGATGAAAATCTGTTATTTAAACTGTGATTAAATTATAGAAAGCGATCAATGAACGCTGCCTTTATGTTAGCTAAAGCAAGTTTATCTGGACTTTCGCCAACTTCTGATATAATTAATGAATCTCTTATTTACATCATGTTTGCACTGTTAGTTATGATGAAATCATACATTAGTGTGCAGAAATTGAAGATCAATGCATTTATGCGTTCAACATGTCTTTGATGAGCTACAATGCTTCTCACTGCAACCTTTCATGCCCGGTCAAAATATAATGCAGAAGATTTAAATATGCTAAACTTTGATAAGTTAACCTTGAGAGCTATAGTAAAAATGTGCTAAAAGTCATCAAGAGAGCTCCACATGTAATACTTGCAAAAAATGCAAAGATGTTAGCCAATCACAGCTGTGGGCATTCACAATGTCTCACAGCAGACACGCCCCTTCATAGAGAGTGTTCAAATAAGAGGGCTAAAAATCGCAGGGTAGGAAACATGCCTTTTATTTCTATATTATGACCATTTTTGATGTAAAAATCATACTAACATTCCAGTGCACTCCAGGAAACTAAGTTATTCCACTGGAGGCGAGTTTAGGTGAGAACCCATGTGCAGTTTTATTTATCCAACAAACATAAATCCAATATGGAACAGAGTCTTTACTTGGGATGAACAAAAACAAAACAGGAACAAGAACAAGAACAGGAACAGGAACAGGAACAGCATAGACTCACCAACAGTGTTACAGGGACATAACAATCCACAAACATCAACAAGGAACAAGGCAAACATGAGGGTTTAAATACACAGAACAAAACATGAAACAGGAGAGTCACATGACAGGATCACATGACATACAGGGGAATCACATGATAAGACATGACATGATAGGAGCACATGGATAAACAAACATAAAACATGGCAGTGACAACAAAATAAAAGACATGAAACATGAACATGAACATGAACACAAAACCAAAAGTAGACATTACAGAAACATTACAAAATAATAAAATTATGCATTCCAAATGCATGTTAAACTCACAGGGCTAACATTATAGAGTAAAAAATAACTAAATAAAGTTAAAAAAATTTATTATTAAATAATTTAAAGTTTAAATGAAGTTTAAATTAATTCAGTTTGGGGCCCATAAACATTTTTGAAAGAAGTCTCTTATGCTCACCAAGGCTGCATTTATATATATATACAGTAGTATAAATAAATGCAGTAGTAGCATGAAATAGTATTACAATTTAAAATAACTGTTTTCTGTTTTAGTATATTTTAAAATATAATTTAATTCTGTGATGGAAAAGGTGCCATGCCATGTATGGCGATACTCTAAATGCCCTTTCACACCAGTCAGTCATTAAATGTCATCATTGGATTACAGCTGAAAAATGCCATCAGTTAAACTGAAATGCTTAAAAAAGTGAGCAATGTTTTAATAGTCACAGAGTCTACAAATGGTTTACTTACAGTTGTCTGTGCTATTATATATTGTGCTATATATTAAGCTGGGACAGGAGAATGTATTTTAACATCAGAAAAATTACACAAATCACGTTTAAACTCTCCGCTCTGAGATGATAAAGGTAGTTATTTGATGCCAATGTGAATGTGTTGATGTGATACACTGTCTGAGTGGGTTTGTGGTGGTGTTGTAATGAGCAGTAAGGAAAGAAAGCCCTGTGAATTCATCCTTGACCTGTGAGTATGCATCATTAACTCCATTTGTCCCACTGCAATTAACACTGCCTGCTTGACGGACCGTCCATTCCCTCGTTTCTTCCACACATCCATCTCTCCATCACTCTACCCTCTCAGGTTAACTACAACCCATTTCTCCACCCCCTATATTACCCATCACCCACTGACCTGATTGTGAGGGTTCACGTTCCTATTGCAGTCCCCCATTCCAGTTTCCATGGCAGCCCTCACTGCTGTCACAGTGACAGGTCTGACCCTGTCGTCTGGGGCCGGCCACTCAGTAAAGAGTTGGAGGCCAATGGCCACTCGCAGGGGACGAGCCTCATCCCCTGATTACTCTGACCTCTAACCTTATGCTCAATTTCACCTCATTTACTTATACTAACAGGGCTCAGTTGAACACCAGCAAACGTGTGAGATGACCATTTAGGTTAGACCAGCCTTAAATGATTAGGTCACCCAAAATTGAGAATTCTGTCACCTCTTGTTGTTCCGAACTCATGTAATTGTATTATTATTATTATTATTTTCTTCAGTGGAACACGAAAGATGACATTTTGAAGTATCTTTACATAGATGGCTGGTTCTTAGTGACCATTAATTAAATAAATAACAATCAAACAAACACAAGCACCATGATAGTAATCTATATGACTTTAGTGCTATATTCTAAGGAAACCCTATGTTAATTTTTGTGTGATGAACAGACATTTTCACATATTAAATTAACATAAAAAACCCCTAAATGATCCAAGTCATATGGATCACTCTTATGATTTTTTTGATACTTTTTATGATACTTTTATGGCATTTTTTTGAGCTTGATAACCATGGTCGCTATGAAATGTTTTTTTAATGTGTCAGTGTTGTGTAATTGTACATTTTAGTACTGAGTAATAATAATTAACTACATGTACATACTATAGTGTTAGGTTTAGGTTTAGGGTGTGGTTTTGGTTTAGCTACATATAATTATGTACAATTTAATTAGTATAGCACTTTAGTTACTACATGTGTAGTAACTAAAGTATTTTATTTTGTAATGTAAAATAAAGTGTTACTCAATATACTTATTATGTATATATAGAGTATGTTGGTGAATTGTAATTTATGTAAGAAGTACTTGCATTAAATTAACATTGTAGTTACACTGTTACCTAGCCGTAACTCAACCCTTATCGCACAACCAAACAGTAACTTCTAGGTTACTTTTGTAACCCACGTTCCCTGATGGAGGGAACGGAGATGTTACATCGATACTGATGTATTGGGAGCCCAATCACTTCCAAGTGGTAACTAATCAAGCCATTGGATATTGGCCAGTGAGATTTCCATGCAGAGTCTCACCTTTGTGGACATACAAATATGACCGGCATTACTCACTTCATTCATGTTTTGCTGAGGAGCCCAGACAGGGTTGGGGCCAAATAAGTGGTAGTTCAAGGCTGTTGCAGGAGGATTACATTAGTAAGCTAGATATTCCCATTCAATCAGTCATGATACTGACGTATTGGCGTCCCTATGGAATAGCCAAGAAATGTTACAAGTGACTCACTTGTAGAGACTCAGATGCTGGCAAGCTGTTGCATACTCTTTTAGTGACTTGCCCTCTACACAGTCGTAACCTACCCAGTGCCCCACGTAAACCTAAGGAAATAGTCCTTCATACCAACAGGATGGAAGAGACTGGGCTTACTCTGGGGACAGTCGTAGCTGTTTTTCCCCTATCAAACTAACATTCATGGGGAAGAGAGCTTTGGATATCAATTCCCATTGCTTTTCAGCCTTGACCAGTGTTGTTAGCATTGGGGAAGCTGCCTAGTCCAATGGAGGAAGATACTATGGAGACCACACCCTGGTAACATGGTGGATACAAATATGGACTGACCTGTGGGGCAGTTCTACTTTTGGAAAATCTCTGCAGTAGGTCCTACTTAGCCAGGAAGGAGCTACTATTGATGCATAAATGGGGCAGAGCAGAACTGTCCAGGGAAAGACATGTTTACAGACAGCGAAACCATATTGTGGACAAAACACATATGGGATTACCGATGGGCAATCACAGCATATGGGTATCTAGCCAAGTACAAGGGCTGACCACCCAGCCTGGCGTCACACACCTCCACTGCGTCTGACTGCAAAAGGATGGAGGGACTCAATTTAGGGTCCGCCAAGTGGGGAACTCACCTGAAGAGCAAGTAGGTGCTTGTATCCCTGTTAGAGGGGAATGGCACTGCAAGTGAGACACTGAGCTAGACTTCCCACACATTACCAGCTTATACCCAATACACGGGAAGAAACTGTTCTTAGAGAAAGGATTTTGAGCTTAACTGACTGTAGCAGCGCGGAGGGAGCTCTCTTTAGACCAGAAAGGACCACAGAGAAGTCCCAGGAGGGGATAAGGTGCTGTCTGGGAGGATTTAACCTCCTGGCACCTCTCAGGAACCTGATCACCAGGTCATGCTTTCCAAGTGACCTGCCATCAATAGCACCATAAAATTTACACTTTCAAGGTAGAGGGGGGCAGCCTCCGCTCCAACCTCTATTGTAGGAGGGAAAGCACAGAGCTGATCTGACATTTCTGGGTGTCTTGTCGGTGAGAAGACTCCACTTCAAAGCATAAGCGCACCTGGTAGAGAGGGCTCTAGCTTGAGTAATAGTGTCTACCATTGCCAGTGGTAGGCCACTTAAGTCCTCCACACATGGAGGTTCCAAATGCTATTTTAATATGGAAATAATTCTACAATATTTCTATGATTAAATCACTGACAGAGACTCCTCTCCCATCAGCCAATCACTGCAGGCATAGTTAGTAACCTGACCCTTACTTTTAGCTTAAGATTTCTCTCTATTCCTTTGTAAAAGTTTATCTCAGCTGCTTTGTGAATAGGTTTTTGGAGAAAACTCTTACCTAAGAACTTTTACTGCCATTTAGGAGACTCTTAGTGGTAAAATAAATTGTTTTGTGAATACAGCCCCTGGTCCCTGTGTTCGCATAACTGATGGGCTGGTCCCTGTGGTTGCATAACTGATGTGCTAGAATGAGCCAGTCCTTAGTTAGACATAGTTTAGGATGCGAATGTCCACTTCTCTGGGTGGGGTAAGGGGAGCCTCCATGACTTTGGTGAAGGTGTGGGGAGACAGGGACAGCCCAAAGGGGTGGAAATTGTACTGATATGTTTAACCCTCTAAAGCAAAACGCAGGAATGGTCTGTGTTGAGGTAAAATCGAGACGTGAAACTATGGGTCCTTTAGGTTGATCACTGCAAACCAATATTGGGGGTGAATGCACGTGAGGATGCGTTTCTGCATGAGCATCTTGAATGGGAGCTTCTGAAGGGCTCGATTTTCAAGACAGGCAGATCCAAGATTGACTGTAACCCCCCGCCTTTCTTGGATACGAAGTACAGACTGTAAAATCCTCTGAATGGCAGAATGGACAGGCTCTATTGCTTCCTTCAGGACAGGGGCATCCTTGCCTGCCACCGCGGTAAACCATGCCACTGAACCTGGGGGGGACACCTGGCAAACTGAATTGCAAAGCCGAGTCTGACTGTCTGAATGAGTTAACGGGACGGACTGGAAAGTAAGTGCGGTGCAACACTCACCTGGCTCCGTGGATCCGTTGAGGGACTGGTTAGTGAGGCTTGAAGAAGTAGTGAGTTCCGAAAATGCAAACTCCCTGCCCATGGCGAATGAAGGCATGGCTGAGAGTGAGGAAGTAGAGCGTCACTGTCAGTACAGACCCAGTATGGCACAGAGGAGGAGGAAACTGCTCTTTTATTGAGAAAGTGGGTACCTGGAGCCAGCGGTTGAACAGAAATAACATGAAACTGAAGATTCTCTCCCCAACCCTCCTCCAGGGGAAGGAGTGGTGTGTTCGCCATCTCCATCTCAGGGACACCCATCTCAGGGCTGCTTCGATGTAGACTTAGAGGGTTTAAAGGGGTGGACGGGATGACAGGGTGGAGGGTGAGGGCCAGCCTGCCGTGGCTTGGTGGCAGTGTCTCTTAGAGAAATTTACTCTTTTTTTTCTTGAAAGAGAAAGGAATCAGTGATTGCTGTCACAAACGATCGGCTCTGAAGTAAAGTATGAATGAAGTGAGCAATGTCATTATTTATACGGTCATATTTATACCTGTATGTCTGGGTAGGTGTAACTCGGCATGCAAATCTAATTCCATAAGGGCTAAATGATAACTATTCTTTTAACATATTATCGTCAGCATGAGAAAGTGTTATTAAATGTTTTACCTATGCTCCAGTTTGAACATATTTATTATATGATATATATATATATATATATATATATACAAATAACTTATGAATCCTTCATGACTTTTTGAATATTTGAATATCTATACAGTTGAGGTTAGATGAATAAAACAGGTCATATGGTGAAAGGACGCTTACAGACATAAGTAGGAAAAAGTACTTCATTTATTTTTAATTATTTACAGGCAATGTCCGGCCCATGTAGTGGCGTCATTCATGAACGATTATGGAGAACTCTGCATGTGAACCAAAGACCTCTTTTTGAACATGATCAGAATGCTGTATGGTGCATTCATGCCATGTTTTAATTATCATAATTACTTGAAGACAATATTCTACTCTGACCTGTTTATGCTTTTGTACTCGAAACTGTTACTTGTATTCTTGCTATTTTGTCTAATGATTACTCAAATTACACTAATTCATTTTGGTGTTAATAGTGTTGCCATAGAAGCACATAATTACATTAAACCATATTGAATGCATTTAATTTACTTTTTTAAATTTATGTTGCATTATTAAGAAATGAACAATAGTACATTAATGGAACTATTAAACAGAAATATTATAAAGATGTAATAATGAGTTCTACAAGAATGCTTTTTACAGAGAATGTGAATGCATTTTTTAGGGAAGATGTTTAGGGAATAAAGACTTAAATTGTGGCCTGTTCCTCACACAAATCTACAAAGCTATGATATGACTTCTGAAGACAAATGTAATACACAAGTAATGTGGACTACTTGTGATACTTTTTTGATACTTTCATGCTTTTTCATTTTAAAACAACATATGGGTGAGCAAATATTTACATAATTTCTGTTTATCTTTCTTAAATACTTCTCTATACTTATGCTGAATATGAGTGCATATACCATATAACAGAGTGCTGTCTTTTGAATTTTAAATTTTAATTCTCCAGAGTAGCACTTCTCGTCTCTCATTAGTACATCATGAGGGGCTCATTGAAAGGAACCGCCATTAGCTGAAACCAGAACCCTCTGAAAGTGACCAGAATAAGAGGAAAGCAAAGTGTGTGTAGTGTTGGGGGACTCTTCAGGCAGTGCCAAGAGCTAGCACACTAATTACGGCCTCCACGTGAGCTGTGCACCACTGTTACTGCACTCGTCACAGTCCTACTGAGAGCCCAAATGGGGGATATGGAGAACAGACATCAGACAGATGGTGAAGAGATGAGTAAAGGCAGGCAATGAGAACTGCTGGAGAACAAAAAGAGGAAAGAAAAGCAGTGGAAGAGGTCATGGCGACCATGAAGTAGACAACAAGGGTTAAGGTTTTTGTCAAATGGTAGGCATGAGAAATGGATTTTGCATAGATATTCACAGATAATCAAAATGTAATCTGAACAACAAATATCCAATTTTCATATTCTACCAAGCACAAAAAGTATCTATTGGGAAGTAATTTTAAATGAGTACGTGTCATTGTTTTTCACAAATTAAATTTGGGTCTGTTCCATTAGTCATGTGATGTCAGCATCGTCTGTTGTGCAACGGATTATGGGTAATAAAAGTACAAAACGCATATGAGAATGCATACTTAGAATGTGCACTAGAAATTGTAAACTATGCAGGCATCTTTGGAATACTTTTTTTTTTATTTATTTTTTTAACAAACTATAATCTGGGATGACCAAAATCAAAGTAGTTCCAAATAAACTGGGCAGAGAGTAAACCCAGTTGTGAGAATTTATTGAAGAAAATGGAATAACAAGTAAGTAGATCATGTTGAGTCAGAAATATCTTTAGAAATTGTTAAAACAGCAGAGTCTAGAGTCCTTAACAACAAAGACCAGACAATTACTGTGTATGCATGGAAACTTTATGCCAGTCGAAATGAGCGAGTGAACGAGGTGCAGGTTTTTTTAGACTTGGAGTGACTCATGGTACGTTTATACCACAACGACATACTAAAAATGAAAAAGCTTTTCCTTTGCGTTTTTTGCGTACAGGTGATAATGTTGTCAAAATGATCCCTGTTTACACAGATCAACAAAAAGGACTAAAAATGCCAGACCAGTAGTTGGCGGTGTCACTTTGTAAAGAAACACTATGTGCCTATAGACTGAACATGTAATACACATGTGCATCACAGTTTTCACAAATTCAGGTTTTTGTAGTTTAGATAAATATGATAACGTGCAATTTTTTGAGTAACGGCATAGTTTTCAAAAACGTACACTTTGAAACCCATTTTCAAATGTTTGCATTTTCAGCCTTCCAAAAAGGCCAAAACGCATAAAAAGTTTTCTGTTTTTAGTTGAAAATTGTGTTGTGTAAATGCCCCTTCAGAGTACGAGTGAGTGTGCAGTGAGGAGTGATACAGAGTCCAGTGTGTTTTTTTGTAGGACATTTTGTAATTTATTTTGACATTTTAAACAAAATACATTTATAGGTTTTGTATCAAATCGAAATTTGGTATATATTTGAAATAAACATATTCTGGCCAGGGAAAAGAAAAAAAAACGGTATGGGTATGGAAAAGAAATCTTTAAATATTATTTTATTAAGCAAATTCTGTGAAGTGACATACCACCACTAGAAGATATAATTCCTGTCTAAGGTTAATAATTGGTCTCTGTGGATGCTTATGATATACACAGTATCTAGACAAACAAGTGTCAAAGCTGTTATTATACAGGGTGGATTAACATGATTGAAACTTTTGACTAATCAGCATTCAGAATTGAAGCTATACATTTTGTAGAACTTGCTGTGGCACTGATTTGATAGGCCAGTCAAATTTATTATAATGCATTCATGTGAGCATCAGTGACCAAATGCATGTTTGCGTGCTGACAGAGCTGCATCCTGCATTCACCTCGGCTGTCAAAAGTAGAAAGCAAACAGAGACTTCACATCTGAACAGGGCATTTTGGTGAACGCCTTGTTGATGGCAGCTGACTGTTTTTAGACTTGCTGTTCCTCCCCGGTGACAGATTAATAGCTATCCCCTCGATATCATTATGACACACTTTCAGCATCAAGGACAATCCAAAGAGCAATGGAGCAAAAATATAGAATGTAATATGTTTTGCTGTACCTCAGGGAGACAGCGAACCCTTGCACGGCGAGTCTGTATCTGAGACTGTCCCCGAGGAAAGAGCCGGCCACAGCACTCCAACCGCAGCAAAAACTTTACTTGAGCTTAAATTCAATTTTCAATCTGATGATTCCTTTGGAAAATTAGAATTAAGTTAATTAGCTGGAGAAACGTTGTTTTGAGTGTACGTGTGTATTTTGACTTTCATGTGTCCGATTGTGTCCAGCACCAGAGTAAGATTTTGAGGAACGGATCTTGAGACTGTTTATTTATAGCTGGTCTACTTTCCTTTGTGAGAAAAAAAAATGATCCAGTTTCTCTGTGAAAATCCAGCATTTATACTTATAAAAAAATATCATCAGCATGTCAGTTTGCAACATAAATGTGTCTCATCCATATGAGAAAGAAAATGCATCACTACATTACATCTCTTTTTAATATAATATATATATTTTTGAACATAACATGTTTAATACATAAAAAAATACTGAAAAAATACTCTTAATAAATCTAACACTTTCCCTGAGTCAAATAAATTGTTTTATTGATTACATGCACTATACTGCCCAGAATGAATATTTTAAAAGCAAGTATTTCGACATCTGTCCTGTCCGTGTGCTCCAGGTTCTCAGTAGATCTGTGTCCCGTCGGGAGGTTTGGATGTGCTGCTTTAAATGGAGGGTGATGACAGCACTATGGAGGTGCTACAACAATGGAGTTTTGTATGAAGCCTGTAATTCTCTGACAGCAGATCCTGTTTTCCGCTTTAAAGTCTCTCTTCCAGAGGAAGTCCTTTTCCACACACACACATATATCCACACAAATACAGAGGCGCAACCTCAATCCAGCCTTTCTCCGCATATCCAGAGCTCTCCGGTTGGATCTGACACACCTGCCAGGCCTCTCTGTTTCATTTCCAATCACACAATGGATTTCCAGTTCTACTGCTGGCTTCACCATGTGTCTCTGCGGACATAAACGTGACCTTAAATAGTTCTTCATTTCTTTCCACTGCTTCTCTCTGCCAGCTATTCTTTCATAAAGAGGATCAGGGTTCACAAATGTTGTACCTTAATGGCCGGCTCTCTACATCATGAAAGAACCTTTGTTGTCCTCTGAATAGACAGGTTTACCTACAAATCCAAATGAAATAGCACATTTCAGTACCATTTCATCATTCACTTGTATTAATTAGGGCTGTCAACTGAATGTGTTAATTTTTGTGATTAAGGATTTAAAAATAAAAAATTTTGCGAGTATGCAGTCAACCCAAGCTGCTACTACAGGCCTCTCCAAACCACACTTACTGACAGCAGGAATTGAGGAACGAATTCTCGAAGGATGTGTTTTTGTGTTTAAAAACAGCTAGATGGAACATGACAGAATAGAACCACATTTAGGGGTATCTAGACCTGTTTTACAAATTCAAATAACTTTATGTGGTGACTTTACTGTTTAAAAACTACTATTTCCTACGTGTAGTGAAATGCTACATCTGTGTTTTAAACATACCACCTAACAAAAATTAACTGTTTTGTAACTGCTAACTGTTTTGGGTCATGCGAATATAAGGGAACATTCCATTTTGTCATTTTGCAAACATTATGGGAACGTTACTTTTGAATGTTCTCTAAACATTATGAAACAAGAAGTGACATTTAAAAAAAAGACGAATGTACAACTGTTTGACATTTTGAGAACATTAACGACCAGGTAATTTTAAACAAATGGTCTATTAACATTACTGAAAGAATATTTGCTCATAACTTTGAGAGAACATGGCCAGAACATTACCTAAAGTTAAAAAAAATTGCAATAGAAAAAATGTAAAGAAACTCTTGTTTACTGTGTTGATGTGTAGAACACACATTAGATCGCTTTACTGACTGCCAAAATTATTTAGTTTTTTTATTTATTCATCGTTTGTTTGTGAGTATATAACAAAAAAGAAGACATTACAGTAAACATGATATTTTTAAATATTTTAAAAGACATTACAGTAAACATTAAGGTCTTTTAAAGAGCTAGTTCACCCAAAAATGAAAATTTTGTCATTAATTACTCACCCTCATCTCGTTCCACACCCGTAAGACCTTCGTTCATCTTCGGAAAACAAATTATATATTTGAGATATTTTTGATAATATCTGATAGCTCAGTGAGGCCTCCATTGACAGCAAGACAATTAACACTTTCAATTGCCCACAAAGGTACTAAAGACAGTTCATGTGAGTATAGTGGTTCAACCTTAATGTTATGAAGCGACGAGAATACATTTTGTGCGCCCAAAAAAACAAAATAGTGACTTTGGAACATGTATCAAACTGCCAAAGTCACTTGATTTCAGTAAATGAGGCTTCGTTATATCATAAGTGTTTTGAAATAACTGGCAGTTTGAAATACGCTCCGAACTACTGATTTGAAACAAAGGATTCGTAAAGCTATGAAGCTTCATGAAGCAGTGTTTTGAAAACGGCCATCACTAGATATTGTTGTATAAAGTCGTTATTTTGTGTTTTTGTGGACAAAAAGTATTCTCATCGTTTCATAACATTAAGGTTGAACCACTGTAGTCATATGAACTGTTTTAAAAAGGTCTTTAGTACCTTTCTGGGCAATGGAAAGTAAGTATCTATCTGTCTATCTCTCTATCTGTCTGTCTGTCTGTCTATCTACAGTGAGGAAAATAAGTATTTGAACACCCTGCTATTTTGCAAGTTCTCCCACTTAAAAATCATGGAGGGGTCTGAAATTGTCATCGTAGGTGCATGTCCACTGTGAGAGACATAATCTAAAATAAAAAAAAATCCAGAAATCACAATGTATGATTTTTTAACTATTTATTTGTATGATACAGCTGCAAATAAGTATTTGAACACCTGTCTATCAGCTAGAATTCTGACCCTCAAAGACCTGTTAGTCTGCCTTTAAAATGTCCACCTCCACTCCATTTATTATCCTAAATTAGATGTACCTGTTTGAGGTCGTTAGCTGCATAAAGACACCTGTCCACCCCATACAATCAGTAAGAATCCAACTACTAACATGGCCAAGACCAAAGAGCTGTCCAAAGACACTAGAGACAAAATTGTAAGGCTGGAAAGGGCTATGGAGAAATTGCCAAGCAGCTTGGTGAAAAAAGGTCCACTGTTGGAGCAATCATTAGAAAATGGAAGAAGCTAAACATGACTGTCAATCTCCCTCGGAGTGGGACTCCATGCAAGATCTCACCTCGTGAGGTCTCAATGATCCTAAGAAAGGTGAGAAGTCAGCCCAGAACTACACGGGAGGAGCTGGTCAATGACCTGAAAAGAGCTGGGACCACCGTTTCCAAGGTTACTGTTGGTAATACACTAAGACGTAGGTTTCACTAAGACGGAAGGTTCCCCTGCTTAAACCAGCACATGTCCAGGCCCGTCTTAAGTTTGCCAATGACCATTTGGATGATCCAGAGGAGTCATGGAAGAAAGTCATGTGGTCAGATGAGACCAAAATAGAACTTTTTGGTCATAATTCCACTAAACGTGTTTGGAGGAAGAAGAATGATGAGTACCATCCCAAGAACACCATCCCTACTGTGAAGCATGGGGGTGGTAGCATCATGCTTTGGGGGTGTTTTTCTGCACATTGGACAGGGCGACTGCACTGTATTAAGGAGAGGATGACCGGGGCCATGTATTGCGAGATTTTGGGGAACAACCTCCTTCCCTCAGTTAGAGCATTGAAGATGGGTCGAGGCTGGGTCTTCCAACATGACAATGACCCGAAGCACACAGCCAGGATAACCAAGGAGTGGCTCTGTAAGAAGCATATCAAGGTTCTCCAGACCTAAACCCAATAGAGAATCTTTGGAGGGAGCTCAAACTCCGTGTTTCTCAGCGACAGGCCAGAAACCTGACTGATCTAGAGAAGATCTGTGTGGAGGAGTGGGCCAAAATCCCTCCTGCAGTGTGTGCAAACCTGGTGAAAAACTACAGGAAACGTTTGACCTCTGTAATTGCAAACAAAGGCTACTGTACCAAATATTAACATTGATTTTCTCAGGTGTTCAAATACTTATTTGCAGCTGTATCATACAAATAAATAGTTAAAAAATCATACATTGTGATTTCTGGATTTTTTTTTTCACTGAGCCATCGGATTTGATAAAAAATATCTTAATTTGTGTTCCGAAGATGAACGAAGGTCTTACGGGTGTAGAACGACATGAGGGGGAATATTTAATGACAAAAATTTTATTTTTTGGGTGAACTGACCCTTTAAAGAGATTATTCCTGCCTTTAAGTGTCACGGGATGTCAGATAAACGGAGGACTCAAATGCAGTGAACAAAACGTGAAAAGTTTATTAGTAAGACAGGAACAAAGGTGAACAGATAAAGTGACTCAGTGAAGACGTTGGAGATCCTCAGGGTGGTTCTCGTGTTTAAGCTCTGCTACACACTCCTCGTCTTCGGATCCTGAAAACAAACGTCAACAGGCAGGTAAGTCACAAGAGCCAAACAACACAAACCTGGGAGCACAGCCAAGCAACATCCACGCGACACAACATAGTGATCAACTGACAACAAGGGGTAGACACAGCTGGGAATAAATAGGGTAAAGGGAACGAGTGACAGGTGTGGGTGATTGAGCACACAGTGCTGCGAGGTAACTCTGATTGCTCAGATCACGAGCTGCAGGAAATGACAGGACCATAACAAACAACAGAGAAGAACCGATGACACACCCTGACCCGTGACATTAAGTAAATTAAATTAAACATTGACGGACAAAATGTTTGTATTTTTATCTGTGAAAATTCTACTTTCATTTTATAGCTAAATTAGCATTTGTTTATGGTAAAGAAAAGTTCAAAAAGGCCAAAATATTATAAGTTAAGTAACATTTTGGTTTGAGTTTAATGTTTAATTGAGAAACAGACACAGTGTTTTATTACTTCTATTTAGTGTACATTTATGTGTTCAAGTGTAATGCTGTCTCCTTAATTGAGACTGCCAAAAAAGGCATCCTTCAGCAAAAAAAAAAAAAAAAAAAAAAGCAATGATCTAATAATTATTTAAAAGATATTGTCCCCTTAAGTTGCTTTGGTTTCGTTAACTACATTTGTTAGTGTAGCTAACTACTTTTTCAAAAGGGGAGCTCGACAGTAGTTTAAATTGTAGCTTCCCCACATTGGTATAAATCATGGTTCATGTGTGCTCGATTGCATATTTTATGAGAATAAATACATATACACCTAAGTGGCTGCATCAAGAATTTGAAAAACTGCACATTAAGCACACAGTTGTTTGAAGTGAACCTCACCACATGGTTTTCCATATGAAAAATGTGGATAGCGATAAAATTTAAAATTCAGATCACTTTCCTTGGGGACTCCCATTTACAATGCATGGCCGTAATGTATTTGTTGTCTTTACCACTTAGCCCAGCCATTGAACATCATTAGGTAATGTGCAGTCGCTGGTCGAGAAAAAATAAAGTGTTTATCATCATTATTTGCTGTGGATGTCATTTGAATGCCCCAGACTGACTTAAAGTGACTCCACTGCGCTCTATCAGAAACCCCGGCGTACTGCCCAACTCATCCCATTTATCATCGGACCTACAAACTGGTAGCTTGTGGAAGAACATCATTAGTGTGGTCTGTTTATAAAGGAGAAAGCAATAGCATTTGGGAAAGTATACGACAGCCTGCGGAGAGAAACGTTAGAGGCTGTTTACGCTCTTTAGCATCATTTGCATTGAAATACGATTAAAGCAGTTGTGTCAAAGATCCGGCACCTTATGAAGTCCACGTAAAAAAAAAAAAAAAAGCAACCTTCTTTTATTAGTAAACCAATGCATGAAACTTTGATGAGAGATGTCTACTTCGACTGCATTATAAGAATAATAGTGATAAAAAGGAATGTTATTTGATATTTACCTTTACAAAGATTTATTTAAAAGGATAATTCACCTGAAAAATGCAATTCTGTCATCATTTACTCACACTTAAGTCTTTCCAAAACTGTATGATTTTCTTTCAATTAAAGTGCTCCATTATGCTTTTTTTTTTAAACATTTCCTTTCATGCAGTGTGTAATCTAGTTATTTGTGATTGTAAAAGGTCTGCAAAGTTTTAAAGATCAAAGTGCACAACAAGTAAAGTTATTGTCTCCCAAAAAAAATAATTGATTCTGAACTGCTGAAACTAGTTGTTAGCAATTCCAGCCTCACTTTCTGTTAGATACCTATATAACAATGTAAAAAATTTACATTATGGTAGCCTATGTTCTTAATTGGCTGCCTGCCTGTCTATTTTCCCCCAAACTCAAACACTGTAGTTGTAGCTGAAGCCTGGAAGAGTTTAGGTTGTGCTGACATGTCGACATTTTGAGATGACACTGTTTTCAGCGCAGTGAAACAAATCAACTTTGCATGCTCTTAAGAAGGATGAGGACTTAGGCTCGAATTGATACAGAAAAAACGACTCCATCGTTACTGTTTGTATCAAGTGCTGAGGAAACCTCCATAGCTGAAATTCAGATATGGTGATCGTTTTGTTTCTGATATAGGCTGTAAGAGGTAGACCAATCTCAAGGCTCACTTAAAAATTGCATAATGGGGTACTTAAATGAACTTCAATTGATATCCTTTCACACACTAATTATCAGTCTCTCACTGAGTAACAACTGAACATCCTATTTATAATCATGCCATGTTCTTGTCATTGTGTAAATAATCAAGTTATAATGACTAAAGTTCATCTGTATTTGTTTTTTTGGGGGTTTTTTTTTTTTTTGCAAAAGATCAAAATGTAGTGCAGAAATGGAATTAACTGACTATTGTTGTTTATTTATTTATTTATTTTATATTTAATTGCATTATTTGTCCTACAATGAGGGTCAGTGATTCTGAAAATAACACAGTTTCTAAAAATGCCATGTTACATTATTTCCACTGTCTTCAATAGAACACTGCAGATCATTTCCTATTAGTTAACGGACTAAGAACACAAACCTTCTTAATTGCAGTTGGGATGATGCTCTAAATGCCTGTCTAGTAAATATCTAGCCAATGTTGTTGTGCAAGAA
This sequence comes from Zacco platypus, assembly GCA_038088235.1. Classification (NCBI taxonomy): domain Eukaryota; kingdom Metazoa; phylum Chordata; class Actinopteri; order Cypriniformes; family Xenocyprididae; genus Zacco; species Zacco platypus. The sequence continues at coordinate 19,853,940 of CM076065.1, read as the reverse complement.
ATAAATGTATCCAGATGGGAAATAATAAAGGCTAATATCCCTGGCTTACTTTACCGAGTCCTAATATTTGTAATATTGGATTATGATTATTGAGGCCAGCAAACTACATAGAGGGCAAACCCCAGAGTCTAACACTGCCCTGGAGCAAACTACATAAAATCTTATTTAACTATTTTGTTTGCCACATAGACAGACTAGCCATGTATCAGACTCTTAATAACAGAGATGAACTAGACATATGAGACAGTATGTACTAGACAGTACTACACCCCCATTCTGCTATTTCCATAAATCAGAAATTACTTTCACTGAGATTCACAAGAAGAGCAATAAACATAAATTACTTGTTTAAATGAACAGTTGTCCTAATTGAAAATGCTGTCATTATTTATATTATAAACTGTTAGATATATATAAACTCCCTGTGAAACACAACCATGCAAATTTTGTTTATTACACGTGTGACAAATTCTCTGAAACATTTTTCTGTTGTGTTGGTTAAATATGGTTTTAAATATTTTCAAAGATTTTCGGAAACATTTCTCTGAAATGTTGTTTTGAATTAAAATTTTAATTTAAACAATAAGTCAACTTTAAAATAACATACTTAAATGCAATCTGAATGACATCTTTTCAGACACTTAAATGCATATTAATTGTAAACGAAAAGAAAATGTATGATGGTTTAAATTTATAATAAATGCAATCAGCTGAACATTTGACACTTAAGTATTTAAACTTTATATGTAATTTCATGATTATTTCTATTTTCTTTGAAATATGGTTCAAGTGTACTGTACAACTGTACTGACAAGCATTTATGATAAACTAAAATATACTTTAATGTACTTTCTATTGAAACTAATTTAAATATATCTGTAATTTGTAATGAAGAAAATAGTACATTTAAGATCTAAAAATCTTAAATGTAATATCGAGTAACACATCACAATTAAAACTATTATCAAGTTCTTTACATGTACTTTAGTACATTAGTCAACTCATCAAAATAAGAGTCATTCTTTAAAGCTTTACAAAAGATTATTAAAAAAATAATGATTTAAAATGCATTTTTAAGTAAAAACTTGTAATCCAACATTACAAAGTGTACTTTTATAAAAGCAATAGTTATGAAAATGTAAACTTAAGTGACATTTTATTTCATTTGTATTATATTATCTGCAAGTGCATAATAAGTAATTTGCTTTAAGGTATGCTTAAGTACAATTAAGCACACTTCTTTTTCAAAGGGGAAGTAAAGATATATATGAACGTCCTATTGCACTCGGATATGACACAGAAATATTCATTTTTAATGTTTTATGTTTACTGTTTTCACTTTAATGAGATCTGTGAATTAACCAATAAGTTACATATACTGGTAAATAGAAGTTATTCATGTATGAATAAGCATACATTCAGATATGCTTTGTTTCATGTACATAGGTGTATCTTTCATCATTTTCCTTTATCTCCCTCTGTGCGGCCTGCTTTTCTCTCCTCGGCTCTGTCTCTGTCTACATAATAGAAGTGGACTGCGTCTTGCAGCCTCCTGGACTCCCTCTCGCTCGCAGGCAAACATCCCTGAGCCTTTCAGAGTGCAGCACGCGCCGCAGTCTGCAGGCTGCGATTGGAGCGGATGGCTCTCTGTTCCTGCGCTCTCTGCTGCCCGCCATCCTGACACGCCTTTGTTTAGAGTCTGTAAGATCTTGACATATGCCTCAAATCGTTTGCTCTCGCTGAGCTGTGTCCCGTTCTACGCATGTGACGGGAGACAGTGTACGGCCGTCTGCTGATCGAGATGGGAATAAACAGAAGCAATGCCACACACACATACTTTGCTTTCTTATTACAATTCTTGCAAAACAGTGATAAAAGTCAGAGAACATGCATCTTTTGTAGTGGTTTATGTATTCCCTTTATGGCACCAAGAAGTAAATTATCCGGAATTTCAAGGAATCCCTGTGGCTGATGCCCCGTTACTCTTTGACCTTTTCAACTAGAGACAGCCGCTGGCGTTTAGTGTCATAACAGCTAAACTTCAAGGTGTCTACTAACGCCAAGCCACCTTTAAACAGTAAGGTAGCTGGAGAAAGTTGCTTACTGGATTGTGGAAAAGAAGGACACTCTAGCATACTTTTAAAAAAGTGCTTATTATGGAAATAATATATGGGCTATACTTAAATGGGTAGGCAATTTTTTTATAAACACTTTTTGATATACTGGTTGAAACTCTCTTCACATCCTGACAGCAATTAATAACAGAAGTGGTCTAAATATTAAAACATATACATATATCTTCTGTATGGTGTACATTTTAGGACATTCTCAGACCTCAGTCATACATTGAAAAGGGGTCATGCCTCAGACTGAAAGGATTCAGTCACTGGACAAAATGGAATTGCGCCACAGACTGAAAGGCTTCAGCTCTCAGGAAAAACAACGTCAGGTGTTAGGTCTTGTATAATTAGGCATTGAACGAAACAGCCTCAGACCAAAATGCATCAGACAAAACGGCCTCAGACTAAAAGGCATCAGACACGGAGGCATCAGACGAAACGGCCTCAGACTAAAAGGCATCAGACATAAAGGCATCAGACGAAACGGACTTGCCCCATCTCAATGTGACATCACATGCACACAGTTTTCTAATTGCTAAATGTTACAGTTGTATGACACAAGTTGTATAAAACATATACCACTGAGATTATTTTGTAAATTTGTATTATTAGCTAGTTTTATTTGCATGTATAAAAAGTTGCAAATAGCTTGCATTGCAAACTATCGTGAACACTTATGAAAATTAACCATGGTTAAAAGTGTGTTAACAATGATTTCTTTTTTTTTGTCACATTGATACTACAGGTGCTGGTCATATAATTAGAATATCATCAAAAAGTTGATTATTTCACTAATTCTATTCAAAAAGTGAAACTTATATTATATATTATGTATATTATATTCATTCATTACACACATACTGATATATTTCAAATGTTTGTTTCTTTAAATTTTGATGATTATAACTGACAACTAAGGAAAGACATGGAGATACATCAAACACGTCAAACCAAGAACGACAATAACCGACAAATGATAGGGGAAACATAGGAACTTAAATACAGGAAATGATGACTGGGGCACAGGTGAAGGGAATGATTACATAAACACAGCTGAATCCCATAAGTGCAAATGAGTGGTGGGAACAAAACCAAAACAAAGAACACAAAAGACAAGACAGTATGTAACAGTACGCCCCCCCTCGGAAAGACGTGTCCTCGCGCCATGACAGAGCTTGTGGCGAGGGCAAAAAGAGGGCGTAGGCTTCGGTGGAGGGCGTGGAGCTGGTGATAGGCAGCAGACTGGGGCTGAAGGCCACGTACCCCATGGCAGCGTCGACGGAGGGAGGAGCCAGGGATGAGTCCCGACTGCAGGGACGGACGAAACCCTTTGGCCGATTGACGGAGGCGTCATCGTGCGTGGTGGAGGAACCGGCGGCACTTTCTGGCCGACGGACCTGGGTGAGACCGCAGACTCCGAAGTTTGGCGCTGAGCTACAGGTTCATGGGACCGAAGAGACATTGAGGATCCGGCTGATCGGGGCGATGTTGGAGCAACTGATGATGACGGGAAGGCCGTAGGGAGGGAGGAGCCTGATGACGCAGTAGGGGTGACAGGTGCAGGCGTAGCTGTAACCCCGGAAGTCCGTGGCGGAAGTATGTCGTCGACCCCCGGAGGCCGACCTGGAGGGACGAGAGAGCCCAGCAGAGCTTCCGGGTAGACAGGCCGAGAAGGCGATGACGGAGGTGTGGACCCAGGCGACAGTGACAGTCTGACGGGTTGAGGTGGAGACAAGGGCCTGGAGGCCCAAAGTGGAGACGGGGATTCCGCCTCAAGCCGAGCTGGTGGAGGGGAAGCCCGAGGCGCCGATGAGGAGCCGCACAGAGTGAGCAGCGGGGGCAGAGCCGAGGTGCTGGACGACAGCAGCGGTGGCCACGGATCCAGGGGGCTGGCTGTGACCAGCAATGGAGACGGGATCAGGGAGACAGGCAGGGATTCCGACTGACAAAGGCTTCCGGACGGGACCGGTGAGGAAGACGTGGATTTAAGGGCGGGGATTTAGGTGGGGAAAGGATCCGTGGACCACAGATCGATCAAGTTCTGGTCCGCTCCTGGCTCTGGGGTAGACTGACCCGCTCGCGTCGACTCCAGGGCTTCAATGTACTTCAGTCCAGCGACGATCTCCACGGGCGCCTCGGGCTTGCTGGCTGAGGAAGAGCGGTCGGCATTCCGGAGCGTCCAGACTAAGTACTCCAGGTAAGGTCGGGACTCAGGGCGAAGCAGGAGCTGGAGAGCGGGTGAGTCCATTGTCTTTACTGTTTTTAGGTCGGTTATTCTGTAACGTGACGTGTAGCTGATAGAACACACGAAGAAGATGAATGTAACATAAAGTCTCTTTTAATGAGAAATCCAGGAAGACATACATCAAACGAAGATACATATACACGTCAAACCAAGAACGAGTGAAGGGAATGATTACATAAACACAGCTGAAGTCCATAAGTGCAAACGAGTGGCGGGAACAAAACCAAAACAAAGAACACATGAGACAAATGACAAGACAGTATGTAACAATTATATGACCAGCACCTGAATTTGTTTGACAATAATTTTACTACAAATACCATAATCTATAGTGTAGCAAAACCATGGTTAATTTGTGGTTACCATGGTTAACTACAATAACCATGTTTTTTGTTTTATTTGTAGTAAAACCATGGTTAAGCTATTAGACTGCATTGTAATAAGCACAGATGCTACAGAGGTTACCAAGAAAACGGCTTTATTTCTGTTGTTCCCGCCTCACCTACTGTCAGAGAGTGTATTACATTTTCATTTAGCCCTTTACTGCTTTTCTGCTGACCAATGTGAAAACCGTCATGTTCTTTTCTGTATAAGACCTAACCAATGTAATATTTAATTAAAGCTGTAATTAGAATATCAGCTACCCTATAGCTTACCTGAGGATGGCCTCAAATGTACACCATACTTCTATGGAAGTCTCAGGGGCAAAAAATGTTCGTCCAATCATTGCACGATGTCCTACCTGCAGATATCACACAGTAATTTGTACTTAAGTGTGTTAAGAAACAGTCATTACACTGTACTCTTTTTAAGAACACTTATGTGCCCTATTATTATTATATTTTAGAAAAGTGGTTAGTTTCTGTCCTTGATTCCGTTTCACCCAATGGTTCTGTGTATCACTACACAACACCCTTAGCAACGTAAACTGTTTGTTCTCAATTGATATTGTTCATTGAAGCTTACTGTTGTCACGCTGGGGTTTAGAGAAACGCACGAAGACGAAGAAGATATAACAAACGGGTTTTAATCCAGACAGGCAGGAACACACAGCATACATTCACAGACGCGAACCGACAAGGACTGAACAAACACAAGGCGAATATATAGGGGTGAACGTAATTAGGGATAACAGGAACAGGTGCGGGGAATTAACTAATCACACGGAGGGTAAATGAACATACTGGCAACACAAAACGTCCATGGGTGTGACATTACACCCCCCCCCCCCCGGAAGGCGCGTCCTCGCGCCGTAGATGGACCAACTGCGGAGGGAGGGAGGGGGCTCAGGTGGAGGACGAGGAGACGACGGGCAGACAGGACAGCAGACAGACGACATGGCAGACAACAGGAGGAACCAGGGTGGAGTAGATGGTGGGAGGAGCCAGGGAGGAGACAGACAGGACTTGGAGCAGGAGGATGGTGGGACCCGGGCCACAGTCACGCCCACCGCCCATGGTGGAGCCGCAGGAGGAAGCAGCCATGGTGGAGGAAGGGCAGGCGGCACCAGGGCGGCGACAGACTGTGGCGGAGCAGGTGGTAGAGGAGACCAGGGCGTAGCTGGAACGCCGACGAGCCAGGGCGACCCCGAGGATCCGGCGGGACGCGGCGACGTAGGCGGCTCTTCCGACTGAGGCGCAGGCGGGGATCCTGAAGGCCGCGGTGGAGCCGGAGCGACAGAGGACCCAGGCGACGTCGGAGGGAGCGAGGACGCCAACGGAGCCAGAGGGACGGAAGGACGAGGCGCAGCCAGAGGAGTGTAGTCCAGCGGCGAGGGCAGGTCGACGAGCGACCAAGGCGGAGCCGGAGGGATGAGGGAGCCCGGCGTAACTGGTGGACTGAGGGGCCACGGTGGAGACGAGGGAGGTTGGAGCCAACGCGGAGCTGGTGGACCAACGGGCCGAGGAGGAGTCCTGGTCGAGGAGGTGGGAGGCGGAGACCCAGGATCCACTGCCCCCAATGGAGCTGGAGACTGGCAGGCCCACTGCGCGCTCACGCCGTTGATGGAAGGCTGAGGGTGAGCAGAGGGGCTGGCTGGCTGCAGCGGAGATGGCAGATGGATGAGAGGAGGTGGGAGAGGGAGGCTGGGTGGGATTTCGGGACCGGCAGATGATTCCATCGACTCGGGACAGGCAGATGAGTCAATTGACTCGGTACAGGCAGATGATTCAATCGAATCGGGACAGGCAGATGATTCAATCGAATCGGGACAGGCAGATGATTCAGGACAGGCAGATGATTCAAGACAGGTAGATGATTCAGGACAGGCAGAAGATTCTGGATATATAGGAATTAATAACTGAGCACAGTCCATGCTCACCCTCAGCGGCCGTGCAGTGGGCGGGGCTTTCCTCCTCGCCCTCGCTCTCCACCGCAGGCTCCCTCACGAGCGCTGTAGCCGGCTCACGCGCTTGGTCACACTCACTTTTCTGGTCTGACTCCGTGGCGTTCCTGGGCTCTGTCGCTCCTCTTGGCGATGGCTCGTGTGGGCGTTCCGTGCCGCAAGATGGTGGCTGGTCTCGCTCTGGGTCCGGAGTGGGGCTGGCGGGGTCTTCCTCCGGGCCGACGGTGCATAACGAGTTGCAGCTCGCCAGCACCCACTCCACAAAGGCTTCAAAGTCCACACTTGGACCCTCTCCGGACAACTGCGCTCTGCATGTGGCGTTTAAGCTCACCTCGTAAAACGTGCAGAGGCAGTCGTCCGGAAAGTGCGTCAGATACGCGAGATCTAAGAAGGTCCGCGTGTGGTCCTCCAATGTTTGGTCCTCCTGCTCCAGCAGTAGGAGACGAACACCGGGCATCTCCATTGAAAAGCAACAAACAAAAACGAAACTAAAAAACGGGAAAACAAACGGAGGGAAAACGCTAACAATATCACAATTTTTTGGGTCGGTTCTTCTGTCACGCTGGGGTTTAGAGAAACGCACGAAGACGAAGAAGATATAACAAACGGGTTTTAATCCAGACAGGCAGGAACACACAGCATACATTCACAGACACGAACCGACAAGGACTGAACAAACACAAGGCGAATATATAGGGGTGAACGTAATTAGGGATAACAGGAACAGGTGCGGGGAATTAACTAATCACACGGAGGGTAAATGAACATACTGGCAACACAAAACGTCCATGGGTGTGACAACTGTATTATGTGGAAGAGTATCGTGAGAAAGAGATTGAGTGAGGGAGTTTATTACCTGCATTCAGATTTAGCATTTACGTGCAGGTCAGTCCTATCTTCATAAGAAAAAATCAGTTTAAATGTCCACTGCAATATCTTGTCTTTTAACAGTTAATGGGCTTTCCTGTGACTGACAACTCTAGTCAAAGCATGTCAGTTGTGTCTTGTTCCATGTTCACAACAATGTAAAAAGTTTTTCTTTTCAATGTAAAAGTCTTCGCTACTGACATCACACTCATAAAGACAGTCTTTGTTGCCATCTAATGGCGTAATAATGTAACTTCTGTTTGCTGTTCACGGTCAGAGACTATTTTTCTGGCGGAAGGAAGGCATTTACGGATTTTTGTTTCATGAAAGTAGTATTGATGCATAACCGTTTTATCAAAGCAATAAGGCACTTGAGGTTAGTGCTGTATCGTGAATAAGTCACGGCTGAAAGGGTTGCAGGCACGACGCGAAGCCCTTCAGCCATAAATTATTCACATTACAGCCCTGCCCCTCGTACCTCATTGCTTACATATTATATTATCTGCATGTATGCTATAAGTGCACATTTAAGAGATTATAAGCAATCTTCACAGACTATGTTTATTGTGTTTCAAAACTGAGCTAACCTTCCGAGAGCACAAAATTGGTGTGTTGCAGAAAGTGTTTGGATTGCAAGTCATATAATTAGATTACATAAAAAGTCACTAATGCAATTAGTTGCTTTTTAAAGGAGTAACGCAATAGTTTAACTTTCCCCAATACTAGTCACAAATGCAAAAGCAGTTTCAAATGCTGAGATTTTGACAAGATTTTGCTGCCTGCTTAGACGCATCTTTTTTTTTTCATGAAATTTGTAATAGCAACTATGTTTGCAATTATTAGATTACTTATTGAATACTTAGTACTTGCTGTATACTACAGGAATTGTGCAATAATAAATGTTTCAGAATTATTCTATAGTATAGATGTAATATTGTTGTCATGTGACCATCAGAATTTCTTTTTTTTCCCCCAGATTTAATTAATTTTTTTTATAAATGGACAATACAAAAGACATTTTGAAAAACACGATTGTAATTATTTATGGTTAATTCGTCACACCAGTGGTATTTGAGTAAATAGTTACTGTACATAAGTATTTTTATGCTACTTTGTAGTTTTACTGAGGATCAAGGATATTAGCAACTTTTGCTTTTTACTATATTTTTGAATAAGTATATGTACTCTTTACGCCAACATTTGTGATGAGTAACGCAATTACTTCTTACACTTTGCATGGCATATTTTTCTGCAATATCGGCATCTACAGGGAATTGCATGTACTACTGTATATCTTGAGTATTTTAATTTTACTCACCCAGCTATGTGAATGCGAATGCATTAGCGGGAATTTGTCAATCACAGGTGTTGCATATATGAGATGAGGACATGCATGACTGAAGCTGGTGATGAGGATGAAACCACCAGTGCAAGTAGGCTTTGACTTTTTTAGGCTTTAATTATAGTTAACATTACTTTTTATCCATTAAATTGAAGAGAACTTTTTTATGTTTTCTTATGCCCTTTTTGAGCACTTGAGCTTAACTGAGACTTGAGTATCTGTAGGCATTTAAGAGGCTGGTGTGTCGATTGCATATGGAGGTCTTCCATTTTATTTTGACTAGAAAATAAATGTGATTGCTCTCCTCACAAATCAAATGTTTCTTTTCACTGACATGTGTCTTAGGTGTTGAGGACTAGTGCATCTTTGAGCTTAATTACAAATGACATACTTAAGTACCGTTAAAATAAGATACTCAAAGGCTTTTACTCCAGCTATATTGGAATTGGTGACTTGTAACTTGTAATCCAGTCGACTGCTTGTGCTGATTGGGTAGACATGTTGATTGCTGATTGATGACTGCTGGTTGGAGTGATATGATGATTAGTTAGATCATTTGTGTTCCTCCTGAACTTTGATAATAAAACATCATATAGTATTATTAGGGATGGGTTTTATGCTGGCATATGGTATACATTGTGCAGTGGTAGAAATGTGTCAACTGGTAGAAAATCTGCTATATCATTTATCCCATGTTCGGTGTTCAGTGGACAGGGTTGCTTCACATTATATATGTTAGAGTGAAACAAAGCAGGACGTTTCCCAAACAAATCAAGATGAGGAAGTACTTGCCATTAAGAGGTTGTTAGTATTAACATGAAACAGAATTTAGTTGTTTACTGTTGCCAAGAAACATCACAACTTTAGTGGAGTTTTGCAGGATTAATGAAAATTCAGTCAGAGCTGTGCTTATATCCATTTTATAATATTAGTTTCACTGTTGTGAGTTATTTGTGTTGCATAATGTGAAGCTGTTTTTTTTCCCACTGATACCAGACTTTGTCATGAATAATCTTCTTTTAGTTTTCATCCATCATGTTTCAAAACAGAAGAAACAGAGAAATGATAAAATGTTATGAAGCATCTTTCATTTGTCAAGTATTTAAATCACTGGATTATACAAAAAATAGACATTACCAGGAAAAATATGGCTAAACAGTAAAAAATGAATGCAATAAATCATGCTTCCTGACCCATGCAAATTCCATAATGAGGGATTTTCCTTCCACACCTTCATGTTATTGAGAACAGAATGAATAGTTGTTCATGTAAGATATGTTCTTGTGTTCAACGGAATAAAAATTTACACTGCGTCATGTAGCATGAGGGCTGAAAAACAGTGACCTGACACAACCGCCAAAGACATTAGTCTGCATTTGGACATAATCAGCCATTAAAAAAGATCCTCATTTTTTCTCAGTTGTGATTAATTTGATTAATTAATTGACATGTCATGTAATTAATCTGATGAAAATCATTAATTGATTGAAAACCCTAACATAAACCATTTTCCTTAGAACGATAGTGATATATAAAATCATAATCTGGTCCTCCAAGCCCTACACAGTATTCATTCTTTTTGTCTGTCTCTGAATGTTTTCTTTGTCAATCTAAGTCATGATATTCTCCAGTATCATCGATGTGTCGCTCATCCCTCCAATCCCCCCTCCAATTCACGGCACTACTAGAATAATAAAAAGCCCAAACCAATTACCAGCTAAATGTTCTCAGTATCCAGATGTTGAGATGGGAATGGATTGGGGATAAAAGCCGTGCACGCAAGAGAGGAGAGCGATGTAAAAATAGGTCATGGAGAGGAACGTCTGATTGCTAGAGCATGGCTGCAGCATTTCATGGTACATTAGTTTGCTTTTTGAAAGCTAATCTGTGTTTTCTGCTTAATTTCATGGAGGTGCAGAGCGGCTACCTGGTGCTGCGGTGGGGTGGTGGAGCGGAGACTACGACATGTATTAAATCCCCCGTGAGGCTGTGGGCCTGTGGAGAACCAGTCATGTGCGTTGAGACGCTCTGTCTACATGCATAATGAGAGTATGTGATAACAGTGAGATGCCATAATGGGTTTACGCGATACCGCTGTTAGTGTATCGTACTGCAGTGCAGGTACGGAGCGGCGTCACGGATCTTTGGTCTACTTTAAACAATGAAACACTCAAGGGCTCTCATATTTAGATTACCAATAGGCTTTAAAAAATACCCACGATGAATAAAATATGCCCTACAGCATGAGTTGTAGGAGTAAACTTTCAGTATCTAACAGTACGCTGTTTAAAAATTGGCCCTTTCAACTTATGAACTAGCCTTGCATAGACAGGAAGAGGAATTTACTTAATTAGAAAGCAAAGAAAATCAAATTTTCATTTGTTCAACACAATAACAAAACAGGTAAGAACAGATCACGTGTTTCCTCATCTATAAATCAAGTTTTAGCAATGTTAAATTAGCAAAGTGAACAGTTTCCAGGTGATGTTGTTTTTCACAGATGTAACAGATGCTGCCTTCTGAGATTATTTTGATACCCAACTTCCCAAAAATTGCATTTTGAATCATTGTGTTTTAATAATCTTTTGCATGCTTTAAAGAAGTACACCGATTTTTATGTTTACAAACATACTACAGCACATTTGAAGTATTTGATTATAATTTTAACTGTAGTGTGTTATCTGATATTACATTTCAAGTTAATATATTTTTAATGTTCTAAATTACAAATTCATCATTATTAAGGTGTAATGGCCAAATATGCTATTTAAATACACAGCAAACAAGTTCCAATAGTGATAACATTAAAATATATTTCAGTTTACCATAAATGCTTGACACTATACTTTATTATGATTTCAAAGACAACAAAAGTAATTATGAAATTATATATGACGATGTACTTAAGTCCTACTGAAGTCAAAAAAGCACTCTATTGTTGAACTAACTGCATTTAATATGAATTTGAACTACAATACATTTTCATTTACTATTAAATAACATGCAATGGTCTGAAAACGACATTTAATTCACACTTAAAGAGTGAGCTCTCATCAGAATATTGACTGTTTCAGGCTTCATTTCCCATAGGCCCTCATACCTGGGACTGATTGCACACACCTGCATTTCATTACACACCCACATTATTTAAACCCGCCACATACACAACCATTGCGAAGTCTTGATTTGCTACAGTGGTCATTTCTGAGCATTTCATTTGTGGATGGTTATTCTGTATTTCATCTTGGACTGTTCCCTGTTATTTGATTCTCTGCTGTGCACTCTGACTATTGCCTGTTTATTGGATTGTGATTGTAAGTTGCCTGTCCTGACCTTTTGCCTGTTTTTTGGACTGTCTATGTTTGCCGCCTGCCTTGCCCCAAGCCTGTCCTTGTTTATAATTCTGTTTTGCCTTCTCCACTGCCACTGCTCTGTATTGACCCTGTACTGTTTGACTCTGACCAAAATAAACCTGCAGATGGACCCTCACTATGCTGACTCTGCTTACACAGTCTCTGAAGCTGTTCACATTGTAAATAGTGCAGTGCTTCCAGGTTCTAAGTCAGAATGTTGGATCAGTATTGGGACATGCGTTGTGTTGCTTGTTAATAAAGCATTATTTTTGTTTTGTTTTTTTTCACACAAATGATTTTTGTCACTTCATGAAATTAAGGTTGAACCACTGTATTCACATGGACTATTTTAACGATGCCTTTACTACCTTTCTGAGCCTTGAAAGTGGTAGTTGAAGTCTATGGAGGGACAGAAAGCTCTCAGATTTCATCAAAAAAAAAAATCTTCATTTGTTTTCCGAAGATGAACGAAGGTCTTACTGGTTTGGAACGACATAAGGGTGAGTAATAAATGACAAATTGTCATGTCTAGTTTTGGGTTTTGTTTTATATTTACGTTGAAGTTTAGTCATGATTTATGTTGTCATTGCTTTGTTTCCATGTTTGCAATGTGCTCCCTTTTGCCATAGGTGTGTTCCACATTGGCCACGGCTGGATGCAATTGGACCGGCTAGAATAGACGGAGCTGAAAACGGAGACGTGAAGCCCGACACTTTCTCCTTCCCCTAGTGACACTCGCACTGCGTTTGCTTACTTTATCATAGCTGAAGTGACATAAATGGAATATTTGACTAATATACGGATGTATAGAGACATTTTCTTTTAATACTTTATGTACTGCTTACAGCGTCTGTTTTTACAAGAATAAAGTTCAACACAAGCATATATTATTTAAATACCAATGTAGTGGGGTCTACGTTTTTTATTAGTTTTATTTTGATAAACATGACACAATATAATATCCCAAATACATGAAAAGAGCTTTAGCTGTTGTAAAAATTAATATTTGTGAGCATTAGCCGAACTGACAGTTTCAGAACAAACAGGAAACACACGTGATTGTTGTCTTGCAGTGAATCCAGCCAATCGTGAAACAGCTGTGTCGTCATCAGAGCTTGTGCAGCCGCTCTTGAAAAGCTGCACAGAATGAACCAGCAGGCTGCTCTCGAATTGCTCTTGCGGTACTTTGATGCCATTCGTCACAGTCACATGGCGTCGGCGCTGTCTCAATTTGGACAAAATTTCTAACCAGCATACACTGCTTCAAGTCAGCCACCGATCAGTCTGTGGAGCACTGCATGAAGTCGAACAAGCCTCATGTGTTTCCCTAGTTTTTGTCTTGTGATCCTGCCATGTGCTCCTTTGTCATGTGTCCTATGTTGTCTTTTGTTTATTGGGTTGATTGTGCACAGGCGAGTCTTGTCTGGTGATTAGTCCTTGTGTATTTAAACCATCATGTTTGCCATGTGTCTTTGTTATGTATTGTCTATGTAGGTGAGTTTTCTCGTTGACGATTTTGTACCAAGCCATACCATGTCAAGCCAAGTCTTAGCTTATTTTGTTTGATCGTGTGGATTTAAATAAAACTGCATCTTGGGTTCTCCTGCAACGTACCTCAGTGGACTATCATTACAGAATACTTAACCAGTAAAAATGAACCCAGGAGTTTGTTTGCTTCACCTCTGTCAAGGGAATCGATGCAAAGAGAGCTATGTGGAGGAGTTCTGTGCACTTTGCCATCAGGTGGATTTTAATGACATTGTGTTCAAGGACATTTATCGCTATAGATTAAGTGAATCCTTGCGCTCTGCATTGCCTGGGGGGGAAATTCATTTCTGCCTTGCACAATATATTGACGATGCACTTTTGCTGGCTGGTTCATCATTTACTGTGGGTTTTGCAGATACCATACCCACCACACCAGAGTGTTTCCACATCTCGGCCATCATGTCTGGAGTTACTCATGCCACAACTGCCCCGCCAAGGCCTCTTCACGTCATGCTAGCCAGGTCAGTGCCCTTTCACATCAAGCCTGCCCAGCCAGAGACTTTTCACGTGATGCCTGCCCAACTTGAGTCTCTTCACAAGATGGCTGCCATGCCTGAACCCTCAGTCAAGATGTCTGCCACGCCTGAGCCCTCAACCAAGACAGCCACCACGCTAGAGCCCCTGACCAGTGTCCAGAGGGGACTCCAGCCCCTGACCAGCATCCAGAGATGACACCAGCCCCTGATCAGAGTCCAATGACTGCCTCCGCCCATGAATCCACTCCAGGCCATGACCCCATAGCCCACCATCCCTCCTCCAAGACCTTACCAAGACCACCACCCTCCTGGAATGTGTCTAGTTTTGGTTTTGTTGGGCATCAGGAGCCACCCATAGATCTGTCACGCCCAGTTTTTTTTTTCATGTCCATGTTTTATTTTGAAGTTAGTCATGTCTTATTGTTATGTTGTCATTGCTTTGTTTCCATGTTTGCTCCCTTTTGCCATGTGTTTCCCTTTTTTGAGTCATGTGATCCTGCCATATGCTCCCTCGTCATGTGTCCTATGTTGTCATTGGTTTATTGGGTTTATTGTGCACAGGTGTGTCTTGTCTGTAGTCCTTGTGTATTTAAATTCTCATATTTGCCATGTATCTTTATGTATTGTCCCTGTAGCCACTGTTGGGGAGTAATCTTGTTGATGATGATATTTTGTACCATGCCGAGTCTTACTTTGTTTTATGTTTAATTATGTGGATTTAAATAAAACTGCATCTCGGGTTCTCCTGAAACTTGCCTCAGTGAACTATCATTACACAGATATTTCATTTTTGGGATAAACTAACCCTTTCAGTATATTGTTTCTGTAATAAGTATTCTTTGTTAAAGTATGCTAAGAACTCTCTGGTGCTATTGAAAGAACCCTTTTTGATCTGATTCAAAGTAATAACAACTTAGTAAAAATACATAAGACATTTCTGTGAATTACCAGAATACACTGACACACTGGATGTCTTGTGGCTGTTCTACCTACGGTGATCATTATCACTCAAGCCTTTTTGAGAGTCAGTGGGAGGTTTTTGAATTAAAAGCGTTTAACCTGACTCTAGCGGAGCTGCATTCTCTGCATAATAACGCTGGTGCCCTGAAGCCAAGTGCTAATCAACGCTGGGCTGCCTCCCTCTCCTCCATTCCTTTTTAATTGGACGTATCCAGCTGATTTGGCAATAGGGCCCTCTTACAAGTACTTACTAAGATCATTGATTTGAGAAATGATCCAGTAGACTGTAAGTTATGATTGGGTGGGTTTGTAATGGCATTAGCGGGCCGTAGCGCTGATGTCGTGTTTGCTAATTGTGGCTAATTTACTGTGAAGTTTATCTGAGGTTGGAGATGTTTGGGGACTTCCCTAATGATGCTTACAAGATCCACAGAATGCTTTATTAATAGCAGGGAAGACGGGGCTACAGATCAGTGGTGTTAAAAATGTGCTGCGGTCCAGCACATACCTACAAGGTTATTCAGAAGAATGAGCTTAATTGGCCAAAAAGCAAAGGACATGCCCTGTGTAATGAGGTTCATTTGGGTGAAACTGGAATGTGGGACACAGTCTGTGTGATCAGAGTGTCTTTGTCTTGTTTTCCAGAAAAAGCTTGTCTTAAGGACCGTTCATGCCAAGGATGATAACTATAACGATAATGATCAATTGTTCTAAATATAAAAGAATAGCAGTTTCCACACAGTAACTATAACGATAATGGCACGGAGAAATGTAATCTTTGAAATCACTTTCAGAACGATTTTTTCCAGCTGATGAATGATAAAAACATTGAGAGCCAATCAAAATCCATCCAACTTTAAAAAGTTTGAGTAACTGCAGTTCATGATTAGAAAAAAAGGAACAATATTGTGTATTGGTGTGACATATCGTTATGATTATCTTTATAGTTATCGTTCTTGGTGTGAACAAGCCTTTAAACTTCACAACATTTATTAAACTCCTATTTCAGTTTGATGTTTTGATTTCCTTATCAGATAAATAATGTTTAAACTGGCTAAATTGGTCGACAATTATAAAAAGCATAGAATTTAGAGGAACAGCGTTTTACCGTTTAATTTGATGTCACAAGCTATAATAGCAAACAGTCAGCAAATAAGCACTATGAACCTTGAAAATGTGTATTTTAGCTATATTTAACTAGTGAGAGCTAAAATAATCCAGATATTTACTGTCATGTCTTTTCTAGTATATGCAGATTTCAACATATATTCTAGTTTCAATGACTTTCGGTTGATCAGTGCTATGACAAGGACAGTCAGCGCTGCTGGTGTGACGTGTGCTCAGTCTAGTCAATTAATCTTCAGTGTGAGGTGTCACTCTGTGCAAGACAAATCAATGAGACAGAACTGTTCTTAATGTGAGATCACATACACATCCACTCACCCTTGACAATATATAATCAAATAAAGATCCTACTGGATAAACTGCAATTCTCTAAGAAAATAAATTTAATAGGTCCATTCTTGTTCCTCATTTGCATTGGGGATCCTGATGACAGAATATCCATTAACATCCCTTAAGGAATTTAGGCACAGTGCTAGCTCACTATGTGCCTGCAGACTAACTTAACTTTGAAGTTTTTGGTTTAACTACAGGAATCAGATTGAACAATCTCATTTCCAGCTTATGCATCTAGAGTCAATTGAATTTCATGATGGTTATCTTTTTTTTTTTCCTCACAATTAGTTATCCTGCACTAAACTCATTGTAAATGAGAGAGCAGCTTACTGCACGAACTTCTCACCTCATTCTTACCTCCTCATCCTTAGCCTTCTCTCTCTCTCTCTCTCTCTCTCTCTCTCTCTCTCTCTCTCACTCTCTCTATCCCTCTGTTTTCCCCGGTCATATTATTCCATTTAAACTTCAATCCTATTTATGGCCTCTCTCTTCGTCATGCCCTGGGCTATCAAACAATTCATCCAGCGGCTCTGTGAGGCTGCACAGGCCATAAAAGCTTCAGCAGGGACTCATGGTGTGAGAAAGAGAGACAGTGGGAAAGAGTTGTGTTCAGAAGAGAGAGAAAAAACATTAAAGTGAAACAATCTCATCCAAACTATGGTCGTTGTCTGTGTGCCAAACTACATTTTTCTCATAGTTATCACTTAAAACAGTTGGCAAGTTAAGTTAGCACCAATTCCTCTGTGAAACAAAGTGGATATTTTGACGAATCTTTGCATAGCTCTTTTGCATACAATAACAGCTCATAACTTTACACTTTCAATCAATCAATCAATCAATCAATAAACATGTCTACACATGTGTGTTTTATTTCATCCTATTGTACTGCCATATTCCAGTCTGACAGTTTTGTAATTCAAGAATGTCTAGTCTTCTGAAGCCATTCGATACCTTTGGGAACAAAAATTATGATGTTATTAACTGAAAAGCTACATTTCCATTGAAACTTTAAAATCAAAGCCACGCAAATGTGACCAGTTTGAATGTGGAGAATGAGAATTGAGAACTGCAGATTTTCTGTGAAAATTAACTTAATTTTTCTTCACACAAATATAATGATTGAATCATACTGTATGAAATATTGATCTGTGATAGCTGTAGTCACTATGTCATTCAGCTGACTTCAAAAATTCTCTTTTTATGTTCCAAGGAACAAACAACATACAGGTTTGGAACGATGTGAGACTTTAGTATACTTGTTAAAAGAGTGCTTATTAATGAAATAATGAACTTTGAAAGAATATATTTAACTATTTGCCCACTATTGATAATTTTCCAGCAATTCATGTTCCCTTTCGAAGGAACTCCATGCTGCGTCTGATGTAGAGACTATGGGAAGGCCTCTGTGTGGCATGGTGGGATGTCATCCTATAGTGCTCCTCTTGGTTCAGGTAGAGTGGCAACTCAGAATGTGGGGATTGCAAATGGATCTAACGGAAGGGTTTGAGATGAGCTCTGCCCTTTGTCAGCCCACACCCGCTAAATCCAGCTTCAGGACATGGAAGCACGCTCTCCAGTTTCTTCCACCCCGAGTGAGGGCCCGGTACTGATGCTGTCTAGCTCCGAAGTGTTAGATGTGCTCAGTATCGAGGCAGGGGGGATCGAGAACTTGCCACCTCCATCTCCAGTTAAGGAGCCAGTGGAGGTTATTACTCATGCCATGGCTGAACTGAAAATCACTTGGCCAGCCAACAGACAGATGCTTTGTTGTAAAAGTAATCTTGACAAATGCTTCCTGAGAAATAAAGCACAACCTCCATGTCGGGGCCTTCCACTTTTTACCGACCTCTACACCGAGGTATCGAGGTTGTGGAATAAGCTGTTTTCCGCCCATGTCTACAGCCCCTAAATGTCTAATTATTAATTGATTACGGGACTAAAGAAGGCTAAGGTGGAAGAGATGGTGGTGAGCTATCACTCCCATGAAACTGTGATGCCTCTGAGGGCCCCAACCATGCCCTTCAGGCCATGCAGAACAACTTGGTGGGCAAGGCTTATATGGCGGGAGGTCAGGTTGGGCACACAATGTCAATTCTGCAGGCATACCAAGCCAACCTGCTAATGGACCTTGATGAGGGTGAGGGAGAAAGGCCGGATGCAATAATAGAACTGCACCAGGCCACAGACTTGTCTCTCCAAGTCACCAAGGAAACGGCCAGAGCTACTGGACGGTCTATGGCAGCCTTCTGTATTTAACGTACGAAGAAAGTGTTAAACACTTGCATTTCAAAAAGCTCACGCTACGTCCTACATTTTCCCTATTCAACTTACGGAAAACTGAGGCAACACCAGTTTACACTTTCTTTGTAACTTGAATATGGAAGGCGGTCTGGAGGAAGCTAGATATTTTACTTCATAATTTGTTGAATATGGTTTTTCTTTTTTACACAAATGGATCACTTCACATCAGAAGGCCTTTATTAAAACATATTGAGGCACTTTAAAGTAAAACTTAATTTGACATTGCAAAGTGCACTTTTTTTTAGACCAGAAGCACAATAAAACTGGTTAATTAAATCTAAAGCCTTTGACGCACATTTTTCATCTTTTAAGAATAACGTGGTGTCGTCTGCTAACTGTCAAATCTCCCGAAAAACAGAAATTCCTTTCAATTCTTGATTCTGAACAATGCTCACAGATAACAACTCAGTAACTAATAAAAATAAAAAAGGAGTAATAGGGCAACCCTGCCTAACACCACGCTGTACATCAAATCTGTGAGAAGTGTCAAAATTAATAACAACTATTTATTCCTTTATAAAACATAGAAATAGTGGAAATAAAGGAGTCCCCAAAACCAAACAACTTAAGTGATTTTAAAAGAAAATGGTGTTCAATTGTGCAAAAGGATTTGTAAAAATCAAGAAAGAGAACAAGACCTCGAGAGTGCTTGAGTTAGATGGGTTTTGTTTTGTTTTTTATATTTATTATCTTTATTATTACGGCTATTGTCACTTGTTTTCCCAATCTTGAATGTAAAATAAAGAACCATGAACTGGCCGTTTGTGTAGCATGTTGTCTCTTGCCACCGTCACCACCACTCATAGCAATCACAATCTTGTGTTGTTTCTTCTGACCCTAGACTAAAACTTGGAAGTCGTAACAGCACCTGACCCAAGAAACCATTCAGAAAAAAACTTTTAGACAAGTTTTTGTCAAACTGTCATCAAAGATGGACTTTGAACATCAACGATCATGACAAACATCTTGTTATGTTTGTACTGACAAAACATACACAGTATAAAACTCTTGGGTTCAAATAACACAACCAACACTCAGGGATACTGGGGGGTATTCCAAAAAGCAGGTTATGTGACATACCTGGGTAAGTTTAAGGGTAATTAGGCGGATAACCTCAGCTTTTGGTTCCAAAAACGGAGGTAAGTTTCAAGGTATGCAAGTAGCCATAGCAACTTAAGCTCTGAACATAACCTGCTCCTGGGCAGGTTTAGTTTCAGGGTTAGTTTGTTTCAGAGAAGTGACGGAGCATGGCATGCCCTTTTGAAGATGATCCAGTGGATGTGGAAGCACAGATTATACGGAATCTTTTCCGCCGTGAGAGGGTGATAAGGTCACGTATCGATGTGTTTTCATATTTGGAGCGTTACTGTTTTTCAAAAGATTTGATAATTTATTTAACAAATCTTTTGAAACCTTACATATCAAACGTGACACATCGCGGATCAGCACTTGACACAGAGCACATTTTGTGCATTGAACTTCGTTTTTTGTGACGTTTTGTATAACGTTGGCGATGCAGAGCATGTGGAAAAGGCAACTGTGTGTTGGGCTGTTGGGACAGTATGCCTTGCATTCAAACAGTTTCTACACACTTTTTTGCAGTTCCCTGGCCATAAACCACAGAGAGTCATTAAAGAGGAATTCCACAGAGTGGCGGGTTTATCCTTTCTATGATATTCTGTGAGAGACCATTTTAGTTACATAGCACTACTTAATCTATCCATATATCAATACTGTATACAGCCACAGTCATTTTAAAATGTTTCTTACATAACTTTCAATTTCAGAGTTCCCAGATGTGCATTGATGGAACTCACATTCCTATTAAAGCTCCTTCAGTCAATGAAGGAGATTATGTTAATAGGAAGTCAATTCATGTGCAGGTAACAATATATTTTTGGGTGCTCTTTAGGTGTTTAAACCATTGAATCGCCCTCATTACTGGTCCCCACTACACAGTAAAATCTAATTAGTTAGACTTACTTAAAAAAAGCATGCAAACCGATTGCCTTAAAAAAACTAAGTAAAGTGAAATAGGAATAGTATGTAATACTGACAAAAGCTTAGTAAGTATAGTTGACTTACGCATGAGTTCTAGTGACTAAAAAAGAGTGTACTTGATAATTTACTTTAAATAAAATTTAATTGTTACCACTGTGGTGTTTAGCATGCTGAATATTGAAATCTGTGTGACTCAACTATTTGTCACAAACTTAGAAGAATTGGATCAACCCACTTAAAAGTAGGCTATCCCTAACTGTTTATGTGTGTTTATACATGCTACCATTAACTTTATAAAATATCATTGTTCAGCATAAAATAAAATAGTCATGTCAAGTCAAGTCAAGTCATCTTTATTTATATAGCGCTTTTTACAATGCAAATTGTGGCAAAGCAGCTTTACATTAATAAGAAAATGTTGTCATTGTGCAGCCTATTCTATATATTATTGATTCATTCCGTTGCAAATATCAGTAGTTATTAGTCTAGTTAATTTAGGTATATCAGCACTGCAGAAAACAGTGACGTAATCGTCCGGCTCAGCTCAGTTCGCATACAACGGCGCCAATGCAGGCATATTAAAAACACTGCTGAATATCAAGCAAGTGTCCCCAACTTAAGCAAGCCAAAGGCAACAGCGGCAAGGAACCAAAACTCCAACAAATGGAGAAAAAAACCTTGGGAGAAACCAGGCTTAGTCGGGGGGCCAGTTCTCCTCTGGCCAACAGTGAACACTTGTCCGATACTCAGGCAGAGTTACAGGTCATTAAACCGATTTGGAATCGCAACAGTCAAAATATTTAATCCAGTTCCATCTAGTTTAAGATCTTTTTGATCACGCCGGTATGGGACGGTTTGTTGGGATATGTGCCACTGGCTGATGAGTCGGTAAGGTAACACAGTCTCCGCCGACACCACAGGGCCACACTGCTGCCGCACACAGGCACAGGTTCCCTGTCCGACCCGGACACGGCCCGGATCCAGCCAATCACATTAATTGGTAAACCTCGGGATAAGCAGAGAGACAAAAAATTAGCGTAGACGCCATTCTTCATTCCGATGTAACGAGTACATCTGGTGTTATAGGAAGTGTTCCCGGTTCCGGCTGACCTGATCTATGCAGCCTAACAATCCTTTAACGGATATGAAGACAAAAGTTTATAGTGCGTCATGTGTATGCCAGGTTAAATAGATGCGTTTTTAGTCTAGATTTAAACTGACAGAGTGTGTCTGCTTCCCGAACAATGCTAGGAAGATTGTTCCAGAGTTTAGGTGCCAAATAGGAAAAGGATCTACCGCCTGCGGTTGATTTTGATATTTTAGGTATTAACAACTGGCCAGAATTCTGAGATCTTAATAGACGCGAAGGACTATAATGCAGTAAGAGCTCACTCAGGTACTGGGGAGCTAAGCCATTTAGTGCTTTGTAAGTAATTAGCAAGATTTTAAAATCTATGCGATGTTTAATAGGGAGCCAGTGCAGTTTTGACAGAACCGGGCTAATATGTTCATACTTCCTGGTTCTAGTAAGGACTCTAGCAGCTGCATTTTGGACCAGCTGTAATTTGTTTATCACGCGAGCAGGGCAACCACCCAGTAGAGCATTACAGTAATCTAGTCTCGAGGTCATAAACGCATGAACTAGCTGTTCCGCATTTGTCATTGAGAGCATATGTCGCAATTTAGATATATTTTTAAGATGGAAGAATGCGGTTTTACATATGCTAGAAATGTGGCTTTCAAATGAGAGATTGGTATCAAAGAGCACACCCAGGTTCCTAACTGACGAAGACGACTTAACAGAGCAGCCATCAAGTGTTAGACAGTATTCTAGGTTATTATGTGCAGAAGTTTTTGGTCCAATAATTAGAATCTCTGTTTTTTCTGAATTTAGTAGTAGGAAATTACTAGTCATCCAATTTTTTATATCAGCTACGCATTCTGTTAATTTTGAGAATTGGTAGGTTTCATCAGGGCGCGAGGAAATATAGAGCTGAGTATCATCAGCGTAACAGTGAAAGCTAATGCCTCTCTTACATCTCTTCGTTTACTACTACAAACTGATAACGGTCAGATAAGTATGATTTGAACCATGCCAATGCATTTCCACTAATTCCAGCATAATTTTCTAGTCTATTCAAAAGAATATTGTGGTCGATAGTGTCAAAAGCTGCACTGAGGTCTAGTAACACTAATAGAGAGATACAACCACGATCTGATGATAAGAGCAAATCATTTGTAACTCTAATGAGAGCAGTCTCAGTACTATGGTACGGTCTAAATCCTGACTGGAAATCCTCACAGATACCATTTCTTTCCAAGTAGGAACTAAGTTGAGATGATACTGCCTTTTCTAGTATTTTTGACAGAAAAGGTAGATTGGAAATTGGTCTGTAATTGACTAATTCACCAGGATCAAGTTGTGGTTTTTTAATAAGAGGTTTGATAATAGCCTGCTTAAAATTTTTCGGTACGTAACCTAGTAATAAAGATGAATTAATGATCTTAAGAAGAGGATCTATGACCTCTGGAAGCATCTCTTTCAATAGCTTAGTCGGTATAGGGTCTAACATACATGTTGTTGATTTTGATGACTTAATAAGTTTAGACAATTCTTCCTTTCCTATAGCAGCGAATGAATGGAATTTTTCCTCAGGGATGCTAAAATCCACTGTCTGATGTGATACTGTAGTAGACAGTTGCATGGCTATAATTTTCTCTCTAATGTTGTCAATCTTGCAAGTAAAGAAGTTCATAAAGTCATTACTGCTGTGCTGTTTGGAAACATCAGAAGTTGAGGCTGTATTTCTCGTTAATTTAGCCACTGTATTAAATAAATACTTAGGGTTGTGTTTATTTTCTTCTAAAAGATTTGAAAAATAAGCAGATCTAGCGGTTTTTATGGCCTTTCTGTACTCCATCATTTTCTCTCTCCATGAAATCCGAAAAACTTCTAGTTTTGAATTCTTCCAGCTGCGCTCCATTTTTCTTGCTGCTCTCTTAAGGGCCCGAGTGTGCTCGTTATACCATGGCGTTGGACTAATATCCTTAATCTTTTTTAAGCGCAAAGGAGCGACAGAGTCTAGAGTGTTGGAAAAGAGAGCGTCAATAGTTTCTGTTGCAACATCGAGTTCTTCTAAGCTGTCTGGTTTGCTAAGTTGATGAAACTGATCAGGAAGATTATTAATAAAGCAGTTTTTAGTGGTAGAAGTGATGGTTCTAACATATTTATGGCAGACAGGCGGTTTTCCAGCCTTGGTTAAATGTAGCACGCATGAGACTAGATATGTTATACATATACATTATTATATATGAGAATTGTGAAATACAGTCACATATGAATATTTGAACTGTGATTTCTTGTTGCAACCACAAGCCTGTGGTCTGAGTGGGTCCTAACGCCCCAGTATAGTTGCAATAAGCTGTAATGTATAAAGCGTTAACCCAGGTGTAAAATAGTCCATCACATATTGCTCAAAGCCCCAGTACAGTCACCATAAACTGTATTGAATGAAGAGTTACAGTAAACCCCAGAAAATAATGGGGTGTAACCCTGGGGCAAAAATATACATTACATACTGACACCTTCATTACATACCGATACCTTCATTACATACCGATACCTACATTAGATGCCGATAGTTAGTTATTTTCACATTACAGATGACATAGTGCTTTATTCAGTTCTTACAGCTTACATGGAATCACTCTTTTTTTTCATTACTATTTTAAGTGTTATTGAAAGAAGTTTCATATGCTCAACAAGACTTCATTCAAAAATACAGAAAAGCAGTAATGTTGTGAAATATTTTTACAATTAAAAATTATGGTTTCTGTTCAGATAAAGCTTCATATACACACTCTGGGGACATCAGAGACTTATTTTAAATATTGTAAAAAGAGGCATAATTGGTGCCCTTTAAGGACAAAACTGACTGTCATTGAAATCTCGTAACGAAATGAAACTGTCATTGAGATCTCGTAACCGGCCTCACTGAAATCTCCTAACTGAATAAAAACGACTGTCATTGAAATCTCGTAATGGAACAACACCGAACTTCATTAAAAACTTGTAACAAAACAAAGCAGATGGTCTTTGAAATCTAATAAAGAAACAAATCATTGAAATTTCATAATGAAACCAAGCCAACAGTCCTTAAAAACTCATAAAGGAGCAAAACCACTAATATTTGAAATCTCGTAATGGAACAAAATTGTCCATCTTTGAAATCTCACAAAAGAACAACACCAACCATTGCTGAAATCTCATAATGTAGCAACGCTAATCATCACTGAAACCCCACAACAGCATAGGATTAAATGTTATTATAATCTAATAAATACTATATTGGAATCTAAACATGAAGAAAGCAAATCAATGAATTATTCTTACATTGGTAAACCTTGCATCATTGACAACTAACATTAAACAATGAACCACCAATGTATTTCAGAACCTAGATGAATAGGTTTGAGATTTCAAGACATTGGCTAAAAATTATACAACACAACATGTAATGTCAAACAGATATGAGCAATCAGCGTATGAATCTCAACAATGGTGACAAAAAAATCAGGTAATCAGATCAACTCCTGACATCACAAAAAGCTACTAAAACACAGAACAAAAACCACAGCAAAAAAAAAGCAAATAGTTATAATAGGACAATTCAGCTGCATAATTTACTCATGCTGTGATGCATGCTGGGAGTTTTGTACTTAATTGTTCCCAGCATGCATTGTGGCAGGACACTTTTGATTGTCACCATTGTTGAGATTCTTTTGCTGATTCTTGATGTCTTTGTGTGTCATGTTAAAGACTTCTTAACGTTAAATCATAACAACAGTGTTAATATATTATACTGTAAAGTTCCACAAATGTCAATTTATTACTGCAAGATAACTATATCTCATATTTCAGTAACATAAATGCATTAAAATAAAAGACAATCGTTATGTTAATATGGCAATTCTTTTTAACTAACGTTATGCTCTTACTGACATTGTGGTTTGCAAAAAAAAAATAAGTAAAGATTTCACTTAACTTACAAGATGGCGAAAACTTTACAGACAGCGACGCGAGGCGAAGCCGCCCTCAAAGTTGCTCAGTTGCTTCGCGGTCATTTCATATTACTGTATTTAAATTTACAGTAACATGTCGCAAAACATTGAAAGAGTATAACTTACACAGTGTAACACAGTTCTTAAATATGGGGAGCCCTGCTCGTTACACACAGCATATAGAGTAAAATGTATATTTTAAGTATATTTAAGTATAAACCTTAAATTTCGAAATCGCGGTCAGCCATTCTAAACTAACATTCAAACTATTAGCTAGAATGAGCTATAATGTCTGTATGAATGACAATATTAAGATTTATTACTCACCACGTAACAAAGATGATGAAGCACGTTTCCAGGTCGGCAGAGAAAACAGACACGATGCACTCACATAACAGAAAAACTCTTTCAAATGGCTCTCATGCAGTGGTGGACGAAGTACACAAACCAAGTACTTGAGTTAAAGTATTGATAGGTAAAATATTACTCCAGTAAAAGTAAAAGTACCCCCTTTTAAATTATACTTGAATAAAAGTACAAAAGTATTTGCTTTCGAATGTACTTAAGTATTCGAAGTACTATAATTTATTAAGGCTATAATGTCCTCAATTTTTGTCAGAAGTCTCTTGCTTAATCATCTCAGTTTATGTGAAAAGACTTTGTTACTCTTAGTACACTGATCTATTATTAGAATATTATTATTCAGACACTTATATCTATTAAAATCACCATGAGCCCAAAACCTGGAAGCTAAAGAATTTCCTTTAGAACCCAAATGAAATAACAGGATTTGAGAGCAGATTCAGATTCAGTTTAAGGTTTATTCGTGACAGATGCAAGTTTAAGATTAATAAACGCTTGTATTAAACACATGAGTTCACATGAGTTTTCTTTTACTATGTTGTATCTGAATGTCTCTTCAGAAATATCAACTGGCCATATCAGATTTACTGTAACAGGAACTAGTTTTTTGTATGGGAAGCAACACACTTGCCGATAGGGGTGTGCGATATTGATAAAAAATGATTTCTCTATATTTTCTACGAGTTTTCCGATAACGATATTTTGCATCATTCAAAAATGTTTTATTTGACAATATAATTGGTGATAGTGTTTGTTATATCTTTCCATTTGTCGCTTTTCCTGTCGTAAGGAACTTTCTTGCTAAATGATTCGGCCTTATTTGTTGTGTGTGTGTTTTTGAGTTTGCTCTGTCTGCTGCAGACGCGCAGTGTTCAGATGACTCCAGAAGCTTTTCATAATCCTCATATCAGGGCAAAGGCTGCGATTATTTAATGCGCAGCTTGTCAGAGCTGTACTGCTCTGTGATCAGTAGTAAATGCTTCTCCATATGAAAGCCAGAGGGCGCTCTTGCGCAGGAACTCAAAATATGCCCTGCAGCAGAAGAAGATAACACACGTCGTATCGCTGTAGAATAAACAGCAGATTGAAACGCTTTGACTGATTAAACATGAATAATAAACACACGACTACCTTATTCTGTGTAAGAAATCACATCATCTCACAGAAGGATGCTCAAATGTCGTTATGAAGCGAGTATGGAGTAAAAACATGTTATTAAATGTTGTCTTTTGTTGGACAAAACGTTAATAAATGCTTCTCATGTCTGGAAAGATGTTTGACGCGCATTGCTTTTTCAAATGTACATTATAAGCGACTGAAACTCACAGTGCTTTCAGATGGATCAGTATTTGAAGGCAAATTTCACTGACAAGCTTCTTCACAGTTCCTTCACTCATTTGAATTTCTGTCAAACACACTCTGAACACACACAGCAATAGTACTTAGTATATACTTATTCAGCTTGAGAAGGAGCTGATTCTCAAAGTTTTTTGAGTCCATTCTTGCCCTTCAGGACTAAAAATAAGTCCTGCCGTGCTGAAAAGCGATCTCTGCCAATTGTTTTAGCATCATACAATGCATGCAAAACTAGTCAAAATAGAATTTATATTCCGACAAAAAGTGCTAACATCAATATCGGAGCACTGAGCTTCAAATACTACAAACTTCGGTGAAACAGATAACTTAACATAAACAATTAAACCGTTTTCTGCAAGCTACTGTTTACTGTTTAAATTACTGATTTAAAAATGAGCACTAGAATAAAAATGGCATACCTCAAGGTGTTTCCTAAGATTGGAAGGAGAATTCTTGTAAGAAGAAATTCTACAATTCCGAGGCAGGCAGAGGAGGCAGTTGAAAATGAAAGACTTCTTCTTTTCAACGATTTCAAAAAAATTACGCAAAGAAGGCCACAGGTGTTGTGAGACGTTGGAGTTTCAACGCGATTCTTCCATCATGATTGGCGCTGGCACTGTCAAAATGTTATGTCGTTGCACTGACGCTGAACTGCTCGCGCTAAGTAAGCCGCAACCAAACCAAGTTCAAAACAGAGCGCGCGCTGAACCCTGATTGGTGGTTTGCCACACACTTAACCAGCTCAGTTTTTTTTATCCACTAATAAATAAAAAGGAACGACTGATTTCGCAAAATGTAGTTGAGTAAAAAGTAAGATAATTGACTTTGAAATGTAGTGAAGTTAAAGTAAAAAGTCTCACCAAATGGAAATACTCCAGTAAAGTACAGATACACGAAAAAGCTACTTAAGTACAGTAACGAATTACATTTACTTTGTTACTGTCCACCACTGCTCTCATACGCCCACCGCTGACAGAAATGAAGAGTGTTAATGCGTGGCACCCAGTCCTGAAATTATTTTATTGTAGGATAGCAGTTTTATCCATAAAAGTTTGTGTGGTATTTTTCGAGGCCAATTTGCACTACTGTGTTTAGATTAACAGTTATTAATAATTTCCCAGAATGCTTTGAAAATCTACAGTAACATACTGTCAACCCTGTACACAATATGTGTAACTGTAACTGTTGAGAATACAATAATAAAATACTGTGAAAACAATAAAATCTACAGTAACATACTGTACACAGTTTATACAGCAAAATACTGATTAAAAATCAGTATAATACTGTGTAAACAACAGAAATCATTTACAGTGTGTGCTAAGAAACATAGTCATGATCTTTTTATAAAATAGTTTGAATATTTGAAGTACACAACAAGTGCACATTCAATACAATTACAGTTGGCACACTTCGCTTTTCACAAGTGTTTACATGGACTAGAACCACTATAATGCCACTATTTTTCATGCCACTAGCTTTTGGTCTCAGCCAATCCAATTTGTATCTTCTACTGTCTGTCCACATCAGCAGAACGTTTGCAGCACAGTTCATTTCTTCTGAGCTCTGAATGAACTAACACGCCCATCATCTCTGCCGTTTCTGCTTTCTGGTTCAGTTTACTGTCGTCTATAAGCACCAATTAAAGTTCAACATGAAAAAAAATCTCCAGCTATGTTTGAGGCAAGCGCTTTGTAGCCAGCATTCTGATTGACAAGCTCTGGTTGCATTAGGCAAATCCGCTCTTTTAAGAATAGCATTACCTGGGCAAGGCTCAGAGCAGCAGCATCTTAGCTGTCCAAAAACACGTCCGATTCCAAACACAGGTGCCCGCAGCTTTGCCACAAAGCCTCATTAGATGTCTCACCCCTTTTAAAGTGACACACCCTGACTTTAAGCTGCTCTGATAAAGGAGAATGAACCAAAAAGGCGGAAACTAGATGAGATGTAAGAAGTTGGATGATGTTAAAGACAGCAGTAACAAAAGGAAGTCCCTGTTTGGCAGTTTGGCAGCTGTAAGTCCTTATGTACTCAGTAAGCCTTATGTTGCCTGTTTTAAGGGATATGACAGCTTAACATAATTTCAATTTATGAAATTCTATATCTTTTTTATATATATATTTTTCAGCCTTTTGACAGTTCTGTCATAAATCTGAATATTTATGTTTTTTTTCCCCCCAAAACAATTGTAGTTAGTAACACAATCTATTACATTACACATTTTAGATAATATAATATGATTACTTTTTGATTACATTTCGCCTAACTCATTTTTCACATTGATTTGAATAGAATAATCTTGTGACATATTGATATAGAAATGCAAAGAGAAATAACATTTAATCTACTCTCAGTTATCAAAAACAAGAATTACATTAAACATATGTCAGGCCTTCTCAAACTGGTTTGTGTAGATACTGCTTTTAAATTGATGAATATCTAATAGTGAATTAAATATTAAAAATAATAATAATAATAATTTTCTTATTTATGCTGTGTGGTCTCTCAATTCTCCATGTAATCATAGCTGCTTAAATAGAGGCCATTCTTGTGTGTTCACTTCCACAAAACTTATATCCAAACATATATAAGCAATAGGCTTGTTAGAAAGGAACATTTAAAAGATGAAATAAGGAGAATTAAGGAGAATCATTGAACTATGAATAATTTACTTCCATTTTGTGAATATTAAGTAATCATAATAAAAAAGTAACTAGTCTGATTATGAGTATTTTAAAATGAAATATAATCTAATTGCAAGTATTTAATTTTAGGAATCTGATTATGTAATCAAGATAACATATTATCAGTTACTACCCAGCACTGGTTACACATTACCTGCATTTACGGTAGTAATAAGAGTAAATAAAGCATACTTACAAACAGCTAACACTTAACCAAAACCTAACCCTGTCATGCCACTACTTTTGTTTTACGTTTGCACCATTTCTACCTGCCTTGTTTGTTGTCATAGACTGAAAATATCCAAAGTGGTCAACTAAGGTGTGCTAGTGCGTGCCAGGGCCAGTCTCGTTTCCACTGTCACTTCCGGGGCTTGATCGTGCCTCGTAAGGGTTTCCTCAGGGCCAACGGCCAGGGTTTTTTGGCCCACCAAACACCTTAGTCCCTCTTTCTTTTGTGAAATAACATAAATACCACTTTATTTCTGTGACTAACATGCAATCTTGACACAAATTATTCCTTATGATAAATGTATGACTTAAACTGTTGTGAAACATTGATGCTTGAGTTTTAAGTTTTCAGTGATTTCTCTCTGATTAGTTTTCTGTTCAAAAATGTCCATTTGTTTGTAGAAATGATGAGTTTGTGTAACATTGTTCAAGAGAGGTGTGTTATGGCCGGGTTTTAGTGAAGAGCTGCGGAGCTTCTAACCTGAGCTTCTAACCTTTAACCATGATTTTGGGCTCTGTGCTACAGGTCCGAGGCTATTAGCCCAGCCCGGACCATTGGAAGCCCTGGCTCGCACTGGAACGACAGTGGATAAGCGGCTGATGTGTTTACATCGGGGGTCTACAAATTATCACACCTTTAGTACAGTAGCAGAAGTTCTACTAATCTGATTGATCAGATTGAATGTCTCACATTTTGGGTTTCAGTCACATGGTCAAGGAAGGGGTAAAAGAAGATTGTAACTGTTGCAATTTTTCAGCCTGAGAGAGGTTGTAACTCTTCTTTTTCTTGGGGCACTCTTTCTTTGCCAATTTTCTTTCACCCTCTGTCTCTCTATCCCTCAAGTAACATTTTACATATATGATTGATTGGTATAAGTTTTTATCATCTCATACATC
Source organism: Zacco platypus (assembly GCA_038088235.1). Classification (NCBI taxonomy): domain Eukaryota; kingdom Metazoa; phylum Chordata; class Actinopteri; order Cypriniformes; family Xenocyprididae; genus Zacco; species Zacco platypus. The sequence continues at coordinate 19,822,336 of CM076065.1, read as the reverse complement.
TATTTTGTGACTATTTTAAGTGGGTATAGAGTGTAATTTTGAACACAGCCTTTGAGCGCTTTTAATTCACAGTATTGCTGTAGGCAACTTTCTAGAAAACTTCAAAGATTACCCAGAATGCATTGTTTCTATGGCATATTACTGTTTTAATGGAAAACAGCAAGTTATTGTCGAAATTTGGCTTTTTTTTACAGCAATTTTTTACAGTGTAATTCAATAACAAATGATGTGCTAACTTTTGAGTTGGTATTTACTTTGAAGTGCTACCCGCTAAAATATAATATTGTCATGATATAGCAACGCTCTCCCACATATTTTGCTATTATAACTGCGCTTATTTCCGTTGTTGGTATAAGTGTGTGGTAATAGACAAGAAATTTACAGTTTTTCAACCATCTTGCTGATAACATTTCTTTAGTCATTCAGCCACCATCATGTGTTTAGTATCTCCCACAAAACCCATGACAAACCCTAAGCCTGTAGTAAATACATGATGTTAACTATAATTACTCAGTACTTACTTGTGTTATTATAATGTAACAAAGACAAATTTAAAAAAATTGTCCCATTTCACTCATTGTTATTTATTATATTTAATAATTTTCCTTAATATGCACACATACAGCAACTGATTATACTAAACAACAATATTCATATTATAAACGTTTGAAAAAATATACATGGAGACATGAATTTGTTTTGAATAATTTGAATTGATTCACAGAAATGTCCATCAAAAGCTTCACAATATATTGCCCATAGTGAACACAGAAAGGGAACATAATTCACAATGAATAACAGACCGATGGCCATTCATCTTTATTATTGAGGTATATTGTTGTCAGAATGAGTTTACTCATCAACAAATTTGAAGTTAAAGCATTGGATGTCTGTTATTGGATGACAGAGCTACTGTAATGCTCCGTTTGGTTCCTGTTTCGCTGTCATGGCACTTTTAGTAAGGAGACCTTTGTTACCTGTATTTCCTTTTTGTTTCCATGGTTCCTTAGCATGTTTTCATTTTAATAGCGACTCATTGTTTAATTCATTTGATTAATCTGCTCCTTGTTTAGCTGTTTGGTTTGTGTGTATTTATAGCCATTAGTTTTAGTCATTCTTTGTCCGTTCTCGTCTGTGTAGCTGGTTGTTATTCTCCTGCATTTTTTTATGTTCTCCTGTGCTCCTGCATGTGTTTTTGTTTTGTCAAGTATTGTTAATAAACTTGACTGCTTTCCTGCCTCTACTCTTCCATTGCTGCAACTAACTGTGGCAGCTACAGATTAAAGAGAATTTTAATCAGCAAGTTAGTTGAAGTCCCTTAAAGGGAAGTTGACAGCTATCTTGCCATTGCCATCAGGCAGCTGTTTTCTATGTAGGCAACAGGAATACAACTACAGTACTTAGCTACTGGAATAAGAACGTTAAATATGTAAAACACATGCTTGCGTTCGCCAAGCATTGGCTAAGCATTTGCGTCTGCAAGTATGTTTCTGGCCTAATTTTTCTCTCAGACAATGCACTTTTATCTTGGTCAAAAGTATGAATAAGTAGGGCTCATTTTCAGTATGTAGGGCAGTTTTCTTTTCCTCTACATTTTTTCATGAGTACGCACGGGCACTATTTTCATGCAATACATGTGAATATATGTGTGTGTGCACAGAAAGTGCAGATATAAGAGCAAGAGAATGGGGGGTTAGAGAGAAAAAGTGAAAAGAGAAAAATGGGTAGACAGATAGAAGGACGGGGAGAGAGAGAGACAGGGAAGTGAAATGATTTGACTGCTGACTGTCCTGCTGAGTAGCCCGAGGCTCTTACACATTTCCATTGAGTTACTTTATGATCAGGCCACTGTGTTATTGAAATATTATCTCTTTAGCCTGGGCTCATTCTGCCGCAGAATGACAGGCCTGCGCCGCACCCATACACATCAAATAGCAAATGGAATGCACTCGCTATTAAGGACATAATGTCCCTTTGATCCCAGGCAAAATGCTACATCTATCTGTAAAAATTAGATGGCTTGCTCTTTATTCCAACCTGAATGATAGTGGTCAGAAAAGATGGATTTAAAAGAATGGAATAATAACACTGTGAAAGACGGTGATTTGTGTGTTACTAAATGTGGCTGCTTTCAAAATAGTACATTTTACTTAGTAGCATACTACTTTTTCCAATGAGTAGAGATCGGACAAATCGTTGTTTGTCAGTCTTTTTGTGCTGAGACAACCTATTGCAACCTATTTTAATTAGTAAATTGGTTCAATCCAACAGTTTTCAATGAACCAAAATTACAACTGAATACTACTATACTACTATAAATAAAAATAAGAAAAACAAGAAAAAAGTGTGTTTAATTGAATTGAATGGGCCCTTGTAGTCTACAAATCACAGTTGTAGTTTTTTTAACTGTACTTGCAGATAATATAATATTACTGAAAAATAAAAGGCCACTTACTGTAAGTGTAATAAAAGAGTGCACTTTCATGACTACTACACACTTAAGTACAAATGACAAGTTTTACTTTAAAGTACATTTTAAATCGGGTTGGTTACGTCTGTAAGCCTCGTTCCCAGAAGGAGGGAACAGAGACGTCATGTGGTCTTGAGAGACCAATCTGCTTTGAGTGTAAACTTAAACAAGCCAATGCACATTGGTGGCGTGTGGGTTTTGCATCTAGCATTCAACACCACAGCGTGGGTAAAAAATACGGAAGCGGATGGCACGCATATTCAGGTTTTGGCTGAGGAGCTGAGCCGGTGACCCAGCCGCTTAGTGGTGGCACAGAAACTGTGGCGATGGGACGTGATGTCTCCATTCCCTCCTTCAGGGGATGAGGGTTAGATACATAATCAAGAATTTCTCTTTCAGTCAGTCACGATCGACGTGATGCCGAAACTGAACCGACGAATTGGGATCCCTAATAAAACACCACTGTTGCTGGCCCTTCCAGCACCCTGCATAAGCCTCCTATTCCCCCCACATCTATTGGGGTGAAAGATGGACAGGGCTTGTGCAGAGAAGGTCGATCCCTGCTGTTCGCATGACCCACACAGTGAGACTATTGGATAACACTGGAAAAGCGTGCCCTTTCTATGTAAAAGGAATGCTGCAGAGGCCACATTCAGCCTGTAGGGAGGTATCATGTGGAAGTTATGCATATGGACTGGCCAACATAGAGCAGTGCAACATATGGAATGTCTCTGGGGTGGCTCCGGCCTACTTGGGAGGAAACTACACTGGCAAAGCAGGCTCTGCCAAGGGAAAGACAAGGGGCTTGCCAACAGGGAATCTGTACTGTGGAAAATTATACACATATATGGATGCTGCAGGGATCACAACTTATGGACACTAGCCTAGCACAGGTTCCAATGCATACGAGTGTTAGGCCTGGCGTCAGATGCTCCGCAATGTCTGACTGCTGAGGGTGATGGAGAAACTCAACAGGGTTTGCCAAGTGGGAAACTCCACTGGAGTAAGTAAGCACACTTATCCAGTCCATAGGAGGGGAATGGCGCAGCAAGCCGGACCTAAGCAGGTCCTTCGTGGTCCTGGCCACTTGGGCCTAGTACATGGGAGGATACTGGCTCTACACAAAAGCTATAGAATCTAGATAATGTGTGGGGTGTTGCCCAGCCAGCAGTTCTTCTGTGCAGCTGAGAACTTTTGGGTGAAATTCTCGACCGCATCACAAAATAGGCCAACCTGGGAGGTAGGAGCATTGAGGAAATTAACTTTGTCAGCCTCACACATATCTGACAGTTTCAGCCAGATATGGCATTCCTGGACCACCATGGTGGACATTGCACAACCCAGGGAGTGTGCAGTGACTTTTGTCTCTCGTAAGGCACGGTCCTGCAAAACACCAGGGTCAGAACTACCCTTGCGCAGTTTGCTTAGCACTTTGGCCTGGTAGACCTGCAGGAGTGCCATGGCATGCAGGACAGAGTCTGCTTTTCCACAGGCTAACATAAACTAGTAAACTACCTACTGGTCTTTGGACACAGTTACATTGCAACAAACCACTCCACAAGGGGGGATCTCCACGCACCCCTTGACTGCCATCGTGGCTAGTGAGGGGGAAGAGGAACCAGACCAGCTTCAGGCAGAAAAAGGTGCATCTACGATCTGGTAACCTCTTCATGCAATTCCGGAAAGAACGAAACTGGTGTGGGGCGCTGAAAACCAGCACGGACTGCCCTGAAAAACCAATAGTCCAGCCTTGAGGTTCAGGACACAATGGAGGCCTCCACTCGACTATGACACTCTCCGCGGCCCAGGAAAGCATAGCTGCCAGCTCCAGGTTGGGTTTTGGCAATGTTATGGTCCCCGAAGTAGGCAATGCAGCCGAATCTTCATCCCCAGAGGAAGCTCATTTGACATCCGGTCATCCGCTGGAGCCCCAAAGGTAACGACTGGTATCCCACGAGAGGGACCAGTGTGCTCCTGAGGAAGCTCCGCAGCTTGCAGACTGCTAGAGGTGTGAGAGACCCACGGAGATTGGTTACTCGGCGAGAAGCCCTCACCGTGATCCTCAGGTCACCAAGGCTAATAGCCAATGTAGCCCAAAGATTACACTTGATCAGGCCAATGTGTGAGGCCACATCACACTTGTGCAAGCTCTTTTAGGGAAAGAAGCGCTCTCTCTAGAACTGGAACGCACAGGAGAAATGGCCGTGGCACAACAAACAGGAATTAGTGCAGCCTGTTGTGTGCTCTCACTCTCATAGAAGACGCAACCTCTCTCAGGCTGAATGAACAGCGATATCATTGAAGGTGCAACTCTCTGGCAAAGCTTTGATACAGCTGTTTGTTTGAATGAAGAGATCGTGACCACCGTTGTGAGCACTGTCACACCAACACTGACAAAAAGGCTGCTTTCCAAAAAGAAGGTTCGTTGTAGAATGCTCAAAACAGACTGCAGAGCTGGAACAACAGAACTGCTCGGTTCTGAAGCAAAAAGCTGAATATGTGTGGCATTCGCTTCCATATTTAAACTCACACAGCGGGGCGGAACGCGAGATGCAAAACCCGCATGCCAATCTGCATTGGCTCGTTTAGTTTACACTCGAAGCAGATTGGTCTCTCAGGTGAGATCCCAATTCTTCGGTTCAGATCTGATGTGACCGACTGAAAGGGAACATTATGTTTTAGTAATCTTTTGTTGTGCTTTATGCTTATTCTGAAATGTTAAATAACATACAAAAAGCATTTAAAGTACTTGATAAAAATTTTATCTGTAGTGTGTAATTCGAATTTACACGTTAATATATATTTAAATGCACAAAATTGCAACCTCATCATTACAAATGTGTAATTAAAAATATAATTCAATGCATAACACACAAGTTTCAACAGAAATTTCATTAAATATATATTTTAGTTTACCAGAAATGCTTGACAGTACATAAAACAGTACACATTAAATATAAATCAAAGAGTATTATGAAATTACTGTAGAAATCAAGATGTACTTGATTACTTGACTTCAGGTCTTCAAGTCTTACAGGTGTCAAAAAACCTAAAGTTCAGCTTATTTAAAATATTCAATTGTGTCTGAAAAGTGTCAGAAAACTTTACATTCAGTTCACACTTTACACTCTACATTCAGTATATTCCTTTATAGTTTATATTCTTTTTAAAAATATGATACATTGTATACTTCTTTTTCATAGGAATTAGCTTGTAGCTTGAAAAAATACAGTAAACCATACATTGTGTAAAATCAGTTTTGTTACTGAGATTTTGAGTGGCATTTTAATTCCAGGAACCTATTGAGAAATACCAATTCCAACTGTTCATAAAAAAAAAAAAGCTGTTGAAGGTACAGTTTCTGTTATCAGAGATGTTCATATATTTTTAGTCCTCTTTAGTTGAACTGATTTATAGCTACTATCTGATAACCTCAGTGAATGACATTCTCAGCACATCTATTTCAGTGATATCTGTCAGGTATGGAAACATGGAAAAACATGACTTACAGCAGCTTTAAGGGGAGGAGCTTATCCACTAAAACATGAACAGAAGCTCCATCTGAGCCAATCATGCCACACCCTCTGATGATGTTAGCATATATATATGAGGATGTGCAGAGTTAGAAATACATGATGAATGTTTCTGTGTGGCATTGTAGTATTTTGCCACTGTATGTTTAATGTGGATTTAATGCATTCAGAGGTTGCTGCTCTGTTTCTGGATCTCCTCTTTGCCCTTGTTGTACTCGTTGTCCCAACTTAATATAGAAGCTATCATGTGGCCTTTTTCTCCTTATCTGCTCAAAACGCTATGCCGCTTTCTTTCTCATAGATGAAGGTGAGCGCATCCTCACTCACCTCATTTTGTCCTGGTTGGGATGTAATAGCTTTCCCTACAGCTGACCTGATACTCTCAGCTTGCTGACTTTGTGGCTGTTCATGATGCAATTTGTGTGCAACTTCCCATATACATAACACAAAGACTTCACACAAACTAATTTAAAGGGTTTTCTTGCTTACTTGATGAAAAATTGAGAGGTTGTTGTCCAAAATGTTGAGCTTCTGTAGTTTGCTGAGACATACCAACTTTGAAAGGAATACTTAGGATTAAACAGAACTGTACATTTGAGTTCTATATAACAAATAAAAAAGGGTTCTTTTGATCAAACCCTCAAAAAAAGGTTGTATATGGAACTTTTTCGGGGTGCCTGATAGAACCGTAGGGTTCTACACTATATAGAACCTTTAATTCTAAGAAAAGGGACTAAAATAATTAAAGCACATTAAAAGAAATCCTTAAAGTGTTAAAATGTTTTTTAAATGCAGTAAATGTATTTATTATTTTCCTGAGGGTTAGTCAAAATTATTCTCTGTTGTGAAATAACAACATATCACCAATCATGTCCACAGAACTTGAAGCCATAAAAAAAAACAAAAAAAAAACAAAAAAAAACATTCACAATCCATTTTACTTCTGTAATACACATTTTAGCCACCAGTATTTGACTGAATGGTTACCAGAAAGATTTTAGGCTTTATTTTATGGAGCAAGTACAACCATTAAGTAGACTAATTAAAAAAAGAGTAGATAATATTTATGGATAATGGATATTTTTTGTAATATTCTTTGGAATAATGTGCACCACTGAATTGTCCATAAGACCAGCAACATACATTAAGAAAGTAAACAGGGTCACTTTTAGTTTCATGTTGACTTGAAGTTGAATTTTGTTTAGTAAGAGGCAGCAGCCTCACATTTGTTTAGCGTTTGTATCTGACTCTCATGTGTGATTCCTGCCGTTTTCTCCTGAGCTGTGTAAAGCCACTTTAAATACAATGTGCAAATTTCTCTCTCTGTCTCTCTCACTTTCATCTTTTATTCAACGCTGCTCAGTGGAGGAGGCCGACAAAACAGATGAGGGCCACGGAAGATACATTTGCGTACTCATCTTTTCAGCGGCTCACCCCTCCTGTATGGAGCCACGCCGACTTCCGCTCTAATAACGTTTTCGGCAGTGTTTACTAATGTATCATTCATTAAGTCTCGGCCAGCGAGAGGAAACATCATCTGTCTGGCAAAGTGGAGGTTATTATCACATTAAATCATATCACAATATACCTGTGTGACTGTGCCTGACAGTCACACGCATGCCGTCTATCTCTCTGAGCTCTCTGCCCTCAGGGCCCCTGTCTCTCTCTCTGCGTCTCTCTTTTCCTTTGGTGAGATATGAGCTCAGAGTCTGATGAATACCATATCACTGGTGTGTCATGGGGTGAGAGCCACTGGCTAGCTCAAATCTCAAATGCAGTTTATTTTTTATCACTGGATCCATATATATTTGGAATCCTCTCTTTTCTACAATACGCAGTTTAAAATCGTGCTCTCTTGGCTTACTTCATAAACCTATTATACATCTATTAACTCCACAGACAGTGGCTATGTATAGTCACCACAATATGTGAATAATCTGTACATCAAATATCCAGATGACCTATTACATTTAGCAAAACGTGCAGTATGCAACAGAGTACGGTATACTGTATCCCACATCTTCCATGTCTATTGGGCAGAATGAACCAGAACAAATATCAACTGCGTTTTAAACCTGAGTATACTTCAATCTAGGGCTTGGTATCAATTCAGATGCCCCAATTCTATTCTATTTCGATTCACAAGGACTCCATTCAATTCGATTGTCGATTTCGATTGTCAATTTGATTCTGGATTCAATGAATTCAATACATTTTCATAAAAGAATAAAACAGTTCTTGTTGTTTTTGCTTTTGACCCGTGTAAACTTACATTGTAATAAATAAGGTTATGGCACCCACTATTTTAAATACCAGTTAGAGAATTGATATCAAATCTACCACATTTTAAAAAATTAAAATGACTAAAAGATTTTTTTTTGCCCAGCCCTACTTTTATCATGACAACTCTCAAAATAGTTGATTGAATGAGATGTTATTGAAAAAGGCAATGTTAATGTATTTGTTCCTGGTTCCTAGCAAATATGGACTTGTTACTGCCAATAGATACACACACACGCTGCTGTGAGCATGTAAGATATGCTGCTGCTGCATAAATAGACATACATAAATCCTGTAGCAGATCTAGACAGGTGGAGCTGGGGGAGGTGGAGGATTTCAGGATGCAGGACTAGTTTTCAGCAAACAATGAACCAGATGTTGAGCAAACAATCTAAAGTTGAGCAAGCAATCAAATTGGTTGCAGGATGATGTGATTTCTCGCAGATTGCATGTAAAGGACCTATCAGCCTGCTCCCTCTAGAATTCTTGGATCAACGTCTTTGTTGGTCCTGGAACAACATTCCAATCAACCAATCAGATTTGAGGGACAACAGGGTTTTTTCCTGGGTCAAAAATGGTCTTCGGTGGTGGCTGACAGACACGGTCATCGACACAACCATTAAAAAGTACCCTACCAACATAATCTATGAGTCCAATACTGACACTAAATTACCTGCCACTCTCACTGTAATCATTTACACTCTTTGCAAAAAAAAAAATAATAATCTAATAGCTTTGTAAGAAAATATGCTTCAATGCTAGACCTGATAATTATTTTGGTACATATACTAATAATAAATAATCAATATTAAAAAGTAACATTAAAAAGCATCCGCCAAAAAATTTTCAATGTGGGAAAATCCATGGATAAGTTTAAAATTTATGTCAAGTTTAGGCTTACAACCAGGTTTAGGTGATTTTACATCAGTGCTATTCAACTATGATATACCTCTGATTTTAGGGGTAAATTATGGACAGGGTTTAGTTTAGCGGTAGGGATAGGATTAGGACTAAATTTACTTGGCAAAATCACGGTGACCATATTGGTTGATTGGAATGTTGTTCCAGGACCAACAAAGATGTGTGTGTGTGTGTATATATATATATATATATATATATATATACACACACATACACACACCACCACTGATCTATCTATCTCCTACTGTTGATCTACTCATTTCTATCTGTTCTATCCAACCTTTCATCAGTCTGTTCTGTCTGAGATAATTGAAGATGATTATCGTCACACTCACAATGACCCCGAGTCCAATATGACACTGAATATATGAAACAGCAGGACAGCAACCGCTTTAATCATAGATGTCTATACACGAATGCTCTCTAAATACATACAGAACTGTCCAAGTTTTGCACAGTGTCTCAGAAATGAATTCACAAAAGATTATATGGTTTTCTGGAGCTCAGTTGCACAGGTATTTATTCATATTAACTGCTGAATGTTGTAACTTGTTTTAGGCAGTTATCTGCTATATTGGACTGGGCATGCTGACCACATTCTCATTAAACACATAATGTATGTTTCATTGCCATGGCAGTTATGCTTCTCATTACAGTTTACATCTCATTATGACTCTGTACCTCCAGCTAACCATGCTAACAAGCAGGTCTCATTTACACAACACCATTTACTGTTAATTACTGTTCTACATACGCACTATATACACACACAATGTGCATACACAAATTCTACACACATTCCTGAACTCCTGCAATCACCAAGATAATAACTCTCATACCATTCATTTTGTTTGGTATTTTCTATATTGGGTTTAGTTTTGTATAATTTAAGCACATGAATGTGCATGATTACTTAAGCGTTGTAGGTGGCCAGTAATCTTCAAGTATAATAGAAAAATTACCTCAAAATGAAGCATGTATGTGATATTAGTGAGAGCTGGATAAACTGGTTGAAAGCTCCTTAATTTTTCCTGCACTGACAGGAGCAAGTTGAAGAATGAAGAAAAATTAAAGCAAATAGTCCATTTGCAAAGGTCTAATGTTGCATTCCATTCAGCTATTTGCAATAGTTCAATATAGGAAAAGTGAACTTCAACTCTAATTTGACCAAGATCCAGATGCACGATGTCATAGCTCATTTGATATCCAGGAAGATATACACACCACGGTTAAGCATTCAGGCTCAACGTGCATCAATGAGTCAAAGTTACATTACATGATAGTAAATCTTGTTTTGAAAATGTTTGCCATTACCTAAACCTGCAGAACAAATGCTAGCATTGCACAGCATTGTTTATCCTTGCTAGGAGGCTTCTTTGTTAACAGTGGAACACTTGGTAGGCAGGACCAAGAACGAGGAGACAGAATAGTAACTTTTAACACTTTAATAAACACTCAGGATATTGACAGGAAACACCAAGTAAGATACTTTAATGTCGAACCAGGACTGGACAGACACAGAGGGTAGAAATACACAAGAACACAAGAGGATAATGAGCAGGGCACAGGTGACAGACATAACTAAATACGAAACACAACTGACGCAAATGAGCCAAAAAGGTGACAATGACAGACGGAAACTCAAAACAAAGACCACGTGACAACTGACAGGACTGACGAATGCAAAACAAAGAACACATGACAGGTGACAGGACTGAACTCAAAACAAGGAACATGAGATACATATGACAGGACTAGAACTAAAAACAAGGAAAATGAGGCTAAGGACAGGACTGGGGAACAGGGAAACAGATATAAACAGACATCACTGTGACAAAAATGGTAATGGCTCCCATTTTGTTTCCTTTATTGCATCTTCCAAGTATCAAGCAATGGAACCACACTGTAGTCAGAAGTTAAAGAAATAAATGAATATTTAATATCCTAAATAAATATATAGTCAATGCTAAAAACAAACAAACAAAAAAAAAACATAAGTGTTTACACATTTCAAAAGTTTACACACCCTTTTGGGGTCGATGAATGCACTGACGTGTTCACTCGCATTTTTTTTCCTGATAGAGTAAATAATTTAAAATACTCAATAATTTTTGGTCATACAAATAAGACATCAATCAAACTTTTATTTGTGTATACTAAGTGTACCAAACCTGTCCTGAAAAGTGAAGCCAAAGGGTCTCGATCGCCCCCAGGTGGCTGGAAGCAGTATAGGTCATAAACCCTGCCTTCTCGATGAAATGTAATGGGACATGAGACAAACAGACAAACAATCAAATTAATTTTTTTTTTCTCCAAAGATGGTTTCTGCCAATTGAAGCAGTTTTTATCACACTGGTGTTAGTTCAAGTGTTCGTTCTTTAAACAAGTTTGGTTTTAGTTGTTTATTTAATGCTATTAGAAGGGGGGGGGGGGTCAAATACATACAAAATTATGTTAAAATGCCCATCTGGATGTGCTATTTTTCATTTGATTACTTTAATTTCTGTAGGATGGAAAAGGATGGAAAATGCCCTTCATTTTGTTTGCACTAATATATGCAGCTGCCTGCCAGCTGCAATCTCCAATAAAACGGTGTTCCATATATTTTTCTCTATATCATCATAAATATCATTATCGCAAATATTCTTGAAATATTGTAATTTAATTTTGAGGCTATATCGCCCACCGTTAATGTGCAGACTCGAGACTCAAGATGTCAGCGCCATATTGGCACACTGGCGCCTTCATTTACGACAATGTAAGAGAGTGAAGGTGTGTCATCCATCTTCTTTTACAGTCTATGGTGTACACTCACAATAACAACAAATTTCTGTGCTTTTGTAAAATAAAGAAAACAAGCAGGGTGCACTTTCACTTTCCGTGAACTTCTTTCTTTCACAAAAATGAACCGAAACTCAGTGTTTACTTGCCACACACTTTTCGAGCAATCAGTCAATGTTCTCACCTTTTATAATAGCTGTGTATCTACCTACCTACCTGCCAACTGACCAAACAACCTCCAAGGATTTTTTAACCTTTTTTCAATCTTTCAGACAAGGTTTGTCCAGTCAGAATGAATGAATCTGAATGAATCCGTTTTAAGGATTCTGTCTTCTCTTAGAAAACCACATCCTTAACTTATTCCCTCCATTATAGTGAAAGTAGTCGGATACCCTTTGGCTCTTGAGAAAGTCATTTTTGAACTGAAACTTCCTCTCAGATTGACCTATAGCACAGTAGTTGGGTTTTTCTATCCTTTGGCAAAAATTAAGCAGAACACGCATAATATTCCATACACTTTTCTCAGGCCTAATTGGTGAATATCTGCCTGTCTGTTTCTGAACATATAATTCATTCCCTGTCATTTTTTTTTACACATGAGTGAACAGCTCCAAACCTCTCATCCATCCATCCATGTGCAGTTCCGTGTCTTTATCTTCCTCTTGTTCTTCCTCCTGTTTATTCATTTGGTTTGTGGGCAGAGACCAGCCCAGATCATTAAAACCTCCCCGAATATCCTTCACTCTCTCTCTTCTTTCATTTTTTATGTGAAGGGGCGCCCACAGCTTATAATAAAAGGCAGAGGATTTTAAATTAGAAATTAATTTGGATAATTTGTCTCCTACGAGCGGCCTCCTCTGACGCGCCTGCTAGGAATATGTTAATATATCATATTAAGTAATTGCTGGACCCAGATGCACATGATTATGGCACTGAGGATAGCGATCATCTAATTAGTGAGCACTGCCTCACCACAACACACACTCACTGCTTAGGGCACACGCGACTCTGAGATGACAACCTCACACACACACATATTAGATCAGTGGTTCTCAACTGGTTTTGCTGTAGGATTCACATCCGACATGAAGTGGCGACTCAACACAGTACCAAAAAATAATCAAAATGTCTTTAAAATCAAATGTTGAAATGTATTACTAATTAGGATGAATATTATTAAGTCAATAATTCTCCATACAAATACTTTGTGGTTAACAACAAATATGTTTTTCAACGTTAACGTGCAAATGAAGCTGTAATTATTGTGATCTGGGTTTTATTTTCTATTACTTTGTATAGATTTATTCATGGTTTTTGAGGAGGAGGTCATGTCACACAACCCATCTATGTTGGCATCTGCTTAATTTGACTTTCTCCTGCCAAGTAAATGATTTATTTATGTCAAAAAATTGAAATAATAACCATTACGCCTATGGAATGTCCTCGCTAAGATAGCAAAACAAACCTGTGTGTGTGCGTGTGTGTGAGCGCATCTCACACTGTCGCATGTTGGAGTCAAGGTCATCCAAAATGGGCCCCCTCCCATCTCCCCTCTCTGCTATCTCTCTTCGTCAAAGAATGATGGAGGCAAAGCTGTAATAAAAGGTAAAGAAATCCCCAGCACTCACTACACACAACCCCTTCACACTCACACTCACACACACACACACACACACACACACATACACACACACACACAAAGCATGAACTGTTTGTGTTATTTGTCAAACGAAGCTCAGGTATACAGTCCCATCCCACATCCATAAAAAAGGTTTAAGATACGTATCTGCAAATGTTTGTTTAGAGATCAAAAGATTTTTTGGATGTTTTTTTCTTCTTCTTCATGTGACAATATGTTCTATTCCATGTCCTATTATAATGGTGCGTTCTAGGCATCTTGGAGTGAGCGCAACAATCCTGACTTCAGAATCCAATATGACTGCTCAGCGCTGTTGTAAAACAGTAGTAAAATATTGTTTATTAGAACTTCTGTTTGTCTGTCTCAATAAACTCAGTTAGTTCAGACAGTATATCCAACTTCAATTTTTGGACATGATACTTCTGCACGATCTGTGCAAAATACTGCTTATTTATATCTTTGTAAAGAGCAAGCGCAACAAAGGTTTGCCTAGATGGACACATTATTAGTTCTCTGACTTGTTCGCTGGAACGCGGTCACCTTGGGTGTGACGTCATTTCCAGCTAACATCCCTCGGAATGCAGCATAAATTTCCAGCATCATCCTAACCCAATGTGAAAATTTTGCAATCACAGTCAGTCACAATAAATTTATGTTTAATATGCAATTGAGCGGAGCAGGACTGTGCACCAATAAGATTTCACTGTGGGTGGAGCCATCCTGTGTAACACCACAGAAATCAAGCAACTGATAAAATCTGAAAGTGATTGATTTATTGATTCATTTTATTTGGTTAATATTTCATTAGGTTAATTCATTATGTTAGCTTACTGTTGATTTAAACGTATTAATATTAGTAGTATTATTTTGTTCTGCTTAAGTCCCCTATCTATTATCTAAAACACCCTAGGAACTGCATAGCAACACATTAGCAACCACCCAGATTACCACAGCAACTGCACAGCAACACCCTAGCAACTACCTAGCAACCATCCAGAACACCATAGAAGCTGCACAGACACTCTAGCAAATGCCCTGAATAAACTCAAGCAAACTCCTAGCAACATATTAGCAATTACCCAGAACATCATAGTAACTGCATGCCATCCACCTAGCAATATCCTAACAATCAACCAGAAAACCCTAGCATACCCATAGAAAAACGCTAACAAATAGGCTACAGAGAACCGAGTTACTATCTTGCAATATCCAAGCAACTACCCAGAATACTGTAGTAACCACATAGCAACCACCTAGAACAGCAAATGCTCAGAACATTTCCTTAAACTTTCAAACTTTGAGTAAACAAAATTACTTTAAATATGTTAAAGTCTTAGAACAATTTTAAAAAGATTTCAAGCTTTCTGGTCTGGTGTTCTTAAGCCAACATAAAGTAATATCAATGCCATGCAAAAAGGGATTAATTCAAACTATCATGAGAGTGTAATTTTAATGACCTCATCTGTCGACACAGCGCTGGTGGATGCAGAACTCATGCAAATATATCCACATAGCTATCAGATGCTTTCTTAACTCCTGCTTTCTCATCGCTGACATTTTTGTTGTGTGTTTATTTTTGTTATTTAGAGGAAAGCTGTGTCGCGCACATTCATTTAAACATCGCTCTCAGGAGCGTGGACGGCATCTGGACGTTCGTAAACATTATATTGTTGCAAAGGTATTTTCAACTTCTTTTTACTTCAAAGCGAAGAAACTTCAGCTTGAGCATAATCGGGGCATTGAGTCACGTTCAGTCTCTTGTGCGTTACATGTGCACGTGCAATATGTTGCTGCTGCAGTTCACTTAACGGCCACCGCTAATACAGTATCGCTAATAACAAGGGTTTCTGAATTCTACCTATAGCCCCTTTAAAGTTAGTCTTTACAATCTACAATTTTTTTATCTAGTTTTTACATTCTATGTTATTTCATATTTTAAATCTCCTTAAGTGCTGCCATGTTTGCATGATTTATACACCATGGCTTTAGGATAATAAATCCAAAATGCTTAATCAGAAGGATACCAATAAAAGACAACTGTAATGCGACCAATTCCTCTTTACCCACAAATTGTTCCTCTGTCGGTCCACATAAACAGATGTGAACACAAATGGAAGTCAACTGTGAAAAATGCAACACATTTTCCCTATCACACACACCACTCACAAAACGGCATGAAAATGTCCCTAACTTACTTTGGGCGCTGCATTAGACGTGCCCTGTGGGTAGCATTGCAATGAGAGCTCGTGGGATAATGTTCACTGGACATGAAACAAAGCCACACATCATGGCATGCCATTTTGACCAAACATTCCTTAATCGCTTTTAAATTTCCCAGCAGCCCGTTCCATGACTGACATATGGCCCAGCTCTATTGGCTGTCATGCTCAGTGGCCTGTGCTTCACGTATGATTTTACCATTACAAATAGACTCGCTCTATTTTCTATGCATGCCAAAGCAATACTGTCTGAAATTTCTAATGCTCATGGCCTGACTGAATAAGTCTCATTCAGTGCTCAAATATGGTTTTCAAAATATCTCAGAGGACTTCAGAACTTCATATCTCAGAAGACTTCATGTGTTGCACTCATGTCTCGTGCAGTCGTGTCTGCAAAGCTTTCAAAGTATACTCAACCTCCTGATGACAAAAAATAAGTCACGTGCGCAGACTGTTGTAGAACACGGGCGGCCTAAGTCGGACTTAATGAATGCAAGTATCATAATTGTTAATATTTAAGCACATCAACCACATCCAATTAACATCCATGGAATTTTGGTGCAAATTCACCTGTTGCTTGCTTAAAGCTTGCTAAAACCGGGAGATGCCAACATGGCCAGGTGGTGGGATGTCCTCTATATCACTGTATGGAGTCATTTCGCAGAAATAAAAACACAATGTTAAGAGGCTTAAAATGTGATTTTGCCATCTTAAAACAAGAGCTTCACTGCAAGTGAAAACTGCTTCACTGCAAACCCCTCTTTTTGTTCATCACATATGTGATACAATTTAGATTATTTCTATTTTAGAATTAAACGTTTATGCTTAAATGGAAAATATGTGAAAAGTCTCACAGGTTTATCAACAGAATTCAATCAATATCTATGAAATTTTGTTGCAAATTCATCTGTTGCTTGGTTGAAGCTTGCTAAAATGGTATACCAAGATGACGAGGTTGTGGGACATCCTCTTATATGACCCTGAGTTATATTCAGTTCTGTATTGTGCTGGTGTCCAATGCCACTGCTATAGGCCACACTGATTAAAACTTTCTCTTACTCGTATGAAGTCATTTTGCAGTGACGAAAACCAAAAGTTAAGAGGCTTAAAATGTGGTAAACATACAATTAGAGCAAACTTGCCATCTTAAAACAAGTGCTTCGCTGCAAATGCATTTTACAAATGTTTAATTAGGCCATATTAATTAAAAGAATCACTCTTTATCTCGCGCTGTGTCTTTTTTTTCCCTCTTTTTCCAGTGGATCTGCAGCGTGACCTCTAGTTAATTGAAACCCTGGAGAATCCTCTTGCATAAAATCAGAATCTCTCTTCTTAAAAGGATTCTGGTAAAAATAGTCCAGGCGCAATGGCTGGGAATCGAAGGCCTGCAGCTATGGAGCCGAGTCTCGCGGTGGCCCTTTGCCCTCCTTCCATCGCCGTCCTGGAACAAGTGCTATCCGCTAACTAGCTGGGGATGCATTAATTAATTGCAGGAAAACACAGACGTAATGTCTATAGGGCAGATTATTCCCCAAAAGAGAAAGAGAGAGGGAGGAAAAGAAAGAGAAAAGAAAAGGGAAGAAAAATCGAGTGTATGCACCCTACGACCCTAAGGAGCCTCATTGTGAGATTTCCCCTTGACAATAAAGTTATGATCACAGATAACACTAATGTGTATCGCATATGCCATATACCTTAACATGACATCCCTATTTGAGCAAAAGCTATAGGAAAGAAGAATTACAAATGAGATTAATATCCGCAAAATTTTGATTAATGGAAGACTTGATATATACATGATATATACTTGATATAGTGAGTCATATTTACTAATGGTATTATTTATTCAGTTAGTAAGTAAGTTAGTCATTTTTGAATTTGGCAGCCCCAGTTCCAAATTGAAAAGCAACCATATTTGTCAAAAAAATAAATAAAAATAATAATAATAATAATAAAAAAATATATGTTTTGTGCTTAACAGAAAACAAAAGCTGATAATGAGGGTACGTACTGTAAAAAATGGCATAATTGTCATTATTTGAACTATTATTTGAGTCTTCTGCTTCTCAGATTCAAAATTCAGAGAGCTCAATGTAAACGCATAAAATTCTCCTAAAACCAAATTATCTGAGCTATGATATCCATGTTCAATATATAGGTTTGTGCATGCTTAGTGTAAATTTCTGCCTGTAAACATCTAAAAAACAAAGTTCATACTAAATGTAAATGTCACACGAGCAATGAAAGAGCAATATCTGATTATCTGAAAACATTTGACTTCATCGGCTATGATCAAACATTTACTGTCCCAAACAATTAGATCTCTTCTATTCTGGTCCCCATCGACTGGGAAAAACATGCCAATGTTTAGGATTGATGTCAAAAAGGCTTTCTGTTCATGGAATAGCTAAAAATTGAATTCTGGTCTCTGTTGTTCGACAAAATGATCAGCCTGATGATGTAATGGTGATGATGGGGGAAATAAAGGCAGTCTGATGGTATGAGCACCTCCTCTCTCAGATAAAAGTATTGAGAAGGAAGTAGGGGGGGTCACAATCTTTGTAACCAATTACTGTATACACATATTTCACATTCAGTCGCAGGCGCTGCGTGCAAACTAGCCTGAGGGCAGCCATTATTGATGCTATGCCCCAAGGACAGGCCATATGGGCCCCTATCTCAGAGCCTTTTATTAATTCACCATAATATACCTCTCCCATGCTAGCATTTACATTGTGGAGAAATGGCTCTATAATTAAAAAAAAAGACTGTGCGTGCACATTGCTTGTTTGCAGTCGGAATGATACATAAAGCAGCCGTGTTGTCCCTCGAATCCATGCTCCCAGAGTCCCCTCTCCATCTCTACGCAAATTAATAGCCAACCGCCACTGATGCGTTAAATTGCTTTCCGTTCGCCGCTGAAGACAACCAGATTATTTGTTATTTCTTATTAAAGCGTTTCATTGGCTCTATATTATACCAAGGTGGTTCCCTTTGTTATATTGCAAAACTTATAAGGAAAGATTCTTATAACACACATGTGTGTAATGGTGGATAATAAATCAGAAATATATATGACATTTGTTGTTTATTTGACTGATTTATAACAACAGAACAATTCTAGATACATGGCTGGCTTGCCATCGCTGCAAAAGAAAATAGAAAGAAAGACATAAACATCTTGCATGACATGGGGGTGAGTAAATTATAAAGAAATCTGGTTACACTTTATTTTAAGGTGTCTTTGTTACATTGTAATTATACGTTTAAGTAATGAGTAACATTAAGTAACTACATGTACTTAGTATAGGATTAGGGTTTGGTTTGGATTAGGGTAGTTGCATGTAGTTATGCATAATTTACAGTTATAAGTAACTATAAGTTATTAATAGTAAATACATGTAACAATGACACTGTAAAATAAAGTATTACCAGAAATTTTAATTCTGAAGTGAACTAACCCTTTAAATTAAACAACAATCTTTATTATGTTTGAAAAATAACATGCTAGTCATATGGAGTGTGTTTATGATACAATTTTAGATTAATTTTTTAGCTTGACAGCTCTAGTGATCATTCATTTTCTTATATGGAAAAAGCAGAATGAACATTCTTCAAAATTGTTCTTTTTGAGTTTCCCAA
Source organism: Zacco platypus (assembly GCA_038088235.1). NCBI lineage: Eukaryota > Metazoa > Chordata > Actinopteri > Cypriniformes > Xenocyprididae > Zacco > Zacco platypus. The sequence goes on along the minus strand of CM076065.1, from coordinate 19,802,851 downwards.
GAAAGTCATATAGGCATCATGATGATGAGAAAATAATAAGTAAATGACCGATTTTTTAGGCCACTGTCCTGCAGAGTTCCAACCCTGATAAAGCTCACCTGCTTGTAGCCTTCTAGCAATCTTAAAGACAATGATTAGCTGGTTAAGGTGTGATTGATTTGAGTAGGAGCTGAACTCTGCAGGACAGTGACCCTCCAGAACCGAGTTTGCCCATCCCTGGTTTAAATTGTATAGTGAAAGCTCTGTCATTTGTGTGGTTTTTATCAGTATACTGTAGAGTCTTTCGGCCTCACTGGGTCTCTGCTTTGTTTACATGTGCTGTCAGGGCAAATTTGTGCTAACAGTAAACTCTGTGCACACCAGCGCTGCTGTTTCCATTTGTTTACCATCATTTCTTCTGCTTCTCTAACAACATGCATCCTTACGTTCCTCAGTGCCTGCTTTGCTGTTTCTGTTTGTAACGCGCTGGAGCACCTTCCCCTGCGTGCTGTCTGATGAACTCGGCCTCAATGCTGCCAAGGCGAGCGTTGACCCTGCTGCGGCACATATGCGTGTCAGGCCGTGTCAGGCCAGAGGTGAGCGCTGACGTTATGGGCTCTGATAGCAACATGTTCCGCGTTGATGGTGGCTGTTTCCGTGCTCAGGTATCAGGCTTGCTTAAACGTACGTGTGCAGTGATCTGCCCAGGAGAAGACTTTACTCCACACCATCAGGAACAGCACAATGCAAGATGGCAGCTGAGCTTGTGAGGATCAACAAAGCTTGAGATTCGATTTTTCCACTTGTACTGTGCTTTTTACAAGTTAGTGAAATCCCACATTTTTACACTTGAACATCATACAACTTCGGTTAGTCTTCTAATGATATCTAAGGTTTCATTTCTTAAAGGAATAATTCTGACATCATTTACTCACCCTCATGTTATTTCAGAACCACATGCTATATTTATTTTCTGTGAAAATTTAGAAGTAGCAATTTTTAAAGATTTATGAAACATGCAACAAACAACCCCAATGCAAATTACAAAAATATATAAACAGAATATTAAATAAAATTAAAATTAATTATTCACTTATGAGATTTGAGAACCAATATGTCATTTATATTTACTTTGTTTTGCTACTAATTTTCATAATAAATTCCATATAAAATGTTGGTAACACTTTATTTTACAGTGTCATTGTTCCACATGTTACATGTAGTTACTGTAGTAATAACTATAAAATATGAATAATTACATGCAATTAACCCTGAACCAAACCCTCACTCGAACCCTAAACCTATAGTTAGTACATGGAGTTAATTGTTATTACTAAGTACTTAAATGTATAATTACACTGTAATACTGACACGTTAAAATAAAGTGTAACCAAAATGTTTGTACAATTACATTACACATTTATAATTACATGATTATTATGCCTTTATATGTTTTTATATATTATACTAATGTTAGGATCAGTTGCACATAGCTGACACAGTATTAATAATGCAATTTGACTGTGTAAAACATGTAACCAAATATGAATCCTGTACAGTACTGCACTAAACAGAAACTTTAAAAATAAATCTGTGATACTGCCCTTTTTCTGACAGTGTAAAGCTTTACAACACGTCTGTGATTCCAGTGGGTGAGAGAATATTAGATGCATCATGATTCATTTAGAGAGAATTGAAGTGTTATGAAGGATTTTCCAGCCAGGTTGAGTGTCAGCCGCCCCACGTACGACGGAGGGCTGTTTAAAATTCTGGATTTGTCAGTCGGTCTGTCATAATTTATTGGAACTCATCTGTAACAAGGGCCTGGCTCAGATTTACACACTGATTTGAAAAATAAATAAGAGCGATACAGACCTGCGCTGCTTTAATGACAGACTGTACTGACATGAAGGAGTGGAGATATGAAACAGAGAGAGGAAATTAGATATTATGCCCTCAAGACAACTGCAGCCACTGGTCCATTCATTATTAGTGTGATATTTATTATTAAGAATTCCTCTCAGAGAGAGAGAGAGAGCGCAGAATATTCTCCCGGCTCCAGCACTTTGAGTCCTGTCAGGAGTGAAGTGTGTGCAGATCATTCCTGTAACGCTGCTGCTGACACGGCAAATCTGCAAGATACATCATGTGAATATTGTCTTGCTCACACACACACATGCAGGCGTTCATGCGGAAGCAGGAGGTTTACACAGCCCAGACATTCATGGGTTGAATATTTACAGTTGTTGTGATGGGAACCAGATTTTCTAGAAAAGTCTCTAATGTTTGCTGAATTTAATGAAATTATTTTCTAAAACCATTGGGAGAGCTGTTATGCAAAACAAAGAAGTCTCCTATGCTTACCAAGGCTGCGTTTATTTGCATTTATCAAAAAATACAGTAAAAACAGTAATATTGTGAATTCTTCTTCTTCTTAGTATTAAATTATTAACTATTCTTTACTTTTAAAGTATTTTATTCATCTGATGGCAGTCTTCAGTGTCACAAGATCCTACAAAAAGCATTCTAATATGCTGATTTAGTGCTTAAGGGTACTTACTAGGGCTGCATGAATTATCGCACAATGCGAAAAATAACATTGAACTTGAACGCGATTATCACTTAAACGCAATTCTTAGTGCGATTATGGAATCGCAAAGGCCATGATTATTTTTTTAATCACAAACTTGTCACAACTTTAACACAACTTGTCAAAGAATCAAATGCTAATCCATCTGAAAGCACTGCGAGTTTGAGGTGCTTATAATGTAACTTTACATTTGAAAAAACAACGCAAGTCAAACATCTTTCCAGACGAGAAATATGTATCAACATCTTGTCTAACAAAAGACAACATTTAATAACATGTTTTTACTCCAAATTAACTTCATAACAGTTGGGGATACTTCTGTGAGATGATGTGGCTTCTTACACAGAATAAGGCAGTCCTGTGTTTATTAGTCATGTTTCAAATCAAAGTTTCACCTTCTGTCTATTCAGCTACAGCAATATGACGAGTTATCTTCTTCTACTGCAGGGCATATTTTGAGTTTCTGCGCAAGAGTGCCCTCTGGCTTTCAGATGGAAAAGCACTGACTACTGATTATAGAGCCGTACAGCTCTGACAAGCTGCGCATTAAATTATTGCAGCCTTCGTCAAATCGCTTGCAATTTAATCGTGATAATCGTGCAGCCCTATTTACACAAGAAAGTAGTAAAAATTTGTTCCTTTTTTTTCCATGTACAGACGACAGCATTGTCAAAACGATCCCGTTCACATGGATCCGTGGAATTATGCGTTCCAGGCCAGTAGTTGGCGATGTCACTTTGTAAAGAAACACTATGCGCCAATACGTAATACGCATGCGCATGTTGTCACCATTTTCACAAATTCTAGTATTTTAGTTTGCACAGAAATGATAATGGTATTGTTTTGTACAAACTTGCACTTTGAAACCCGTTTTCAAATGTTTGCGTTTTCTTGGCCCCAAAATGCAGTTGTCATGTAAATGAATGGATAAAATGTTTCTCTTTTTAGTTGAAAATGGTGTTAAAAACATTTATTTTTATTATCAACATTGAAAACTGTTGTCCAACCTTTGAAAGGTATATTACAATTTAATTATATTTGAATGGTTTTTGTTGTTGTTTATATAATTGAATTTGATTGAACTTATTTTGTATTCAATAGGAAAAGTATATAATAGTAATATTAATAAACATTGAAAAATAGGTCTGACACAAAATATAATGTAGTTATATATTGCAATTCCTTTTTAACTGCACCAAGTAATAGTCATACTGATTTGAAATTAAGGGTCCATCCAGTGTCAATCAAAACTGACTCATCATTATCTCTCAGGTTCAATGTACTTTCACCCCACCCCCCACTGGTATCCCATTTACTTTCAGTTCTGAAGCAGGCCTGTGACCTACTTTTGTCCATTTCCACCCCACCACCCCCTTCATTTCCCCCTTCATCCTTTTTTACAAGCTCATAGCCTCTCTCTCTCTCACCCGGCTGGCCCAGTCCGGCCCCGGCCCAAGGACGATACAGCCGTGGCCCTTTGGTAATGGATGGGCTGCCAGCGGGACCTGCTGGGCTATTGGAGTGGCTGGGGCCGTTATATGGAGTTATACGGCAGCCTATTTACTGAGGTGATGAGCTGCAGACGTCCCCCATTATTTATGAAGGGAGGCCAGCAGAGGGGGGGCAGAGGTCACTGAACCCAGGTAGACCTGATACATTAATAAGAGGTGGGTGGACGTCTCAGTTTATGCGAGAGCAAAAGAGCAACAGAAGATAGAAAGGTAGAGAGAATACACTTGTATACAGGCAAGACTATATATACACACACCCAATGCAGGCTGGGTGACATTAATATGCTAATTTCAGTGTATTTGTTTGGTATTTGCAGGTCATGTTCTCACAGGGACAGCAGGGGAGAAAAACAATGCTAAATGCAAATAATAAAATGCAACTACTCGTATAACTCTGCATCGGAGTGATAACGAAACATTAAAATAAGTGTTTGTTTGGCTGGCAAGTCACACTTTATTCATTAACAAAATTGTTCATGTTGCATATCATTAGCCTATGTTATAAGAACATAATAAGAATACATTTAAATGTTGGATTTTAAGAACATTTTTTGGTTTGTGTGATAAACGATTTTGCAAAAAATGGGTCCTGAAGCAAAAACAGCTTTAAAAAAACTACACAATGATTTTCTATTTAACATCTTTAGAGTTTTAACCAAACGTCAATTCTGTTAAGCATCAGATTGGACAGTTTGTATTGTGTGTGTTCTGAGTGTGTATAGGGTCAAAGACTTTGTTTGATGAATGAAACGTTCACACTTCAAATGGGTTTTAAAGCTTCATTGTTCAATGTGCTAGTGTTTCTCTTCATAAGATAAATGGTTCTTTTAGCTGCGGTCAGCTGGGGCTTTCAAACGTACTATGTTCTAAAATGGACCTTTAGGCACAATTTATCTTCAACAAATGGACAGCATTTAAAATGGGTTTGATTTAAAATGAAGAGAGGTAACATCTCCTTTAGTTCACAAATGAATGTTTAATGTTTCACTTCTGATGTAAAAGTTTGCTGTATTTAGCAAATTTTACACACAGAATCACAAAGCCAATACCAGTATAAATCTAGTTTATGCTGATCAGGTTGAAAAATATTGGGTGAAATATGTATATAAAATAAGCTTATTTTCAGAAAACCATATGTACTCAAGACTTGCTTCTGATATAATTATGCAAAATTTTCACTGATAGCAAATGTAGTAATTTTATTTATTTTACAATGTAAAATATATATTTTTTGAAAAGTAAAATACTTTTTATATAAATACAGTTGTCAATGAATTTAACTATTTGCATTTTTTGATATAATTATATAAAATTTTTGCTGATACTGCATTTTGCCATTTGTTTAATGTACAACGCAAAAGACAAAACAAAAAAATATGGTATGGTATGGTACAAGTATGGACCTTTTACCTTTTTTTCTTTTCAAAATGCATAATTTTGAAAAAATCTGTATTGTATAACATGCAGGGTTGGGGAGTAACGAAATACAAGTAACTTAGTTACGTATTTAAAATACAAAATTTGAGTAACTGTATTTCATTACAGTTACATTTTAAATGTGTGGTAATCAGATTATAGTAACATCTGAAAAGTATTTTAGATGACCAAAGTGATTACTTTGAATTTTAATGTCATGAGTTAAGTTTCATGTTTTCGACTGTTTTCATGTTTTGTGATAGTTGTTTGTGAGTCATTTTATAATTGTAAAAAAGGTCACTGCATCTTTTTCTCACAATTTGTTTTTTCCCCTCACAATTGTGAGTTTGCATTTCACAATTCTGACTTCTTTTTCTCAGAATTGATATTGCAATACTAACTTTTTTTCTTGCAATTGTGAATTTAGTATGTGAGTTAAATGTCATAATTCTGACTTTTCTCAATATTGCGATTTTATATCTCATAATTCTGACTTTATAACTCGCAATTGCAACTTCAGATTACACAATTCTGAGGGAAAAAGTCAGAATTGTGAGATAAAAACTTGCAATTACCTTTTTTGTGTTTGTTCCACACATTAGTATTCCAAAGTATTCTTAAGTATTTAGATTAAGTTACTAAACTTGAGTAATGTAACGAAATACGTTACAAATTATTTTTTTAAAGCAAGTATTTTGTAATCTGTAGTGAAATACATTTTAAAAGTAACCTACCCAGCCCTGATAATATGCCATATAAAAAATGTGACTTGTCTGTAAATAATGGTGTGGTGCAATGACTCTAGCTGAAGCATTCTTCCAATGGAACAGGGTTGGATGATTATTATATATATATATTTTTAAAGAGATAGTATTTTTATTGCAAAATATATATTTTGATGATACAATTTTATATATTCATAAAGTTCTCAACTTACTATGGTGAGACTGAAGTGATGCTGGTGAAGGCTGCAACCATATATTTAGGATTTGTTGCAATAGCAATAGATTGAACAGTGTATGTTTGGTGCTACATCTTAAAAAGCAGTTAATATGGAAACTTTTTAAGCAATGAGTTCTCAGTCTGTAGCTTGAAGGTTTGTTTACTCTTAACAACCGTAGAGATGCACTGATTTAAAGAAACTCAGTTTTGCGAGATTGTGAATTACTATCTGTTCTCTCTAATTTATCATGCTAACATTTCTCTGTAGTAGAGTCAGTCTTCATTAGACTGCTGACAGAAACAAAGAGCTCATACAGAGACACAGAAAAAACAATCCTCTGAGGCTGTGAACTCTAGCACTACAGAATGACCCGAAGAAACTCCACTGCCAGCTGGACATAAGTGGAATAAACAAGAAAAGATGTTCCCACAGATGTTCATCTCCAGTGCAAGATGACCTTCATCAGAAAATCAGGCAAGTATATGACCAAATTTCTTTTCACAGCAAGTCAGTTCACTAGGCGGCCATCTTGGCAACACCTCCAAGTATCTACTTTCTTGTCATGCAGTACAGATCCAACTTGGACATAGAAAGACCAATATCTCTTGAACCATGACAAACAAACAAACAACCATACAATCTAGTAACTTTACAGAAAATCTTTCCTTAATTCTGACACCACTGGTTCTCACTTTGGGTCTTGTTTGAATATAGAAAATATGAAAGGATATTGAATATGAAAAGATGGTTGACATTTTGAATGTTTGCTTTTTCGGTCTGTATTTGACACAAATCTATAATGCTGTATGTATTTATGACTAGGAACAAAGCACTTAAGTCATATGACTACTTTACTTTATATACAGTTGTTACATTTTTTGACACCTGACTACTTTATTTCATTTAATTTTTTGGCACCTGACAGCCCATAGAAAGGTTTGCACAAACACTTATACCCCTACTAAGTTTAGTAACTTGTTACTTAAATTGGTCACATCATTTCCTCTGAAAGCAAGACCGAGCAAGTTAGGTCCATGATAAATAAATAAATACTAAAACAACTAACAAGAAAAAAATACAGTTTTTGTGCAGCTTCAAAGTGCTTATGAAACCTCTCACACAGTTAAGCTTTAACTGTAGTGAAATGAGCAGCTTGGGCATTCTGCCAAACATCTGATTTTGTGTTCCACAGAAATATTAATAAAATATTAAGTAGCACAGCTGTTTTCAACACCGATAATAAGAATCAATGTTTCTTTAGCAGCAAATCAGCACATTACCAAGATTTCCAAAGGATCGTGTGACGCTAAAGACTGGAGTAACGATGCTGAAAATAAAAAGTATTAACAAGTAAAAACAACTACATTTTAAAGTAAATAAATATAAAGCTTTACAGCCTTCATTTTCATAATCAAAATACTGTGACATTTTAAGCTTTGTTATGTTTGTATGGTCAGTATTAAAATTCTAATGATTTTGTGCAGTCAAACAGCAGCTACTCCTTTGTGTATCTGTGTTAATGTTGTGTTTTATAACTGGCAGTGTCTCTAAGGGAGAGGGTGGCAACAAATGCACAATAATCATTTCCCCGAGGCTTTGAAAGTGTCGCACACTTGGCACCCACAAACATGCACAAACCACACATGTGCTCGCTCGCTCGCTCACACACACACACACACACACACGTTCTGCTCAACTAAATTAGGTCTAAAGCCAAGCCCTGTGCACAGTGTTTGTTTTCTTTCTGGTGCTATCTTATTCCAGGATTACTAATCAAACAGGCCCTGGGCAATCGCAGGGCCAAACATCTGAGAAAGTGCTTGGCAGCTTTTCAACTCTCCATGCTGGAGCCAATGGATAAGAGACGCCATTATTCATGAAAACACTCCAGACTGTCTGAATCAACTTCCCAGCTTGTTTTTAATGTAAAAACAGCCACCTTTTCACCAAACAAATGGTTAACAAATATGGCAGCTGATAAGTTGATCTTTTTCCGAACATCAGCCCTTTAAACAGACAGAATCGTTGACTTTTTTTTTTCACCTGTGCAACTGCAGTTTACTCAAAAAGTCCTGACTTGTATGTCAACTGTTGCCATTATTTTATGGCACATGCAGGTGAAATGTTTTCATTTAAAATGTCACCGGCTCCATTAAGCCAACATTCACTTGGACATGATTTGTTTAAAAAAAAAAAAAAAAAAGGAATCTTCTACCAAAACTGTTTCCACCTTCAGTTTCCACCTTTGTCCAGTGCAAATCTTTGCTTTTTTGGCTTTAATTTACAGTCCCTTTGATTCAAACAGGTCCCCACGCAGCACGCGTGCTGATTCATCTGTGTGCGGCCATCTGACTCCAAACCACACCTGAGCTTCAGATGACGTAGAAAGTAGAAGTCCATCAATAGAATGTTTGAGTTCATTCTCCTACACGTCCTGAGACAGCAGGCGCACCTTCCTCCCGCCGAGCACTTGTTTTCTAAGCTCTGCTAAAGAGGGAAGCTTCATTTTGTCTCTGTTTTTACTGTAAACATTTAGGAAGATGCCAAACACCACCAGAGAACCACCCCAGATGTACCTGCGAAAGAACCAGTGTACGTCATTATCATCAAAATAGTAATATGTCATTAGTACAAGCAAGACTCAACATATATTAAACAGGACCAATCTGGTCCAATCAAATTCTAATGTATAAAATCAAGTCTCATCCTAAATTATTTGCTGAACATACGTCACATTGCATGCTGTGTTTAACTACATTGCATTCCACTTACTGAAAAGTGAAAGGTTTTGAAAAGAACAGAAAGGACAATACAATAGTCATGGCTTTCCTTCCCGTTGTCACTGAAAAAAAAAAGAAAAACAGAATTGGGGTATATATTTAGTTTATCAACTAAATTTTAATGACCACCTCAAAAATGCAAACATATGAGAGTGGTTAACTGACCTGTGACAGCAACCAGTGCTCCAAACAGCTTTATCAGAGCCAGGACGAATGAAATGCCAAAATATCCCGTCAATGAAAAGAAGAATGCGTAACCATATGTTGTCACTGGATGCTGAGTGAGTAAAACATTTTTTTTTTTAAGGTTAAAAGACATTTAGATTAAAAGTATAGTATTTGGAAGGCTTAATATCATGCAAAATGTGTTGCTCTTGTTCCACTGAAATGAAAAGAGTCAGTTGTGATTATGCAAACATGACTGGATTTGAATCACAGTTTTGTGGTTATGGTTTTTATTTGGGTCACTTAACATGAACCAGTAAATATGAAAATTATGTTGGTGTTTGAGGTGCACTAATCAGAAAAGCAATCACAACCAATAGCTCATTAACATATGACCGTTAACATTTATATATCAACACTAGGGCTGTACAATATTAGACAAAACTGACACTGCAATATTTTCTTTTTCTGCAAACATTCAACATTTATTTTTTATATTATTCTTTATTATTATTAATGTTTATTTTTTATGATAATTTTTAATAATAGACTTTTTACTCTGAAGACATTTTGATGCTGAACAATTTACTTCGATATACTCTTTACACAGGGCTTGGCATTAACATCCGCAAATCCATCAAATGCCAGTGAATTTCAGCAGTAGCGGGTAACAGTCACATTTTGGGGAGCTGAATTTTATATTTAATATATACATTTTTCAATAGTAGTCTTTTATAAAAGGCATCTGAAATAATGAACTAAGTGCTATGCAGTGTTGTCAAAATCATTGATTTTTCGATACCGATAACTGATATTTAAAACACTTCTAATACTCATTTCCCGCAGAACAGATACATGTTACCAGCTTTGTTTTCACGCTCTCTTATCTCTCCAACAGCTTGACATACAATCCCACTTCCCCTCACTCACTTATTTTATTTCCTCCTGATCAATATTGTTGACGTTATGTTTTAAGTGAATGTAAACAGTGGAGAAAGAAAATGCATGTGTAGCAGTATAATGGATCCGTGCATCAGGTCTTAAAGTGACAGCAGCCTAATATACCTGCTGCAAAATTATATTTTTATTATATAAAATTTTATTAGATAATATTAAAAATATCTCTATGGCAGTTTTTCCCCATGGTATTGATGTCAAAATTACAAGATATTTACATCTTAATTTCTCATTTTCAAACATTCATCCATCAAGCTTTTATTTTGGCAGAAAGCCAGAGGGAAAACTTTTAAGTCTCTCTGTTTAGTTGACAACTGCTTTTTTGTTTTTTTCTGTGAACTAAGCTGCTCTGAGATGAAACACTGTATCATGAGCTGCAAGCGTGTTAAAGGACACAATGCTGAAACATGCATTACATATATTTAATCAAATTGCAGCCTTTGTGATTTGATAATCACACTAAGCCACATAACAATTCCGATTTTATTTCGATACATCGTGCAGTCTTAATCAGCACCTTTGCAATATCAGCAACTTGACCTTCCCTGATGAATGACAATGTGAAGAACTATACATATTTTGTTCTCTAATCACAACAGACTTCATTTACATATAGTAGTCATGGGTATATAATCAAAAATAGCTTTTTTAATCCTAACAGTGCTTTTGGTGCAAAAATCGACATATTAAAATAAATGCACATCTTGGGAAACATAAAATGCTATTTTTCAATTCAAAATTAATGTGTTTTTTACTGCACAAGTATATTTATGTTAAAACCCACCTGAGAGCAGAAGGAAACAGCAGGTCCAATCCCCCCAACAGACAGCAGACCAAACAGAATATACACAAAACCAATAGAATAGGAATATAAGACCTGCAACACATGGACAACGATGAATAATATTCCTGGACACAAGAGAGAAAAACCACATAACGATGGTCATAATTCTAAGTAGTTTGTACCATCTCGGAGTTGGTTCCGTTATGGAGTTTCATTGCTTTTTCCTGCACATTTCCAATAGCAGCGTCCGCACAGAGGGCCAGAGATATGAGAATTACACCTGGAAACAACAAACAAAACAATAAAAAATGTTTCAAGTACATTCAGTTTCAAATAATTATTATTATGCAGAGAGTAACAGCTCACTAGATTGGAACAAAGCCTGTTTCTTAAAATCAACAGGATGAAGCAGAAGCAGTCCTGTACCTGTTACATTGAAGTTTGGGGCAATCTTACTGTCTGCCAGTGTGAACCAGATCAGACCAAGACTCATGCACAGTGCAGCAGACACATCCGCAATGTTGTAGCGTTTCCCTAAAAACATAAAACATCAACAAGCTCTATCAAACCAAGAATCTGACACAGATCAACTCAAACATGTCATAAAAGCCGCATAAACAGGCATCTGATCTTTTGCTAAGCTGAGGGCCTTATCTTCTGGGTCCTTTGAGTTCTGGCTGCAGGTTTGACACTTTAGCTGCAGGTTGGCTTTACAAAGATCTGTGAACAAGTTTAGCGGCAAACTGATTTGTCGAATAGAGAGAATGAGTTCTCTTTTTCTGCTGGACTCTTCAACTCATCACAAGCAAGCATGCGAGGAGAATGAATTCGAGGTTGGACATGTGAAACAATACAAAGAGCAAGAAAGAAAGAAGCAGGAAAGGCCAAAGAGTGTTCTCAAACAGGTAGTTGCCGTGGGGGTGAAGGTGATGCAGCAGGTTGCCATGCATCACTTTGATTCGGTCCAGCTTTGATGGGTCGGCATCTCGCGCGCATCCTCAACCAACGTCCCGCTGATCTTACGCACCAGCCTCAGGGGACGCAAGGTCCACGACGCCAGAGAAAAAAAAATAAAAAATCAAAATATCCCAATAAAAAGAGAAGGAAGAACTGTTCTGCTTGTTTCATTCTTTCTTGTTCAGGATATCAATACTTCAGTCAAATTCTTGCATAAGAAAAGTGTAGCACACCACAACAGTGGCCAATGAAAGAAAACGCACAAAGAACAAGGAACTTGTTCACAAAAAATTACAAATCTGAGAAAAAAAAAACCAGTGAACTGACTTTGAATATAAAAGGATATTTCTCACACACTCACACACACACTCACACACACACACACACACACACAGTTGTTCCAAACTAATTTGGCTTCCTTCTTCCATGAAACACAAAAGATGATGCAGCTATATGCAGCTTTTTTCTATAGAGTTCACAGTGACCACAACTTTTTAAATCAAAAAGGACAAACAGTAGGAAAATACTTAGTACAATATTTGTGCAATATTCCAAGTATAATAGCTGTGTGTGGTGAATAGATAGAAATTGAATCATGAAAACAGATGTGCAGCTTAATATTTTTGTGGAAACTTTGATTCATATTTTTCCATGCATTTATTCACAGCATTTATTTAAGATAAATATGTAAAAATAAATAAATAAATAAATAATAATAATAATAATAATAAAAATAAATATATATATATAAATATATATATATATATATATATATAAATATATATATATATATATATATATATATATATATATATATATAAATATATATATATATATATATATATATATATATATATATATATATATATATCATAAATTTGTATTTAATATCATTTTTGATCAATCTAATTTTCCTTTGCTGGAAAAAGAAAACTGACCCCAAACTTTAAATGGAAGTGTATGAATATAAATAAAAATCTAGCATTGAATGTACCTTGTATAAAAACTCCTCCGATCATGACAGGAATGAGCTTGCAGCACTTAAAGATGACTTGTGTGGGATAGTTCAAGTATCCTAAAGAAGTGTTGGATAGGCCCATGGTCCCAACTGTTAAAAATGCGATAATCATGTAAGTTTTGCATGGTATCCTGAAAAAAAAAGAGAGAGAGAGGCATCTCATTAAGACCATTGTGTTTTTTTAGTTTGCCAGTTTCTTGAACACTGTGAAGCATGTTTTCTTAAAACATAAGAAAGGTTCACACTTTATGGAGGACCAGGAGTGCCACAAAAAAATAAAACGAAGAATCAATTAATTAATTTAATAATTCAAACATAAAAATGTATATAAATAAATCACTTTTTATATGGGCAAATTAATAGACATATTTAAAGTTGTTTATTTAATTCCTGTTTTTAAATGTAGTTTAATAGAACAATAAAACAATAAATTTGAAAAATCTTTTTAGAATGTATAAATAGATAGACAAATTTGAAATGGGTTATTTAATTAATTTTTTAAAACGTAGATTAATAAAACAATAAAAAGTACATCAGTAAATCATTTTAAATGAGCAATTAAATCGCTTTTTTAAAAAGAATCTGGCAAATGCTTTTTTCTCTCCATTTACCTATTGCTTTTCATTTTCGTTTTGCCAAATGCTTTTCTTTATCCATTTGACAATCAAGTGCTAAAATGCCATTGGACAGTACACACGTCAACTTTCACCTCAATTTGAAGAGCCAACCCTCTCAAGACGAGTTCGAGCAACGCGATCACACAAAATGTCATTTGGGGAATCTGAACGTGTTTGGAGAGGTACTGTAATCAACTATCATATTCACACTGCATCTCTAAACAATCAACAAACTAACTAGACATTTTTTAGTGTAATAATAGGCCATTTTAAAGTCAGGCCAAGGTCATACAACAGGTTTAACATGATGCACAAACAAAACCTCTTGAAAGTAAGTTTCTGTTGGCATTGTTTTGGGGAAACAGGTACTAGGTTATTAGGGCTACTAGAGAAAATACTATTCATGAAACCACAGAACAATTAAAGACTATGGAAAGAGTTTGTTTGGAAAATAAGTTATAACTAGAGCTGCAAAAAACAATGTACAAATTTAAGTTAATAAAAAATAAATAATTAAATAATAAATAACGCAATTAACAAAACTTCACTAGACACATAAGAATGTACAGCTAAATGTGACTTTTGTAATGGTTTATGTGAATACTGTTGTAATTTAATATAAAATAAGAGCTGGTATAATATTTTTAATGTTCTGTAATTGTTAATAATCTCATCATTTAAATTATACTGTGATTTTTAATAGCTATAATTACCCATTTTATCATCAGAAATTAGAGCTGCAAAATTCTAAATGATTTGAGGTCTGAATGTTTTTATAAATTGAGAATTTTTCTTTTTTTAAATAGTGATCACAATTTTCCCACCATTCTCCCAAGATTCTGAATAGACAACTAAACAAAATAAAATGTAGTTTACTAGAGGTTCAGAAAAAAAATGCAGTTAAATGCTGCAGTCCATTTAAAAATATTTAATTAATTTGAATTTTTACTATTTATTTATTTATTAATTGGGTTGAAAGAATGATTCAATGACTTCACTTGTTTCCTTACTGGATGAATCAGCATTTTTGAACAAATCTCTTGAACGAATGATTCAATGACAAATATATTTCTAACAGACACTTGTCTTCACCTAGTAGTGTAACAATGTCATTGATGTAATCTTTATTTGACTCATCAAGTTTCTTTCAAAAGATGATTTAGGCCCAATCCCAATGCTACCCCTTAGCTCTTCAATGTCCCCTTCCCCATAGTTTCCCGCGTTTACGTGAGGTGTCTCAATTCTCTTTTGGCTGGAAAGGTAGGGGTAGGGGGAAGGGCCAGATAGCCCTTCAAACATTTCCCTGCATATGGCAATATGGCTGCCCGAGTGAGCAGAGAGACCCATAAAGTGTGTTTTTTGGCATTAATAAGGATTTTAATAACAAATAATCATTAGTTTTATGTTGCATTCATTCTTCTGTTTTTATGAACGGTTATGTTCTCTGAAGACACGTTTGCAAAAAATCGCTATGATAAAAATTTGCTAACGTTGTTGACTGCACGATAGTTCCACAACATATTTTATTGATACCGAGTGATTTCACAACATGAATACAAGTCAATGCATTGTTTTGTTGTGGTTGCATACATGAATAAGTGAACATGATGTTAACAAATAGTGCTTTCAGTTTTCGTTCTTATTACAACAATATCCATCAGTATTGTATTGTCAGTTTGTGATTGTACGCTTTGTGATTGTTGTGATTTTCTTTGACGTAGGAGTTAGCGACGACGTATGATGACGTAGTAGTGGTGTCCTATTTCTTAGGGGAATATTTTTCAGCCCTATTTCAAGGGACAAAGGGTAGGTGTAGGGGTTTGGGGAAGGGGTATAAAATAGAATTGGGACTGGGCCTTACTCTATTTTGATTGCTAAATTTGAATCCCAGTACTGTAATCATTTCAATTATTGCCACAAAGCGGTTGCATTCCCAAACATGACAACCGCTCTCTATAGCGTGAATGCAGATTTTAAAGTTCGCCATGATTGTACTTGTCAAAGCTTTACTGCAGCCATTTAAGAAAACACTTAACAACAGTACACTTTTTATTGTAACTGAGGATCTTCTTAACTTAGGGGGTTTCATGGCTTTTATTCACAGTAATTTGTAAAAAGATGCCATTAAACAAATGTAAAAACTCAAAGAGTTAAATACTGTCTTTATGTTGTTAATTTGCAGACTGAATTTGTAAATATATTATTATGACTATACATTTTAATTTAGGTGCAATTAATCACTGTTAACAGAAACGAGTGCAATTAATAATTTATTTTAATTGATCAACAGGCCTAGTTTTAACATGTATACAAAAATTACCTCCTTCTCTTATCCTGAGTGAGCTGCAACTCCACCAAGCCAAATAAGGAGTAAAATCCAAACTGTACTAAAGTCAGATACCAGCCAAATGGCTTAAATCCCTCCACTGAGAATATCAGCTCCTGAAAGCACAGAGACTCACAATAGTCAGCAATGGCACAAATATACAACGGGTGAAATCAAAGATCACTGATGGACCGTCACCTGCAGGTAGCCATAGATGAGGTAAAAGAGGAAGACACCGGCCACACAGATGAGGAACTGTGTTGGTGTGTTGAAGCTGTTCAGGTTGATGCCCAGCACTCTGAGCTCCTCCACTGATTTAATATGAGGTGACATCACCTCTGTGGACGAGGGCACGGATATGGAGATATGCTTCCTTGAGCTGTAATTCACAAGGCCAAATTTGCCACTCATGATGTCTGCAGGCTCCTGAAAATCAAAACAATTTATCCACAATCTGAAATTACATATCTTACCTTTACTGTCTACTAAAGATCAATATCCGGTCGTTAAGTCTGACGTTTGATGTGACAGTTGCCGGGTCCAAATACTCCTTCAGATCCCAAAAGCAAACAACAAATGGTTCAGATATACACTCACGGTATACTGTAGTACTTCTGGAAAAAATAACCCTACAACCTTTAGCTCCATAGCAAAATGTCAATATGCCAGACAATGATTAATTTTTTTCATTAATTGTTAAAATATTCGTGCCCGGGACAGAGGGAGCTGGGAAACTGTAGTGTAGACTAGGGCTGCCCCCGACTAAAGATTTTTCTAGTTGACCAGTATTCATTCATTTAAACCATTAGTCAACTAATCACACGTTTATATAATTTAATTACTTAAATTTACTGAGGAGAATACTAAACTATAATGAGCGTTTAATATATATAGGCATAATATAGTCTATTCCTCGCTCAAGCACATGCATAAAGCTTGCGGGCAAAAGTAATGGTTATGAATGTGTCTGGAAAAAAAAAAATAGTAAGGAGACATTTTAATTATTTATTAATAAACTACTGTTTACTGAGTCAGTGTCGACTCCAAAGTTGAAGTTGACAATGCTGACTCGCCATCTCCGCATTATAGTGATGTATACACTCCTGAACAAAATCTCAAGACCGGGGGAAATATTACAAGTATTCGTATTTCGCACTGCTGGATAGTAACCAGGTTGTAAGTACATCTTCAAAATGCCAAAAGAAGAAACAGGAGCAAGACAAAAAATAGAGAGCAGGCAATTTATTGAAAACTACATTTTAACTGAACCGGCTGTTCATCAGCAGATCAAAAGTTTAAGACCATAGCCTTAAAAAGATAAAATCTGCACAAAAATATGGCTTTCCTGTCATTATTCTTCAGGCAGTGACACTGTCATGATCTCCTGATGGTAAAGGAAAAAGGGTTTTCGTCTTTTTGTGCCATCGCTGCCGAGGCTGGACGCAGTAAGACCGTCATTTACATTTCTTAAAGATTCTGAGGGTTATGGGACAAAAATGTCAGGTGGTAGACCCCCCCAAAAAAATTCACCTGCACTGAGCCGGAGGATCTGATGGGCTGTCCGTGAAGTGACAGGCTGATCCAAATTAAGGCCCTTACTGATGCTGACTGCAGCCCAATAACCATAAGACAGCATCTGCAAGAGAAGGGCTTAAAGAACTAAAAAAGTCTTTAAAGGCCACGTCTCCTTCCACACCACAAACTTGCCCATTTGGAATTTGCAAGGGAGCACCAAACATGGGACTTTGAAAAGTGGAAGAAAGTTTTATTCTCTGACAAGAAAAAAATTTAATCTAAATGGTCCTGATGGCTTCCAACATTTCTGGCATGACAAGGAGATCCCACTGGAGATGTTTTCTACGCAGCACAGTGGAGGAGGCTCCATCATGATTTGGAGTGCTCTTTCCATCAATGGGAAAATGGAGCTACAGGTTGTGCAGAGCCGTCAAATAACGAATGGCTATGTGGACATGTTGCATCGGGGATCCCTCTTGACTGAGGGCCCTCGTCTGTGCGGTAATGACTGGGTCTTTCAACAGGACAACGCTGCAGTTCACAATGCCCGCCTGATGAAGGACTTCTTCCAGGAGACTAATGTCACTCTTTTGGAACATCCTGTGTGTTCCCCTGGTCTAAATCCCATTGAGACCGTTTGGGGGATGGATGGCAAGGGAAGTTTACAAAAAAAACACATCAGTTTCAGACCGTGGATGCCCTTCGTGAAACCATCTTCACCCCATGGAGCAACGTTCCCACCAGCCTCTTGGAAACAGTCGCATCAAGCATGCCAAAACGAGTGTTTGAAGTGATCAACAAGAACGGTGGAGCTACTCACTACTGAGTCCTTTTTTTGACACTTTTAGTTCTGTTGTGGGTTTTTTTGGGGCTATGGTCTTAAACTTTTGATCAGCTGAAGAACAGTCTGTTCAGTTTAAATGCAGTTGTCAATAAATTGCCTGCTCTCTATTTTGTGTCTATTGCTCCCATTTCTTCTTTTGACATTTTGAAGCAGTACTTACAACCAGGCTACTATCCAGCAGTGTGAAATGCCAATACTTGTAATATTTCCCCCGGTCTTAAGATTTTGTTCAGGAGTGTATTTCATATGGATTACATAGGAATAGAGTCATTGTTGCTTAATATTGCTGTGAACTGAGGTCAGTGGCAGGATGTCCGCCTTCGCAGCAAAAAACACATCATTTACAATAATGCTATATTCAATTAAAAAAAAAACACAAAAAAACAAGAATTGTCTATTTTCATTTTATGGTGACTTTAGATGTGTGCTTCAAATGAATAGTGCTCATAAACGACTGTACAGAGAAGAGGCTTGAACTCGGAAAGTATCATGAATTAACAAGCAGACAGTTTGCAACAAAATTCTCTTGTTGTTTATTTTCTCTCTCTCTAACAATGGTGGTTGTCACTAAGTCATCACAGTTTCAACAGTAATTTTACTGTAGTACAGTAACTATGGTATTTTGGTGGAAGCTATAATTAAAGGCACAGTATTTAAGTTTTGCAGCTAGAGATCGCTTATACAAAATAACAAAGGCGTAGCTTGATGAAGACGTGATTGAGCGTGGAATCATGGGAGTTGACATCTTCACTTCCATAGCCAATGGAAAGTAATCTGACGGGATTCAGGCAGAAATCATGCTCATGGATGAGCTAATAAATTAAATGTTTTATTATTAACGTTACTGTGGTATGAAGCAGGGCGGGTGGAGCAAATGCTAATGAGACACCTGCGCAACACACCGGTCTCGAGAACCATGGAGGAGTTTGTCAGTTCCCGCCTCCTACCTGAATTTGAATTTTGTTACAGCCACGCTTAATCGCTTAAAACCACATTATTTTATTTCATTATAACAAAACAGCCACAAGTGCTGAATGCAGGTGACTTTATTTGACGAATTAAAATTGAGGTAAATCATGAAAACAAGAGATTCAATCAATAAGACTATATAAAAATGATTAGTTTTCTTTGGATAAAGGTATACAAACAGTTGACAACCTATCTAAAAAAATGTATAAAATATTAAAGGATACATGGTTTCTGCAGATTTAAAAATTGAGGGTAACTGGCATATGATGTCATTGACAGGCGACACGGGCAAAACACAGGTTAAAATTTCTCTGGATTTAAATATTGTTGGAAACATTTGGGATAATGTAAAGTCAAAAAAATATATAACATTGATGTAGTGTTTTTTTCTTGTTGATATTTTAATCCAAAAATCTTACATATTGTGCCTTTAACATGCTATAATTTTGTATGGTTCATTGTCATGCAGTAAAAAAGAAGTTTTTTGTGATGACACAATTGTAACACATTATTTAACATAAACCATGGTACTGAATGATGTGAATATATATATAGTATTTATACATCATGGTACTCAAAGACACTTAAATAATACTACGATTTTAAAAGTTTAAAACGTCAAACAATGGTAATTACCAGATACAATGTACATTCACTGCATACTGGATTATGAACTTTCATACTAAATTATGGGAAAAAGACGACAGAATCTTACCCGAATGACCCAGAGATGATCAAAGTGGCTGATCAGTTTAATCACAACCACATTGATCAGATGAGAGTGATGAGTATCTGACAGCTGGAACTGTGTATCACACTGATCTCATTCAGCTCACAGCCCAATAAAAAACGCGTCTCAACACTGACACGCATGACAGGCACAATATTTGAATTTAAATGGCAGAATGAGTGTGAGATCAGTGTTTTAAGACAAAATCGCTCCCTCATTTGGGATTTAGAAGAGATAAAGAGTGTTAGCGGCTAGGCTAACACCTGCTGCTTTGCTCCACTTCCGGGTTTAAAGTCAGTTTTAACCGCTCGTACTAAGCTAATATAGACATTTTTTCATTCGTCCAATCGAACGGAACACAAAACAAACCCTTTATCCATAAAGACATATGTCTAAGTGCAAATTATACGATTATTCTACAGGTTTGAGTGTGTGTATGTGTGTGAAGCTCCGTCTCCCGGCAGCAGCCAACAGTTTCCGGTTACCTTTGACCTCATGACACACGTCACTGAACGCGCAAGTGTTAGTCACTGCACTTCACTGACAACTTCGTGGTCGGAGATTAATGTAATAAAGGAATAAAGAATGAAAAGGTTGTGGTGTTTGTGATGAATGTGTATTTGGAATTGCATTGCTTAATTAATTTCTGCTTTATCTTATTGTTTTATTTATTATGTCACTGGAGAGCACTATTTATTGGCCGTTGTGTAACTGTTAATAATATTATTGTGCTTTTCCACAGTAATAATATTAAGTTATTGCAAACTCTTATGAATTCATCTCATCCGTATGTTTCCTGTGAGATCAGATTGGAGTAGATTGGAGGCCGAGCTTGTCACGGAAGTTTTCAAATGTAGCCAATATGAACACAAAAGTGAAGTAGAGAATGGATGGATGGAAATTCACTAGATGCTAAAGGTAAAATTCAACCACAAACAATATATTACAAGGGGTTCTGTGTTATCAAGGTGCACTTTTATGACCCGGTAGTATATCAAAACAGTGGCACACATCTTTCTACTTACCCAGAGGTAGGCTGTAGCCTACTTTCCCATCATCAGTGAAGCACATTTTAATACATTCTATAAGCATGCAAATCAGGTCGTAAGACAAGAAAATCCATCATTAGATAGTGTTTGTCTCCTGCTTCTCTGAATGATTCTATTAGATCTCTGAACTAAGGACAATGAAAGATTAGCCTAAGAAACAAATGAACAAATAATAACTTCATACCTGCTGTATTTCTTGTGTTGGTTTCATTGGTAATATAAATTGAGCTACACAATGTGCGTTCTGCTACAGTTTTCCTGCGTGTAGGCTGAAGTGAATAACCTGTTTGTCCAGATTGACAGGAGAGTGCTTTTGCGGCATTTACATCCTTGTTTTGGATGTATTTGAATAAGTGTCATGCAAAAATAAAACAAAGCAATTTTGATCAGACCTTCAGATACCACCGAAAAGCTCAAGCAGCATACTACACTCTCGTCCTTCCTTATCCACAACACATGTGACCGAGCCGCAGCCATGGACGGTCCATCTCTGGTGAGGGGTTATGATCCTATCTACCCCTCCCCCTGGCTCCGCCGACCTGCCTCTGTTCCGCCCATTCATTTCCTCTGCTTCCCCTATAGATGACAGAGGCCTTTCCATCCACTGCGAGAGGTTAATTCACTCACGGACGGCATTATTTCTTTCCAGCCCCTTCCACAATATAAAAATTCAGAGTGGACAGGCCCATCTCTCATCCGTCTGAGATTTGATTGGAATGCTATTGCCTCCTGTCCCGAGGAGCCCCTGCACTGGCTTGGCTGCACTTTATGACACTAAATAGCCAGGCTACAATTTTTCCATCTATTCAAAAAATTCTCTTAATAACTCATTCTTCCGGACGAGAGCCCTCACTCTCCGCTCACTGCCGAGGACAGGCTCGTCCCATTTACGTCCACAGGTCACCGGAACGGAGACCTGGAAATGTCCAGAATTCAACGGGTTAATTAATCTCTGAATTTACTGCCCTCTCTCTGCCGCCCACTCGCCGAATCATAGTCCCGTGGAGAGGCCCGTGCAATATTTACTGCCTGCTAATAGTATTCAGCAATGCACAGAACCGTCCACATGCATGCGGCTCTTTTGCCACCCATCTAACTTTACAAGTGATCTCATTTATCAACAATGACGGATCTGTGTAATGACTTTTACTTTTTGCAGCCCTTCAGACCAGATCCTTCTAAATAATAAAATGGCTATTTATTGATTATTCAGAAAGGTACATATTCCCATAATGGTCTCAGACCAGATCAAATAACCAATAATAAATAAAACATTGCATGTGGAAGGAAATGCGGTGGACTTTCAAAGACTGAAATCTGGATCCAATGAGGTCTGTAGCTCAGCAAATCAGTAGGATCTTCTGGGAAAGCTGAATGGTTGAGTGATTTTGCGCATGGATTGGATTAGAATTCAGATGACCTAACGACTGTTGGGATCATGGATGAGTCTGCAAAAAACGTGAGGAGTAGAACATGTATTATTAAGGATAACACCAATGTTTTAAAGGAATAGTTCACCCAAAAATGGAAGTCAAGTCAAATATAGTTGTTTTGCACTTTTCACAGTACACATTGTTTCAAAGCAGCTTTACAGAAATCACGTTGTTAATGTTTGTAATCACTAGCAGTAACACATTACAAGTACATTACAAGTTTTTTAGTTAACTAGTAAATTACTGTATTACTTTTAAATTTACAACAAAATCTCTGAGGTACTTTTTCAAATAAGTAACACAAGTTACTTTGTTTTATTTATGAAGTACGGCCCTGTCCCAAATAAAACACTTCAAACACTTTCCTTCTTTTGGACTTTCAATGGCTGCCAAGTGCACGTGTCTGTTAAGTCCACGAGGCTGTAGGGTGTCTCATTTGTCAATTTTAGGTTTCGGAAGGGTGCTCGCAAGTGTCCCCTTTGCGGTCGATATGTGCCCTCGATGGGCACTTTTGCCTAACCCGCACTGGTGCACATCACGAGTCAGAGGAAATCTGTGAGTGTTTAGGGTGTCATTTGGGATAGGGCCTAAAGGCACCGATATATTTCAAACAAAATCAAAGAGCGAACTGATGTGACGTCATTTCGAACAAAATCATGCCAAAACGAAGTTAATTTTGTCTTCGTTTTGGCAGTTCGAAACAGACGTTTTTTCATGTCCGCGGGTTGAAGCAAACCCAAGTAACATGATATTTAGCCTGTTATTTACCAGGGGAACCCTGTCATAAATGCTGATTTTACCCCCCAGAACACATTTTTTACCAAGGTAAAATTTTTGTTGTGTTTGTTTTGTTACTGAGAGGAAGCGCACAGCACGTTTCCGTATTCATCCAAACGCTTCTCTCAGCAGTGTGGGCGGCATCAAATGTTCGACAACAGTATATCACTGCTCACGTATTTTGAACGAAAAAGATCTTTGCTTTGAGAATATCGGAGCCTTAAGAATGTTGAACTTTCTTCTCCTGCGATCAAGAATGGCAGAACAGCTGGTTTGTTTGAGCTGCGCACTCTACTGTACAGATGTGAAATTGCATTTCTTTCAGCCTGACGCTAATTAATTTCGCCGTTTTCTCAGCATGTAAAGATACACTTTAATTATGCAGAGAGTAAAGAGAGTCACACAGGTTTAGAACAAAACAAGGGTGAGTAAATAATAACAGAATGTCTTGTTGAGTTATTCATAGTCTAGTGGAATTCTTATAGTTTGGCTGGTAGGGAACGCTGCTTGCAACAGCAAGTTCAATTCCCACGGAAGGTACTGTCTGCACTGATGAAATTCATAGATTTTCTAAAATGTATACTTTTTTAACAACAGCATTGTGGCATTAGAGGAGACAACAGATTTAATTTGCCTCCTAAAAATGATCATACAAAAACATCAGAAAAGAAAAAAAAAGACCAAATTAAGTGTAAAATCTATATAGTTTGTTTCTTCACAATACAGCTGCTAATAAAAGATTTTGAGCATACGGTCAGAGCAGCAGCTCCTCTCTAACTCACTTTCCCACATGAAGAGTGAAATCACCTCATACATCTCTGGCCATTCTTACTGTGCCACCTTCAAAATTGAAAATACCAAAGGAGAAATTACACTGGCGCCCCTTTTATGAAATAATCCTCAAATTTATTTGTTATATAACGCTTCTCTTCTCAACAACTGGGGAGAAAGGTCCTTTGCAGAGGGAAACCTTTAATGTTGCCCAATCTCATATTAAATTGGAGGTTTCTTAATAAGCCATTTTGGCTGTGTTATCCAGGGCTAAAGTCGTCTTCCTGTGCTTGTCTGAATCCTGCTGCATGACTTGGGAAACAGATGGTATCGGCCCAATATTACTTCTCAAAGCACTCATATCCTCTCTCATGTTGTTTTCTTTGATCTGCTGGGCTTCTGCTCTCACTTTTTTTCCTTTTTGCAAGCCTGTCTCTCTGTCCTTCTGTCTTTCTCTTAACTATTTGAGGTCAGCGCTCACTCAAAGAGGAAAGCTCGGCCGTGTTGATATAGCTCTTCTAAGATGGACTGTATTGACTTAATGTATATTTTATGTCTTTTTGATCAAAAGAGGAAATGACAGCATATCCTGCACAACAATGGAATACTTTTTCTGAGATGTCTAGATTGACATTCTTTCTTGTGCAATATGGACTATTATGTTTTTTTTTTTTTTGTTGTTGTTGTTGTTGTTGTTTCATTCTCAGTTTGAAGATGCACCATACTGTAAAAATATATAAAAGTAAAAGTGCTGGACGGTATAGGAGATTTTACTCTAATTTTATTTTAAAAACAACAACTTTCAGTACCTTCATTGCTGATAAGTTGCCATCATTGTTTGAAAATATTGAGGACCGTGACTTAAACCACTAACCTAGTCGCCAAACCACCAGTGAGTTCGCTGAAAGATGCTCTGTGTTGTTGTAGTCTCTTGACACCGAGGGACTTGTGGACGTGGATTCATTCACCAGAACACAACGCAATAACATTCTCTCTCCATAGACACCTGTCATGTGTCATATGAACCTCTAGAGCTCTGCTGATAACCCCCGTCTTTTCTTTAAGACTTTAAGATGGAACTTAACAAATACTCAACATCAAATGCTCCCCGTTCAGCGGCAACATAAAACACAAAATGAAATCTAGCTTGCAGCTTCTGGAGCTCTGTGGACTGTTTCTTGAGAACAACCAGGAGGGGGAAGCAGACTTCTGCTGAACGCTCAACGCTGGAAAAAATAAAGAGCAATTAAAGATGAAATTTGAGATGATGGCAGCCAGGGGAATAATGTTCAGAGCAAAATTCTTTTAACATTATTAAATAATATCACATGAAGACATTCCTTTTACCAAATGACTTTCATACTTTAATGTGATTTAAATTAAAATGAGCCCACAAAGATGTTAAATGTTAAACGTAAAGCTGAAAATATATTTCATATATTTTCAGTTTATTAGTTAAATTCTTATAGCATCTATTGCTCATTACTTGGAATTTACCATTGTGAAATAACCAGTGTTGTTGTTGTTGTTGTTGTTGCCAGTGTTCAGATATCAATTGAATAAATTTAATATTTAATAAAATTAAAACTATTGTTAACTACTTTTTACTGCCCTAGCAATGTCAAAAGTGATTGAGTTGTCATGTAGTTGCTGAGGATTTTTAGCACATTGCTATGGTTTCCATCAGTTTTGTGTGCACTGGGTTGAGCCAGAATAACTACTAGATTGTCTCTAAATATGACTCAGGTCTCTTCTTCAGTGTAAGTTTAGTTTAATAATAGGTTTAGTTTATAATTATTATTATTTAATTGAAATTAAATTTGCTTTCGAATGTACTAGAACACAAGCTGCACAACTTGAGGTAACAGTCATGTCTGTTGCACCAACAGAAAGGAAGGACTTATTATGGGCTGTTTACACTTCTCCGTTTTCAACTAAAAAGGGAATTTGCATTTTGAAACTTTCTGAATCTTTTGAAAACTGGTTACAAGTTGCAAGTTTTTGAAAGCGATACCGCTATCGTCTAAACTAATTGTGTAAAGTAAAAAAATGTGAATTTGTGAAAACAGTGACGTCATGTGTATAACGTGTTTAGTCTACAGGGGCGTAGTGTTTCTTTGCAAAGTGACTTTGCCAACTGCTGGCGTGGCATGAATAATACAGTATTATTAGTTATTTTTGCAGATCCATGTAAACTGGGATTGTTTTGACAGTGTTGTCTTCTGTATGCAGAACTTTTCAAAAAGGTTTAGTATATTGTTGTTGTGTAAACATACCCTTTAGACTGCTGAGTTTCATGTGATAGTTCACCCAAAAATTGAAATTCTGTTATTAATTACCTGTCTTCGTGTCATTTCAAACTCGTAAGACTTTTGTTTCTCTTCGGAACACAAATGAAGATCTTTGATGAAATCTGAGAGATTTCTGTCCCTCCATATAGACAGCTACGCAACTGAATCCATATTTATTTCAAATTTTCTGGAGAGACATGATCACTTTTGTACGGTGAACAGTTTGAGTTAAGGCTTTTGTTAACGTAAACATTCATCAAGTCATGTTTAACTCAACTCATCAACACATTTGTTGTAGAAGCTCAAGCTTGTTCGCTTCACGTGCGAGTACTAATAGTGCGAGAACCAGAATCTCTTGTGTTATGCAGCACGTTTGAGCTTCCGCAAGAGGTTTGTTCTCATGGGTCATTCAACTTTGGTTGAGTTTCTGTTTGCTCATCAATGTTTATATGTGAATAAAAGTCTAAATATATAATGCAATCGAGTCTCATCAGAAAATTTGGACTAAACCATTCAATTCATATGGATTAGTTTTACGATCTCTATATGAACTTTTTAAAGCGTCAAAGTTTTAGTTGCATAACTGTCTATGGAGAGACAGAAAACTCTCAGATTTCATCAAAAAGAGCTTCATTTGTGTTCTGAAGATGAACAAAAGTCTTACGGGTTTGGAAAGACATGTGGATGAGTAATTAATGACAGACGAACTCTTTAATATTTGAGAAATAGCCTGCCTATAAGCAAACACTTCTTATTTTGAAATGTGTGTGTGTGTGTGTGTGTGTGTGTTACTTACTCTTGTAAAAACACAATAGTAAGTATCACAATGTTTTTACACATGCTTATTGTAAAATCAAAACATAATACACTTTTCCACAGCACAGGGATTATCCACACAATGACACATTGTTAAAATGTTCAAAGTGGCAATGGAAGTTTGTTTAGTCTTGCCCTAGGCCATCTCTGTGTTCCCGGTGACTAGAACGCTCAGCTGTGTGACGTCACGCTGCTTTAATGTGGCTTTGATTGACAGCTCGAGGATTGGCATTTTGGGCTGGAGGGTGTATGGGGGGCGGGTCCCCTCAGCTGGCACAGCGGGACCTCTCAGTTTTAAGACGACTGATTTCATGAAAGACACTCTGGATGTCTCCCCCCTCATAAACATTGCAGAATGAATCATGTGGTCAGGAAGGAGAGAAAAGAAAAGAAAATGAAATTAAATTAAAGAGCTCACTGACAGCACAAAACATGCATATGATGTTTTATGACTTGCCAGAAGAGTTCAGCACCTGTGGTTTACTGGAGTCAGAGCTGCGCTTCAATCACCAGCTTTAGCAGGTTTGTCTTGGCACGGACAGGTAGAGACATGGAGAAATAAAGACAAGAAAACAGAGAAAGAAGGAAGAAAGACACACCAGGGAGGTTCAGGAACATATAGGCTCTATTCCAAAAAACCACATACATTTACAGTTAGCCAAATGTGGAATGTCTTGAAGACCTTAAAAAACTGTTTTTGTGACATATTTGTAATGCACTGAAAAATATTTGGTGCAGTATTTACTTTGAAATTCTGAAACTGCTATAGTAAATTTCACAAATAATTACAAAGAAACTGCAAGCAACACATTGAAGCAGAAATGGTATAGAACCCTCATAAGTGTTTTAATAAGCATAAAATTAACGTCACACTCAAATGTTTGCAAGTTATTTTTTTGTTTGTTTGTTTTTACATAAACTTAAAGGGATAGTAAACACAAAGTAAGACACTGTGAAGAATATGGGTAACCAAACAGCCCCATTGGCTTCTCTATGTGGGGGGGGGGGGGGTACTATGGAAGTCAATGGGGCCCATCAACTGATTCTTCAAAATTGTTCAGCAGAAGAATGAAATTCATACAAGTTTGGAACATCTTGAGGGTGAGTAAATGATGACAGAATTTTCATTTTTTGGTGAACTATTCCTTTAAGTGGCTTTTTACAGTATAATCAACATTTCTATTCATCCACTAATTGGATAGTGCACCTATGAGTTTTTGGACCACAGCCATTTTGTGTATCACCTGTGTTTGTGTATAATCACACTTTTCAGCATTCAGTCTGTGGTTTCTTACGGGCTCATAATTACACTGTTTACTTTCCCGAGGTTTGATAAACTGTCCCACAAACTGTACAACAAAGTGACTCAAATATTTTATAGGCCAAATCTGTGGGAAGTTACTCACTGTAATGATGTTTAATTAAGCAAAACAGATCCATAAATCAGTTTCAGATATCAGATCAGAATACATTTTGACGAAGTGTAATTTCACTTCATTGTTCTGATTTTGTGTTATAGTCTTACTTCCCAGCATTGGGAAAGTTTCTAATATTCCTTCTTACTAAACAAAAGACTCAGACATGTCATTTTTGTGCATAATGTTTTTTTTTCTCTCTCTTGTTTTTGTTTCTCTGCTTTTTGAATTACGCTTGTACTTTATTTGTGACAGTGTTGTCAGACGTAAAGCATTTGTCTTTAAACAGTGTGCTGAGTTAAATACAACTTTTGTTCAGCATACTGTCAATTACCACAGAAAAATAATTCTGCCTCATCCCTCAGTCTGTAAAAACAAATAAATATCATGTATGCATCACTGCACTTGTGGAGAATAGATAGATAAAGTCGCTTACTAACTTTGACTATTCAAAGTTATCTAATATTTCAACTCAAGCCATTTAAAGCTGGTAGACTCGGTAACTTCTGCACAATATGTGCAAAGATACCAGAAATGGACATGCCATAACTATCAAATGATCAAAGTTTTGCTGGGTAACATGGGTCATTATATCAAATTATATTATACTGTTTTACACAGTGTCATTTTTCAGGGCTCTGAAATGCTCAAAACTTGAAATAATCTGTTTAAAAAATCAACATTTTTTATGTTTGTATATATATACAAGGGGGGTAGTCGTGGCCTAGTGGTGAGGGAGTCGGACTTGCAATCTGAAGGTTGCCGGCTCGATTCCCATGCTGGCAGGAATTGAAAGTGGGGATTGTGAATAAACAGCACTCTCTCCACCTTCGATACCATGACTAAGGTGCTCTTGAGCAAGGCACCTAACCCCTAATTGCTCCCCTTGTAAGTCGCTTTGGATAAAAGCGTCTGCTAAATGATGAAAAAATGAAAAAAAAAAAAATATTTTTTCACACTGGTTCTAAGTGACATAAAAAGTTTTTGGTCCCACTTTATATTACGTGACTATGTGCTAACATTTAAATTAATCATTTGATACACTTATTCTGTACATACAGTACATGTTATTACATTGTACTTCCATTTAAAAATGGCTACATCATGTAATTACAGCTGTTTTAGTTTCTGTAATTACGCCGTTGACCCATCCCTTACACCTTATCCCATGCTTAAATCTACCCATACCACCAAACCTATCCTAACTTTACCATTATAAATACAATACAAATATGAACACAATAAGCAGTTTATGCAAGGACATAGTAGTTAAAGATACCTAATATAAAGTGTGACCAAGTTTTTTTTGTTTTTTTTACATGTAGAGTCTCTGAAAGTAAACAGACGTCTGCAGACAGCGTTGTGAGAGATGAGCCCGTCTGAGATGTGTCCACCCCCTTCTCTCACTCTCACTATATTAATGACCATCTGCATCTCTCTGTCTCTCTCTGCCTACAGCGTGGAGTTAGTGTACAATTACATATAGTTTAATATATCTGCCGTGCACCTTTAAACAAGCATCCTCAGTGCACAGGGTGATTTGTCTTTTGCAGCCATTACTCCATTGTACATCTTGATAGCCACGGATTGCTCGCAGCCATGTTTAAGCATTAAATAGTGTATTATTATTTCACATAAATCAAGCAGGGACATGGGGGGGATTCATAAATTTTACATTTCACACAGACAGTATTTTAAAGCCTTCTCCATCTCACGGTGGGACATCAGCACGGCGAGCCATCTACACACACACACACAAATCACAATGTGGAAAAAATATTCAGAATCATTTTATGAAGTGTAAATTTAAGTCCTAACCACTTCTAAGAAATGACCCAGTATGTTACTGCAGTGAATCCATATGAAATCATAAATTATTTAATACAATTATCACTTAAAACACTACAAACTATGTGATATGCTTTTTATAGATTTTATTTTAGAGATTATAGTTCTTATGACAGACTAATAATTTTAAGGTAACACTTTACAATACGGTTTCATTTGTTAACATTAGTTAATTTACTAACTCACATTAACTAACAATGAGCAATACATTTGTTAAAGTATTTATTAATCTTTGTTAACATAGCTAATAAAAATACAGCTGTTCATGTTACAAATAAAACTTTGATTTCAGTAATGTAGTAGTAAATATTAAAATTAACATCCTTAGTTCATGTTAACTAATGAACCCTTATTGTAAAACTTTACCGCTTTTAGTTTAAATATTAATAATACAATAATACATTAATGCATAATGCTGTGTTTAATTTCTCACGACCATTTTAGAAGAATGTCCTGTGATACTGTCTCACAAGTTTTATTATTAAAAATAAACAAATAAATAAGTAAGCAAAACCTTTTGATAATCAGTAAGCCTTTTAATAATCAATTAAATAAATATGAATGGGAGACAATATATTCTTTATTGATTGTTTAATTAATTGATTTATGGAACAACCAGGCAAACGTTATTTCATCCTTCTCCTGCATTCATGAATTTTAATATTGATGAATGATGGAATGAACTTAACCTGTGTGTGTGTGTTTACACATTGTTTTAAGGTGCCCATTTTACAGTGTAATTATACAAATAAGTACTGATTAATATAATTAACAACATGTATTTCCTATATATTTAGTAAATTAAATTAAATCCTTATTGTTAATATATTTCTGCAGAATAAATGTTGTCAGTATTATATAATGTATTCCAATGTTCAGTGAAAGCTCACAGTGTCAGATCTCTGGAAATAAAGGATTGTGAGAGAACAGAATGTGTGTGTATAATGGAAGTCTGACACAAGAACCCTTTGGTGTCAAAGTTGACGAAGGGTAGCGGGCGATAGAAGTGTGAGTGTGTGTGTGTGTGTGTGTGTGTGTGTGTGTTAGTTGGAAGGCCTGTCTGCATTGTCTTTCTTCTCTGTAGGGCACATACTTCCTTCCTGACAGGTGCTGGTAGCTCCATTTGTTCTCATGTTCCTGTCTATGTTCATGTCTCCTGATGGTATCCTCTGGCATGTGTGGATCTTGATCACAGTCTCTCAGTAACTTTCACTGGGTTAAATACCTTGGAGGGTAAAAGTAAGTTAAACAGAATCAACATCAGCAGACACATCTACTCTTACCTGTCCACATTTTCTTCACCACCAATGTGAACTCAAGGAATCACAATCTTTTATTACTGAACACTGTGGATTCTTGTGAAGATGGATCCTCACTCTAGGAAGGTGTACATAAGCTGAACTTTGAAGACAATCACTGTCAGTAACAGGACTGCAGAAAGCTACGACAAACCATTCATCGGTTTCTCATCTTCCACAGTCATTATGGGGTTCGTTCAAATCTCCATTCCAGAACCTCAGTGTGTAAGTTGTGCCTTATGTGGCACTGACACTAATGTATACCTCAAATCATGTGTCTTGCTGAGATGAGTCTTTACTGTTACTTTTCTAAGCTATCAATCAAATGATTTTTATTTGGCTGACAGTCGATAGAGAAAAAAATGGAATAGACATGCATTAAAGGAGTGATCCAAGCCATAATTACAGACCAGAACTACTATAAAGAGCTAAGGACGAGGTCTTTGGACTTGAGCGAGGTAACACTTCAGAATGCGAACACATATTCACTATTAACTACAAATTTTGCCTCAATAAACTCCTGCTTTTTAATAGTTTAAAGCATGCATAGTTTAGCATTTAAGTTTAGGTATAGGATGAAGGGATGTAGAATAAAGTCATGCAGAATAAGGCATTAATGTGTGCTTTATAAGTACTAATGAACAGCCAATATCCTAGTATGCAAGCTAATTGGCAACTAGTTAAAAATGAGAACTGAACCATAAATAGCATTAACAATAACAATAACAATGCGATTTGTACAAAAACATTTGGTTTGTTTCAAAAGAAAAGGGGTACACATGAAGCTTAACCCCTTGGCTCTAGTCTAGACCTAACCCTCAGTGGGGCAAGCATATATATATATATATATATATATATATATAGAGAGAGAGAGAGAGAGAGAGAGAAAGAGAGAGAGAGTGAGAGAGAGAGAGAGAGAGAGAGAGAGTAGAATATGCTTACAATAGTTTCAAGAGTTTTTTTTTTTTTTTTTTGGTTGTTATTTAGAACTCAAATATGTTACTCATTTATGAACATAGTGGATTTCACAAGACGCTTTAAAAAGACGCTTTCACAAATGTGAGATCCAGGCCGTCAGCTGCCATTAAGTTGCTCATGTACCCGCAGAGAACAGCTTTAATTTCAGCCAGTTCTTCAGGAATTTTCTGCTGGTACTTATGCAGAGAGTGGTTAAACGTTATATATATTTAATTTGGGGTATATCAACGGGCAGTCTTTGGTTTTATTAATCTATTACTTATTCCAGGTGCAAATCGATTTGGGTTAAGGGAAAAAAAATATTAATTTCATAGCTTTATATTTAAACCAACTTAAATCCTGTACTACAGCGCTGTTTTTGTACATTTGACTGAATTGTTTGTTTGTGTTTATTTCCTTGTCTAATGGCTATCGTTGCTAAATAATTTAATATTTATAATGTACATTTAAATATTATTGTTTAATAAATATTATTTTTATAAATAATATGCCTTATTTAGTATTGAGAAAAAGTCCGTTAGTGATTGTGATTTCGACTTCAATGAAAGTTACATTATTACACCATAGTACGGAAAATTTTTATGAGTGAGTCAGTACGGAAAATTGAAAAGGTACTAATTGTGAACAGGTAAGTTGTCATGGGAAATCTTTTAAAAGG
The DNA here is from genome assembly GCA_038088235.1 of Zacco platypus. Taxonomy (NCBI): domain Eukaryota; kingdom Metazoa; phylum Chordata; class Actinopteri; order Cypriniformes; family Xenocyprididae; genus Zacco; species Zacco platypus. Next base: position 19,769,416 of record CM076065.1, on the reverse strand, counting down.
ACATTTCCTCAGTGGACATTCAAACAGATTTTTTATAATGGATATAATATTATGGACATCGACCTGAAGAATGAATGCTATATCGATCTTTCTTTAATAATGCCAGAATACTCTACATAACGCAATAAACTTCAATGAAGCGACTCGACATTACTAGTTCTAAAGTGACGTTTTAGAATTAAAAGGAGGCTTAGTCACAACTGTTAAACCGTCAACTTGAGATTTGAATCCATGGTAGAAGGAAGTAGTTCTGCACAAAGAGTTTTGTTTTTTAAGACAAAACGTTGTTGTTTCTTATTTATTTACTCACTTGTGCAATATCACACTCGTAGCCGTGCAAAATGGTTGTATATCAGCACGCTGTGATTACCTTTTGCACTCCTGTGTAATTGCTTATACAACATCCCTACGATTATATTATATATAGAGCCTATATTAGTTGTAGCAGTTGTGGTTATTTAAACTGCTAAGCCTAGTTCATATGCAACATTGATTTTAATTTAGTCTTTTACTGTTATAATATATATATATATATATATAATATAGTCTTTGATCATGTGTCTCTCTGATGACCCATCTGTATCTTTGAAGTAAAGTTGAGCTTGTTTAGATTCATCACTGCAATTTAATACTCTGAATAGCTCATGAGTAATGGATTTGTGGTGTACCACATCTAAAACACATTATTCTAGACTGCCTATTGAATATCAGCTCTTGACACACAAACATCAACAGCAGAGACGGATAACCTTCCCAAAGTTACTCATTTTATTTTCTCACGGAGTAATAATTAAGAAAGGGGAAAACAATCACTGATAGGGACTTTTTTTTTAGGGAGCAAGAACATTAATCAAAACTACTTTATATTTGAATGCGGCAAATTCACACACACACACACACACACACACACACACACACGCACACGCGCACACACACACACACACATGCACACACACACACGCGCACACACACACACACAAACGCATACAAAATAATCTTAACAGATCAGCATTAATTGGCTTCTCCTTTTCGTTATCTCCTACTTCCTTTCTGCCCTTTGGTGAAATGCGTCTTGGCAGGCATGATCTCATTTAAGTTTGTTTTCCTCTCTCCAGGACTGCATTCGAGATGGTTCCAATTTCCAACCCATTCTCCAATTTTCAACCCCAATGACAGACAACACATGCTGAAAGAGCTGTTTAGGTAAAGTAAAGCTTTGGTAAGTGATGATTTTCAATGCTGTATGAGATAAAAAAAAGTTTCTAAAATGTCTTTTTATTAACATAAGTGCTTCTGTAATATACAGGAAATGGAAACATGATGGTTTGTTTTTGAAAAATCAGCATACAACAGCTGAAATAGCCTGTTATCTCTGACAATCTGACTCACGTTACATACGCAGCTCAGAGACTTTGAGATGTTTGCAGATGTTTACATGTGTGTAAAAAATCTGTTGTTTTTAAACATTAAGAACAACTTAAGTGATGTAAATACTGCATGATTTAATCTTTTTTGTTATTGCAAAGATTTCATTGTGTTAAACATTGTCTATCAAGTTTCTTTGTAATTTTTGTCACTGTTGTCTTTTTCTATTTTTTTAGTAAGCAAGTTTGGTAAAACGTTACAATACGATTAATAAATATTTTAATAAATATATTGCTCATATACTTTATACATGTTAATTAATGCATTAACTAATGTTAAAAAATTAGACTGTAAAGTATTACCACATTTTTAGTAGACAAATAATAAATAGTAAACAGTAAAATGTGAAAGACATGTTTGACATGCTATTTTTTGCACATTATAAATAAAAAATAAAAAAAAAATTTAATATAACAAAAGCTTTTGATTTTTAATAATACTAAGTAGCAAAATGCTTACTCTAAAGATGAATGAAATGAAATAGGCTTTAATAATATCATAAACTATTTTTTTTCATCTGTTTTATGAAATGTACATAATTGTTGTGACAATAAAGGCAATTGTAATGAGCAATTCTGTACTTTGGTGTTTTTCTATATTGTCATTTTATAACCTCATGATATACATTTTATTTGATTGAAAATGTCATATAGGTCATAATTCTTAGATTATGGTTTAATTATTTTTATGTGCAGTTATAGCACTTGTTTATCTCAATATAATTTACAAAAACTTAACATTTTATAAAATCTATATTGTACATGAGCAATTTTCTTACACTGACTCTTGTGTTTGTGTTAATATTTTTGATATAACTGATATTTTCCAAATATGTATTTGATTTTCCATGTTCACCTTGACTTTTTATATATTTTAGGACCAAAAGTACTTCATTACCAGACATAACAGAAGGAAAAGCATTTTCACATTCCCAAACCAGCCGTCATCATAAATCTTGTTCACATTTCCATTGCAATCCGATTATTGCAGCCAGGAGGTGAGAACAATAGAATAATCTCAGGTCATAATTCTCGAAATGTAAAAAAAAAAAAAAAAAAAAAAGATTGATTGACTCTAAAGTATATTTAATATACTATGTGCATAATATGTTTTACCATAACAGTCAGAGTCTATGATTTGACAATTTTACTGACAACTGGCTATTTGTGCACTCTGTAACTCAAGACACATGCACTTACTAACTTATTTAATGTTTTCTTTTATGATAAATGTGCATTCTAGAGTCACATGATCCAGTACAGAACTTCTCATGAATATTGCTTCATAACATAAACATAACATGAACTAACCCATGAGCCCAGTGTGTTACATGGGAGTGCTGTTGTCCGTGTGTCTGATCTGGTGATGGATGTCTGTCCGTTGGCTTTGCAACCTAGGGATTTGTGCTTTATAAAACTGCTTCAAAACAGGAAAAGCAATAGTGGGAATAGAGCTGGAGTATAATTAATTTTGGGACTATTATTGCAGGAGGAAGAATTCTAATCAGTTACAGATTCCTTCCTGTTTGGGTAGCGTGACCGTAACCAATTACATGTGAACTCTGAGTTACAGTTTCACTTCCTGTGCTACTCCAAGAGCGAGTGGACGGTGGAGTGCGATAGGGAGAGAGCTGCAAATAAAAAGGAAATGTTTTACATCATGTAAAACAACAGAAATGTTTGTGTGGCTGTTTGAATAAAGCACACTTAATGCAATTTTAATGTGCAAAGACCAATGCAAGAGCATTAACTCTCTTGCCATTTTTATGTATTTACTTATTTGAATTGGATATTGATAAGGCTTATGATCTACTCCAACTGCTTTTGCTTCATGAGTCATGTGACAACTAATGTAACAAAAAAAACAAAAACAACAATTAATATTACCAGAAATGAATGTTAAGATAAACTGTATATTCCCAACACTATGCAAAATTAACATGACATAAGATGAACAGGAATTTGACAATTTTATAAACATGCAAACATCAACCATCAGTAATACTGTAATTTTACCTTAACACATGGTACAAACATTAAATATCGGGTTACACTTTAATTTAAGGTATCTTTGATACAGTGTAATTATACATTTAAGTTCTGGTAACTATATGTTGGTTTAGGGTTCATTGCATGCTATTATGCATAATTTATAGTTATTATGCTAGTAACTACATGTAACATATGTAACAATAACACTGTAAAATGAAGTGTTACCAAATATTGGGTTACACTTTATTTTAAGGTGTTTTTGTTACACTGTGATTCTACATTTAAATACTGAGTAATATTAAGTAACTACATGTACTTACATACTTACTGTAAGCATGTAGGACTTACTACATGTATTTATGCATAATTTATAGTTATTACTATTGTAACTACATGTAACACATGTAACAATGACACTGTAAAATAAAGTGTTACCAAATATTGTATTAGTTGTAACACCCTGTGACCAATGAATTTGATCCAAAATTCACACAGTTTTTGACAATAACAACAACAACAACAACATGAAAATATGGTAAACATTTTCACCTCACTTTTAAAAGTTGTAACCCAATTTATTTGGCTATCCACACATTTGCATTTAGCATAGTTTATTTCGGTAACACTTTACAATAAGACCCAATTAGTTAACATTATTTAATGCATTGACTAACACTAACAAGTTAAAATGAGCAATACATTTGTTATGGTATTTATTGATCTTAATATAACATTAATTAATGAAAATACAACTGCTGTTTGTTCATATTAACAGATAAAACGGTCCCACTTTATATTAAGTGTCTTTACCTACTATGAACTAACATTTAAATTAATCATTTGATACAATGCACTTATTGTGTACATACATGTTTTTGTACTTATATTTCAAAAATACCTGCATGTAATTACAGCTGCAATTAATTTCTGTAATTACATTTATAATTAGACTATTGACCCATCCCTTACACCTTAACCCATCCTCAAACCTAGCCATACCTGTCCCTATAGCTTTACCTGTATCTCACCTCAATAGCAGCAAAAGTGTTTTGCAATACAATATGAACACAAGTACATTGCACTTGTTTGTTGATATATGTAGTTAGGCCACCTAATATAAAGTGGAGCCGATAAAACTTCAGATTTTAGTAATGCATTAGTAAATGAACACCAAGTAAGAATAAAAAAATGCTTTAGACATTATTTTATTGTTCGTTCATGTTATCTAATAACTAATTAGACAAGCGGACAACTTTATTGTGTTAACTTATTTCATGTATGAATGTATAAAGAGCACTAAAGGAGTCAGTATATAACATGTTGTGTTTGTGTTCATTCTGATTTTTATCCAAAGCAACAGAGAAAGGAGATTTAAAAAAAAGAGTATAAAAGCAGAAGGCTGAATATTCTGATGATGGTTGGCCATTTACTGATTATCAACATCAGCAAATACCTCCTTCCACTTGACTAACTAAAGCATCCAGTGTGTACCAAAATAACAAACAGCCTTGTTAATACATATATTCTAATTTCTAATATTTTGGCGATTTGAAAAAAAAAAAAAAAAAGAAAAAAGGTTACACTTTATTTGTTACAGTGTCATTGTTACAAATGTTATATGTTACATATAGTTACTATAGTAATGACTATAAATTATGTATAATTGCAAATAACCCTAAACCAAACCAAACCCTAAACCTATATTAAGCACATTTAGTTACTTAATGTTACTCAGTACTTAAAATGTATAATTACAGAATAACAAAGACACCTTAAAATAAAGTGTAACCCTTTATTTTAAGGTGTCTTTGTTACACTGGGATTACACATTTAAGTATTGAGTAATATTAAGCAACATGGGATTAGGGTTTTGTTTAGGGCTAGTTGCATGTAATTATGCATATTTTATAGTTTGCGTAACATATGTAACAATGACACTGTAAAATAAAGTGTTACCAAGTTAAATATTAATTTTAGTTTAAAAGTTTAATTAGAGCATTATAATTAATTGTAACCTGTATTACATACATAGCATCCATTAGCCGCTATATTGGCCATTGAAAAACTTGTCTAGGTTGTCCAATGCAAGTTGTACCACCAATTCTAATGTTTTCATTTCTATTTATTTAATTCATATTTGTTTTTGTTTGTTTTTTCGAGTGCAGTGTCCAAAAGCATATTTAAGTATTTCACCACAGTTTTCCTCATATAGTCCAATCATGATAGATTTCCTCCATATAACCCGCATGCAGAATTAACACAAGATAAAGCATCAGTCTGCATGTCACCGTAACAATTGCTCTGATAAGCGTCTGTGTAAAGCTGATGGCACTTCAGTGCTAGTTCACTGGGTTCTTATTTCCTCTCATAGCTCAAGTGAAGGCCGATGGGCTCATGGCATGCCAAGACTAACAAACACGTCTATTTATTCTATTTAAGTAATGACTTATATAGTGTATTACATGGAGAGGCTGCTGTATAAAATACTCATAACATGAAAAATGGAGTCATTTCCGATGCATTGTGGGCGAACATGAAAACCCAAGCCACTAAACTAATACAAGCACAATCGTCCCCCCTGTCCTGGTCAGGATCATTTTCCAAACAAACAGTATTCCTGCAAGAATTGATTCATTTAGACGGTACATTGATCACCTACATCGCCTGCAGAAAGGAGATGGCTTTACAAGCAATAAAATGAGGGACAATTATATTATTTTAGTGAAATAAGACAAAGTGCAGCCACCGAATGCCAATAGCAAGAGGACTGCATTGTAGGCCATTGGTAGCATGTGTGTGCGTGCTCAGTTCTCAAGTGGCATGATAATCCAGTAAAGTTTCTCAGCTCTGTTTCCTGCTGCAATCAGAGAGTGCCGGCTCACCTCTGATTATGTTCATTTATAAAAGCATCCTGCAGAAATTGCAGCCCAGGGCTGATAGTGTATAAAGATGCTGATCAGAACTGCAGCTAAATAGACTGCACTGGGGGGCATGAGGTGTCACACACAGATCTGGAAGACCAATGACTGCATGGAACTTATTCCAAACACCGCTGCTGCACGGAATGCACAACAACATTAGACAAACCCGCTGTTGGACCCTTTCTTTTCTTTTCTTTTGTTTTTTTTTTGTGCCTCTGATTTGCATGAACGCAAATGCTGGATGGGCAGATTATTCAGTCATGAGGAATTGTATTTTGTATGCATCTACATAAAAATATTTTTTTTCAATTTGATAATTTTTTATTATTTCAGGAAGTGTCATTATACTAGGAAATCTTCTGAACAAGATAAAACCAAGGCCATTATTTTGAAGTGTCTTTAGCTACTGTACTAACATTTAAATTAATTTTATTTGATGCAATACATTTATTGTGTACATATGTCATTACATTGTACTTATTTTCTTACCTCAATAGCAGCAAGTCTTTTGCAATACAACATGAACACAAGAAGTACTTTTTTAATATAAATATGTTACACAATATGAGGTTTATTAAACATACTCAATATTCATAAGTCAATAGTCGACTGAACATACCAAACTAATCATTACAAATGTTTCCCTCTGGGTGGTAACTGTGGCCAATAAAAAAAAAAAAAAAAAAAAAAAAAAAAAAGAAAAGAAAAGAATTTAAAATCACACTTGCCTTGGAAACACTTGTGTGGCCTTGGAATTCAAAGAAGATCTGTCTTTAAATATTATAGCTAAAAATTTTGTTTAAGGTTTGTTTAATGACATTTTTTTTTTGTAAATGAATTACGTTTTATTAAAGAAAATAATAAAAATACAAAATTGCATTTGTACATTCCCATACAAAAATGTCAATCCAATTATTTAATAAGATTTTCATCTATAATGTTTCAAGACTTTTGTAGTTTCATAATCATCTTTAATAAAATGTAATCTAAAAACATTCCAATGTCTTGGAAATTTCAAATTTAAATCAGTGTTTGGCTTGGTTAATTGTACAGACTAATTTTGCAGATTTAAAAAAAAAAAATATGAACACTGTAAAAATGATTTTTGCTGCTTGTTAAATTTACTTCATGAGTTAAAGAGATAAAAAAAATTAGCCACCGATGAAAATTCTGTCGTCACACTCACTCTAAAGTTGTTCCAAACCTCTGTGAAATTATTGACATTGGGTAAAGGGAAAGGCCTTTTCTCAATTAGCAATAACTGTGCTCATGCCTTCTTACTTTCTCATCCTATATGTTATGTATAATAATAATAATAAACATGATTGTCTTTAGCATGCTAAAAAGCTTTCGCTAGTTTTTAACACAGGAACTTAAATCTATTAAGTTGGTACAACAATACATTATTTGTTTGAATAAACTTGTTTTAATCTTGTTGTATGGACCTAATTGTGTGGAAAAGTTGTCCTTAAATTAATTAAGTTGAACAAACTAGTGTACAAAATAATTTCAAATGAGAATTTGTCTGTTCAATCTGGAAAAAAAGCCTGCTCCATTTGTTTGAAAATGATTTTCCTTATTTGGCAAATAAATTACAAGTTCAACCAAATTGATTGATTTGTGGTGACTGACTCATGTTAAAAATACTAAGTACAAATAATATACTAATATAACTAATAAAAATACAGAAATACTGCAAAAGTCAATTAACTTTTTTGCTGATTTTTTTAAAATAGAAGTTTGCATGACTGCTTCTATATAGAACATTTTATCTGTTTGTTTGTTTGTTTGTTTGTTTGTTTGTCTTTCTTTTGGAAATTACGGAAAATGAAAGCCATGGAAAGTAAAAGAAAAGAAAGGGAAAAAAAGAAAAGAAAAGAAAATAGCTGTAAATCTGCAGTGATTTCTTCAGTCCTGGCGGGCCTCAGCGGCAGTGAAATCTAGAGGCTCTGTGAATGAAGCATTTGAAGGCCAGGCTTTGATTGACAGCTCCAGCTCTCTTTCTGAGCCCTCGGGCTGATTGACAACATGGTTCATCTCACATTTAGTGACTGAGCTAATCCAGTAAATTCCTACCAGACGGCTCACAGCCCTGCTGAGACCTCTCTCTGTCCCAGGTGGACTTTTATCTCCCAAAATAAATATGTTTTTCCATCTGTGACTCTAAAACAAACCAAATATAATTAAGTGTAAGTATATAATTAAGTCTGTTTAGAAAGCACTGGCTTCCAATAAATTAATACGTAGGCTAATTACATGAGGGAATCTTTCTTCTGTTGTGGCAAGTGTTCATATTTTCATAGGTGTCTTACTGGTTGAAATTGGATCACCTCACTGGAGCGATTCTTCTCTTGCCAAGTTTAATAATTAACCTGTGTCGCAATCACACCCTCAGAAATGTCTTCGTTCTCACTTTGTACAAAGTTTGTGATCTTGACCTGGTGACTTTGTTAAGCTGTAATTGGCCCCGAGAATCAAACTCCTTCAGGATTTGAACTAAAGGTCTCCTGAACTCAAGAAACCCTGGAGTATTCCTTCGGTCAAACACTTGCTTATTCCTTAATTAATTTAATTACAGTCTGAACTCAGACAATTGTGGTTCATTTTAACACGTTACGTATTGCACAAGTGTGCTGTGTGGAATTATCATTAATCATGGAAAACGTTTCTAATCATGATTAATTTCGGTCTGCGCTCGTTAGACTATGTAGAATGTTGTGCTGCTTCCTGTGCAGTATATTTTCACATGTACCTATCATGTCTTAATATATTGGACAAATCACTATATTTTTTCCTTGTCTTCTTACATTGAACCTGGCAATGTATTAAGAAATATTCCAAAAGTTTCTTAATTTATTTTTCCAAATGACTTTAACTGAAATAAACAAAATTGTTCAAATATTATGTTTTTTACTGTGACTGCAAAACAATTTTTCCATCCTGTTTGACATTTGTAAAATCCATGTAACTAACAAAACAAAGTAACTTCTGTAAAATCCCTTAACTAACATTTGTGTCATCCTCCAGGAAGTGACATCGTTTTGGTGGGGAAAAAAGCACTTTAGTTAATATTAGCAATGGATTTGAGAAATTCTGTGGTTGGGTTGGGTTGGGTTGTGTGACTTTCCATCATATTATATAAAACAAGACCAGTTGTCACAGATAACTGATTTTTTAAAGATACCTGACAAAACGTTTTTTACAGTGTATTTTTCCCGGAGTTTACACCCTGAATCTCTGTTTTTTTTTTTCAAGCTTTGTTCTGAAAATAAGAATGGAAGTTGCTGAACTTGTAAGCAGCAATTGTCTCTAAATTGTCATATATTCAACATATACACCAATATTCAGTAGAGTTGGTCTTTTTAAGCAGGCAGTCAGATAACATGGTCTTGGCTCAACTTTGTTCAAAGAGTAAATTGTTGAATGAGCAAACATATTTTAAAAATGAGATTGAAGATTGGTGTATATTGAGTGCTTTGCAAATCAATAGAGAAAAACAGCTGATTTTTTATGTTAATTGTAGTGAGTACCACATGTTAGGGAAATTAAAGTTAAATGATCAGTTGAGATTGTGAAAAGATTTACATATTTGGATACAAGGTTTAGTTTCAGTTGAGAATGTAGACAATATTTTTTAGAAAAGCAACTCAAAGGATGTTTCTTATGCAGAAATTAAAGAGTTTTTGATGTTAGTCAATCAGTTTTGTAAATAGTGTGTAAAACTAAAAAATGAATATGGAATGGAAACCTGCAACCACAGAATAAGAATAAGTTGCAAAGGATAGGGAGAATGGGAGGGAGATGACTGGATAGGGAGCATTTGTAATGCTTACATCTTGGAAGAAGGTATAAGTTCCCCAAAGTTCTTTAAAATGTTGACAAAAACTCTTTTTTAACTGTGGCCGTTAGAATACTGAATGGAAATAGTTAAGAGTAAGCATGTTTTCTGAAAATTATTACTTTTATTGGGTGGTTGTTTTTCAAGAATTTGTATTGTATTTGCAAAACTCGTCTAATGAGAAGCCAAAGGAGAATTTCCACATCGATGGATTAACCATCTGTGAAATAAATCTAAAAAAAGATCAAACTTTTAATTATTTTATTAACTTTTATTGGGTGGTTGTTTTTAAGAATTTGTATGATTATTATTTGTGTCTTAACTGTGTATGTGTATAACTTGTGTCTAATGAGAAGCCAAAGGAGAATTTCCACATTGGTGGATAATCAATCAGTCATTCAGCCAGTCAATCAGTCATTCAGCCAGTCAATCAATCAATCAATCAATCAACCAACCATCCAATCAACCAACTGAGAAATAAACCAAAAAAAAAAAACTTTACAGAATATCACACATGCTGCCGAAGAACTCTGTAATTGCTTTTTAACAGCAAGATCTTCTCCCCCAAGCATGTCGTTGCACAAGAGTTTAAAGCACAAAGCTTCATGTTTTCTTAAGCAAAATTAATTGAGGAGTCATTAGATGTGACAGATTTAATGTGTCTGTCATATTCTGACTTTATGTTGAATAATTAAAAGCATGAAAGAGAGATTAATGTATGAAAATTTCTGCTGGGTATTAGTGCCGTAACGTCCGAAATGGAAAGCGTTCGCTGGGTTTGTATGTGTATCGTCACAGTGTGTAGTTCTACCCATGAGGGTCTGTCACAGCTGTAGCTGAAAGACACGTCCGTCACACACATGCATGGAGTGATTGGGCGATGAAGGGTTTGATGAAAGAGACTACATCTAATGAAAAGAGAAAATCTCCACAGATTTCAGACTGCCTGCAGGTGTTAAAACACATTGTTTGATGATTCACATTAGCTTGACCTATCATGACATTTTACATTGTAAATTTAAACATGAAGTAAATAAAAGTGTGATTGAATATTTGACGATATCTACACACTCAACTTACATATGTGAGAATTAACAAAGAGGCACAGAGAAAAGAGGCAGAAATGAAGTGAATAAGAAAGCATAAATGAAGTTTTCTCTGTCATGGGGTTCTTACAGAAAGCCATGGTGCATGTGCCACATTTTTTTCTTTTTCTTTTTTATCCTGTGTGTGTGAAAATGCCTTGAGCTGGACCAACTGCAGTCTTGTATAGATGATTGACAGTTATCAGCTCTCTCTTTCTCTTGAGTTTGTTTCTTTTTTGACAGGTCAGATTAGCTCATTATTTTGTTTGACGAGCTGTGTCGCACTGACCTGCTGAACATGTCCTATCATACGTACTGACGTGATAATAGACGCTTAGTTTAAAGGACTCTGAAAATGCCAGGGGCCACACAAGCATTGAACAAACAACTGTTGGTGTTATTCATATTATAATTATTATTATCAATATAAAAATTGACAAAATGATCTTTGATCTTAAAATATGCAGTCTTTCTCTTTTGGCAAAATGAATACCAGCTGCTTCTGACTGAAAATATCAAGCAGCAAATTATGGTTCTTGACTGTGACGAAAACAATTTACATTTTTTGCAAAAACCCCAAAACTTACCTATACGTACAGTTCTGTATAGTTTCCAAATGAAATGAATATTGGAGGTAGTAAATCACACAATTTATGATTACAGGGGCAGATTATTGTTTAATAGTTTAATTAATTAAGACATTTAATAATATTTTTGCATTGTTTACTCCTTACTGTCATGACCACGAAATAGTGCATGATTTGTAAAATACATTTTGACATCTGCATTACACAACTAGCTCCATATGTGTGGTTTTCTGAAGTAATAAACTTTCTCTTCTCATTAGCTCTCTTGGTACAGCACTGCAATATGAGTCCCGTGAAGTGGTAAAAGAGGTCAAAGACTTGATGAAACAAGTTAAAATATCATGGTTACTTCCACAAATGCATTTTTTTAATCTCACATTTGCTTTTATTAACCCTATTGGTTAGGTTTAGGGATGGGGTTTAGTGTAGGGGGTACGTTATTTCCAAACGTGATACAGTATTAACCTTTTGCCTCCATTCATCATACATTTCATTTCAAACTGCCCCAATTCATACAACCAACATGATAAAAGATCTGTTTGGTTACAAACATTCTTCCAAATAGCACCCTTTGTGCTTTGTGCTCAACCGAAAAAAGAAATTTATTTTTGGGTGAACTATCCCTCATTACATAATATGTCCTGCCGCAACTTCTTGTTTCAACAAGAAACATGAAACATGTAGCTGTATGAAATAAACAGGAAAGAAAAGTGTGGGTGTGAACACATTGCAAATAACATTTCCACCCTGGGTGGCTTTAATTTGATTTTCTGATTGTACAATTTGCCATCTTAAAGTTGTGTGTGTAATTTCTGCGCCACTAGGGGCACCAAACAGAATTGCAATAATAAAGAAGTTTCTAAACGGGATTCACAACTCTCCTAAAACCCTAGGTAGCCTCTTCTGTGATTAGCACAGCAATTATACACCTTTAAAATTAACATTTGCACTCGTTTTTCAAATTTAGCCAACGATCAAAGTCGCTTGGGGTGGTTTGTGAATGCTAGTTCATCGACGTTAGAAAGGACGGCAGTGGCCGATAAATCAGTGACTTGCGGGTCCTGACAGTGTGCCATTTACACACAATAAATGGCAGTACACTAAACTAAGCTCAGGCAGACTAGCTGATAACTGAGTTGTTCATTTTCACATGTGCATGCTAAACCTGCGTGATAAACGAGATGCCTTCTAGCGTTTTTTTTCCCCTTCCACTCGCTTTTTATCACGCCGCCAGACACATATAGCTCTCTCTCTCCGTCTCAATGTTTTCTCAATATTATGTTAGTTCAGCACAGATTTTTCTCACTAGTCTCAGGCTATTGTCTCATTTCTCTCTCTCAGGCTTTATTTAATTTTAATACTGTCCCAGAGTCTCAAACTAGCCACTCCAGCCTCTGTCATTCCAACAGGTTAGTGCTGGTTTGTATATCTTGTGTGATCATGATGTTACAGTATCTAGATGATACACTAATGCTTAGCATCACCTCAAATTTATATCAAAGTCAGAGAAGCTCAAAATTGTGGTCTTTCATGTTATTTTAAAGGGGTAATGAATTGAGAAATGAACTTTTCCTTGAGCTTTTGATAAGAGGTCATTGTACTATAACAACATCCTGTAAGTTTAAGAACTGAAAACTGATTTGATAGCCCAATGAAAGCATTTATTGACACCAGGCTCCTGGAATGTGCCTATCCATGAAACACCACCTCCGCAGAAGAAATCAACTCCTACTTCATCATTGCATTGCCCTGCCCACTGGTGTGTTAGTGAGATGACGAGGAGAGAAGAGTGATACGGGACTAAAAATAACATAACCTTTCTTTTCGGCGTTGACTTTGCAAACAGATTTTTACGATGGATTCGACAGTAATGCAACAACATGTAAGTAACTGTGTTAATTCTAATGCCTGATCTGATATGTAATGTTTTATGTACAGTCAGTTGTTCTTTGTCTATGTATGAGTAAACGTTGTTTCTCTTAGCAGGATGAAAATAACCCTTATTTAAACGATGCTTAAATTATATATAGAGAAAGCAAGCTGTCAATCAAACAGTGAAAATCAATCAGTGACTGAGTTCTGCACTTACTCCAAAACTCCCATTTTATTCAACGAATCTCTTATATATATTGTGTTTGCACTGTTTGTTATGATGAAAGCATTCGTTAGTGTGCAGAAATTGAGTTGCAATGATGGGATCGCTGCATTCATGTGCTCAACATGTCTGTGATCGGCTACATGATCATCACTGCAACCTTTGATACCACAATCTAAATATAATGCCATAGATCTACTGTAAATGCAATGCTATAATGAACACTTTTCACGATTAGTTAAGCTTGAGAGCTGTAATAGTAAAAAAAAAAAACATTCAAAAAATTTTTTTGAGAGAGTAATTCTTAGCTATTTCATAAGCAAAGAAGTAAGTCAATCACAGCAGTTGGTGTTTACACTGAAGTCTCACAGCAGACACAGAGTGTTCAAATCAGAGGGCTAAAATCAAGGTAGGAAAAAATCCTTTTATTTCTGTATTATGAGGGGTTTTTTTAATGTAAAAAGCATACTAACATAAGTGCATCCCAGGAAACATAAAACAATAAAGCAAAGCATTTCATGATTTCCCTTTAAACTGCAGTGGTAATTTCTGTGCAACTTTTGGCACCAAACATGCAAATGTAAGTAGAAAAGTTCAACAAAACAAGCTTTGAATTTTGGCTTGACAAAGACTTGTTACAGAAGGTAATGTAGGTACAGTTAACACAGAAAGTTATACAAGTCTACAGTAGTTTGCATGGTTTGGTTTTGTGAAAATATATTTTTAAGATATTTTTAGAAGTTTAAAGAAATAGATGATAGACAGAAACAGATACATAGACATACAGATAGATAGATAGATAGATAGATAGAGAGAGAGAGAGAGAGAGAGAGAGAGAGAGAGAGAGAGAGAGAGAGAGAGAGATAGATCTATCTTCAGGGAGAAAAGAAAAAAAAAATCTTGACTCTGAGCTGAATCTAAACGTGACCCATCTAACCCTGGTCTGACCCTCAGATATGGCTTTTAAATGTCTGAAGTATGTTGAAACAGTTTTTGTACCTTACATCTGAAATGTAACTGGAAATGTATGATGATGAATATACATATTTATATTGAGTGTTGAAACGCTATGGGACAGCAGCCAAATCCTCTGAGTGGGCATGGAATTATTTATTAAAATAGTTAAAGACTACTTTACATACACATACTGCATCCAGTATCAACTGCAGAGTTTTATTTCTAATGCACAGTTCTTAAAATAAAGTACTAATGTTGTTTTATTTCATTTCCCCATTCATTCTTATGGTAGTTAATGGGTTATAATCAAATACATTTAAATTATACCTAAATGTTTAATTTATTGACATTAAAACATGTTTATGTGGACATAATTCTTATCATTTCAACCCCATAACTTCATACCTGAAACATTGGGAATGTAACAGAGTTGAATGGTTTTTGCATATGAAAGAGATGCCATGTTTTCATTTAGTTTTTTTTTTTAATAATAATGTGTGATTTGTTACAAGACACAATGAAACTGGGGGATATACTAGATTTAGATCAAGTCAAATTAGATAAATTCAAAACTTAATGTGAAGTTGTTGAAATAATTATGTACTTTGAGGTTAAAGTAAACCGCAGGTAATTGAAATATTAACACAAATGCTGCTTTTTCCCTGAGAATGATTCCCTCCCTCCTTCCTCCTTCCCTCCCTCTCTCACACACACACACACACACACACAAACAAGTGCACATTTGCCTAAGATCTCTTTCATCCTTTAAGAATTCACACCATTACGTTCATAATCCCACATGAAGGAGCAAGACCGCAGTGGTCTGAACATTCACAGCATACTGCAGAGGAGCTCTCAGGATCCTCTCATAGCAGCATAATAACCTGACACCTGAGACAGCTCCTCAACCCCTCCAGGGTGACAGTTTATCCCCCTGCCCCTGATCTGCCCCGGGGCTGGGCAACTGAAAGTGTCATCTCAGCTTCATAGGGTTCTGGGAAACTCCTTCTGGAGAAGAGCAAGAAAGATACATTCATATACTTCAGGATAATCATTTTATAAGTCATTGAAGGGTTCTATAAACAGGAAACAATCTGCATTACCAAGTTTGCAATATAGCTATCACATCCCAGAATCTAATGCTGTGAGATTTTTTGATAGTTATTTGCACTTTCAAATTTGCATGTTTGCATATTCAAATTTGGCGTGCCAGATTTGATATCAATGATGGTGAATAGCATTGTTATTGATACATGTGTTTCTGTTCCGGACTGTTTTGTTGTCATGTCTCACATGTGCTCTTTGTTTTGGTTTTGTCCCACCACTCATTTTTCATCATCATCATCAGCTGTGTCTTGTTAATTACCTTGTTTCTCCCATTGTTTGCACCTGTATATGACCCCTGTGTTTTCCCTCAGTCCTTGTCCGTTCTCGTTTGTGTTAAGATGTCTTTTTGTGTTCTTCCCAACTGCATCATCATTAAAATACTTTATTATATTTACTCATTCGTCTCTGCGCCTTCCTGGATACACATCACCATAACAGAAGAACGGACCTAAAACCGATTGAAGATGCAAGCAGAAGACTGTCTTTGGGGAATTCGGCAGTGTGGAGAGGTATGTGGTGGAGTTTATCGAGCTCTCCCATCAGGTGAACTAGCCCGACGCCATTCTTAATGTGGCGTTTCAGATGGGACTGGATGCAAATATCATTCGCTCTCGGGAACATTTGTGTGATTTCTCTCTTCTCGAGTTGATTAATTTGATTCTCCATTTAAACGGATCTGATTTTGAGGTAGAGGAGTGTGTTCCTCGTCCAGCCCCATCTGAGACTCACATGGCCACGCCAGTTCACCTCTCGCTGATTTCCCTCACATACCCCTCCAATGGAGCCGACCATGTCTGCCTGCCTATACTTCCCCGTAGCAGTGGGCAGGGCTCTGACCCATATGTCTGACCTTGGTGGCCGGATGGACAAGGAGGCCACTTCGCTCTGGCCACATTAGATCACGACCATGCCCTGGACTGTGCCCCAGACAATCATCAAAATATCAAAATATACAGGATTAGGCACCCCTGCCTTAAAGAGCTATTTCTACCTGATTAAACTGAAAAAAAAAAGTTTGACAAATTGATGTATATATGCTGGTTCATCCATCCATACTTTCTCCAAGTTAATTTATCCTCTGAAGCAGGGGTAAAGTTTCGCTCCAACCCTAATCAAATAACACACCTGGACAAGCTAATCAAGGTCTTCATGATTACTAAAGTTACACCCAGGTGAGTGTTTTTTTTTTTGCAGCTAAACGCTGCAGGGCAGTGACTCTCCAGGTTCAACGTTCCCTACATCTGCTCAGAGGGGTCGCTGGGATGCTGGAGCCTAAAGCCCAAAGTATACAGTGGGTACAGAAAGTATTCAGACCCCCTTAAATTGTTCACTCTTTGTTATATTGCAGCCATTTGCTAAAATCATTTTAAGTTATTTTTTTTCCTCATTAATGTACACACAGCACCCCATATTGACAGAAAAACACAGAATTCTTGACATTTTTGCAGATTTATTAAAAAAGAAAAACTGAAATATCACATGGTCCTAAGTATTCAGACCCTATGCAGTCTATTTCTTCTGATCATCCTTGAGATGGTTCTATACCTTCATTTGAGTCCAGCTGGGTTTGATTATACTGATTGGACTTGATTAGGAAAGCCACACACCTGTCTATATAAGACCTTACAGCTCACAGTGCATGTCAGAGCAAATGAGAATCATGAGGTCAACGGAACTGCCTGAAGAGCTCAGAGAATTGTGGAAAGGCACAGATCTGGCCAAGGTTACAAAATAATTCTGCTGCACTTAAGGTCCCTAAGAGCACAGTGGCCTCCATAATCCTTAAATGGAAGACGTTTGGGATGACCAGAACCCTTCCTAGAGCTGGCCGTCCGGCCAAACTGAGCTATCAGGGGAGAAGAGCCTTGGTGAGAGAGGTAAAGAAGACCCAAAGATCACTGTGGCTGAGCTCCAGAGATGCAGTCGAGAGATGGGAGAAAGTTGAAGAAAGTCAACCATCACTGCAGCCCTCCATCAGTCGGGGCTTTATGGCAGAGTGGCCTGACGGAAGCCTCTC
The DNA here is from genome assembly GCA_038088235.1 of Zacco platypus. Lineage (NCBI taxonomy): Eukaryota > Metazoa > Chordata > Actinopteri > Cypriniformes > Xenocyprididae > Zacco > Zacco platypus. Next base: position 19,751,393 of record CM076065.1, on the reverse strand, counting down.
CTCAGTGCAAGACACATGAAAGCCAGCATGGAGTTTGCTAAAAAACACCTGAAGGACTCCAAGATGGTGAGAAATAAGATTCTCTGGTCTGATGAGACCAAGATAGAACTTTTTGGCCTTAATTCTAAGCGGTATGTGTGGAGAAAACCAGGCACTGCTCATCACCTGTCCAATACAGTCCCAACAGTAAAGCATGGTGGTGGCAGCATCATGTTGTGGGGATGGTTTTCAGCTGCAGGGACAGGACGACTGGTTGCAATCGAGGGAAAGATGAATGCAGCCAAGTACAGGGATATCCTGGACGAAAAGCTTCTCCAGAATGCTCAGGACCTCGGACTGGGCTGAAGGTTTACCTTCCAACAAGACAATGACCCTAAGCACACAGCTAAAATAATGAAGGAGTGGCTTCACAACAACTGTTCTTGAATGGCCCAGCCAGAGCCCTGACTTAAACCCAATTGAGCGTCTCTGGAGAGACCTAAAAATGGCTGTCCACCAATGTTTGCCATCCAACCTGACAGAACTGGAGAGGATCTGCAAGGAGGAATGGCAGAGGATCCCAAAATCCAGGTGTGAAAAACTTGTTGCATCTTTTCCTATTATTAGATCAAAAGGGTGCTTCTACTAAATACCGTGCAAAGGGTCTGAATACTTAGGACCATGTGATATTTCAGTTTTTCTTTTTTAATAAATATGCAAAAATGTCAACAATTCTGTGTTTTTCTGCCAATTTGGGGTGCTGTGTGTACATTAATGAGGAAAAAAATGAACTTAAATGATTTTAGCAAGTGGCTGCAATATAACAAAGAGTGAAAAATTTAAGGGGGTCTGAATACTTTCCATACCCACTGTAATTTAAGTATACACCTTTTACGTGCATTTCATCATCAGAAAAGTACCCGCACACTGTATTTATTTGCAGTAATTAGTTTATCCACAAGGTGCCCTGGGGGCATCGATTCATAAGGTAGTTGAAGAAAACCTGCATAAACAGAACAGACCTGAACATATGCAAGCTACAGTGACAATGGAGGACTACACGGATGACAAATTGTGCGAAGAGGTTAGAAAGTACCCTCATTTGTACAATTCTAGCATGAAAAAATATAAAGCTATTTACATGGGTTGTAACTAGTGGCGAGAGATTGCTCAACTGCTTATACTGGACAGTACTAGATAAAAAATAACATGTAATTTTTATGAAGAAATTACTTTTCTGATACTTTTATGATGTTTGTTTGTTCTTTTTGGAGATTGACAGCCCTGGCTGAGGCATTCTTTCATTGTATGGAACATTGTGTGTACATCTTCTTTTATGTTACATGGCTGAAAGTAAGTCACAAGGGTTTGGGATGACGTGAGGGTGAGTAAATTATAAAATAATTTCCATTTTTGGTGTAAAGTAAACTGACCCTTTAAATGTCCATAAAGCTTTGTCAGTATGGGTCTGCAGTAAGTGTTTGGTCGTAATCTGTAAGAGGAGGACCTTAAAAACAATCAGCCCAGGGTGCGTGTCTTACTTTTGTTATTAAGACACCCTCAAAAAATCAGACAGCATCATATCCAAAGAGCAGCCAGAGAGATATGAGAGGATGGAAATGAGAAGAAAGAGAGAGAAAGTCTGCAGGCCCTGCCTCCTCACGTCATGGTCAAATCATGTGTACAACCTGTTTCCAATAATCTGTTAAATTTGATAAAGAGGGCCTGTATTATATTACAAAGCCCAGGGGCCAGTTGGACTTCTGCTATCATGAATACATTTTACTCTTATAATAATGTTGCGCCTTCAATCGCCTAGCAAAGTAAAACTTACGCTCTCTGAAAATCAAGTCAGACGGTGACACCTGTATAAATGGAGAGATGATGAGACTGTAATATATTTATGCTTGCTGCATTAGTGCTAAAAGACTCCTACAGCTGTGTGGGTTAGAGAGATGGGCTGAGCTATGGGAAGTGTGAATATTACTCCAACCGACTACACTCCACAATACATCTATGAAGCTAAAATACTTTGAACTACAGTATAATCATATCAGAAAAAATAACCACAGCAAAAGTGTTGGGTTGGTGCTGGCAGTGTACAAAGTGAGGTGAGCTCAGTCTGTAGCATTATTACTTCTGCATCTTCAAACACTTATGCAGAAAAAGAATGCTTTCCATGAAGCCTGTATGTGGGTGTAGCTGATGCATAACATCAGCATAACACATCCATAATTTTTTTTTTTTTTTTAATCAACAAAAATATTTTAGGTTCAAATTTAAATGAAAATATGGGAAGAATTTATTCACTGTTTTTAAACTTTTTTTCCCCATCTCTTGCTCATTTTAATTGACATACCTCAAAGTTACATTTTCCTGAAAATTTTCCCACCAATTTTAAATTGTACACATTATTTGCATGTATTAGCCATTAGAGATACATGCATAATAAGAAAAGTAAAATCCTATTTTAGATCAGTAGAGTATTTTGCGAGTAGAGGATGTCACATTACTCCACTTTTAGACATGCAGTCGCGAACTTCTCTAAGCACCTCCCCCTGTGAGAATCGCCCCCGCCATTTTGAAGTGTGCTCCACTTGGAAGTGTATATGGACAGAACCTTATCCCCTCGATTTTGACAGAGGGAGCGAGTTGATTGCGATGTACAACTTGAACTGTAGTTCAAAACAGCTCTATATCTCACAATTGAATTTGAGAATTAATATTGCATAATAGTGTATAATCTATTAATTATGTTGAGATTTAATCGCATAATACTTGTATCTACCTTGTGTTATGTTCACAGTCAAAGTTTATTCTACTAATTTTATTTTTCTCCAACAGCTCATATACCTATAGGATTTTATATATTTGCTCTAACAACTTATATGCATATAGAATGGCGCATTAAACAAATTCATAAGTAAAAAAGGGGTTTAAATAACAAATCAGCCATAGTGAATTCTAAGTTATCAAGTGCTTAGTGCATTCCTTTTAAACCTTACGCACTATTTCCTCCAGTGGTAGGCACTCATGCAACGTATGCAATGGACCCTTTTCACGGACTGTGATGACGTGTTTTAACGGTCATCATCATCGTAAATTTTTTATACTTTCATTTAAAAAAAAAAAAAAACTATGTACATTTATAACACTATACTTAGTATTGTATTACCTTTTCATCAAATTACAAAAAAGTTACTGCTTTGGGGGTGTTTCTAATGCAGTTGCTGTGGGAGTGACAGTAAAGCTGACATTTTTCTCTCTTCTGACTGCCGTTATCAATCTCTATTTTTCACCCCTGTTTTTGAAAGTTGTAAAAACACTTTTGTTGTGTTTTTATTTTGCTATTTGAGGAAATGTGGGCACAAAAATATATATTTAATGCAGTCTCTCATTCACCTCCATAGAATGTTACTATGACGACTTCCGCTTCGAGAAACTCGGACACGTGAAAATGTTCTTTGATGCACATCTGAGTCCACCAGAAGCCGGGAAGTTAGCAAGTGAAGGGCATAAAAATTTAGAGTGGAACACAGCCCAAGCCATCAGTCCTATCAGTCAAGAATGAGAAGGAGTATGAAAAATATGAGGGATTGATGACATCAGCCAAAAAGTTGTTTTAAAGGTGTTGGAAGTTATCACATTTTAACGAAAGAAGGACTGAAGAATGAAGAAAAACTTTTTTTTTTTTAATTTTATTTGGATCATTTGGATAAATTTTATGGATCACCTTAGTCCAATGTTAATGAAGAAGGTTTAAATTGAAGTATGTTAAAACAAAGTAAACTAAGGCAATAAACAAAGATAGAAAACAGCATGCTATACAGAAATAATATCGTACAAAGAACTGAATGCACGGAAGAACTTAAATACACAGTGATAATGAACTAAATACAGACAGGTGTGCTCATTAAATGAATGTCCATGACAACTGATTAGTGGCGGGAAACTAGAACAAAGGAAACAGGTAACTGAAGAAAAACAAACTAAAAGTCCATAAAAATTAAACCAATACTAACTAAACGTGGCAATAATACACCTGACGATATGTTGCAATATAAAGCATTGTGAATTATTTTATAATTATATTATCCTGTATAATGCCTTATATATAAAAAAGAAACAATTTAATATGTGAATTAGCCTGCCTGATCTGCAGGTCAGTTATAAATTGTGTTTCATCTCTTTTTCTTGCATGTCCTGCAGCGGAATAACAAAAGCTTGTTCATGTTTCATTAGCCCTACACAAATATTTGCTTGTTTCCTCTCATCTTCCTGACCTCTGACCTCTGACAGACATGCAGTCTGAATACTGACCGCATGCGCATTATACTGTATTAGTCCAGTCAAGTCACCTTTATTTATATAGCGCTTTTTACAATGCAAATTGTGTCAAAGCATCTTTACATAATAATTGGCAAATAATTTTTGGCTGCACATCAGCTCTTAAAGAAAATGGTGTCACTGTCCAGCTTAAATAAATTCAGTATGGATTCATTCCATTGTGAAAATCAATAGTTATTAATTTAGTTAATTTATCTGTATATCAGCACTGGAGAAAACACTGATGTAATCGTCCAGCTTAGTTCAGTTCACAAACAATGGTGTCAATGCAGGCTGATCAAAAACATTGTTGAATATCAAGTGTCCCCAACTAAGCAAACCTAAGGAAGCGGCAAGGAACTCCAACAGGTGACATCAGGTGACCAAAAGGTGACAAAAATGGAGGAAAAAAGGTTAAGGTGATCGTGATGTTCGTAATATAACTATCTTACTGACCTTTACTTTAATCTTGGCCCAATGACAGTGTAATCACTCACAGTAGATTCTATTACACCAGGAGAAAATGTGAGTGTTTGTTATCATTCACACTGATCTTACCCTGAGTTACACCCACAGGACACCTACACATCAAACTGTCACAGCACATAACACTCTGGCGTGACAATGAAGTTTACGCTGTCAGATAGTTTCCATCCCTGTGTGGTGAACAAAGCATGCTGAATCCGGTATGGAATGCTATATTATGATTGCTTCTGTTAATGCTTCAGCCAATTAGAGACGACAGAGAAATTATAGTTTCCGCTAAGGTATTTGTGACTTTTCATCTCGCAATTCAGACTTTTTTTTCTCGCAGTTGCGAGTTTACATCTCGCAATTCTGGCCTTTTTGCTTGAAATTGAGTGTTTACATTCCACAACTTTTTTACAACTTTTTTTCCTCATAGTGAGTTATAATGAGAAAAAGAAGAAAAAAGTCATCTCACATTAACGACTGGTTTCATAGACAAGGCTTATGCCTTTTCCCAGACTAAAATGCCTGTTTGAACTGTTTTAACTGAAAACAACCATTGTTTTGTCTCAAGATGCACACCAGCAATGTAACTGCAGCTGTCAATTTTCCATCTTAAAAACAAAAATATGAGAACAAGATGGAAGTTTTGGGCACCTGTATTCTATATACAGTACAGTGATTTCAATCACTAAAAACTGAGGGTCGATTTTATAAAAAGCTGAAAAACACTGTGCAAATTTAGCAAAGTTTAACACTAATTAAGGACTTGTTGATCTGGGTTTTGCACCACTTAATTTTAAACACAGATTAACTACGCAGAAAGACCATTACAATGGCTGATCAAGCAGCATAGGCGGAGAGTGATCATCATCCAGGCTAAAGAATCCTTTCTGCAACCCCACCATTAAAGTGCCTTAATGTACTAAAACAGTGATATTAAAATATCAAATTCAGTTTTACCCATTTTGATGATGTATATTACAGGCGAGTAGATGAGCCCAGAATACGAACACAATGCACTTTCTTTATAATGGTTTTCGATGGAAAAAATGCTTAACAACAAACCTCAAGTTGCATTAATGCTCAGGTACAAAGTATGCAAAATCAATAAGGTGTACATTGAATTTGGTGAATAGCCTTGTTTTCTCCTCCAGGTGGGCGTTGCTTTAATGTTGTGACGTCACGTGAAAATAATAGGGCTGCAACAACAAATAGATAGAACGGACAAATCATCGCCAACGATTGTCCTTATCGATTAGTCGCGTCTGCTCACCTTGTATGAAAAACTTCCGTCAGTCGCGCCAAATTACAGCATTTGAATAAGGCCAAATGGACAAAATGCAACTAGAAATAGTGGAGGAAACAGAGCGAGCTGCTGCGGGACAGGTACCAAAACACTATTCCAAGCGCCTGGAAACATGAGAATTCTTTATTTTAAGCCTCAACATAATGCTTAATATTTAACATGGCTTGTCTTGTCAGACGATTTGACTGACGCGCGTGCGTCCTCAGCGCAAACTTTCAATTTACGTTTATATCCTTGTCTTTAAATGTTACAAATGTGACACGAGTTTTTCCATTTTGCATCCTGGCTAGTCCCGACAGTCTGCATTAAAGGGATAGTTTACGATGGCCCAGTAGTGCACAACACAACGAAATTTAAAAAGCGAACATAAGTTCGCAACACAACGGAAATAAAGCCACAACACAACGGAAATAAAGCCACAACGGAAATGCTCTCGGTGCTCAGTAAAGTTAGATTTCCTTGCCACTGTTCTAAGACTCCAGAGTCTTAATATACCATGATTAGTTTTAAATGTGTAAACGTTGTATATCGACATGAAATATTAATTAAAAATCACATTTGTGCACAATAGCTTCATATTTATTACTGTGAATGATTCGACACGCTACCAAGGCGCATGGTGAAGGGAACGTCTGCCGATTCCACCGAGTGGTTAAAACGAATACTTTGTATTAATTATAATGACTTTGTTTTAACAATTAAAAACAGACATGTTCAAATTCCAAAGCTTGTTAGTTCCTGTTGGTAAGACTGACTTACTACAGGTAACATTTTGTCAATACCTCCCTTCATGTAGCCTACTTACATCAAACAATTATTTACAGGAAAAAATCACTGTAATTCTCCAAAAGGTTTTTTGTTGTTGTTAAAATTGTGGCAATACCTCCTTTTATGTACACTACACAATTAGCATATATATATATATATATATATATATATATATATATATATAAATTTATTTATTTATTTATTTATTTTTAGTGTAATTCACTTAAAAGTGTTTTTTCATGTTCCAATGCTTGTAGTAGTTTCCTATTAGTACGACTGACTTACTGCAGGTGAAATAATACCTGTATGTATTGTCAAAATAGTAAGTCAGTCTTACCAATAGAAACCTAGTACAAGCTTTGGAATTTGAACATGTCTGATTTTAAATGTTAAAAGTAATTTTAATGAATACAAATTATACGTTTTAACCACTTGGTGGAATTGGCAGACGTTCTCTTCGTCAATGTGTCAAATCATTCACAGGTATTTTTTCTGTCGACTAATCTAACGATTATTTTTTTGATTAGTTGACTACTCTAACGATTATTTTTATTAAAATATTTTTAATTAATCTAGTGATCTTTTTTTTACGTAAGAAGTTAGAACTAATTTAGCAGTTAATTGAGGTGTAGAAACACTGGGACACGCCATTATGTAATAATACGATTTGATTTTGATTAAAAATAAGCCACTTATGTGTGGTCGTCCAGTGGTAGACATTTGAACTTTAAAATGAAGAGTGTCAAAGACTTTCTACACAGTCTTAAAAGGAACTTTGATAGTGTTCAAGCCATTGAACAAACATCTCCTGAACCATGTATTTTTCCTCTTGCGCTGTCTGTAATGTAGGGCGTCTTGTGATTGGTTGTCAAGCCAGCCAATCAGAATTTAGCGGCCTCATCTCTGATTGGCTGGAATTTTTGCACATTGTAACGCTGGTTTATGTTGAGCACTTCGGCGTTTAGCGAGCGCGCAGGGCGGGTATCAGGAGCGCGAGCAACTGAAACTTTGCACGTGCGAAAGAGAATGTCCGCGCACATCCAAATAAACTTCTTTGAAATGCAAAAGTGATTTTCGTTCGCTTGAAATATTTTCTTATTTGCGAGACAAAGATTTTCTCCCCAACTCAGTTCACGCTATCTGACAGCAGTTCACGCGAAATGCCCTTTTGCACGTTCAAAATATGATCTTGCGCGGGCAAAAATTTGGCAGAGATCCAATTCCATAGGTGGTACGCCATTTCGGTTTTGCAAAGGGAACAAAGGATCATTTTATTTGGCCTCTGTTTAAAGTATTCCCATACTTTTGATAATCGTGGTCTTGGTTTTTGTGATAGAATGGAACTTTCTCCATTCCCAGGAGCAGAAGCTGCCATTACGCGAGATGAATGTAAACCGCGTGACGCGTCGACGCATTTCACGCACATCGACGTATTTTCGTAGTCGACTTAATCGATGACATCGACGCGTCGTTGCAGCACTAAAATATGAAGCTATTGTGCACAAATGTGATTTTGAATTAATATTTCATGTCGATATACAATGTTTATATATTTTTTAAAACTAATCATGGTATTGTAAGACTCTGGACTCTTAGAAAAGTGGCAAGGAACTCTAACTTTACTGAGCACCGAGAGCATTTCCGCTGTGGCTTTATTTCATTGTGTTGCGGCTTGTTTCCGTTGTGTTTTGAACTTATGTTTGCTTTCTCACTTGTAAGTCGCTTTGGATAAAAGCGTCTGCTAAATGACTAAATGTAAATGCTTTCGTTGTGTTGTGCACTACTGGGCCACCGTAATAGTTCACCCAAAAATGAAAATTATGTCATAATTTTCTCCCTCTCAAGTTATTCTATCCAAACCTGTATACATTTCTTTGTTCTGCTGAACACAAACGAAGATATTTGGAAGAATGTTTGTAACCAAGAAGATCTCGCCCCCTTTTGATTTTTAGTAGGAAAAAAATACTAATGGGGGCTGAGTTTGGTTGATCTGCATAAAGTCCTCTTCAGAAGGTATATTTGTTTGCCTGTACTTTCAATGGATGGACAAAGAATGAGATCGTATTAAAAATATGTATATGACAGTATACAGTGGATTCCTGTGGTATCAATACTTTTCAAAGTAGCCTATCGTATCGAAGTTAAAAATTCTAGTATTGTGATAACACTAGTGCAAAGAGCCATTACTGAAAAAAGGTTGGGAAACACTGCTCTAGAGTACATTTTTCTCATTAACTATCGAGTTTATGGAGATTGAATGGCTTTTCTGAGGTAATGTTACCTGCTCTGACATGTTTACAAGCTGTTTTATTGACGTCTTTCCGTGGTTGAAACTGATTGGCGATTACATGAGACATTTCAGTAAGTTGTACCGTTTTTTTCAATATACCCTACATTTATGTTTATTTTGTTCTTTCGTATTTTTTTGTGTGGTGTAGCTTGTAGTAAAGAGTAAGAGATAACCAGTTTACATACACTCCTGCTTCCTTTGAACTGAGACTCTACAGCAATCAATCAAGACACATTAAAGAGCACCAAAACAGTATTTCACCTTTCACCCTAAGAATTGAATTATGTTCAAGAAAATTAATGTTTATTGTCAATAAATACTTTTTGCATTTATTTGATTCTTAGTAAATGTTATGAATATTGTAATACAGGGCAGAGGGATACTTTAAACCTTTTTTTTCTGCATTTAAACTGCATGTGTCATAAATGACACCTTTTCCTGAATTAACATGTCACATTAATTGGAAGTTTAACATCAAAGAACTAAAGAATACAGCGGCTCAAGGAAAATACATAATCTTACATTTGGAACATTCACACACCACAGAAGATCGCTCATCAACGTTCTTAAAAGCACACAACATTCTTCTCTCAATGACTTAAATCCTGTAATAAGAATGGCCCATAATCCTGTAATAAGAAGACAAGGAAAAATATTTAAGAGCATGCGACCCTTCCTGCAACTGGCCCCAGTGGGTGTTCTCATGCGACCAGACGAAAACATTGTTCACTTCCTATTTTTTATTAGTTACCAGAGCTCAGACCGGATGCCTCCTATTAGACGCACCATCAGACCTCTGTGGATTATTAATGGCAAAAATATTAAGAAGAAAGACCCACACGTTCCCTTTAGGGCTGAGAGAGTGTGTGTCTGCATGGACACTGGAGTTTGCGTGTTTGTTTGCATGTTTGTGCGACTGCGTCTGGGTCTCCCCGCTTTGCTAATTGGAGGCCTCCGCCGTTCTGTACTCCTGTCCTGCGTCTCATCCCCCAAGGTGGAGGGAATTACTGTGTCTCCCCCTATATTTAGCCCGTTTAAGGTTGTGGTCTGAAAGCTAAAGTCAAAAGATGCCATTCTTTATTAATGTCTGAGGCTATGAAATGGGTCGAGTTTCCTGCAGTCGCCCCAAAGGAATTCACCTTTTCAAATATAACGAATGCCTCAATTAAATTCCCTTTCAAACACCATGCTTATTTTTCGATAACAATCACTCTCTTTTCTCTTCCTGTGCTTTCTGCAGAGATGACACGTAAGAGCATGAGAGAGAGAGAACTGACTGAGAGAGACAGACTGAGGGAGAGATAGCGAGGCGAGGGACCAGCAGATGGCAGGGTAACAACAGTAATCACATCTAAAGAGCTCATCACATGTTTAGCATTAAGGGGTAACAATTCATCATCAATACAAATGCATCAAACTGAGTGTTTGACCCCAAAAGATGGTGTATCATTCAGCGACACACCTGTACCATCAGGCATGCTCTGGAGCACATGGAGTCTGAGTAAAGTACTTGAAAATAAAACAAGAACAAAGCAAAGGTGAAAACATTACAGTAGGTACCTGTTAACTGTGTGTTATCATATAAACTATTTTTACTGTAAAATTATGCGTTTATGCTTTCTAAAAATATAAATGTTAATAACATAATTTATGGTGACATATAAATTGTATTTAACAAGACAGTACTAGTACACGTTTGTCACAATGAACCATTCAATCTACATATTTTAGTTTAGAAAGCATTACTCACATAATAACTGCCAGTTAAAAGGTGGAAATATGCAATTGTTGCCTTAAGGATCTATTTCCATATAGATCACCTGATAATAATATGATCTGATATGATACCTGATAATGAAGTTTGTTAAAGTATTCATGTTAATGTAAGAACAGGGATGGCCATTGTAACTTGATTGTGGCGAGGATTCTGGTCTCATTCTCTTTCAGTTGTTTTAGCTGTAATAAATCAGAAGTGGCCACACATTCACAGAAAAAAAAAAAAGATTACTTCCGATAAATTAAATTATAATTAATTTTCTTAAGCATAAAAAAAAATCTGCTAATGCTGTATACTACACACAGGGAGCTCATTCTTGCACATTACTATAATATTAAAGGTTACAATTAACAACAGAGACCCAATTATTAAATTAAGTTGCTATTTATTTTTTAGATATAACAATCAACACTCACATAAAAACCCTCACATTTTATGCATACATGTAAATTGCATATAAGTTTATTTTGCATTAACTTCTGTTTCTACTCCAATTCCAATGAGCGACAAAGAGCGACAAAACGCATGTTTGATTTTCGTGATAAAATGGTCAGAATCTGAGAGATGTGACTTTGTATCTTATCGAAAGTAACAAAACACAGAGCTTATTGCAATTATTGGTGGTTAATGGTGGTTAAAAGTGGTTCTACAATTTCGTCGTTACACATGTGTACCGAACCGAAAGATGTGTACTGAAAGTTGTCAGCACGAATATGTGTACCGTTACACCCCTATACATCATATTTACTAAGACAATACATGAAGTTTTACAGTAAAATAACCAAAAAAGTTATATCACATCTTATATTATTTAAACAGTTTGTTCTAATTTTTGCTATTTGTTATGCTATTTAGTTAATGTCTAGTGCTTAATTTTTAGAGATAGATATATTACGGATCATGGAAAGACTGCAAGTAATGTCTATGAAAAAAAAAACATGTTTCATGAAAAAAGAGTCCCACTTTTTTATCATTTTTACTGTGTTTATATTAGTTCAAGTAGCTATATTAGGGTATAGATTATGATAAAGAGTATAGATTATGTTCTTATAACCTCTCAATTCCTTGGCACTCATCCATATTTGTAAATTTGCCTGTAAGAAATAGGGCAAATGGAATGATGTATTTCCTAGTTACCATTTAAATTTGATTGACAACATGAATTTGGCATGTCTTGTGCGGAGTTAAAAGCAAATGGATTCCAACAAAATACCGTTTAAGAGAATTGACCAACAGCTAACAACTAAATGCAGAAAACATGATGTCTGGCTGATGTACTGAAGAGCATTATAAGGATTGGACCGTCATAGCCAAAAACTTTTTCTCTGGCCTGTTGTTGTTTAACTCTTGTTGACTGTTTCCAATTAGCCTTGGGGGGGCAAAAAGGATTTGAAGGAAAATACAAACTTCTTCCATTCACTAACTCTTTAGTGGATGAAAACTGGATAAACATATATAGTGATTACGCACATTGATACATTTTCTCTTTTTTCCTCCTAAACTACTGTCTTCTGCAGTAACTAATAATGTTTGTTTGTTTTTTTTCACATATTATTGTGCTGACACTAAGAAACTAATAAGTTATATTTCTTATATAAAGAAGAGATAAGGAATCTCATCAAAACCAATGACCTTCTGGTCTGTAGGAATAATATACTACATATATAAGTTTATATATACACACACTGAGCTGTTGGTTTGCTTTTCTCTTCCTAAATACATAGTAGTTCATATTGGAAAAAAAGAACAAACATGTGTTTACAATAATTTGTTGAATTTTTCCATTAGCAGTGACTGATGTTTGTTGATGTATGCTGAAATTGGATGCAATGATCCCCTGTGACTGTCCTAACATCCAGCCAATGCTGCAAAATAAATCTTTCTGACTGCAATAAAAATGCATTAGGCTTCCACTACATATTATGTGTTGGAAACATTTCTGATTACATTCCATGTTGTCTGATATAGGACACAAAGATATCATTTAGTCAAATGGACATGATGTGTTGAAGGTTTCGTATCTTTTATTTCAGCTGAGATATGTTGAACAGTTTGAATGAATTACAAAATATTGTGTGTTTTTGACAGAGCCCCTGTCAGAAGACATAGGCGTTTATGAGATTCAGAAAGAAGTAAACAAATGAATAATTGGTTAGCAGAGGAATTGATGAATAAGGTGGTGTTGTGATAACACTTTACATAATCAGCCTTGTCATCACAAACTCATATTTAATTCATAATTCATTATTAAATTAATTAATAAACAACGTAACTTTAAATTGACTAAATTAACTCTCAAGGCCAAAAATGGACTCATAACATTTGAGATTTAAAGAACACATAATAATTACCTAATAAAAGTAATCTTTGTTTACATACAGTTCACAATGTCACTTACATGTCAATGTCACAATGACACTTTGTTCAATCCATTCATCCATCCATCCATTCAAAAAAAAAAAAAAAAAATCAATTAAAGGAGGTAATGTATATGTGATTTATGCTCATTAATAACGTTCCAATTTTGTGTGTACTTTCAGAACAAAATGGTGAGACAGGTATTTAGTATGCATTTTAAACAGTGGATGAGCAGGAGCAGAGTTGTTAATTTGTGCACTTGTATCAGCGAATGCAGGTGTCTCGATCATGTTCATATCCAGCATTTCATAAGTGATATAATCCATTTCTCTGGGCTCTTCTTCAGTGTCACACGAAGAAATGGGCTGCCTTTGCTCTCTGGAAATTGGGAGCCATTTATGGCTGTCCAGCTGCAAGTTTGTGAAAAATCGTCAGGCCTGAAGGAATATCAGAATGACATATCACTCACATGAACTATAGGATAAATGTACAAAACTTTTTTTCGCCCCTTTTCTTTTATATATAAAGTACATGTGTGTGTGTGTGTGTGGGGGGGGTGTCCTACTATTTTTAGCAACCTATTTATAAAAATGAGTTGGTATTGAGAATGAAATGATGAAACCAGTCTACAACAGTAGTGCTATCACACACACTGTGGTCCATGCTAATTAATTTGGAATGAAAATGAGATATATCTGGATAAAGCATAGCAGACCTAAAAACCTACTTAAATAGAGCAATCACAATCTTCATTTATTTTGCTCCTCGTTCTTTAATTGATTATTTAAAGCAAAGAGCTATCCGGCTAAACCCTTGGGGCTGGCGTCAGTCTGGCACAACAGTAAAAAAATAAAATAAAAATATATATGTATATAAACATTTACTTAAAATGATTGCTTATGTTCTAAAACTATACGCATATTCTGTGTAGGCCCTACCATTTTATTATAGTGTATAGGCCTATATATATATATATATATATATATATATATATATATATATATATATATAGAATTATATAATACTTTTTCTTATGTACTATAACGTGTAATGAAACAAGCAGCAAACTGTAGTGTGGTAATGCTTTGTATCAATACAGTATTATTTAAAGAGTTAGTTCACCCCAAAAGGAAATTTCTGTAATTAATTACTCACCCTCATGTCGTTCCAAATCCGTAAGACCTTCATTCATCTTCGGAACACAAATAAAGATATTTTTGATGAAATCCGAGGGTTTCTGAACCACGTATAGGCAGCAACGCCATTGCTTTTGAGACCCGAAAAAGGTCTGTAAAGACATCGCCCATGTGACTACAGTGGTTCAACCATAATGTTATGAGGCAATGAGAATTCATTTTGTCAAGTCAAGTCACCTTTATTTATATAGCGCTTTTTACAATGCAAATTGTGGCAAAGCAGCTTTACATTAATAATTGGCAAATAATTTTGGCTGCACAGCAGCTCCCAAAGAAAATGGTGTCATTGTCCAGCTTATTCTATATATTATTGATTCATTCCGTTGCAAAGATCAATAGTTATTAGTCTAGTTAATTTATGTATATCAGCACTGAGAAAACAGTGATGTAATCGTACGGCTCAGCTCAGTTCGCATACAACGGCGCCAATGCAGGCATACTAAAAACACTGCTGAATATCAAGCAAGTGTCCCCAACTTAAGCAAGCCAAAGGCAACAGCGGCAAGGAACCAAAGCTCCTACAAATGGAGAAAAAAACCTTGGGAGAAACCAGGCTTAGTTGGGGGGCCAGTTCTCCTCTTGTCCGATTCTTGTCCGATACTCAGGGAGAGTTACAGGTCATTAAACCAATTTGGAAACGCAACAGTCAAAATATTTTATCCAGTTCCATCTAGTTTAAGATCTTTTTGATCACGCCGGTATGGGACGGTTTGTTGTGTGCAAAAACAAAACAAAAATAATGACTTTATTCAATAATTTCTTCTATTCTATGTCAGTCTCCTACACAGTTGACGCAGTGTATGTAGTGCAGTGCTTCCATATTCTACGTCAGAATGCTGACTCATTGGAAGAGAAGAAATTGTTAAATAAAGTTATGTTTGTTGTGTTTTTGACGTTGATGCCTATGTGTGGTTCAGAAACCCTCGGATTTCATGAAAAATATCTTTATTTGTGTTCTGATGATGAACTAAGTTCTTATGGGTTTGGGACGACATGAGGGTGAGTGCTTAGTGACAGAAATTTCATTATTGGGTGAACTAACCCTTTAATATGACTGAATTAACTTCACTAAATTAGGTTACACCAGTTAGATCATGTAGAAATAGCTCTTTAAAGGTAGGGTCGGAGAGGCTAGTAATAGTAAGATAGCTTTGAAAGCATAAGATTCCTCCCTCCCTTCAGAGCGCACCTCCTCTAAAAGACATGGACAGCAGAGTCTGCAAAGCATTGACACTAAGACACTAAATTACCTCTTATCTCAAAGCATATAGTGTTACAATTATAATGAATGTAATCAACTTAACGAGCTCTTACTTGTTCCACCTGACTGCTGCAGATTCATTTTGGCATTGATAGTGTTGACAGAACACCAGTATGTGTGACACTAGTTTGTGCCTTGGCAGTCTGGGCCTAATGGTTAGAGAGTTGCGGGTTCAATTCTCAATACTGGCAGGAAATAACTGAGGTGCCCATGAGCAAGTCACCTAACCCCCTGGGTGTCTGTGTCCATGGTTTGCAGTGTGTGTCTGTTCTCTACTTCTAATAAGTTTTGAGTATGGGTTGCGCAAAAATCCGAGTCTGAGGATGTGAACAGCACTGGGTTGAAAGTCACGGGTTGCCATCTTGGACTGAATTCAATGATTGGACAAAGATATTTTGGTCCTGAGACTTCCACAGAAGATATCTGTAATTTTATTCATTTATTTATTTATTTATTACTCAGGCCACCTCTATTACTGCATTGCTATCAGGATGTGAAGAGAGTTTCAACCAGTTTAACAGTTTATATAAAATTGCCTTGCCTAAAATTACCTTTAAGTAACAGTAGCACATTTTCACTTTCATTAGTTGATTCTCTCAAAAAGTATAAGTATTATGTCACTTTAAAAACATTGCTTAACATTGGTTCATCCAGTGGCAGAAGTTTAGGGGTGCACTAGCATTATTTTTCATAATTCCATAGAAATGACACACTTAAGCTTTATATTTTTATTTAGTCGGCACAATTATTATACTCCCATCAACAACAAAGCCACGTAAGCAACCATTTTGGTGTTAGCCATAAAAACAAATAATGTCTGAGGCTGTGAACATAGGTGGTAATTGCAGGGGGTCAGGGGGGTCAGGACCTACCCCGTCTGAATGTTGGTAATATAATTAAAAAATATAATTATAAACCATGGTGTATATTGAAATAAAATAATGATATATACTTAAAATAATTGTGTAAGTAGTAAAACAATACAAACACAAACAGCGGGGAAAAAAAGTGTTTTAAGTTTAGAAACATTTTGAGTCCCCCTCCCTTGCCTCAGTGCTTTGGTCCAAGTCCAGTGGGAGAGAACAAAGTTCTTCAGTAGTTGTGGAACTCCAGTAAGTAGGCTGTCGAGGCTATTTTATTCACTTTAAACATCAGATGAAGTGATTCTTTTCTCTTTAATACAGCTTATGCTGAGTCATTAATATGACAAAAGAATTATGTTAACTGATGTATTTTTTCTTGAGTCCGCTATGTTAGCGATTAAAACGTTACCTAGCTTGTTTGGTAGCTTGTTTAACACCTTAGCTTGCTACCAACTACAACTAACACAGTGATACGCCTATAGGTGAACTGAGACTGTAGATATACCGTTAAGTGGCAGCTCAGTGGGCTTGCTGCAGTTGAATATAAAAACTGCAAAACCTAAAATACTATGTGAAGGATGCAAGATAACTTCATAATTATATCATGAACGCATGGAGTAAGTCTTTCCTCTGTCTACACATATCCTTACAAGTACAATTTTGGTTGTATTATTTGTGTCACCTTCAAAAGTTACTCTTGAGAAATGTTATGTTTATTGCTGTAGATGAAATTTACACCCATGGCTTTGAACACATCTGAGTTGAATCTTGCATTTGCCACCAAGCCATTGTAGTGAGGCAGTGTGAACACAGCTTAAATATCTAATAGACACACGAGATCACTTCTACACTATAATAACCAGTTGCACAGATCCCAGAGTTACCCACTTAAATGCGTTCTTAAACAGAAAGCACTGAGCAATACTCTGAAACAGCATGTAATGAGGATGAATTATGATGAGTATCAATGAGCTGTGGTCCAGAGATCAGCGTTACAGTACCGTAAACTGCTCCATTTAACTCTCTTCAAGTCCCCGTGGCCCTCTGCTAAATAAGGATATCAATTAGGCTAAAGCATGCAGCAAAGACTCCCATGTTAACCATCAAACCGAGCTTGAATGAATCCTGTGGGATATTGACTGCTGCAGTGATGGGTTTGTAAGTGGGCTGACCAAGGGTAATTAAACCAGCATTATCATGTTAGCGCATTTACAGCCCTGATGAAGCGTTCTGCTTTCTGTGTTAGTATACTGCTGCACGTCACAAGCGAGACAAAACATGAGGATAAACGTCTGAAGCCGACTTTGGAGTTTCACGATGAGCCTGGCTGCTCTTGGTACGAGAGTGTCCTTGATGTATGTGCAATTACACTATAATTACAGAGATAATTACTATATGGGCAAGATTAATAACTTTATTATCTGGAATGGTTCACTTTTAAAAGGGGGGAAATGTATATGTCGCTCTAGAAAATCTAAATTTACCGGGAGTCAATTAACGAGCTTATTTTGAAACTCATTATTCACCAGTTCTACCTTGGAAAGGCACCTTGAAAAGTGAATTTAATATGTTAAAAAGGGTCATAGAGTCTCAAGTACAATTATGGCAAAAGTTGTTTCAGACAGCATAAAGACATTAAAATCCCCCCTCATTAAGAATTGTAGTGAAAAGCTTATTTAGCAGTGCTTGTGCAGACGTTTCCATCTCTGCTTAATTAGAGCGCTAAATAATTCATGTGGGAGTTTCATACTCATCCTTCGGTCCAGTCAACTCTGTGACTTTCTGCAAGAATACCACTCACAAAATACCATCTATTTAATCAAATTTGAGTAACATGTTATCAAATACATTCAATTTATTTGAATTTTAACAAATTATATAAGGCGTAGTCAATAAATCTATACATTAAACATTAATTTAAACATTAAATACGGATGAAAGTTGGTTATGAAATAGTTTTAATAGCCGTCAACAGGTGAATGTTCTGGATTAACAATATAATCAAATTGCTATTGTTTGATAACCACTGCCATTTATTATAATATTGCATGTTCTTTTTATCAACTTATTTAGCCACAAGTGGCTGTGCATTAAAATGATTTTCGTGTGGTCAAGGTAAGAAAACCATGTCCAATACTGTAACGCACAGTCCTTTGAGCCTCGCTGCTTTAAAATATTTCACTGTAATTTCTTGATTATTAGAATTCACGTCATTATGATATATTGTATACATATTATATAATTGTACACGCCTATACGTTTGTGGCATTTATACATTTACATTTATTTACAGTCACAACCACCGCCATTCAGCTCATACTACTGTGAATATTCAAATAGCTCAGTTTGTGATGAAATAATCACAGTGATTCATCTGTAATATCTCTGTAATTGTTCTAGACAGTAAACAGTTAGACAGTAAATGATACATGTAGTGTATTAATAGTGTTGAACGTATCATACACTGTAATAGGACAGAGAAGCATTATAATCAAAGAACAATCGCATGCAGAACTGCTATAAGAAGATTTGAAGCCATCAGCTATTATTGTTCAGCTACAGAGAGGGCAGCAACCCTCCAGTATTTTTTCTTTATATATTGTGTAGTATGTGTCTTTTCTGGGAATTCCACAATAAAATGACTGTTATTTATCATTACAAAGCCCTTTATCATTTAGTCAATAAAAGGGCTCTCTCTCTGTCTCTCCTCGCGTTCCGCGGTGGGCTGCGAGTCAGATATCTGTATTAGTCTGCGGCCGCCTCAGGGCCGGCGGTGTCAAAAGCTAAATCATGATCAGCACTGGCTTTCTGGCTAAATTGTGTATGAAGGCCTAGGGCAGTAAAGGTGCACTCGCTCATTACTTGAAACAGAAAAAAAAGTTTCTCTATGCCTCGATTTTTTTCTCTTTTTTTCCCACCACAACAAGGCCCCATTTTCACCCGTGCATGCACTTACCCGAAGATAGGGTCACATGTCATCTTAACAGCCAATAGCTTAAGCCCACCCCAGATTTGCCTTTGAGTATGAGCATATATATGTATATATGTATAAGATATTGTGAAGTCTTTGGTTATCTACATCTTTTAGCCTGAGGGAAATGGGATGGTGGTAGAGCCACCAATGGAAGGATTGTGTGAAGGGTGAGTGTACAGGTAAGGTCAATACCACTCTTCCCATCATGCATTCGGACCTTTCTATTAATATT
This sequence comes from Zacco platypus, assembly GCA_038088235.1. NCBI lineage: Eukaryota > Metazoa > Chordata > Actinopteri > Cypriniformes > Xenocyprididae > Zacco > Zacco platypus. The sequence continues at coordinate 19,731,592 of CM076065.1, read as the reverse complement.
AAATGTGGCCTCTGCTGTCCCATTCTTCATATGAATGCTTCTTTTATGAATCACAAGATGGCCTGCCCGGTCGGGGCGGTCTGCATGTTGATTTGCACATTCAGTCGTAGAGGGATGGACTCATGGAGCCGCTGTGAGAGTGTGTGCATATTGCGTCCAGTTCTGCAGAGGCCTGCCTCTCTGCTTTCAACGTTCGGACATTATCACCTTGGCAGTACACTGAGGGGCCGCCTTCCCCATGGGCGGCACTTCTGCCAGTGCTAATTAATTAAAAGGGCAGGCAGGCCACAGTGGAAACTGAGCCCTGAGCCTTTTCATCTCACTCACAGGATGCCTACAGATTTATCACTTTTCTTTTTCTTCCTCTTCTTCTCTTTTCATCTTCTTGTCATTCCAAACACATCGGAGTATATGTTGCTTCTTTTTCCTTAGCTTTCTCCACATGTCTCTGTGTTCTCTTGTGGACTCATTAGTGCTGAGATCCAGGAATCAGGAAATCATTGTTTGGAAACTGGAGCTGAATTTGAATGACTTTTAGTGAAAAAAACTTTTAATGTATATGTTCTCTCTCTCTCTCTCTCTCTCTCTCTCTCTCTCTCTCTCTCTCTTCCCATAGCCTTCTTCCCATAGTGCATCCTGGTGCCATGTGTTCCCCAGGTAAGCGACGTACCCGACCATCCACATGATGTAAAAGAAAACATGATTCATCAGACCAGGTCACCTTCTTGCATTGCTCCGTGGTCCAGTTCTGTTCACGTGGCCATTGTTGCCACTTGTGGCGGTGGACAGGGGTCAGCATGGGTATCCTGACTGGTCTGCGGCTATGCTGCCCCATACGCAACAAACTGCAATGCACTGTGTATTCTGACATCTTCCTATCAGAACCAGCATTAACTTCTTGAGCAATTTGAGCTACGGTAGCTCATCTGTTGGATCAGACCACATGGGCCAGCCTTCGCTCCCCACATGCATCAATGAGCCATGGCCACCCTTGACCCTGTTGCTGGTTCCTTCCTTAGACCACTTTTGATAGATACTGACCACTGTAGACCGGGAACACCCCACAAGAGCTGCAGTTTTGGACTCTGTCATCTAGCCATCACATTTTGGTACTTGTCAAACTCGCTCAAATCCTTACGCTTTCCCATTTTTCCTGCTTCTAACACATCAACTTTGAGGACAAAATGTTCACTTGCTGCCTAATATATCCCACCCACAAACAGGCCGCTGTGATGAAGAGATCATCAGGGTTATTCACTAGGCATTATTCCTGATCCATATACAGCTCTGGAAAAAATTAAGAGACCACTGCATATTTTTTGTTGTTTTGACCAGTTGTTGCTTTTGGCAAATAAATACTCTAAATTACAATATTTTTATTTGGAATTTGGGAAAAATATCAGTAGTTTATAGAATAAAACAAAAATGTTAATTTTACCCAAAATATCTATATTGTTACCACTTTATAAAATATCTAACGTTGAATATTTTGCCATATCGTGTGCGTATTGCGATATGTAAATATATAGCACTAATCACACTTCAGAGTGATGAAATGCATGAACATAAAGAGCGGGACGTGCTTGATGTTTACTCGATGTGGTGCTGACTGGCACAGTGCCAAAGTGCTCGCACAGAAAGCTGCCGCTCTCAGAGGGCGATCACGAATTTGGGACGTTAAAATGTGTTATCAGCATAATAAGCAATGAAAAAGAACTCCATGCGCTGTATTTGCTCACTAACACACATCGGAAGCGTGTGCACAGAAAGCTGCGTCTCTTAGCTTTAGATCACAAATTCAGTTCTCTTTCACATCTTATTGTGCTTGAATGTCAAAATACCCATCGTGTGAAGTATTCATGTAAATAGAGGCGGTTATGTCTCAAGTGAAAGTAAATCGTTGGGTATAAACCAGATATGCATCAGTATAATGGATCTGTGCGTTTGGTCTTAAAGTGACAGCAGCCTAACATATCTACCTGCTGCTCTGTCATTAATGTGAATCAAACAAAAGAAAAAAATAACTTACTGCACTTGACTGAATAACTTTTTTCTTTAGCTTTAATAAGAAAACATTTATATTTAATAAATACAGTGAAGACTTTGCAATATTTTATTTTTACATTTGATTATTGCATTTCTGTACTAATAAATATAATAATACAAAATAAGCGAATTTACACATATACATATATCATTATTGTGGAATACAATTTCTAATATCGTATAAAAGGAATTTTGTCGTTTTCCCCACCCGTCTACATTCACCAATGTGGACACTGTATTAGGATTCTTGAACAAATTGCTCTTTTGAGGTAGTTACTTTTAATGAACCAACCAAAAATGAGACTCATAAATCAGTCTGAGTTATTATGACTTATTGAATCAATTTGAACTGAGAACTGTCATGCATGACACATCATTTTGAACAGAAGATTTGAACAACTTTATTTCTCATAAAGGTACATGTACTTCGGTTAGGGTTAGGGTTAGAAAAAAAGATAAATGTTATTTTTGTTTAGTATTCAATTCAAGTTCAACAACAATTTGTGTAATGCTTTTCACAATATTGTTTCAAGGTAGCTTCACAGAAAATGCATGCTTCAATGTTACAATCAATAAGTGTTCTGTTATCAGTCTGTCAAAGTAATATTCATATGGCAATAATATAATGCTATAAGACAATACAAATTGTGTGGTTAGTAAACATCATGTATTTAGTAAGCTGGATCCAAACTGGAGCTGGTGCAATATGTATGACTAGAAAAGGAGAAGAATTGGCATAGCTGCTGTTCATAGTATAGCTGTTTGTTAAGTACTTAACATTAGTTAAGACCAATTCTTCAAGTACTAAAATAACCGTTAAGGAACTGTTAAGTGTAATTGGAATCGGAATTGTTCAATTCTTCTTGATTCTAGTACTGATTTTTGTCGCATGGGTTGCACAAGGAAGAATCCTTGACAGTGCTTCTCTCATCAGGAACATTAGCATGCACATTTAGCATTAAATTGACAAAAAAAAAAGAATAAAAGTAGCACAGTGAAATAGAACAGCAAACAAGTAGAAGAGACATAATAGCTGCGCATTTAATGAAAGGTTAAATTTTCATTTACTCTCTATTGACTGAACGAAAAGAGCCATTTTTTATTGTATTGGCATGATGTGGCCCATTAGTGCTCTATTGGAATTGGTTGTTGTTTTTTTCCTTCTCTCCTTCTCTTTTCCTCACTGTGGTGATTGCTCCAAGCAAGAAGGGCAGAACTTTCCTCGTTCGCACTCCCCCAACAGCGGGATGGAGTCTACACCTCTTTCATGATGTCCATGCACACAACACGCTTGGTAATTTGCCATCGATCTGTTGTTCTCTCTTTCCCTGACACATCAATGACAATCTAATTCCATTCACTGGATTCTATTGGCCTTGTCTCTGCAAAGTGACAAGACACATTGCTTTGTGCTTAACCCAATAAACGGATGTTGGTTTCGAGCAGATTGGGTCATCAGTGCTGACCGGCCTCTCTCCTCACATTCAGTTAGCGCTGGACTTTAATTGGACTATTTGGGAATTGGGGCTCGAGAATGCACCTTTATTCTAATTGCCTCAATCTCCAGACCCCAAATATTAAATATATTATCTGGCAGATTAGCAACACATTTACAAGGCTCTGGTTGAAGACAGCAGCCTTCTACATGTCTCACATTAGCAGTCATTTTGTGGATGTCTTTCTGTGGTAGTGAATGCAAGTAGGGCAGCAGATGGCCCTCATCTCGTGTGCCGCTGCCGAGCGGACGCTCTCTTCAGGATCACACAGGTCACAGGACGGTTCAAACCTCCGACATAGCTGCCAAGCTCCTGCCATCTGGCCTGCAAGGTCAAGGTTGCAGCCAGACTTATTTGACGCACTGCGTGAAACAGTATTATCTTCGCTGTTTTTCTGCAAACTCCCCATGGTGAGTTTTGCTGGCGTTCATGTACTGGCATTGTTTAGATCCATGCTAAGCTTCTACATAGTTTAGCCTCCTGTCGATTAACAGTTTGTAGTCCTGTCTGTAGAAAAAAAAAATCCCTTCCTCTTCTTATTTCTCTTTTTTTTTCTTACTTTTTTTTTTTGAAACAGCCACACACTCCATTTATGGCCTGGAGATTTCCATCCGCTTGCTTGTAGCTCTCTCGAAAGCTTTTAAGAGTGTAAACCTCTTGGGACTTTACAGCCTAATTTTCTGTCTGTGGCTGGAATCTGCTCGCTTCCTACCACTTTCACAAGCCGTAAATGCAGCTGGAAGTCTTTCATCTGGTCAGTGTGGCACGGTACCTGGGGTCCACGGCCCCTTACTGGATTAACACCCTGATAAAACTGCTCCCACACTGAGCTTTTAAGAAGCTCTTCTAGCCACAGAAACAAGCATTAAAGTCGTTATAGCCCTGGCCACTAATTAATTGTTTCCAGCGCAAGGCAAAGTTGCAGAGGAAAGCCCCATTAATTTAGCATTACAGCAGAAACTAACTCCCCAAGCATACATGCATTATATGAGTTTGGCCATGTACTACAGTCTTTATAATTCTCATAGCACTGTCAACTCTTTGGCTGGCAGAGAGCATAAGAAAGGTGTTATATTTTAGGATTGTTTACGGTTTTTCATTTTCATTCTATGTATGATGGATATGCTGCTATGATGTGTGTGTCATCGGATGTAAGGGAAGCATTAAAGTGATGAAGTGTTTATACTGGGAAACTAACAGGAGCATAGCTGAACACAAGTGTTTGGATAAGATCATACAATCTAGAAATCTGTCCTTTGTCTGTCAGTATTAGATATTTCTTGGTTTATCGGATATCTGCCACGGCTAAATATGAGTGTCATTTTATCACAGACTATTTTCCCCAATTTTTGTGCCTGTGTAATACGACAAACTTCTCCTTTCCCTGTTGAGAGCTCCCGTACTGATAACTCATTTGTTGCATGGTGGGTCTCTGCTGCATTTGCAGGATCTAATCATCTTTCTTACGCCAGGTTGGAGTGAAAATCGTCCCACCTGCCTTCCATCACCGAGCCCACAGCTTCCCAACTCCTGGTCATGCATGGCTGCTGTTGTTTAAAAAAATGTAGGGACCAAGTAGAGACCCTCAGCTTGGACCCCTGACGCAGCTCCGGTCCCCGAGCTCACTCTGCCCACACATTGGAGCAAATCAAGTTTTGACCTGGAGCATTTAGACGCAGTAGAACATTATATTCTCATCAGAGGCACCAAGTGCTGTAAAGCATGAGCTCTTTGCAATGAAACATGGCTTTGCTTATACGCCGCGCTGTGCGGAAGCGCCACTAAACAGTCATACATCACGCCAGGCCTCACATCGTTCTCTTTATTGAGAGGGAAAACAAAGGGTTGAGCCTCCCAAATCATTACTTTCTCCCACGATTTTTCAAAAACCTCCACAAGTTTTTCTTTTGAGGTCCACAGAGCGGTAAAGAGGTAAAGATAACAAAGCACTGCTGTTCCCTCAACACCTCCCCAACTGTAACAGCCCTTATTTTTGTTAACTAACCGGGTGTGAGTTATTTACACGTCTAGCCACGATTGCGCTGTAGCTTGAATATGCATTAGCCCTTATTCAATGCATGCCGTTATCTCATTATGTGAAACTCTTCTAAACTGGGATAATACATCAGACTGATCTTCAGAGATGCAATAAAAGGTGAGGATACTCCATTTTCACTGACACATCCCTCTTTCAAAGTCAGTTGTGTCGCCTAGACTTTAATAATGTCCCATTATGCAATATGTTTAGAGAATTGATCGGTGAGAAACACACAATTATCAGGAGTCTGCTTTAATGAGCGTTAATCCATCTCTGTGCAGCTCAGCACCATTTTTAATGTCTGTCTCTTGCTTAGACGCACAAGTCTCTGTCTCGGTGAGAGGACACAGGTGACTGAACCTGAGAATGTCTTAGTATGAGGATGATGCATCGATGGGCAGCGCTGGATGACAAATCCAGCCGAGACTCACCCAAGAAGAGACATATTGATTTCTCAATGATTAATAAGTGGAAAATAATTGTATTTCATTAAGATGAATGGAGTTTCATTTACTCTGTCTCTTCCCTTCACTTCAGCTGGGGCAGGCAATCAAATCTCCACCAGTGTCACGTTAGTCTACCATGGCAACAAGGTCAGTGAGCCGGCGAAGGCTTTTATCAGAGACATGGGGAGACAAAAACAGCTTTCACACTTTAGCTGTTCCTCTGTCTTTGACAAAAATCTTTTAAGATGTTTATTCCATCTCACTTCAAGGACCTTAAAAGGAGCAGTTCATCTAAAAATGAAAGTTCTATGAACAAATTTTAACGACATGAGGGCAAGTACATTATCAGAGAAGTTTCATTTCTGGCTGACCTATTTTTATGTCATATAAACTCAATTTATTTTAACATTTTTTGTTAATATATTCTACTTTTTTGCATGTGTCAGCCCCCATCCATTTCATATATGTATATATATAAAAAATAATAAAATAAAATAAAAGATGTTACATAAAAGTGTTCAATTTAAGGCATTTGTCCCTTTTCCAAAGCTTACAGGCCAGTGGCACCCATAGTAAAGGGTAGGCTATAGAGTAAACAGCAGCAGTCAGGGTCTCACTGCACTGTGCATCATTTTAATGTTCATCTAATGACATTCCCTCACTGTTTGTGTCATGGGCCATCAACAATCATAATTGTAAATTGATTCATTGTCAACTGAGGGTGACAACATGCTACTGACAAAAAGAAATTGATAAGAGAGAACAGGTTCCTTTAATGAATATATCAATAACGTGTGACAGCTGAAAAAGTACCTCTGTGAAATTTCAAATAAGCACAAACTCGTCTTGAGGTTGCTCCATTTGTTTTAGCTCTACCTGCCACATTGAATTTTACTTCGCAATAATTACTCTGCCATGAGCAATTTCATTTTACTTTTACTTTTCAGAATACGTGTCAGCCGTGTGTTTAAGTTTAAGATTGCATTTGACCTAGTGTAAAACAAAATCTGTTGATTATCATGTGCCATCAAATGAGCATTATATAGCATTTTAAACATCATATAATTTTTGTTATGAATTTAGATATTTTTATGAGTAAAAATGGAAATTATCATTGGTCAAACAAACATTGAATGTAACTCTTTGCACAACTTTTCGTTTCTTATTTTGTTCTTTTTATAGACTGAGAAACCAAGACTTGAACTGTGTGTTGCCTTGTTGCCTTTGTTACGTGATAGCATAACACCTCTTCACCTTTGAAAAAATGACAGTCATACATCAAGTAAATTGTACTGAGTTAGACTGACAAATATCACTCTAATGGATATTTAATAGCCTGTGTGGAAGGACTAAGGTAAGTGATCTAACGGTAACATCAAGTGCACCGTGCACACGCTGACACCGCGATTCAATTAAAATGGCTGCTCAGTCTGTCCCTCGTGTTGAATTAATGAACAGACATGGAAGTGGCATCGAGCCGGCTACTTTTCACCTTTCTCAAGAAAGCCACAAAAATAAAAATGTGTCTCATACAATTAGAAGGCTGTGGTGCACGATTATCATATCACAAGACTTCATTTGGTTGATGGTTCAGGTAATAATAGCATTTCAATTGCCATGGCCTGCTCTTAATGGCTGATTTATTTGATTTTAATACCCCTGTCAGGAGGTAGAGCCAGGAGAGAGGCCTGTATAATGGTGGCACATTTTGCCTCTGTCCATTGGGAATGCTTTGTACTAAAGCGGAGCCTTTTGATATGTGGCCCATGGACTCCAGCTGCTAGTCGGCTAGCGTTCATTCAGTACAGGATTGAAACAAACCCCATCCATCTCAAATCTGATCAAACTCATGCATCTCTGTGCAACGCTGGTGTAAAAATATGCTTTATGAGCAGTAATGTAAAATAAAATGAAATAAAATCTCATATAGAGGTAGCCTTGCAGAAACTGTTGAAAAACGTGAAGTTGATGTAGGGTAAATTTGTTTAGCATTGCTAGAAGTTTGCAGTTCTTCATCGGTATTGGGCGATTTGCAAAAGTGTTGGCTAATTATAATGGACAATTTTTAATAAATTTTTGCTAAATATGTTCAGTTATGCTTGTGGTAGTTCCCGTGACATTATCGTGGTGGCTGCAGTTGTGAACATCCGTGCAAGTTTTGTTCAGAATCCATAATAATGCACATAGAAATGAAAATGTGAATCAGATTGCAAAGTTTAGTGTTCATATAAACATAACTTCAATCCACAACAATCCATAACTAGCATACAATTCAAATATGTTTTGACGTAAAAAATTTATAGAAGATTCTTACGTAGATACCCAGTATCCAAACTAAAAATAGGAAAACACTACATGCAAAATAATAAAAAACTATGATGAGCAGCATTGACCTCCTTTAGGACTTCTCTGTGTATGGAATCATGTGGGGACCAGGCTAGATTCCCTTTAGTAAATAAATTGACTGGAACTGTGTCATTTACCAGACTATTAATTGACTAATGTGCAGCACTGCCTGCTGTGACATAGGTGTGACCATGGGACTTATCATAACGGATTTAAGGAAATTAGCCGAGGCAATGGAAAAAAACATATGTGCTCTCCTAGATTTTAAAATAAACATTCTTCCAGCACTGAAACAATACAGACTTTAAGAGTGTTCGAGCAACGATTAGTTAAATCGCTTTAGTCCATCATTATGAGATATCTGTAACCATTAGCAGTACATTTCCCAAGACTCCAAAACACAATGCGTTATCATTTACACATTTATTCTCTCTGACAAACCAGCTGATAAATTAAGACCTGAAACATATAACAATGATAAATGCTTATTAAGAACATTACCTCCATTTTTATTACTTATTTACATTAATTTTGCAGATCCTTTTTTCCTATCCAAATGGATTTATACTGCATTTAAATTTATACTTTTTTATATATTTATTTTTTTGGCAGTCTCTGGGAATCAAACCCATGACCATTTCATTACTTGTAGCAATAGAATACAAGCATAGAAATGTCGCCAAATAGCCTGGGCATAATTTTATTTATAATATGAAGTATACAAGACCAAATGAGCCTTAAAATGTATAATAGCAATCTTTAAAAATATCATTATGTCATTGTGAACTCTATAGAGAGAATCAACTGACAACTAAACCTATAAGTGTATTATATAGATTATCTCTGTTAAACAAATTTAAGCTCAAACAAAGGTCAATAAAATCAGTACTTCAATAATGATCTTCTAAATGTCAGATGGGTGATATTGTGATTTCCTCAGCAGGGCGTCTTTATTCAGCATGAGGTGTTACATCTGCTCTCAGTGTTCATTAGCTCTCTGCCTATACGATAATCCCTCAGCTGCCTGCCTATAGATTTGCTGTCTTCTTTATTGTGAAAGTGATGCGGACATCTGAACACTCCAATGGAGAACGAGCTAACAGAAAGAAAAGAAGAAAAAAAAAAACGCTAAAGGTTAAGCATGTTAGATGAGATGACAAAGCCTGTTTAGAGTTAAGGTATTGTTGAGAAGAGACACTGATATTAACATGCTCACAGCTGATATGGTTAAGTCTCTTTGATTAAGATCATTAGCATTTATGTCGCATTAGCTGCAGTGCACTACAACTTGCTTAAAATCTGTATTTTTTCCTCCAAATACTTCTATATTGAAAATTAGGTTTAAAGCATGCGGTTTAAATGTTCCTCTATTGTTGTTTCTGATAAAAGCATCTGCTAAATGCATAATTGTAAATTATGAAATTAGATGGTTATTAGATGATTGGATTGTATCTAAAAATTGATACTTCAATATAAAATGTTATGTCAGATAACAATTAAAAAAAAAAAAGTTTTCCTTCGTTTGAACAACGAGTTTTCACTTGAGATGCAGATGGATTGCTGGGCGGTCACTCTGTTTACTTTGACTCTGCCACAGATACCAATAATCGTTTTCCTCTTTCGATTTTGATTATGTCGATCTCACATTAGGCACACCTAATGTTCCAGACTGCCAGTCACGATTCAGAACAAAGATATCCTAAGCTTTATTTAGAAATATGAACATAAACCTCCCAACCACTGCTGAGACTGCCCACTTAGGTTGAGAAGAAACAGATGCACATTTCTTGTTTATAGCATCCTGAACAAAATGATTAAATCTGACAGATAACGGTAATTATCGGAAAACCATTAACATTCCGACACTATCCATACCCTCACTGTTTACTGTACATAAAAGCGATGCAAAAGACAGACAGTACAGACATATACAATTTAAAAAAAAAAAAAAATGTCTGCCTAAATTATGTCAAATTCAGTCTTGGTTTTCTTGCCGTTTCTCTTGTTCCCACTTTCAATAGCGTAATCCTGCAATACCGGAGGCTGTAGTTTCAGGACCGCAGCTCTAGGACCATGTTTCTACTCTGAGCATTGTCTGAAACTGGTATTGTGAGCACTTCTTGTGTCTGTTTCCCTCTTCATGATAAATCGCTTGTTGAATTCCGCACTTGTAAGTAGCTTTGGATAAAACCGTCTGCCAAATGAATAAATGTAAATGTAAATTTTTTTCTAGGCTCCTAGTTTTGGGTGAAAACACCACCAATCTAATTCTACTCCATCAGAGGAAACCCGACTCAAACCTGAAACAAACAAGTGGAGACTAGACCCATGGAAATATGTTGATTTATGTTATCTTTCCACCTTATTGTTGACGTAAGAGCAGGCACAGCCATTTTAAACTTGAATGTGCAAGACTTTCGGTGTCAGCCACTTCCATTTTCCATTTTATTTTAGCTGTGCAAAACAGTTCAACAGTTTAGTTCATTGTTGGAAACTGCCATTTGTTAGATTATTTCAATTTATTAACATAATCAGATACACTAGGTTATAGCGCAAACAGTTTTATCGTTTACTGCACTTTAAGTCAGTTGCACATCAGACAAGAAGTGCCATGTCGCACTGTGGCTAGTAAAAAGGAAGTCTTGTACATACTTCTGCATTGAAAAATAAGGTCTTTCACTCCAAGAAAATGTAATTTAAAACCAGAATATACAGACTTATATATTGAAACAAATTAGGATTGAATATGAAGGGGCGTAACAAGAAGGGGGCGTAACTTGAAGTTGTCCAAATCAGGGTTAGGGTTAGGGTTACGATATTCATTAGGCTAGCTTGCTTATTTTGCCCAACATCAGTTGTTACCCTGCCAAAACGTAAAAATATTGCTTACTTAAAGCCAACAGAAGGTTGTCTCTGTATGAGCTGCCATCTTGCCGTTTTGACATCTCGTGTTGTTATGCGTGATTTCGACAACTTCATGTTACGCCTCTTGAATATGAAGGGGCGTAACAGGAAGGGGCGTAACTTGAAGTACGTTGTAGTACTGCGGGATGCAGACAGACCCTTCTCAAAATCGCTCCGTTTTTGTGTGTGTCCCTTTAAATGCAAATGAGCTGCTGCTCCTACGAAGAGGGCGGAGTTTCAGGAGCTCGTGCTAGCAGCGCAGACTACCTCAGACTCACTGAAAATGCCAGAAACTGTTCAGACTTTTATGTTCAAAACAGAGTCGTACAATGATGGAGAGACTCAAGAAGTGATGACAACATGTAGAATGCAACAGGACGTTTCTGAATGGTTAGTTGATAAATTTATGTAGCTGATGTGGAGTTAACTATCTTAAAGCCATTGATTAGCGTATTGTGTCATGTTAATCTATAAATTGCTCGTGGGAACTCTTGTAAGAATATATGCTGCATGGAGATGGAACAGGTATAGATTAGTTTAATTACGGTTATAATTTGTCATGTTGTCATCTTGCTTTTATGACATGCATTTGTGATACCTACTCTATTGCAAAAACATGGCCTTACCCCTTTGTTGCGTTTTCTCGGGGGCAGGGTTTATGTCAATTTTAGGGTTACTGATGTCACAAACCCGGGAAGAAGCTCGTTGTAGTCCCTACCAGCCGTTTGTTGTAGTCTTTAAACAGAGAATTCTTTAAAAGAAAACATCTCCCTTTGCATTGAAGTTTGAGTGTCGTAACTTTGCAGATGTTTGTGCTCTAACAGCAACATCACACTTCTAAAGTAAAAAAAAAAAAAGGAAATCGCAATGAACCACCCCTTTAAGTTTCCTAGAGAGTTTGTCATTAGACTGGTTTCACAATACTCTTTTCTCAAGACTTGTAAGTATGACAGAAGACAGATGCCAATGTTTTAATAGTTTTTCTTTATTGTGTTTATTTAGTGACATTGGGAAAAACATTCCTAAAATATTTTAACTGTATTTTATTCTTTACAATCCATATAATAAATATCAATACAAATATTATTTGTATTAAGGCCAATTAACAGTGCATCGACAAGCGACAACAAACATGTCTGTTGAAGTTTGTTGGATAGGTGTGATACCCCTGTCGGCGTATGTTGGCATCTGTTGGAGATGGTCGGAGTCTGTTTTCACCCTACTGAACATGTTTAATCGGCGTTTGTTGGGTTGTGGAATGTCTGAGCAGTGTGGTATGGTTTTCCAACAAACGCCAACAAACTATGACATAATCTGACCAGGCCACGAGCCGTTGCCATGATGATGATGCCATTCCCTAGCAAGACACAGTTTGATCGCGCCGGCGCCTCATGCACACATAACAAAGCACTGAAAACATGACATCGCAGTTTGTTCGTTATAAAAATAAAATGCAGTCAAAACATATACAATATGCAATGCTCAATTTAAATAGTCTGTGGTGCAATCCGTGCTGTTCAGCAAGAGCATTGCTCCACTGTGGTGTTTCCATTTTTGCTCATGTGAAGAGGATTATTTTTTTCTATTGATACTATGCGTGAAGGACTTTACATAATAAATAGTAATAGCGTCCAAATACTTTGCGAAATGGAAATATTTGGATTTGTGCCGAAGGAGAGAGGTATAATCATCAGGATTAACCCAAGTTTAGTTTTAAATGAATTCGTTTTGGCTTGTTTAGCTACAAATGGTTGTATATGCCTTTGACGGGGTGCTTCAATAAAAAAGGGTTGTGCTAAAAAAAGTTTAAAAACCAGCGTAGGCTATACCAACCCCAGCGCAAGGGATCAGATCGATGGCTAGCGCTTTGGATTTCAGGTTAATATTTTTATGTTTGCCTTAGTACATTAATGCAATGAAAATATATATGATACTGTATTATTAATCTAATAAACTTGCATATTGTTGTGGATCTCAATTTTTCCCAGTCAGATTTGACACTCTGTGACTCGTTTGTCCGTGTTTGTTGGAGCAGTGTGAACATGACCATTTTTCCTCATAGAATTATAAATCCAGCGGCCAACGTGCTTGTTGGTGTTTGTTGGCGTTTGTTGGTGCGGTGTGAATTGGCCTTTAGTTGTATCGCCTAGCCCAAACTGTCAGCCCATGTCTGTTCAATGAGCATAGTTAGTGCACCCTCACGCTTTTATTGCATAGAGGGTAAAGGCGATATTTTTCTAAATTGGTTACATTTCAGTCTCATATTTCCTGGTCAGGAGAATGCGTTAATAACCAGCGCTTTATAACCATTCCAAGCTGGTCTGACTTCATTTGCATTTATAAGTTTTACATACTCGCTACATTTATGCTGAACAAGAGAAGTTGAAGCTCTAGGTTTGCGTGCTTGCCTCTAGATGATAAAATATACACCTTATATTTTTTAATGTTCTTTGTTTCTTAAACTTGACTTTTTCCAGATTTTTGCTGGGTAATTTAAGTTTTGAAGAAATCTCTTAAGGCTCTGTGAATGTCTCTTTTACAAGGTCATAAGCACCCCTTAGCTTGTTTGTATATCTCATATGCTAATATCCATTAGCTAAGGTGATTAGTTGCAATTATTTACTGTAAAGACTTACAATAATTATCCTTTCCTATGGAGCAATGGCGGGATATCTGGGAACAATTAGGCCCCCTCTGCACATTAACAGCAGAAAGGAGGAACACATCAATTACCCAGAACCATTTTACATTTCATCTTCTTATTGGGGCCCTGCTAATGTTGACCACTTCCTCTGCCTGCAGTTTATTTTGCTTTGGTGACTGTGGCCTCCACACATTGACCGTTCACTGGTCAGACAATCCATAATGGCCTGGCAGACGGATTGAGCTGCCAGGTTCAGGCCAAGAGATTTGATCTTACAACATTTCAAATACATGTGAATGAGGTACACTTAATTACTGTACATGATGCTTTAGGCTTAAGCTTCTGAAAGGAATAATTCACCCCAAAATTTTAATTTTGTGATAATCCAATCATCCCCATGTTTATGATGTTATTTCATGTAACACAAAAGAGAGAATTTGTTATTTTTTTGTGCTATTTTCCTTATAATGACTGTTCAGCGACACTCTTGTAAAGCTCCAAAAGGATACAACCATAAAAGTACTATAATGTAGTCCGCATGTCTGATACATCATATATTAATTCATATTCATTGGTCATATGAGAGCTTTGTGTGAGAAACATTACTAACAAACATATTGTGTAGAGGCACCAATTTTTTGAATCTGAAAGCAGTTGGGAATGAGATTTGTGGGCTGCGGACAGGAATATAATTGAATCAAGACTATCACTAAACCCGTTCATACCAAGGGCAATAACTATAACTATAAAGTCCACATCACTGTAAAAATATTGACACAACCTTCATTTATATGCACCCAAATAAAGTATTTTAAATCAGATTGATTGCACAAACAAACTGAAAATACTTAATGTAAACATTTCAGATCGATCAGATTGAAAGGGGTGGTGTTGACCTGAAATAATCCAATCAACAGTTACAGCATCTAAACACTTGAACCGACTATTTTTTCAATCAGATTCAAAAACATCTTGCGCACACACGCAGTACCTTGATGCATATTTTTCCATACGTTTTACGACATATGAATGTGCGCATATTTATTTCTGCCTCATGTCTTTCACACTGCTAAGTGGATGTTACTGAATATTTAGTAAATATTTGCTGAAATGGCTCTTCTGACATAAATGCGAGTTTCCATTTTAGATAGGCCATCAACTCCAGTGACATTATCACAGTGGTTCTGAATGCAACGACTGGGCACTGAACAAATTTTGTTCAGAATACATGTAATGCACATGTAAACATATATGTGAATTGGATTGCAACTTAATGAGATTTTTGCATGTAAACATACCTGCAGAGGATCAATATCATTGGAATCACTTTCAGAATGTTTTTATTCCAGCTGATGAATAATAAAAAAAACATTAGCTGTGTCCCAATTCAAAGGCTGTATCCTTCAAAGGCCACAGACTTCAAATGCCAAGAAGTTCCGACCGAGGGTTGTTATATGAGACGGTCTAGCCTATGAAGGATTGTTCTTGTCACCTAGAAACTGTGACAGCTGCTGTTAATGAGCGACAGTAATGTTTTGTACTGGAATTTTATGAAAGTTATAATGTTGACTCCAGCCCCTGAGCAGAGTCCAGTGTCGGCTCCAGCCCCTGAGCACTGTCCAGTGTGGGCTCCAGCCCCTGAGCACTGTCCAGTGTGGGCTCCAGCCCCTGAGCACTGTCCAGTGTGGGCTCCAGCCCCTGAGCAGAGTCCAGTATTGGCTCCAGCCCCTGAGCAGGGTCCAGTGTGGGCTCCAGCCCCTGAGCAGAGTCCAGTGTGGGCTCCAGCCCCTGAGCAGAGTCCAGTGTGGGCTCCAGCCCCTGAGCACTGTCCAGTGTGGGCTCCATCCCCTGAGCAGAGTCCAGTGTGGGCTCCAGCCCCTGAGCAGAGTCCAGTGTGGGCTCCAGCCCCTGAGCAGAGTCCAGTGTGGGCTCCAGCCCCTGAGCAGAGTCCAGTGTGGGCTCCAGCCCCTGAGCAGAGTCCAGTGTGGGCTCCAGCCCCTGAGCAGAGTCCAGTGTGGGCTCCAGCCCCTGAGCAGAGTCCAGTGTGGGCTCCAGCCCCTGAGCAGAGTCCAGTGTGGGCTCCAGCCCCTGAGCAGAGTCCAGTGTTGAGTTGAGTGTTGGCTCCAGCCCCTCAGCAGAGTCCAGTGTAGGCTCCAGCCCCTGAGCACTGTCCAGTGTCGGCTCCAGTCCCTGACCACTGTCCAGTGAGTGTTGGCTCCAGCCCCTGAGCAGAGTCCAGTGTGGGCTCCAGCCCCTGAGCAGAGTCCAGTGTGGGCTCCAGCCCCTGAGCAGAGTCCAGTGTTGAGTTGAGTGTTGGCTCCAGCCCCTCAGCAGAGTCCAGTGTCGGCTCCAGCCCCTGAGCACTGTCCAGTGAGTGTTGGCTCCAGCCCCTCAGCAGAGTCCAGTGTCGCCTCCAGCCTCTGAGCACTGTCCAGTGTCAGCTCCATCCCCTGAGCAGACTCCAGTGTGGGCTCCAGCCCCTGAGAAGGTTCCAGTGTGGGCCCCAGCCCCTGAGCAGAGTCCAGTGTGGGCTCCAGCCCCTGAGCAGGGTCCAGTTTCAGCTCCAGTCTCTGAGCACTGTGCAGTGTCAGCTCCAGGCCCTGAGCACTGTCCAGTGTCGGCTCCAAGCCCTGAGCAGAGTCCAGTGTGGGCTCCAACCTCTGAGCAGGGTCCAGTGTCGGCTCCAGGCCCTGAGCAGAGTCCAGTGTCGGCTCCAGGCCCTGAGCAGAGTCCAGTGTCGGCTTCAGACCCTGAGCAGGGTCCAGTGTCGGCTCCAGCTCCTGAGCACTGTCTAGTGTCAGCTCCAACCCCTGAGCAGAGTCCAGTTTCAGCTCCAGTCCCTGGGCACTGTCCAATGTTGGCTCCAACCTTCATCATTATGGATCAACCAGCCAGCACATGTGACAGTATCATTAGATATTTGAAAAAGTTGAAACCCAGTACATACATTTAAAAGTGTTACCTGTCAATTTCTCTCAAAAAAATCCTGTTGTTACTGGCGGTCAATGAATTGTGGGGTAGGGTAGACTGCAAAGGATCCATCAAAGTACTCATTTCGAGGAGTCTTCAAATTGGGACAGCCTTCGTCGTGCCACTGTGATGCAATCTGCCTTCGAATGTGGCCTTCAGTGGATGCAGCCTCCGAATTGGGATGCAGCTATTGATAGCCAATCAGAATCCAATTTTAAAGAGCTTGAGCATTTGAAACAATTCGGAGGCTGCATCCTGAAGAGACGATACTTCTTCTTCTTTTTTTTTTACATAATGTTGCAATATTTATTATAAATTATTTATCTGTGCATCATTTTTTTTAATTCATGTGCACTCATAATAGTATGTGACAAGGGTATGTACAAATTTACAGTCCTCTTAACAGAGTAGGCAAAAAGTACCTGGATGGCCTACTTTTTTTGGTGAGATTCTGAAGTGTGCATATGATGGACACTCTACTATCCCATGAGGCCACGGGAGACGATTTGTGAATGGCAGTGAAGTGACGCAACTGACGCTGGTAGGTCACATGATAATGACAACATGGCGAATATAGTATATCCAGATTACATTCATACTATATGAAAAACAGTTTTTCATAGCTTTTCAGTTTTTCAGTTTTTTTAGCAGTCACAAAGTAATTACTCATTCAAAATAACTACCTACTCAAGACGTAGGCACTTATTTTGCGTTTATAATAACAGAAAGTTGTTGTCACGTGAAGTGGACACTAATATAGTTATTATGGTTATCTTTGTTGTTGTTGTTCTTAGTGTGAATGGGCCAAGCCATTGTTTCCTGTGCTTTTATGCTTGTTATTTTTTTTTTCCATTGTTGATAACTGTGGTCACTATACGAACATATGTTATTGTATGATAAAGAACAGCATAAATATTCTTAATTATTGGATAAATATTCACCTGCATTTTGTTTTGGGTGAATTAAATCCTTCAAGAAAAAAACTTACATACAGTAGTTAATTGCACCTAAGAGGTTTTTTTTTTTTATTTATTTATTTTTATTATTTTTATTGTAATATCGTTTTCATTGCATTGAAAACAGATACGTGTTTGGAATGGCATGAGTGTGAGTAAATAATGACAGCATTTTAATTTTTAGATTAATTTTTCTTTTCCTTGTCTCGGGGGTAATGAACTTGATGCTGATGTAGTTTACCACATAACCTCAATGCCAGGTATTCTCCCACAGAGCACTCTGGTCTAGTCCAAACACACAGGCTTCCCTTAATTCTGTGATCAATGGCCTTTTAAACGTGTAAGAAAATCACCACTGCGCTGAACCCCTGACCCACTAACATAACCTCTAAAGGAAAAAAGATTTATACCAATCAGGAGAAGCTGATGCTTGACTTGGAATTAAGGACACAGTGTAGGACCCTTAATTAGAAGTGTAACCTTTTCCTGACAGAGAGATTTGTTTTTGCAGGGTCCGTGTTTGGGTAAGTTCTACAGGGACTGACTGATAGAGAGATATGGATTCTGAATGGGCTCAGCCAATTGGGTGTTTATTAGAAAACTTGTCTCAACAAAACCCAATCAAAGGCCAAAGCAGCTCTGTGGCAATCACTCTAATAGGCTGTTTCCTCTGAGAGGCCTTCAAAGTGTCAGCAATGTGTCACCCAACTGAAATGTACAAAAACAAATCATGACTGAGGTAGAAAAAAATTGTAATACTTATAAATAGCATTTAAACATTAGTTGCAAAGATTAATACATAAAATATGACAAGCTCCCAAATTTCTATTATATTTTGGTCTCGATGGTATTTTTTCACCTGCTTTATTGTTATTCACCTGCTATATTAGGTGAAAATAAGTGTGTGTGTGAACAGCAATAATAGCAGTGCCTAACACGGCTGATAATGCATTGTAAAACAAATTGATTAGAGACATTGGAGATTACATGTATATGCATTTCGAAGATACAATACTACATTTAATATACTGTTTTCTGATTTAAAAATAATAATAATAAAATAACATATATATATATATCCTCGGCATTATACGGCCTGTGTCTTCTTGGACTGTATATATATATATTATATATTATAATTATTTTTTTATCAGAAAACAGTATATTAAATGTAGTATTGTATCTTCGAAATGCAAAGAAGAACTTCAGTGGCTTAATTGGAATTTGTGGCATGTTTTCAGACAGCTGGGTTGGATTGGTCATGGTTGGACGAGCCATTGAGCTGACCTCAGATGGCATGAGCTGTATCCAATAGAACGAGAACAGGCAAGACAGGAAGACGCTTCAGTTCCCTTAACCCCTGCTTCCTGAAAAGAGACATCCAAGAAGACACAGGCCGTATAATGCCGAGGGTCTGTGTTCTATCAGGTCCTCTCTCACTCTAGACACTGAAGGGTTGTCAATCGACACGGCGGGTCACGCAGGTGCAATAAGAAACACATTGCTTTAAAAAGACTCTTGCAGCAATGCAAACAGAGGATGTGACCCTCCTCAATTAGATAAAGCTCTTGTTGGATCTCTGAGATCTAGTTTCAGGAGGTATGTTTCTACATGACACAGTTGTTTTACTGCATTTTTTATTTTAGTTAGGAGTCAATAAAATTAAGGACAATATAAAGGAATATATGTTAGTGGTTAGTGTCTAAGGGAAAAGGATGCTTAAAAAGAGCTTGTTAATAGTATGGATTGTTTTTGGTACAATATTTTCATTCAGCAAAAGTCTTCAGCCATTCAGTGAAAATAGATATGGTAATTCAAATTCTCCAAACCCGCTGATATCCAGTATAACATTTACTCCACTCAGTTTAAAATATCCTGTCAATTTTGTTAATTTATTTTATTTTTTATTATTGTTCAGATGTGTATTTCAAAGGTAATGAGACTTAATGGAGCTCACAATTATGTGTTGTTGACAGTATAATTATAATTAGTGATGTACAGTCAGACACTTTTAAGGTTCTTTTTTTGGCATGGTTCAATGATATCCATGGAAGCTTTCCATTAAAAGTTCCTTATAGTTGAAATAAGCGAGAAAGGTCCATTAGATTATTAAAATGTTCTTTACACTAAGAAAAAAAAATATTTTAAGAACTGTTCACTGAAAAGCTCTTTGGGGAAGCTAAAATGATTCTTCTATGGCATTGATGTAACCCCCCCCCCTCCTCCCTCCCTCCCCTTTTTTTGGAACCTTTATTTTGAATTGAGTTCATGCAGTAGCATTGCTCAGAGCAGTTGATCTTGAAAGAATTTGATGAGAAATGTTTGAGAATTTTGAGCACAGTGTGAGATGTTGTTAAGATCTCTTTTTGCTGGAGAAAAATGAGAATTAAGTCTCTCCTTTAAATCCAATTGTTGTCTTGGAGAAACAACAGAAATTGAGGAGATCTCATTTCCCAAGTCAGTGGGAACAATTTTAGTCTCCGCAGTAACTTCAAAAGCAGGCCTGCTTAATTTATTCTGTGGTTTCAGCACAGTTTGGGCACAATTTACATGGTGATAAGGGGGGAATGGATCTTTAATATGCCTTGTATTTTTTTCACGAATCCTCTCAGCTTTCAAGAGTCATTTAGCAAATAATCACTTTGTTATTGGTCTTAAATAGTGGCTAATTAAAAGTCTGACCTCTGCGAGTAACCCTCTTCCTAAGAACATGTTGCATAAACAGGAAAAATCTGTTTAATTGCAAGAGAAAAAAGCACATTTTCTGAAGGGTAAGGTAATTGGCCCACTGTGAAACAAATGAATCCACTGGGGATCGGCCAAATGGATGTTCAAATACAAACAGTAGTCCGGGGTCTCGGTTTCAACGTCTCAACTGAAATCAAATGACATCAAATCACAGAATATGGTGTTTTGACTGAGCAGAGACACCGCAGTTGTGCTGTAGCGATAACGCATGTGACTAATGAAAATAAATGAATGTGATGTATATAAATGGTCTTGATGAGGAGAGATTAGCAGTGGGCACGGTTTTGACACTTTTTCCACTCGCCAATGTTTTTTCGTTCAGTCATGCTCTTTGGATGATGGGAACAACACACACACACACACACACACACTCACTCACTCACTTACTCTCACACTCTCACACTCACACACAGAGAGAAAGTGAGAAAATGCACACAAGTCACCTCACAAACAATGCATATTTCATTTTATCATGAGCGAGACTGAGCCATTTCATATGCTATCAGTAACACTGAACTGTTCAAGTCAACAGATTTTAGCCATTCTTAAATTTGACCGGAAACTACAATGCATGGCCTTGTTGGAGTCCAGCCGAGTGGTTTGTGTGTGTTTGTGTTTGTGCATGTATGTGTATGTGTGTGTGTGTTGGCCTAATGAAGCCCCAATAGATGGCAGTATTTCACAGTGTATGAGTGTCAGAGGAAGTTGAGGGTCAGACACACTCTTGCATTTTTCAGACAGGCTTAACTCTCTGTTTATTTTAATCAAAGTGGGATCGCAGCCCATTCAGCCATATTAAGAGTGATTAACACTGATACAAATACTCTGTATTCACAGTGTCAATATGGCAGGTTTCATATGTCTCATGTGAAGGTGTTTTGTTGAGGTTTGAAACCTAGAGGAATTTGTTTTTCACTTTTCAATGCAAATTGTCTTAAAGTCTTTATTAAAAGTAAAATCCCCAAAATGCATAAAAATGTAAACATATTTCTAGTAAGTTAATATAAATTGCTTAACTGCATAGAGCAGAAGCTTTTTGCCATTTATGAATCTGACAGAGATTGACATTAAAAATAGTTTTTAGAAAATTGTCTAGATTTTGCAAAGTATTTACTTTTTTTCTCTAGCAAAAACTAGTTATAGTGCAGAAAAAAACATAATTTCTTCATACTTTGACTAAAGTGTACAGTAAAGTGAACATTGTGTACTGCAAATAAAGAATATGAAGGAGAATATGTAAAAATAGGAGTATTTAGGATTTAGAAACAAATATGTAAAATCTTGTGTGACAGATGCTGAGACGTGTGTGTGTTTGTTATGAGTTTTGAACAGTGTGAAGTCATCATGTGCAGATAGAGGCGACGGGGAGAGGTCAGCGTTTGACTCCGTGGCAGATGGCGGGTTGTAAGAGCCACAGATTTCAATATGACTGACTGCTCTCTAGACATTTGTTATATACAGAATGTATATGAAATATACCAGAACAATAAATACGGCACATGCTTCCTGTATAATTCTTTTCACGTAAATGTTCGTGGTTTTTTTTTTAACCCCCCCCCCCCCCCCCCTCAGGCTAGTTGAAAATAAATGCTTTAGGAAGTTGACTTGCCTTGTGCTATTTTTCTGAAGTTATTTTAAACGGCATATACATTAAGAATCGACAATTCATTTATTTTTCATTTAGAGACTAAATGATGTATTTACTTTTATTCTGTTGTCAAGACCATTTGAAGAAAAAAATTCACCATATAATAGCCTACTTTTTTCTTTATAAATATATATATATATATATATTTTTTTAAATGTCCATACACTTCACTCGCACATTAAAAATTGATTTGAGCTACAACGTGTGGTTGGGTATGACAGGAACTACAAATGCTGCCTGAAATGTTTTGTTTTCATTTCATTCGTGTTAGTAAGCGGCACAGACAGAACCTGTCATGTCTTGGCTTATACAGGACTGTTGTCTTTAAACATTTGTTTTTGTCTGTGTTGAAATGACAGGAAATGAGAAGACGCAGCCAGCTATAGGCTATAAAGCACATAATTGTCTTTATAAGTGTAAGATGCAGAAATCTACTTCCTGGTGTGCAGTTTTGTGAAGGTTCCCCTTGAACTGGATGAGAGCGGCCCACTGCACACCATATCCTGTCTAGTACTAGCCAAGCGTGTGTGTGTGTGTGTGTGTGTGTGTGTGTGTGTGTGTGTGTTTAAGGGGATAAGTCAGCAGTGTGCTCTGTAATGCTCCGCTCGAGCTCTTTCTGCTTCAGCGGCTCTTCTCTCTGATTTCACGCTGCGCTGCCTCTGAGCTCTGCCGGCCCGGGTAAGTGTCCTCGGCCCGCTCACAAGAGAACCAGAGAGAGAGACGGAGAGAGAGACAGCCGCATGCATGACTGCTCACTGCCCCATTCCATTCATTCCATACTGCCCCCCCCCATTCCAGCTCTCTCCAATTCAGACTCAAGTAGCATCAAAAAAGCTTTATTAAAAGCTTTACCAAAGCATTAGTGTCAATATATATATACAGACATATACATTGAAGAATAAAAATATAAGTTAATAAAAAATATAAAATATAAAGATAAAAAAAAATATTAATAAAATATTCATAAAACACGAAAATAATAATTACATAAAACAATCAAATATTTGTATTTGCAAGAATATACACAACACAATTTTTTTTTATTTTTAAATCTCTTCCTGTAGCTATGATCTCTTCAGAAACAAATACTGCACAGTGTATATATAAATACTGGAAATATTCCACAATGCAATGTTTCACTTTAATTTAAAAAAAAAAAATGTTTTGCATTATTAGTCCTGTGATGTGTAAAAGTATATTAGCTTTTGACAGTTCAAATAAAAAAGGAAAGATATTAGACTGATATGACTTCTAGTTTATTCATTAAAATTGAAAATGCAAGCTCGAGTTTAAGAGCAGTGCATTATGGGACACAGTGTGCTGCAGTGTATACTACACTTTTTTTGTGAAATGTAGTGGGTCATCAAAAGTATTCCATTCATGTAGAATATTTGTATACTGTGCAGCACTGCAGTACTAATAAGAATAGTATGGTAGTATGCTATGCTCCTCTCTCTCTCTCTCTCTCTCTCTCTCTCTCGCTCTTGCTCTCGCTCTCTCTTTCTCTTTCTTTCTTTCTGAAGGCTGCACACAACTTTACCTAGATGAGCACTTATTTTTACACACACACACACACACACACACACACACACATACACTGTCTAGACTACACTGCAAGTGTGCAAGCTTCATTGGTTGTAATAAAAGTGTTCTAATTTTGTCAAGGCACATCTCGCACTTGCAGTGTAGACATGGTGTCACGTGCGTATTATAGGGCCTATTCACACTGGACACGTTCTTGCGTTCCATCTGTGCAGTGTTTTCAATTGTTGGTCTAAGTAAACATCATTGACTGTTGCCTTGCATCTCACAGTTTTTCAGTCACTATTACATTTTTAAGAGGCTGTTTCAAGCTAAAACCAGTTCAGGTATTTCAAGACCCCTGAGTCCTGATTCATTCATGATGCAAAGTAGACTACCACATACCGCAATATTCTCCTCAAACTCCTTCATGAAAGTAGTTAACTGAAACTGACCAGGGAAGACAGTTTACACGAATTCCTGCTATAGCACCCCTAGTGGCGACACTAAGAATGCAAGACTAAGAAAAGAACCAGCATTCTCAAAACTCAACAATACATAACGTATAGACTTTGCATATATAGATTTGCGTAGAATGTGTTCCAGGTGTAACTGTAGGTTGTTAATATAGAGTGCACATTAATGCAGAATGTCTGAACACAGATGCATTTTATACGGTAACAGTCACTGGGCTCATTTTTTCAGAATTTATAGATGGAGCGATCTGTTTTTATAATATTTATTTCAACTAAATTCAGTGCATAAGTTTTTTACTGGCATGACAAAATCTTAAAAATTAAATTAGACTTGAACACTTTATTCTTTCTTTCTAAAATAACCTATATACTCTACCTAAAAAGCTTCTCTTTCCCTCCCTGCCTTTTACTGTGTTTTAACAACATTCTATTTGTGCGTTTCATCAAGCATGATCCAGTTCATTTCAGGATCCGAGCTCTGTCATCCTCCCATAAAAGAACAAAATAGTCTCTCTGAGTGACATTAGTCCAGTCAGGCCTGCACTGCAGTGCCAGTATGGAATATAATAGAACAACCTAACCACAGCCCACTGTCAACACACACACAGGTTTTTATGTTTTACGGGAACATTCCATAAGCATAATGATTTTTATACTGTACAAACTGTATATTCTCGCCCCTAAACCTACACCTACTTCTAAACCTACCCATCACCGGAAACGTTCTGCATTTTACATTTTCAAAAAACATCACTTAGTATTATTTATAAGCTGTTTTCCTCTTGGGGACCAAAAATGTCCCTACAATATATATATATATATATATATATAAAATCTTTTTTTTTTTTTTTTTTTTTTTTTTTTTTTTACTTGTTAGAACTGATATATGAATTGCACAGTTGTGGCACAATGTTGCAAATAACAGCACATGCTTAGTGGCTTTTTATGCCATTGTTATGCAAAATTGCTTTACAAAAATTTAGTTTAGCAATTTCACCTCGTTGCATTAGTGTTGCAAATAAAACACAATTTGCTGATGGAGAAATGACTCTGGCATCACCTACAGCAAAGTTTAATACTTGAGTAGCAATTATTATTTTATCTTTGATGTGAAGTCTATATATTGGCCAGGTAGAATTCAGGATTAAACATAGATAAATGCCTTATGAAAAGAGGATGATGAGACCTTATGCAACCTTTTGTTATACAATGTGTCCAAGCTTTTGGATCAAGATGGATCAGAAATGTTTAAATTCAGTTCATCTGAAGTGGAATCTGTTATGGAAATGACACTGCGGAGGAAGAGTGGGGGGTGTGAATCAATTTGCACACTAGAGGATATTACACCAGGTGATAAATAATATCACCTTTCATGATCGCCTTCTGAGAAATCTGAGCGAAAACCGTGGTAACTGTTTTGGGGGTGTGAAATCTGTTAGGCTGCCCTCAGTGGATGACAGAAACAATTATACAGCTACACAGGCAAATGAATAAAATTAGCGCTTGGAGCCGTTCTCTCTTTCCCTGCCCAGGGCGATTAGCATGTCACTATCCTCAGACACTCGTTTATCAGAGCCCGACGACGTTGACGCTGCATGCGCTCAAACCAAAAACCCATCACTTGCTTTAATCATGAGGGTGTGAGTGTGTCATCAAACTCAGGCCTCGTAATGAACGGATGATGTCAGCTGCTAACAGGGCATCATGGGAGCAGAGGTTATGTGTGTGTGTTGCTTGACACACATACTAATTGAAAGAAGAAGTGTTTAAAGTTGTTGTCTTTGTGTTGTCGGTGATATGCGGTTCATGTTAGCCAGATTTAATGCAATGATGTTCTCTCGGTCAGAATCAATTAAACTAACTCATAATGGTTTGCTCCTTCTGTCATACCAGTTAACTCCAGTTAACTTCCTGTCGGGACCTCCAGCAGTGTTGCTGGGCTTTATTTATCCCGTCCTCATTTCCTGTCATTACGGTCTTCTGCCACATATATCTCAGCTGCGTTTCAGCAAAACTAATAAAACTTGGTAATGCGCCACAAATTTGGAAAGCAAAGGGGGCCAGAACTGGATAAAAGTGGCCTGGAGTGTTTGGCGAGAGCTCAGAGTGAAATGGCTCTGTTTCTGTCATTATTTCACTGATCATTTCTGTCCTGACTTTACTGATAGGATGATTATTAGTAAATGCAATGTTGCTGAGAACAGAAATGTATCCGCTTCTTTTATTTGCAATTATAAAGAATAATTTTATTCATTGCCTCATATTTGCGATTATTTGAATTGTGCAATAATTGAAAAGAACCGGGATAATATCCTTTACATTTAAATGCTTCTTTCAGAGATGGTAATTTTATATATTTACAGAAAACATTGGTTAAACATGAACTAACTATGAAAAATAATTCTAAAGCATTTATTAATCTTATTTTGTGTTGAGTTCAAGATTTAGACAGCATTAAAAGTTGTAATCTATTTGTTATTTAATGAACCTGAGCTAAAATGAACTAATGTTAACAAAGACTGCTAAAAATGTAACAAATGTATTGATTATTGTTAATGAATTAAAGGGTTAGTTCACCAAAAAAATGAAAATTCTGTCATTAATTACTCACCCTCATGTGGTTCTACACTCGTAAGACCTTCGTTCATCTTCGGAACACAAATTAAGATGTTTTTGAAAAAATCCAATGGCTCAGTGAGGCCTGCATTGACATCAAGTTAATTTACACTTTCAAACACCCAGAAAGGTACTAAAGACGTATTTAAAACAGTTAATGCAAGTACAGTGGTTCAACCTTAATGTTATGAAGTGACAAGAATACTTTTTGTATGCCAAAAAAAAAAAACTACAACTTTATTCAGCAATATCTAGTGATGGGCATTTTCAAAACACTGAAGCTTTATGAATCTTTTGTTTAGAATCAGTGGATCGGAGCGTGAAAGTCACATGATTTCAGTAAACGAGGCTTCATTACGTCATAAGTGTTTCGAAATTTCAATGGTCCTCATGACTTTGGCAGTTTTATTCACGCTTCGAAACACTGATTAGCCTCACTGAGCCATCGGATTTTATCAAAAAAAATCTTAATTTGCGTTCCGAAGATGAACAAAGGTCTTATGGGTGTGGAACGACATGAGGGTGAGTAATTAATGACAGGGTTAGATCGCCCAAAAATGAAAACAATGTCATTACTCACTATCATGTTGTTCCAAACCCGTAAGACTTTCATTCATCTTCAGAAAACAAATTAAGATATTTTTGATGAAATCTGAGAGCTTTCTGTCCCTCCATTGACAGTCAACACTTTCCACTTTCAAGCCCCACTTTATTTACAAAATATGAATCTCCAACGCGTGTTCACAGACCAACATCAAACTTAACACAGGGAAATGTGATTTCTCTCGGCAGGAAGAAACAGAAGAACATGTTATGACATACTGTCAGAAATATAAAACAGAAAAAAGCATAGGAGAAGTAGGAGAGATGAAAAAAACACTTTGATTTAATAGATTTTCTGCAAAAGGAGTCAACAGATAAGTGTTATAATTTATTGCTTCAATATCTTAGAGAAACTAATTTAAGTCAGAGGATAGGCCTATATTTATTTATTTTTTATTTTTTATTTTTTTTAAACAATTTATATAGTAGATGTTCTGGTCCACACTCCATGCAGTTGTTGGTGGTAATGCACCAGTTCGTTGTTTGCCAACCTCCTTGAATCCCTATAAGAATTGTCAACAACTTGCAAGCTTCATGCTGCTTTTGTGAACGTGTGTTGAAGATTAATATTTTGCGAATAAAGTGGTAAATTTAGATTTTTTGTGCAAACAAAGCACTCTCGTTGCTTCATAAAATTCAGGTTGAACCTGGAGTCCCATCGATTACTTTTATGATGTCTTTACTACTTTTCTGGCCCTTGAAAGTAGTTGCATAGGCTATGGAGGAACAGAAAGCTCATAGATTTCCAAATCTTCATTTGTGTTTTGAAGTTGAACAAAAGACTTATGGTTTTGGAACAACATGAGGGTTATTGAGTGAATTAATGACAGGATTTTAATTTTTGGATGAATTAACTCTAACTAATGGGAGTTTATTGTAAAGTTTTACCACTATTTTTATATTAATAGAGTTAAAAAAAATCCCCTCTCTCTTTAAAATTAAGATGCGTAGAGTGTGTGGTCTAACTAAGTATTGCATGTGTCCTTTAATCCCATGATGCATGGCAACCTCAATGAAATAGTGAGAATATTGTTGAATATAAGTATACTAATAATTTATTGAATAAAGCCTTACAAAACAAATTAAATTCAATACTGACAATTTGACTTAATATTTATGTGTGGTGTTAATTTTATGCTTAGGTATAGGATCGTGGTGTTAGCAATTTCACCAAACTGTATTGAAACCCATTGTCAGTCAAGCACACTGTTCATGTGTGGGGCACTTTTTGGCATGCAGAGTTCCCTATGAAGAGCATTTTAAATCAGCTTCTTTGCTTCCATTTCAGTCTGGATGCTGCCTATATGTAGACAGTAGACATCAAAGCAGCTTAATATGTTTTGGAACAGAGCTGTGTTGTCATGAGACAATTTTTTTTTTCATCTGTTAAATTATGTTTTAAAATTGTATAGTGAATTTTTTATTTATTTATTGGTCCCCCCTTTCTGTTATACAAAGAGTTTAGTAGCGCTGCCTCACAGAACATCCAAGAAAATATCCATTACAAATCGTAGGTTTGCAAGACTGACTTTATTGAATTTGACTGGAATTCTTCATGGATGGCATTCTTCAGCGACTGTGTTTTCTTCAGCATTACTCAATTTTTATTTGCAGAGACATTCATCTTTAGTCACACAACATAAAAAAGAGAGAAGGATCTTAGAGTCACAGTTGACATAATTGACATATGGCTTTTTTTTCATAATGGATTAGTTATGGTTAAAATTATAGTAAACTAATTGTATACAAGATGCACTTTGATCTCAGTAAGGCAATTGAAGTTGCTTCTCAGTGCAATTGATTCACAAGCACTTTTGGCCAGTTTTATTTACATCAGAGTTTGACACTATTCTTTTAAGTCTGTTCAAAACATTGTTTAATGCAATTTCCATTGGAAAAAAACGTATTCGCTTACAGAGTGGCTTCAAGCATTACAACATCATTTCAATTATTGTGTTGGACTTTGTTTTCAGGAATCTAAAAAGCACAGACATGCACATTGATTCACACTGGCTATGCCTGTCGCATTCTCATGTTGCTGTGGCAGCACATTGTAAAGTCTCAAACCCTTGCCATTCTGCTGGGTGATATAATTAGGAGGCAGATGAACACATGGCAGTAAGCGCTCTCTGGAGAGGCAGCGAGTAATGATGTGAGAAACAGAGGCATTTGAAGAACAGGTTAGAAGTCAGCCGAGGGGTTCGAGGGCTGTCTGCACCATAGGGATGACCTTGGGAACTTTCTGGAACACTCGAGACCATGTTGCTTCAAAGGCAATCATGTCCTTGGGGAAGATCCTGGAAATTGGTTATTGTATTGTGAAGGCTATTTACCTTTTTGGGGATTAACATATTTAATTCCCCTCTCTAATCCCATCGGAGTTAATGCCCCTCCATTTCCAATTATCCTGTAAGTGTGACATGGAAGAAATCGTTTGCCACAAACTGCTCGTAACCACACAGACCTCATTTTGTTAGAAGAATGCTGGAGTATTTATTGCTTTTGTGGTTCCAGCTATAATTTTGTTTTATTTATGTTTTTTTTTTCCAGATTAGCCATTAGTAGTGGTCAATTCTTTTTATCCAAGTATCCAAGGATTTCTGGGATCTATTTCGCCATTGATTTGATGACCATTAACCCTCTGCTTTAGCCTAATAATCCTTAAATTATGACATCTCTAGCCACAGACAGTACACCCAAGAACCGCCCACTTTCCTTGTTAAACTCTGGATAAATTGTGTTTGTTCGTAAAGTGTTTATCAGGATAATTTATATTAAGTTCTCTGGAGTTTGAATGTTGCTACTCAGCTGTGTGCAGTTAATGCACAATTTGTGGTGCTAATGTCTTGTAACTTTCACATATAATAAACATTTCTTCACGGACAAAAGAAATCTAGAAGCTCCTCTGTAAAAAGCACCTAGTGGGTGTGGAGCCATTTTCCTAGACTGAGCTGTGTCTTCTCTCCTAGACTGAGTGCTGAGACATTGGGTTAGTCTGCTCAGCATCAGTCTCATGCAGACAGGAAGTTTGGACGAAAGCTGTAGTTTAGTCCTGAGATCTGTCGGGTTTTTAATAGCCTTCTCATTCATTAGAGAGATTCCTTTCAGATGACACAGTCATGGCGCGATGGGGGATGTCGGAGCAGGGCGTTTAGTCAGTTTGAGGGTCTAGACTGTTCTTGTCTTGGCACATAGCCTGCTATTTCCTGCCAGGACAATGCACCGTCCGGGTTTGAGGTGGGCCAGCGTTTCTTACATGTTTCTATCTTGAAGAAATAACCAGGTCAAACATCTTGGTAGAGGAATGACAAAGTAAAATGAGCCAAATCATCTGTGGTTAAACTAATTTGTGCAACTCAAACAAAGACCTTATAGACTCTCATAGCTTTAAACTTCTCAGAGAGCATACTGTCATATGCTGTTTCAGAAAACATCTTTTTAAAACTGTGAACTTGGCTTGATTTTAACTTCGCAATTCTGGTTTGGAGTGGCGAGTCACCTAAAAAAAAATGATAGTAAAATACGTAGTTGTATAAATATTAGTAGGGATGTGTTTAAATTTACATTAGGGCATAAAAGTAAATCATTCAGCTTTGCATATTATCCAAATTTTTAAACTACCAAATCACAAAATCGTTCAATTTTAGTTATGTGTAAACTGCTTAACTGTCAACTGCAGTATGACTCATGCTAGGATATGACCTGAAGGGAACAACAGTGTTTAAAGGGATAGTTCTCCCAAAAATGAAAATTCTATCGTTAATTACCCTCATGTCATTCCAAACCTGTAAGACTTTCGTTCATCTCATCAACACAAATGAAGATCGTTGTGATGAAATCTGAGTTTTCTGTCGCTCCCTAGACAGCTACGCAACTGAAAATTTGATGCTTCAAAAAGTTCATAAAGAGATCGTAAAACTAATCCATATGAATTGAGTGGTTTAGTCCAAATTTTCTAAAGAGACTTGATCGCTTTATATGATGAACAGATTTAATGCAAGCTTTTATTCACATAGAAAATTGATCAGCGAACATAAACAGAAGCACAGCCAAGCCTGCTTGACATGCAAGAACAAAGCTCTTGCCGGGGCTCAAACGTGCTGCATAACACATGAGAATGAACCTCATTGGTTCTGGCAAGTGTCAAGCAAACATGCTTGAGCTTCCGTTTACCACAAATGATGTGTGAGTTGATGAATGTGAATTTGAATATTAGCTTAGATTCAATCTGTTCGTCATATAAAGTGATTGTGTCTCTTCAGAAAATTTGGGCTGAACTGCTCCATTCGTATGGATTAGTTTTGCGATCTCTTAATGAAATGTTTGAAGCATAAAAGTGTCAGTTGTGTAGCTGTCTATTAAGGGAGAGAAAGCTCTCAGATTTCATCAAAGAGTTCTTCATTTGTGTTCCGAAGATGAACGAAGATGACAGGTTTGTAATGACATGAGGGTAATTAATGACAGTTCACCCAAAAATAAAAATTCTGTGATTAATTACCCTCATGTCGTTCCAAACCTGTAAGACTTTCGTTCATCTCATCAACACAAATGAAGATCGTTGTGATGAAATCTGAGTTTTCTGTCCCTCCATAGACGGCTACGCAACTGAAAATTTGATGCTTCAAAAAGTTCATAAAGAGATCGTAAAACTAATCCATATGAATGGAGTAGTTCAGCCCAAATATAAAAATTCTATCTCTTTAAGCAACAAAAGGGTCAATAATTTTATAAAAATCCCTAAACCAAATTTGCACAATGGAAGTAGCTTTACTTTGTCAATCCAAAAGAAAAAAAAAATGTTTAAGGAATGTAATACTGTTTTGCAGGTGCTGTAATGATGAAACCGATTAATACTAAATTTCCTGGGAAAACATACATTTCCTAGTCAACATACTTTAGTATGTTGGTAATCATCTATTTCACAGTCTGCTCATTATGTTGCACCTTCGATTTGTTTGGTTGCATTATCCACTGTTAATTACCAGGGCAGATTAATTAGATGGTGTCTTGGAATGGTTGAGATGAGAGAGAGTGTCTTTAACCTCTCCTGAGGGGAATCACAGCTTGTGGAAGTTCCTCATGATGAGGACCAACAGACCCAACCTGTATCAACCCCTCCCTTCATCTCAGTCTCTCTGTATTGCTTTGAGCCACAGGACATGTTATTTTAATGATTGTTCTTTTATACCATCCTATATTGTCTTTAGAATTCATATTGTTTTGTCTTTAGACTTTGACATGATCCTTCTTTTCGCCACACAGCACCCATTGTGTCTTCAGTCATTATGAGGGAGAGTTTTTGATTGGTATCCTATTTTTAATTTACACATGTGAGGAATTAGTGCTGTGAATTTGGAGAGAGGAGAAAATGGCTTTATGTGTTTAAGGAGTAGGTCTGATTGTGAATTTTTCATTAAAGTAATTAAAGACTTAAATATTTTTCCTTTAAGAGATAAAATTGTGATTTTTTTTTTTTTTTTTTTAACTGGTATATCAAGGATAACCGTTCATTTGGTGTAAACGTGGCGACCAATGGCAAAGAGACATTAGAAACACACTGGTCCAAGAAATGAACGTGTTTGTTGGCATGGTTGCAATTTCTCAGTGAAATGTGAATTAGTCTTCTGACACAACACAATGCTAAATTCTCAAATGCAATAAATTCACTGTAACACAGGGCATTTAGAAACTCATTGCAATATGTTTTTTTTTTCCCCAGTCAGTGTAGTCTGTATTCTATATAGTATTTATACAATAATGCATTTTTCAAAAGCTATACAAGTTATAGTAGCAACAATATATTTGTTTTCATAACATTATTAATGTAGCCTACTATCAGACATTGGAGTCAGAACTATTCGGTTTCAGAAATAATCCAAGTTTGCACTCATTTTTGAAACCCTGTAGCAATACTGTAGCTAAATTATTCCTAAATTGTCACTTGTATGCAGGCTTAGATAGAATCTCTGGACATTTTGCACATTTTATGTACTGACTATGGGAAAATCTGCAAAATTACATTGATTTAAACATGGTAAAATGAATACTGTACTCTCAGCAGTAGATTAATGCATAATCGAATTAGCCAAAGTATTTAATGCTGCAGGATGTGTAGAACTTTGTGAATGACATGCCTTCCAGTTGACTTTCTGTGTGGGCCTGCTTATATTACACAATTCGTGATAGTTATCTCTAAACTCAACCAAATCTGCTCAATTTTGCTTGACAAATTCCTGCAGAGCACAGAGTCCTCTAACAATCCCCTCTCACAGACACAGGTCTCTTATCTCTCAAGGCTAATTTCAAGCCATACTAACAGCGCTGCCTCACTCAACACTTGTTGTAGCTCTAGAGCTACTGCTGCTGAAGGTTCAACAGCCGCCAACCCCTCCCATCATCCTCCTGGGGTGACAATCCGGCCATTGTGCCCCCCATTCACCCCCTCCACACTAGGACCCTCCCCGCTCTGCTATGAGCTATATTACTTTGACCTCTCCCCATCAATCAGATTCAATTGGATAATGATCTGTAATCACTTTCTTTCAGGGGAGTCTATAAAATGGAGCAGGGCTTCTGCCCCTCCTGGGAGACCCCCTTCTGCTCACTCCCATTTGATCTGACGCGCCTCCTTTCAGAGCCTTTAAATACCCCCGCGACATCGGCTGCCCCGCACAGCCACCGCCACGGCTGCCCGTCTATGCACCCTCTGTAGAACGATGGGGAGGGCTAAGAGGGGACAAGGCAGAACCCCGCAGGGGGTGTCGTAAGCCTGAGGCTGTTAAAACTACCCCTTTATTAGAATGAGCTCCCTTGCATGGATAGCGAGAGAGAGATAATGATTCTTAATGAAGTTCTGGACCTGTGAATCAAATCTGGATAGTTCAGAAATGATCTGTTTTAGATTTCTATGAAAACGACAATTTATAAGACAAATGGTTGCAAATCCAAAATATTACACTACAGTTCCAATAAATGGCTTCCAAAAAAATTTGCAGAAATCTCTTACACTTGACCGAATGACCTATGGGCATATGAAGAATCTCAATAAAGTATACAAATGCTGTGGAGAATTTCAATACTAACTTTTCTTTGCAGGTCCAAACCTCTGACCCAGCTCTCAGAGATAACGCTCATAATGTCTCGCTGTGATCCGCCGGGAGAGGGCTTTGTGCTTTAAATGTAAAATACACGCACACATTAATGCAGTTCAAGAAGCAAACAAACCCAATATGCTTTAAACCTCCATCACTGCTGCAGAGTTTTGTCCTGCCACTTCTGCACCCTTGACTACACATAAAACAACTCTTTAGATATAAGTAAGAGCTGCATAATGTGGTCATGAATAGAGTGATATTTCTCTTCATTATTTTGGGAGTCCATTCTTCGGCGAGTGTAGTGCCTCTCCACGCAGAGAGCATATGCCTTTTGAAAGCATGGCACCATGTGAAGCAGGCCCAGATGGAGTTAGCCTCCCCATCAATGCAGGACAATAGAGAATGGAAATCAAAGTTAAAGGGGTGCATCCAACCCCATTTAGCCCAGACAAAAGCTGCTTGTAGGGGGTGAGTGTCGGGGAGGGGCTGGGCGGGCACTGGAACACGTCACACACCATAAAACTCCTTCCTCAGCTGCCCACCGTGTCAAAGAGGCGATAGAGACATGCTGATGGGCGGAAAACACCCGCGAACAAGAAAAAGGAAGACAAGGAGGGATGTTGAGGATGCCTCCTTCTCTCTCTTCCTAACTTCCATCCTGTCTGGTTTGACGAGTCAAGTTAGAATTTGATTTGCTTGCTCTTGATCGAGCAGGAAACCTTCACACAACGCATGTGTTAGTGGCACAGCCAATTAGGACAACGTGAAGGGACATAGCTATGGTTGCCTAGCAATGGTTTGAAATAGATTAATAGAGGAAGTTTGCTAAGCCAGAAAGGAAATAACAAAGTGCACATCCTGTTGTTGGCATGGATGCTTGCTTTGAACGTGCTGCTTTGAGACTTATAAAACAGTGTGTGTTAGTTAAAGACTGGAGATCAGCTCTCATTAAAATAACAGTTTCCTTACACACGGACTCACACTGTGTGTAAGTCCGTCTTAATGGAGATCCAATAAACTGACAACGCATCAGCTGGGATAGATGAGGCAAATGTCCAAAGATTTGATTTTCTGTCTCGCCATGACATGGCTTTAGGGCATTAGTTCATTTAAAGATGCTAATCAGAAGTCAATGATGTCAATAGGAGCTATGAATATGATTGGTTGAAGATGGAGCTACTTAAGTAACAGAAAATTCACATATATCTGCATCTCTCTTTTTTTCTGGGTATGCTGACCTTAGTCTAGGGTAACCAGATTTGTGACTGTTAGCAGAAAGTGTGGTCAACACGACAGCTCATTCTGGGCACAATCTGGTTGGTAAAGTGACCTATTGAAGTTTGACCTATTGTTTTGCTTTTTTATTGTGTTTAGGAGTGGGTAAAATAGGTCATTACAGAGTAATCATGTTCAGTGTTTTCTGGTGTGTACAGAAAACACTGCAAAAGTTAGTGCAAGAGTGTGTAGACTTTGATTAAAATTTCTGTCCATTCAAGTAATTCGTACTAATTATTTTTCAGACATAACTCAAAGCAAAATTAAGAATATTGCTTGTGAATGTATTGTAAACAATATATTTTTTTAAAAATTTTTTCTAACAATTTAGAGTATTTACTCTCAAAGTAAACTTACATTTAAAAAAAAAAACCTGTGCACCCTGACTCCCAGAGGTTATAAAGCCAGACTGTCAGATTACAGCCAGATCAAGAAAGCTCTTGGCATTTTTTTTTTTTTTTTGTGCAATATGCATCAAAAAGTGAATAGACTGTGGGCGGAAGAGTTGGAATCCTGATCTTGTGGTCTTAAGACCTCTGGATGACCAAATAATCATGGCCTTGGTCTGGGTCTCATTTACTGGTGTCTTGGTCTAGCTTTGGGTCTTGACAGTATGGTCTCAGACCACACTCTTTGTCCTGGATTCTTTTTCCAACATAAGTTGGTATCTTCATTTTTCAGAGGTCCATGAACATGTCTCCTATGTTTGGAAAAACTGTCAGTGTTGAAAATGTTTGAAATCAATAAAATTAAAATCAATTAAAAGTGATAACTTGCTTCTTTGGATGACAGGTCTAGAGCTTGGCCTCAAAGGCCGGTTTCACAGACAGGGCTTAGCCTAAGACAGGATTAGGGCATTTAAGTATCTTTTATAAACTTACTCTGGAAGAAGAAGAAGAAAAAAAAAAAAACGTGTGCATCCTGAGACAAAACAATGGTGTTGACATATTTTAAATATTAAAATAAGATAAGATAAGATAGTACAAGTTGCTTTCAGTTAAAACCGCTCAAACATGCCTTTTAGTGTAGGACTAGCTTAAGCCTTGTCTGTGAAACCCTGGGAAAGTATCTAAATTTATCTTGGATCTTAGCGGGTCTTCTACAGGCTAGGTTCTGCTGGAAGCCAGGTATTGCTTGGTGGTATTAGTGTGGTTCTTAGGGTGTCTGGAATGTGTCTGGGTTTGCTCTTAGGGGATATTTGTGTTAGTCTGGGTCTAAGAGGGTCTGATATTTGTTAGGATCTGAGGGAGACAGTTGCTGGTCTAGGTATGGATCTTAGGGGGTATGGTATTGCCTTAGGGCTTAGGGGGTCTGGTATTGCCTTAGGGCTTACGGGGTCTGGTATTAATCTGGGTCATATGGGTGTGGTATTGGTTACAAATTGGTTCCACACAGTGTTACAAAATCTGGTATTAGTCCCAGTCATACAGTATGGTTCTGGTGTTGGTTTCCGTATTAGACCTCAGTGAGTCTGGTACTGATCTAGTATTGGTCTTGTTCTTAGGGGCTCTTGTATGAGTGTGAATCTTAGAGGATGTAGTCTTGTCTGTACTCTGGTGGGTAATCCATGAGTATACTGCAGGGGCATCCAATCCTGCTCCTGGAAGGTCAATGTCTTGCAGAGTTGAGCTCCAGTTTGCCCTAATAAACACCTGCCTGTTGGTTTCTAATAATCCTTAAGACCTTGATTAGATTGTTCATATGTGTTTTATTAGGGTTGTAGGTAAAATCTGTAGGACAATGGCCTTCCAGGTGCAGGACTGGACATCGAGCATGAGTTTAAGATTAAATTGATCCCACCTCAAAATGTGCATCTCTTTCTGTCTTGAATGCTGTCATTTCCACATAATATGAGCACTAATGACACATGAGCAGCACTGAACTGACAGTAGTGTTTTCATCAATGTGACTTTGTATCATTGGCCAGAATGACCTTATGTTGTACTCACTCACCTCAGTTGCCTTGTGGACCATCACACATCTGTCTTTCCTTTCCACTGAACTCATCATTTCTCTGTCTGCTTGTGATGTGTTCTTTTGGAGTGACCACGTAGATTTCTTGCATCAGTGAATGTGCTAACTCAAATGGCATATGCTGTTGTTCTTTAACCCCTTTGAATGTTTGAGCTTGAGCAGTCATCGCTGAATCAGGTGCATAAAACAGGCCCATCAATCTCAGAGAGTACGCTGACCCTCTCCAAAACATGTGAGGCTGATTAGAGCCGGACACACAGGAGTCTGGCTGTAATTGGTGTGAATGCATTCACACAAAATCACAACAGCCTCTTCTGCTCCAACAGATAGAGCATCGCACAAACATCACTGAGAAAATATGAGAACATCATCTTCACAAATCACAGTGTTATTGTGGTAATATTAAGGAGATGCTCATACACACATACACATAAAGACATTCAAATGCACACTCACATGTTCAATCTGTGTTTGAAATTCACACATATTTATTTGGGAAATTATTTAAAGAACTTTGCAAGGGCGTAATTATTGTTAGATAGATTTTGTTCATTTTAATTTTGTTAATTTTTTCATAAAACTTTTGATAAAACCTTAAATAAATGAATCTTTGTGTTTGACACTGGATTTATATTGGAAGTACTAAGCCAGTTCTCCATGGAAGCCCAAGTTAATTATAAGATAAAAAGTTGAAAATATGATGCAATAAAAATGTTAAGATATTTTGTCATAATTTCAGCTTATGACTTCTCATAGTTTTGACTTTTTATCTCATTTTTCTAATAATTACAACTGTATTTATTTTATCATTTTGACTTTGTATCTCATAATAATGACTTAATGTCTCATATTATGACTTTTTATGTCATATTTTTTGTCATAATTTTAATTTACCAAAGCATGTTTATTTTTTTATTTTTTTCTTATGTGGTGGAAATGGGCTTGGCAGGGTAACAAGTGTATTTCATCGCATCACGTCCAAAACTGTTGTGTGACAGCACATATTCATAGCCAATAAGAACATGTTTGATGTCTGATATGCAGTTTTGAGGAGTGGGATTTTGGAGATCAACAAAAAATGTCCGGTTGCTCAAAGTGGTCGTGGCTGGTTAGTTCAAAAATTCAAATTCACTCAAATTGTAGCTTTTTGTTTTATCTCATCACCTGATTAGGAAACTGTGTAAGTGTTCAAATATTTTGGGAACCACTGTATAATGCTGTAATTGACCCTTCGCAATGACCCGCCCCCCTTAGTTACTGTTGCTACGTCAAGTCAAGTCATGGCCGACAGACAAGACAGAGCAGGTTACTTTTGGTATGAAACAAAGTCTCACCTTTAAACTTTGTCATTTTTTTTTAAGAAATTCAAACAATAATTACCATTTTGTGGCTCTTTAATATGTCTTGGCAGATCGCTGTAGCACCTTACAGTAGTTCAAGTGGCACATGAATCAGTCATCTCTTCATACTAGCTATAGTGTGAAATAAACATGAATGAACATCAGTCCATCACAGAAAGACGTCGATACCTACCAAGTTCAAATCCACCAACGTTAAAGGATTAGTTCTCTTCAGAATTATGAAGTGAATTATGAACCATGTCATCCAAGTTGTTTGTTTTTCTTTCTTCAATCGAAAAGAAATTAAGTTTTTTAGGAAAACCTTCCAGGATTTTTCTCCATATAGTGGACTTCACCAAAGTTCATCAGGTTGAAGGTCCAAATTGCAGTTTCAATGCAGCTTTAAAGTGCTCTACACAATCCCAGTCGATGAATAAGGGTCTTATCTAGTGAAACGATCGCCATTTTCTAAAAAAAAAAAAATACAAATTATATACTTTTTAACCACAAATGCTCATCGTGCACTAGCGCTATGATGCGCCACGAATTACATAATCACGTTGGACCGCGTACCGCGGTAGGGCAAAAAACTCTATGTCCTTTCCAATGTGATTACGTAATTCGTGGTGCGTTGCAGAGCTAGTTCAATCCTGTTGAAGTCCACTTTATGGAGAAAATCCTGGATTGTTTTCCTCAAAAACCTTAATTTATTTTTTAGTCAAGAAACAACGACATAAACATCTTGGATGACATGGGGGTGAGCAAATTATCAGGAAATTTTAATTTTGGAATGAACTAATCCTTTAACCTAACAACTTTCATGTCTGGTTTGTTTGTCCGACAATATGGTGGATTTGGCGTTATGATTGGTCAGATCGCCTGTCAAGCAAACTCCTGGTGGTGGGTGAATTGTGCTGTATAACGAATAAACAAAGAAAGCTATAAAATGTCATCCATCCAAATCTCATCTGCTCGCCCACAGTCACTGTCCAATCAGTATGCTTGCTCATCCTAAATGACATCTCCCTGAGAACATGAGAGCTAATGAAATAACCATCAGTCTGTCATTAGAAGGCCCGGCCAAAGCTCATGCAGCACCTGTGCAGCACTGCGGGACTCTACGCCCACTCTGTGTGTGTATGTATGCAGGGATGCAAGTTTGCATAATTTGGAGTGACAGACAAAAGATCTATTCTTGCCCTTTTCCCTCCATGACTCTTCTCACCCCTCACACTGAGGCAAACGCAAGGCCCCATGAGAACGCAGAGCTCATAAACCTGCTGACCAAATGTGATGCTGCCACTGCAGCTCGTCTTCAGTGATTTACCAGATATTGCTAAGAAATTGTTACCCGCCTTGTTTCTCCCTCTTCTTCACTGTGTGTGTAAGCTGACAGCAGATGGTGTTTTAATAAAGTCCAGTAGGAATATGTGTGTGTGTAAACAGACAGCGTAGTGCCAGCTTAGTAATTGCTGGGCACTCTTACAGAGCACACACAAACTGAGGCGAGGAGGATTCCAGCAATCACACACACGCAGATATTCCTGCCCATGAGCACACACACTCACACCTTGCAGCTGTAGCCAAAAAAGCGCAGCTGCCGCTGGGAGACGGGGAGAGAGTTAGAGAAGGAAATATAGACTGAGAGAGGGTGGGTCTGCGCTTTAGGCCAGCGCGTCGGCCCCTGACGGCTGCGCTGGCTGCGTCCCAGCTTGGGTCGGCCCCTCCGACTCACTGCAGAAGACTTCTTGTGCTCCTCGTGAGTGTGTGAATGATCTCGTTCCAGTGCATAAATGACAAAACCACTGCACTTTACAGCTGCTCTTTGGAAAGAAGTCTAGTTGGAGAATGTGTTTAGTTCTGCCTGTCCTGCAGGTGTTGTGTCAGGTACGCTTAATTCATATATGCAGAGTTTTAGATTCTTTCATTCCAGGTTTTGACCTTACAGTCTAACTCTACCTCACCTCAACACACAAACACAAACCTGTACACATAATAATCATCTGTAATGGATC
Source organism: Zacco platypus (assembly GCA_038088235.1). Lineage (NCBI taxonomy): Eukaryota > Metazoa > Chordata > Actinopteri > Cypriniformes > Xenocyprididae > Zacco > Zacco platypus. Next base: position 19,690,436 of record CM076065.1, on the reverse strand, counting down.
TGTTTGTTTGTGTGTGTGTGTGCTTGATTTGTCAGGTTTTTACATGTTTGGAGAACGGCAGCATTTTATCATGTGCCTGCAGGCCTGCATGTCACTCACTGTACTGACACCTCTAGCATTCCCTTCAAATGCAGTTTGTTTTCCACATTACTTCTATAAAGCACAGGTTAAGATAGCAACAGGCTATTTAAAATTGCTTCAAAAACATATAAACACAAAGCCAAATGCATTAGCAGACACAAAACTTTGTCCCTTATTTTAAAAGCAACCCTGTTACACCATAATGCCCCTCTCCATTAACATTATCTGTGACTCCCAGGAATAACATCGGTAACACTTTATTTCAAGGTGATGTAGTTACACATTAGTACATGTACTTACTGTAGTAATAACACTAAATTATGGATAGCTACAAGTAACTAACCCTAAACCAAACCAAACCCTAACCCTAATATTTATCAGTACTTATTTAAGGGAGTACAATGTATCATCATTTGGGTCATACAGCATGACAACAAGACTAGTAAATCATCTTGTTCCATTTTATATTTTTTATTACAATTGAATTTTACTGTTGACAAAATTCATTTTCAGCCAAGTTATTAACTCTTTCCCTGCCATGCTTCATGCATTATTATTATTATTTTTTTTTTTTTTATCAACTCTTGAATGTAGGTAACAAAGCAACAATTTGAACAAAAAGCTGAGAAAATCATGATTTTTTTGAAGACTACGTCCAGATTGGATTTGGAACGATGATCAAAACATAGATGGAGTAGATCGCTTCCATCAACACCCCCAAAGCTTGCACAATCCTATACCTCATCCTAGGTCATAATCATATTAGACAGTTTTGATTTATATGCAATTTGATGTTTGATTGTCACATTATTTTACACGTGCATAAGCAATGCTTTCTTTGCTTGTTTTTTTTTTCTGCTTTTTTTTTCTTTCATATACAGAAGTTTAAAGGTACATTGTACATTTTTTTTTTCAAAATTTACAAAATTTATGAGTATATCATGAATCCAAATTCCAAACCGTGTTTATGTCTTATCATGATTCACTACGTTACGCCTATAATTAGTGTATTCAAACAATTTTTATGTTATATACCCCAGTACCTGGGTGACTCATCATTCATGTAAACAATAAGAAGTAGCTCCGGCTACAGTGTTCTTCCACAAGACGCATGAAGTGTTTCTTTAACCAGAGTGGCTAAAGTTACATAATGTACCTTTAATAACTAATAACAATCATTTGTCAACAATCCCATCTACAATCCTCTTAACTAGTGACTTGTTAAACCGTGTCTACACCAGACACGACTTTTTATTGCATTGCGCCGCAACACCTAAAAGCTGTCTACACTGAACGTGACAAGCTGACCGTTGTAAAGCACTTGGACTAAGTCAGAAATAGAACAGGGAATCTGTTTACTGTTGGGACTTTGTCGCGTCGCTTCGCATCTTGCGTAGACAGTATCACTGATTATAATGGGTTCTATTGTCTTTTGATGCGTCGCGCCACTTGCGTCCGTTGTAGACATGGTGTTATGGTGTATGGCGTAACTTATTATAATTTTTATCCTAGACTAATATTTATCATTTTCAAAATAATTTTAAGCCTAATTTTGTACCCTATTTGTGGAATGTGTAATGACATTTTTTGAACATATCTTTTTTTTTCTAATTACATTTTCAAAGTGATTATGATAGTTAAAGTAGGGTGGAAAGAATGAACTACACTGTGAAAACATTTTTTTAATTGATAAAAATACAAATATTGTTAGAATACGTTTTACAAGAAAGTACTATTTCTGCCTTTCTACTTCAAAATTGAATGTTAAATTCAATGTGTTACTTCCTGTTTCTTTGAAATTATTTAATTACAGTAATTTCAAATTGTGAAAATTGTTTCACAGTAAATCATACACCATTTCTTTTATTGTATATGATTACAACATCTTTTTAAAGCTATTGTTTTTGATGCCATTAATCCACACGCGGGAATATGTTGGGTTTACAACGAGTAAAAGCAAAATGTCTAGTTTTGGCAGTGTCTCAGATTTCAAATGCCGTTAGTTAAATTTTAATTACACACCGGCCTGCTAAATGGGTGATCATGGACAGGTAGTTGTGCATTAAATCCATACGAAACTTTATAAAAACTTGCCTGAGGCCAAGACGCAAACAGCAGCAAATGCCTCTGACAGCTCTGCTGATAAGCCCAAACTACTCACTCATGTTGAAACACAACCGTTTCACCTGACACACTGAACCATTCTCTGACCCTTCTCTCACACAGTTCTGAACCTGAGGAGTCCACTGAGGGCCCTGTGGGCATGAGAGTTCAGGAGCTGGGCTAAAAGAACTTGAGTTATGAACGGGAGTTCTCTCTTCACTGGGAGCTGACAGGAGAACCATACCGCCGAGCTCTGGGGCTCTCTGAGGTAAGCAACTCATCTCCGTCACCAAGCCTGGCTTCTCTGACCCATCTATTCTCCTATAGTCAGCTGCCCAGCAGGGTCAGGCTTGAAACATTAATCTTCAGTGGGCAAGAGGAGTGTTTGGGCAGCCAGAGAAGGCGAGGGTATGGAGCGGTGTTCCTCTGTGTTTAAAATGAAAGAAAAGATGAGTGTAAGTGGGTCAAGAGCTCCAGACCGGAGCAATAGCAGCTGCCCTGCAATCCTGCAGGAAACGTTCCTTGTACCTGCTGGTCTGAAGGAGCATTTCCCCTGACCCAGCAAAGGAACGAGGACAGCTGGTCAGGGGCCGTGAGACGGACACTGCGGCCACTTCCACGGCTAACCACAGGCATACATCCAGAGTTCCATGTCTGAAGTTTTTGCGGTTGAGATTTCCTCAGGCCACTGGCAAGCTAGCACAACTATGTCACAAAAAAAAAAAAAAAAGCACTGTGAAAAGGTTGTTTTAGTCTAACATGAATGGCACAACATATGTCAGATTATTTACAGAGTAACATATTTTCATTGTGTCAGAAGAAATGTTATCATGTGCTTAGCACGTCCACTTGCTATGTTTAACCATACCTCATCTGGTATTTTCTGGTAATCGCCAAATCATTGGTTATCATTGCTCATCTGTTCAAAAATAACAGGTTGACTTTTTTTGTACATTGTTCATAAAACTATTGTTACTCTAAATTGTCACATCAACTCAAGTTGCTGATTTAGTGAATAATTTACATGGAAATGAGTACATGTATTATGTCCAATGAGTATTTAAAAGGTTTAGAGATTAAATATAGAACTCCAGAATTGTTATATGTTCAATAGTTCAAAAGTTAATATAAGTCAGAATTCATGTCATACATGATTTCAGTATATCTGAAATGACATTAAGAGAGCTTAATTCAAATATTTGATTCCACATGCAGGCAGTGAAAAATAAAGTGAAAATAAAGTTTTTATTTATTTATTTAAAATGAGTGAGTTGGAGCAGAATAAGGAAAAGCAATCAACAAGCATATATGGGAACACTTTCTAAGAATTGTTTAGAAAGCATGCTATGATACACCTCATGAAATTGGCTGAGAGAATGTCCAGAATATGCATAGCTGAAATCTTGGGGTGTAATGGTACACAAAGCTCACGGTTCAATACATACAGTGGGTACGGAAAGTATTCAGACCCCCTTAAATTTTTCACTCTTTGTTATATTGCAGCCATTTGCTGAAATCATTTAAGTTCATTTTTTCCTCATTAATGTACACACAGCATCCCATATTAACAGAAAAACACAGAATTCTTTACATTTTTGCAGATTTATTAAAAAAGAAAAATCACATGGTCCTAAGTATTCAGACCCTTTGCTCAGTATTTAGTAGAAGCATCCTTTTGATCTAATATAGCCATGAGTCTTTTTGGGAAAGATGCAACAAGTTTTTCACACCTGGATTTGGGGATCCTCTGCCATTCCTCCTTGCAGATCCTCTCCAGTTCTGTCAGGTTGGATGGTAAACGTTGGTGGACAGCCATTTTTAGGTCTCTCCAGAGATTCTCAATTGGATTTAAGTCAGGGCTCTGGCTGGGCCATTCAAGAACAGTCACGGAGTTGTTGTGAAGCCACTCCTTCGTTATTTTAGCTGTGTGCTTAGGGTCATTGTCTTGTTGGAAGGTAAACCTTCAGCCCATTCTGAGGTCCTGAGCACTCTGGAGAAGGTTTTCGTCCAGGATATCCCTGTACTTGGCCGCATTCATCTTTCCCTCGATTGCAACCAGTCGTCCTGTCCCTGCAGCTGAAAACCACCCCCATAGCATGATGCTGCCATCACCATGCTTCACTGTTGGGACTGTATTGGACAGGTGATGAGCAGTGCCTGGTTTTCTCCACACATACCGCTTAGAATTAAGGCCAAAAAGTTCTATCTTGGTCTCATCAGACTAGAGAATTTTATTTCTCACCATCTTGGAGTCCTTCAGGTGTTTTTTTAGCAAACTCTATGCAGGCTTTCATGTGTCTTGCACTGAAGAGAGGCTTCCGTCAGGCCACTCTGCCATAAAGCCCCGACTGGGGGAGGGCTACAGTGATGGTTGAGTTTCTACAACTTTTTCCCATCTCCTGACTGCATCTCTGGAGCTCAGTCACAGTGATCTTTGGGTTCTTCTTTACCTCTCTCACCAAGGCTCTTCTCTCCGATAGCTCAGTTTGTCCTGACTGCCAGCTCTAGGAAGGGTTCTGGTCAACCCAAACGTCTTCCATTTAAGGATTATGGAGGCCACTGTGCTCTTAGGAACCTTAAGTGCAGCAGAATTTTTTTTGTAACCTTGGCCAGATCGGTGACATGCCACAAATCTGTCTCTGAGCTCTTCAGGCAGTGTGTGGCTTTCCTAATGAAGTCCAATCAGTATAATCAAACACAGCTGGACTCAAATGAAGGTGTAGAACCATCTCAAGGAGGATCAGAAGAAATGGATTAAATATATGAGTGTCACAGCAAAGGGTCTGATTACTTAGGACCATATTTCAGTTTTTCTTTTTTAATAAATCTGCAAAAATGTCAAGAATTCTGTGTTTTTCTGTCAATATGGGATGCTGTGTGTACATTAATGAGGAAAAAAATGAACTTAAATTATTTTAGCAAATGGCTGCAATATAACAAAGATTGAAAAATTTAATGGGGTCTGAATACTTTCCATACCGACTGTACCTCTGTTTTGAAGTCACGGTTCGGAACAGCAGGTGGGGATAAAACTGAACATAAAATTGCTTCTTTTTTTAACGCTTTCTTTTAATTAAACAGTGGTTTACTGAACATTGTGTTTTTGTCTTTAAATATGTTAAATTATAACTAAAAGTTTCTTAAGTATAAAAAAATGAATAACTCTGCTAATGCTATAAACTCTGTGGGGAGCCCTTACTTGAACATTATGCTATACTATAATAATAAAGGTTAACAACTGTGCCCAAACTATTTGCCTAAATTGAAATGCTATTTATTTTTATATAATAATCAACATTTTTATATAATAACCAACAAATTGTGTGCAAACATATAAGCTGCACATAAGGCAGTTTTTGCATTAACTTCTAAATCTAATTATAAAATTATGTTTTACTCCCAATTTGTTTTTGAAATATAATAATTTATACACAGTGGCTGTCATTTTCACGACAGATTTATTTAAAGATACATTAAATAATCAAGACATCACTAACAGGCTAAGTAAAACATAATTAATATATTGGCTAATAAAGTGCATATATTAAGTGAAAGATTTCATTTCTCTGGTGAACTAACAAGCTGTGCATACGGAATGGCTTTTCAGTATGGCAAGCCATTTTGACTTTTAATCATTCTCAGGATATGAACTTGTGAAATCAACATTTACATTTTCACTAGTTAATATGTTAATTCCTGATATCAGGAATTAGATTTCCACTAGTAACAACGTTAATTCTTGATATCAACAATTCAATTTTGACTAGTTAAAATGCTAATTTTTGATTTCAACAATTTCATTTCCAGGAGTAAAAATTATAATTCTTGATATCTGTAATTGTATTTTCACTAGTGAAATCTCGCCATAGGCTGCCATTCAAACTCAATTGTTGATATCAAGAATTGATTTCTTACTAGTTGAAATTCCAATTTCACATATCAGGAATACAATTCTCACTATAGTAAAAATGTGAATTTCTGATATCAACAATTACATTGTTACTAGAGCAAATGTCTATTCTTGATATCAACAATTGAATTGCTACTAGTAAAAATGTTCATTTTTGATATCAATAATTCGATTGTCACTAGTGATGATGTTAACTTCTGATATCATGAATGTGATTGTTACTAGTAAGAAAGCCGTTTTAGATAACAAAAATTATATTGATATCAGGAATACATTTTCAGATATCAGAAATTTTTACTAGAAGCAATTCAATTGTTGATATCAAGAACTGACATAACGAGTAACAATTGAATTCTTGATATCAAAAATTCGAATTTTTACTAGTAACAATGTAGTTATTGATATCAAAAATTATTATTTTTAATAGTAAGAATTGTATTTCTGATATGTGAAATTGGAATTTCAACTAGTTAGAAATCAGTTCTTGATATCAACAACTGAATTTGAATGGCAGCCTATGGTGACATTTCACTAGTGAAAATACATGACATATTGTTTACAAGCTGTTTCATTAACGTCTTTCTGCCATTGAAACACTGATAGGGCCATTACACGAGATATGGCCGTTTCAGTAAGTTGTACTGTGTCTTTCAACATACTTTCAGACGTTCATTCATGTTTATTGTGTAAATAGTATTAAAAAGGAAGAGATGATCGCGTTCACTTGCGCTCTGCACCTCCGGTTGAACTGAGGGCCTGTACAAAGATCTGTCACACCACATCAAAATTCATCAAACCGTCATTTTCTGTTAAAAATGTAGTGATTTCGGGGACAGAGTGACACTTTGTTTCTTATCGAAAATAACAAAATGCAGAGGTTATTGCAATTATCTGTGGTTAATGGTGGTTAGGCTTACAATGTTGCAATGTACCTTAATGTTGCAATGTAATGCAGTCGGTACACACGTGCACTGTAGCAAAGCCTGTACCGAAGCGGTTCTGTACAAATACATGTACCGTTACACCCCTACTGAAATCTCATTTTTGTATTAGTTTCATACTTTACTAGTATTCTAAAACTGACAGTTTAACTGGCAAAACTGGCAGATGGAGTATTTTTTTCAAGAATTGTCTCAAAATTTTGAGTGTTTTTTGAGACATAACAGTTCTGCTCTACAACACAGCAGTGCTGAGCATCACTTTGAGTTTAAAATTTTACGATTCATCATTCAAGTCAAATAAACAAAGATTGCTCAGGGCGCAGGATATAGTGACCAGTTAAATATTTTATGACAACATTTACCATATAATGAAATTAACTAAGGCATATTTCACACAGAATTGGAGAGCGAAAGAATGGGGGAAAGATAGTATTCCGGTTTATTTTCTCAAAGCTGGATGAAAGGAGACGAGCACGGTGCCAGAGGTCAGACACAATGTTAGATAATTACAGTCTTGAGTGATTGAGGTGAGCTGAAAGGCAAATGTTGACTAACGCCGTAACCTTTTAACTTGTTAATCCCTGCTTTTCAGAAGAAGTGAAAACGTAGCCACTCGTTACCGTAGGCTAAATATGCCATCAGAGGAAAGTAAAGGAGGAAAAATGCTTTCAACATATGATCCTGCATGTTACCTCACCTAGTATTACTATCATTAGCTCGCTAACACATGCCTTCGTTGCCAAACCATCGACAGCACCGAGAACGATTTTTATCGGAGGCTATAGTGATCTAATAATCATGAATAAATCATACAGTAGACCTGTGGGTGAAGGACATCAAGAATTTAAACTAACGGTTGTAGTTTGTAGTTAGTGTGTTTTTGTTGTTGTTGGTGGTGCTGTGGTGATGAGCTTTGTGCCAGAGCGTCAGAGCCTGCAGTTGCATGTGGATGTAATTTCAGCAGGATGTGTTTTACGCAAATCAAATAAAAGAGTCTGAAGAGAGAGAGAGATAGAGAGAAGGGGGACAAGTTGTTGAGAAAATACTCCAAAAACAATTTCCAAGACAGATGCATTAACAACCATGTTTACATTGATTGCCATATATATTTCTCATTTCAGCAACTAAGGGGTTCAATTTAGCACTGGCCTTTGTGTACTTTTCATTCAATTGTAAGTTACGTTATATGTTATGAATTTTATTGGCACGGGTAATGACTACTGACAAGTCAAAAATCTTTGAGGCAAAGTTTCAGGCTAAATATTATCTGAATTAATGAGAAAAGTGTTACAATTATCCCTTCTACATAATAGAAAATTGTTTTTATTTAAAAAGATCAAGGTAATTTAGTATCCATATTATATGATCCCTTTAATATGATTGAAGTCACATTTGGAATAAGAATCTAAATAAGACATAGGCCTCTGGTTTCACAGACAGGGCTGTGGTAGGCCTTAGTTAAATTTGGACATTCAAGTATCTTTTATAAACGTGATTTATAAAAAAAAATCTTAAGACTTAAAACTTGTGTGAGAAACTGGGCCTCAGTTTTTTTTTTTTTGTCACCATATTACAGATGTTTATGCCTCAGATGTTTATGTTTATGCCTATCATAATATTAACTTCCTTCTGAGGCGTTCCAGTCGACTCCTGCTGACACATGATTTACTTCATTTTTTACGTTTTTAATCTGGATTAAATCTGAACAACAAATCTGGATTTTAATCTGGATCTGTTCTGACTGTAACATATAAACAGGAATTTGACTGGAATACATAATTTCATGAACATGTCACACATAATCATATGTTCCATCCATCATCACTATCAATATTCATGAAAGGTCTTACCTTTTTTTTTAATTAAGCAGCATTTTAGATTTACATGGTTTTACATAAACTTTACAGCATCAGTTCATTGAACAGAAATATTCTAGAAAATAATATAGCTCACATGCTCTGAATACAGACAGTTAAAGGTTGATGTTCCCAACAGTTCAATGTTTCAGTCTGTCAGTCAAAGTAATAATGATGTGTAGTGTGTGTGTGTGTGTGTGTGTGTGTGTGTGTGTGTGTGTGTGCGTGTGTATGTGCGTGTGCTCATATAGTGTGTGATTAACATCTGTCTCTGTTCTGATCTGGACGAATGAGAAACGCATCATCAGATACTGCTCCATAAAGCTGCTCTTCTGGAAGACACACAGACACACACTGTGATGTGGCTTTGTGTTTAGATGAATGTCGCCTATAGTTAATGTTTCATACTCATTTCCCATCCTACATATGGCATTAGAGAAGAGTAACAAAAATAAAATGCTGAGCCTGAGATCACTAGTCTCAGGCCTAATATACAAAGCTAAAAAAAATTAACATAGAAATCTTAGCTCAGATTATATGGTCATGAATGAATGAGAAATGTTTGAGTTCATATTCGCCTTATTTTTAACCTAAGAGTGGGTGTGACCATTTGTAACTTGAATGTGTCTAGGCTTCCAGTCTCATCTCCAGTTATTTTATTTATTATATTTTTATTACATATTCATTACTGTACAAAAACTATCTATTATACTACTTTATATTGCAAACTGCTATTTGTAATCAATATTATTTTAATTTATTATCATAATCATGAACACATTGGTCTGTAATGATTTTACCATTTACTGCATTAATCAGAAGTTCACACACATTCACAGAAAACAGCTTACTTCCAGATTGCATAATAAGGTGAATAAAAAGCTTTAGAATTTTCTATGCGCATTGCGAGACATTTCGAATTTCTATAGGAGACACCTGAGATTACAGGGGTATTCTTCTCAAGAACAAATGTCTGAACTTCTTCTTCTTCTTTTTTTTTCTTTTTTTTTTTCCAAAGCCATGTAATCCCATTGCTATCTTGGAGAGACAACTAGTAGACAACAAAGAGATCCTATTTGTGATTTTTTTTTTTTCATCCCTACAGAAAATCAGCCACCTTTAATTGACTGTTTGGATGGATGTTGAACATTTATTAAATGCTTGAGGTATTTTGAAATAAGTTCATGCTGCTCTTTACCCTACAATGAAATTGGATTGTGATTCATATGGACAAGCTTCAAAAAGAATCATAAATCACAATTCAGGCATCAAAATATTTAGTACATATAATTGTAAACATTATTTCAAGTAAAGTCTAATAAACCACACTGATAGCGGCAGACTGAAATTTAAGAATGAATTTCAGAAGGAAAGTCATATGAGTTTGGAATGACATGAGGGTGAGTAAATGACATTTTGGGCAAAATATACCTGAAAGCAAATTAAATGTTTAATTGGGAAATACATAATCACTATCTTACAGCAAGCACAATCAAACTTATATTTTGGAATTCAAAAAATAAAATAAATGCATTGTAGCCAAATTAATACCAACATATTAAAGTAATCTTAAAAATATGGGATTTTTTAAAAATGATATCATTAAGATCAGGTAAGGAGCGACTTTCTGACATCACAGTGAATTAGATGGCACGTTATCCTGCCAATCCCTTATGTGTCACATCTGCCTGTCTGTCTATGAGAGTTCATCTAGATTAGGAAGGTGACACTGTCAATCTAATCCATCTTCTTGTCCTTGCAGAAACGTGTATGTGTGTGTGTGTGAAATGCAAATTTTCATTGTTGCGATAAAAATAAATAGACTAGCCAAGGACCCTAGGGTGTGTGTGTGTGCGCGTGTGTGGATCACCTTTATGGGCAGTGACAGGCGCTCATCACTGTCGGCCGTTTGTGAGCTGAGCTTTGATGCGGGTGACTGTAACTGCGAGCGAACCGCATCGATAGATCCATGTTGACAAGCCTCATATTCAAGGGCACATTGAAGCTCATCGGGAAACTTTTACTCCAGTTTAATTGTTTCCCAGTAGGTGGAGAGGTAGATGTTGCAGTATGGGATCTATTTCAAAACAATTGATTGCTCACAGTTTTAGATTTTCTGAAGATCTTTTTAATGTCTCCTATAGAGTTTCAGACAAGATCTTAACAATGTCTTAAACTGTGCTCAGATTTTTGGGTGCTAAAGTCTGCACCCAAAAATTAGACCATATAAACTTAAGCATTTCGCATTGAATTCTTCCATGTCTAAAAGGTCTGAGCTACTCTCCACATACATTTTATCACTCTATACTCCAATTGAATGTCAACAATTGCTTCATACAAGTCTTTTTTATTATTAATATTCTCCCAAATGATTATTTCAGGTTCAAAAATAATTTGTGACAACATCAGTTATTTTTAACTATTTGTTCTGAAAAACTTAAACATTACATGAGTAGGCAAGAGAGTAATTTTATAATGTAGCTTATTAACCTTATCTGTTTGAAATTATAATCTTTTAAACTCAATGTAAACACCACAGCACAAAACACACTAACTTTCATCAAGTGAAACTATTTACAAATGGCGAACCGCAAAAGGATGATTTAGACCTGTATAAGAGGTTTTTTTTTTTTCTTTTTCTTCACCATGTTTGCCTTGGATCTGCTTTGGTCTGATATATTGTGTGAGGACTAATATTGCCTCAATCGTTAAATGTGGCCACTCTCCGCTAGAGAAAGCACAGACAGACAACTAGAGATGGCTTGAGAGAGTTTGGGGGTTGGGTAGTGCTCCGTTGTATAGTTTTACTCTAGTATGGAATATGTGTGTCACTAGGTGGCGCTTTAGTACAGTCGTCTACCCTACGGCACACCAGACACTCACTCAAACAAAGCCTGAGCAATACTCAACAATACCACAAACACATGCATGTTCCTCAGCATCACAGTCCCTACATGCTACAGACATGCTTATGGTATTCAACCTAACACTGAGAAAAACAACCGCTACTGAAGTTCAGCTTATGAGAGAGAGCACTCAATATTGTTCACATACATGATAACAACAGTATATTTTATTGATCATTATTTAGTGCAATGTCCAGTCACGTATACACATGCACAAACGCAACACAATGCAAGGATGAGCAGAGCAGCTCCACTAGGATGTGATGTAAATGGATCGGTTCTGTGCAGATGACACTTACCTGAAGGCCGTTATTAGAGAGAGCGAGAGAAAGCCGGTACACAAACCCTTACCTGCCCTCAGGACGAGAGAGACGCACAGAGACCGAGACGAGAAACAAAAGAGCGAAAATCAAATGATACGGAGATGTAAACCGATCGTGACGTGTTAGCTGTAGTGTGCGCAGGGTTCGGGCTCTGTCAGATATCTTTAACAAAGTGGCCCGTGCTACGGTCGACATCAGCACTCTCTAGGAAGTTAGTGTGCTTGGTTGCACTGGTCCTCTCAGTCATTCTCTTCGTGGAGTACACACAATTTGTGCAAACTGCAATTATAACCCCGTTAGCTTCAGAAGAGCTCTGTAGGTATGTCAGTCTGGGCTGCCCCCGGCTGGGTAGCAATACTCAGGCAAACAAGGGGTTCTTGCGTGGCCCGCACCACCCGAGCGGAGCGTAGCAGGGTGGATAAAGGGCTGGCGAGGGTGGAGGGGGTTGTTTGGGGTACGAGCAGGCAGCTGCGTGAGTGCTCTTGTTGACGTTATGCAGCTAAACAGTACCAGCTTGCTGGAGTGCTTAACTTCTTCTCTCCCACTGCCCTAATGAAGTCCTGAAAGGTTTCCTGGCTGCCTCATATGGCTTTATTTAGTGTCTCAGTGAGAAGAACCGCTACTAAACACACACACACGAGGAGAGAGAGAGCTAAAGGTGAGGCTAGCATGCTAACATTTCATGCTAGCCTCAGTGGCGAACAAGCAGCATATAAACAGCAACGGGAAAGGGATAAGCATTGTGTCAATACTGAGAGGGAGCGGGAGAGTAGAAAAGGAAGGACCCCCTTTGCTTTGTGAACGTGTAATGGCACTTCATTTTAATTTTATGGTTTGCCAGTGCTCCGCAGAGGGAAATTGTTTTCTATGTGGTTACACAGCCTGTCGAGAGAGAGCGAGAGAGAGAAAGACACGCACGCCAAATAAAACAGCTGTGGTGGCAATTGAATTTGTATTCACAGTAAAGTAGGTTAACCCAGTTAAAAGTCAGAAATCCAATAGCGACAGCCGATCGGCGAGAGCGAGGCATCTCTCCCGGGGCTGCGGAGACCCGCTCTCATTTGCTGGGTGTCTTAAAAGCATTGCAATATATCAGCATGCTAAGAGATAACGGCATGTAGGATCAGGCGTGCGGGGAAAGAAAATGCGATGCACTTTTCATTTGCTCTAACATGTGGCTTCCCTTTTCCCCATGTTGTTTTTCCTTATCGGATAGACCGTCGGAGCGCAGGTTCAGCCGTTTGTCACAGTCTGTGGCTCAGCGCTCATTGTCTTTGGGAGCGTGCGCATTTTATCGGCTCGATCTGTTGAGCGAGGCCTTCCGCCCCCCGCCGTCTTGAGCGAGAGTGGATGTTTTCATAAAAGACAGAGAACGGGGAAATGACAGCTCCCCCTGCCTTTGTTATGGGAATATATGGACTCCCCCTGGTTCATTGACTTTTTATTACAGACTGAGTAAAACGACTGTTAGCAAACAGGGACAAATTTGTTGCAGCCATTTGTTTTGTAATGTTTGAATCATTTGTATTTCCTGTGTATTTGTGTGCTAGTATTGAGAGATAAACGGATTGTTAAGAGCAGTGCTTCTCAACTGGTTTTCCTTCAGGATGCAGATTTTGATCAAGGGGATCCAACACGGTACCAGATTTGTACAAAAGAAAACAAAAATGTGCTTCAAATTGAACACTGAATTGTATTTTAAATAATGAAAATAATTTTTACTGCAAAATTTGCAAAAATCTCTTAACATTACACTATATTTCCATTACAGTGTATTTTGATATATAAATTCCCATTTGATGCATATTGTATGAATTTTTCACTGTGAAAACAGCATTTATTTGACCAAATATTCAGGATGGTCAGCACCAACTAGAATGTATACAATAGTATGGGAAATGGTTATATTGTTGTCAATGAATGGGATGCTATATTTTATTCAAAATCCATTGGATGCTGATTAAGGGGCCAGATTTAGTAACAGCTTGCGCCAACACAAACCCTACTGTCAGGATTTACAAAGATACGCAGTGAAAAAATTGTTCTGAAAAGGCATGGACAGTCATTTTTGCGGCTGAACTTATTGCATATGTATTTGTAGGAGTTTCCCTTTCAGACACAAAATGTATGGGAGGAGAGTATTTAAATGAATCATGCAAGGTGATTTACTAAGGTTTGTGCTAGTCAGTTTACTGGTATTTGTGCCATTATTTACCACCCCAAAAAAGCATGTCTTAAACCAGACGCTATTCTGCATTGCTCTTAGTAGATTGCGTTGGTCATTACGGAAATGATCCAGCATTGATCAGTAGATCACGCGCAGAGCTTTCCACTCCCATCCAATTGCACTCTCAAGCTAATTTGCAGGTTCGTAAAATTGTGTTTTCAATACATTTTGGTTTCAATACTATTTTCCAAAGAAATAAGGCAACTCATAAATACGACTTCAGAAGTGGGAAGTAGGAAATATCTGATAGCATGTGAAGGCATTATTAGTATTAGCCATGCTAATACATGAATAAGTTGAGAACCACTGGGTTATACTGAAACATCGGCAAATGTGAATGCGTACAGTTCATTGTTTCTTAGTTTTCTGTTGAGATGTGCAGGGTTTCCCTGGCCTGTCACTGTGTGTAGCATGTTGCAAAGTGTCTATAGCAGATATTTTTTATGCAAAAAACTCAGAAAGACAAAAAAGAAAACAAATGCAACAAAGCAAGTGGAAGGAGTCTCTGAGGTCTCCAATGTTTTCTTCCTCTGTGGTGGTCTAGCATAAACCCCCACCACTACATCTGCTTCTCTCTCACCATCCCCTCCACCCACCCGCTGGGGCAGGAGCGGGCCATGGCTGCGGCCCTACTCTCCCCCTCTCGCCCTGAGCCTGTGCCCAGCTAGAGATGCCATCTGATACAAGTCTATCATAATGAAGGTCCAGCATGAGGCTAAATGAGTTTGGAGCTTGACGGCGTGAGGGGCTAATGACTGCAATACACCAGCGCTTCGGGCCCGCGCTTGGCTTTGGGAGGGCATATGGCAGCCGCCTCCGTCGCTAGACTACGTACAGAGAGGAGAGAGGAACGCTAAAAACAGAGAGTGGGACTAGACGAGAACATGGAAACTTTTGACTTTGGCCTGTAGGGCAGGGTTTAGAAAACAACTACAGAAATAATTCACTCAAAAATCAAGATTGTGTTGTTATTTTTGCACTCTCATGGAACACAAAGGAGAAGTTTAACAGTATGTCTGAATTCCTTCCATATAATAAAAGTGGTCGGGGAGCAGGGGCTGTCAAGGTCCAAAATAGCAGGACAAAGAA
Source organism: Zacco platypus (assembly GCA_038088235.1). Taxonomy (NCBI): domain Eukaryota; kingdom Metazoa; phylum Chordata; class Actinopteri; order Cypriniformes; family Xenocyprididae; genus Zacco; species Zacco platypus. Next base: position 19,675,000 of record CM076065.1, on the reverse strand, counting down.
TAAGCATCATAAAAGAGTCATAACAGTACTCCATATCAGTGGTTCCCAACCATGGTCCAGGAGGACTGCCAGCAATGCACATTTTAGATGTCTCCCTAATTAAACACACCTGATTCAACTCATCAGCTTGTCAGTAAAGACTCCAAGACCTCAGATGGGTGTGTCAGAAAAGAGAGACATCAAAATTGTGCAGTGTTGGGGGTACTCCGGGACCAGGGTTGGGAACTGCTGCTTCATATGACCTGTGCTATGCAAAAGGTTTATGTGGGAACAGTGAATTCAGTGAAAATATATTGACAGCCATGGTCACCATTCACTTGGAGCGGCTTGGACATCCTGCTATAAATAAAGAGTTTTGCCTTCTACAGAAGGCTTCAAAAGACAAGGGGGTGTGTAAATTATTTTATTTCTTGAATATTGACTATTTTCAGGACAGTTTATGACTGGAGTATGTTAACTAGTTACAGACTGCATTATACTGGCACTCACACTGACACCCATTTGCAACAAAAAAGCAACCAGAATGTATTCATGCTCAATGAGACCGTTATGCAAATAAGCAGCAACATCATTTAGCAGCTACCAATCAGAGTAAGACAATGGAGCTCACTCATTTTCATTTGGATAGTGCATAGAATCAGATACTAGTGACCAACAGTTAAGTCGCCTCCACGGATGAAATCGATGTTGGTGTGAAAGCACCGTTACAGTCTTACAGTATTCATCATGGACATTTGGTTAGCATATATCCCTGTGGATACATCTTTCCTATAGGCTCTCGATTATATAAATAGTCAAGGAATCTCAGATTGTCAAAGTAAAATATAGCCTTTAAGAGACACAACACTTTTAAAGCTTTTTAGCCATTTGTAATTGCTTTTGTAGAGTCATAATAACTTGAATTGGATTTAATGTCTCAATGGCAGTCAATCAATAAGCAAAAACAAAGTCCATTAAGTAGCTGCTGCAGTTAAAGACGTGTGAAGACAGCAGAAGCTTAGCAAATACTGCATTTCACTAGCTTACTTTTATGGTTTCCAAGTTATCCAAATTAGCTTAAAGGATTGATAATTCTTTCCTAATATAACACTGTTACTGAGGCCTTTAACTGTGACTTCCCCATTTTGGTTTTGTCAAATACTAAATAGGGGCTTGGTTGTGGAAATTAAAGCAAAATCGCATAACAAGGAATTTTAATTTGATTAATTCATTGTTGTGTTTTGATGCGGAGCAAAGGCAACCATGGCGGTTTTCACGTTATTTGTTCCACTGACTAATGACAATTTCCTGCACAATAACGGGAGTAAAAAACACCCTCAGAGCGAAGGAAGGCTTGAAATCACAGATGAGAGAAGCCACAGGGAGAACAAATAACCTGCCTTTAATTCTGCTACTGGCCGACGCATGCTCTCAAGATGGTGCAGTTTGCCATAACTTTGAAAAATAATATGAGAGAAAAGGGGAAAAGTACAACATTCATTCTGTTTTATTTCATTCTTTGTGCTGGACGCTTGTCAAAAGTATAGCAGGTGATGATCAAGCCAACATGCCAAAGAAATAAGTATTTGCTAATCAGTATGTCAGTTGATAAAATAAGGCCTTATCCAAGAAACATGAATGAAATGAGAATGCAAGATACCTGCTTGAATGTGTGTATTAAAGTGTGCAAGCTAAATGATATGCGCTAATGCTAACACAATTGACTTTTTGAAGTATCTCCAACCATGAAACGATAAATTTGCCTTTACTGATTTAATAATAATCAACCTCTAGTGTTGGAGAAGCATCTTTGAAACAGTGGCTTGCAGGGCTACAAGGTTCTCACAGATTAAATTAGTTTAACTACAGTGAAACTAGCATTTGAAAACAATTAGCCTTTTACTAACAAGAAGTTTACTACATCAGGGTAAGTGTTTATAATCTGGCACAAAATACCTAATATATTAACGTACACTAATTACATACGTCAAAACTTTTTAATTTGATTAGATGTGCTATACATATAGTAATAAAGAGTATTTAGCGAAGAATGTAAATCCTAGATAAAGTCCAGGAACACAACTGGGAATTTATTGAAATGAATGAGTGAATAATTTCTTGGAACCAGTTTAGTGAATCATCCAAACAAACAGACTCACTAAGTGAATCTCCCCAACTCAAATCATTTAAGAGACTTTCTAGAGTGTTTGATTATTGCCTCAGCTCATTCAGTTGTGTGCAATATAATGTGGCATAAAAAAAAATGACGATGTAGTGTTCTGTCACATCACACTGCTACTTGTTGAAAGAAATAGGCTGTTACTGGAAAAGCAACACTGTTATGAACTCAGCTGAGCTACTTTCACGCTAGAGAATAATATAGTGACGTTGGTAGTGCTGCTTCTTCTTTTGGTTAGCTATTCTGTCAACTATTGTACATACAGACAAGTGCTCCCATCTCTCAAAATGCTACAGAAATTTCGCTAACAGACACCTACATGCAGCTTGTCTCTCTCTCTCTGTCTTTCTCTCTGTCTCTCTCGCGCTTTCTTTTCTTGTCTTCCCCCTCCAGAGCGACTGATTGCTTGCAGCTGGGGAGCACTGAGAACATTTTAATATTATGCAGAAGATTAGAGCAAACTAACTACATTATTCTCCAATTACGCTCGTTTCATCCAACTGATGTCTTTATTTCCTTCCTCTCCACGATTAGCCTAATGCGAAAATTGGAATGCGCTTAGGACTGTTTTCCGATTGTTCCTGCACCGCTTATTATGTCACCCAGCCATTACAGACTCGTCTTTTATTGTAACTGTAAATAAAACGATTAGAGGCAGACGCAGCCGGGGACGAGGAGATTTCATTCGGGGATCTGCTTATCAACGTTCTTGGAAGGTTTGGAAAGGAGCATGGGCCTAAGCTCAAGCCCCTTTATGGTGACAAATCTCAAGCAGAATTGCCATGCCCCAAAAAACAAACAAAACAAAACGACAAAAAAAAAAAAAAACTTACGTTAATCAATTTAGATTCATGTAGAGACCTGAATGCAAGTCCCCAATCGCTTCGTTGCACACACCTAAGCCGTCTGAATACATTGGAAAGCATGTTCAAATTATTAGAGAAACATGTGAGCATTGTAACCCGATGATGTGGCTGTAAGGAGGTATAATGTTCTTTTAGAGAACGCCCCCCCCACCCTTACCATAAAGCACTGGATTGTGGGTGTTCTGTGCTAAGCGTGGCACAAGAGAAGCGTGTGAGATGATTTGAGAGTGCCGCAGAAGCAATTCCTGCTGCTTGATTTTCATGGAATGCGACAAGTCCTCCATGGGCACGCAGTAACGTGTATGATGGGACAGAATGATGGGATTCTAAAGACAGGTAGAGGCCTGACATGAAACTCATCCAGAAAGACTTTACCTGACCTTTGAACTCTTCTTGCTTCTTTTGGTCATTTTCTGAATTCATATTCTGAATCTCACTGGATGTATGGATAATTAACAATAGAGTGCTAATATAATTTTTTGTTTTATTTCAAAGAGAAATAGGTTTATGTATATATTAGGTAACACTATATAGTAGCATACAAAACACTTATATACTATTAACTACAACTTTTGCCTCAATTAACTTCTAATTTACTACTTATTAATAGTTAGTAAAGGAGTTTTTATAGCATTTAAATTTAGGTATTGGGTTGTTAACTATTAATATGCTAGCTAATAAGCAGCTAGTTAAAAGTGAAAACTGCACCCTAAAACAAAGTGTTATTCGGAATATTTGGAACAACATAAACAGAGCTACCATGATCTCTGAGATTAAGATATAATACAATGAAGGAATATGCTTCTGTAGAAGCCACAAGTTCAGAAAATAAAACTCCAAAATATGTTTAGAAGCCCATACTTCCGTCAAGCTTTGTAAGTGTTGTAATCAAATCAGTCTCCTTCCTATTAAACTACTAATAACTTCTAAGTTACAAGTAAGTTACAATATTTAAGTTGTGGTTTGATTCAAGGCCTAGAACTAAGAAAAAGCTAAAAAAAATAAATAAATGAGAACAAAGGACCTCGAAAAAATGGACGGTCACTACTGCACTGCATTAGCTGCAGTCTCTAAATATTTTATCTTTATTTGTTTATTTATTTACTTTTTTTTTCCTATGGTTATTTTGACAGAATATCTGCCATATGACCATAGTAATTTTTTTAAAATATATTGTTAATAGCTGCACTATAAAAAAGAATTGTTTGTTTAACTTTAAAAAAAAAAACAAGTTACCTGGTTGCCTTAAAGTTTTGAGTTCATTGAAATAAAAAAAATTGAGTTAATACAATGAAGGTGTTTGGTTTAATCAAAAGAAACTCAAAATATGTTTTCTGAACCACATTAATTATTGAAGTTGATTTGACAAAAGAAAAAATGTTGTAATAACAAATCATGAAAATATTTTTTACACTGTGGAAGCATTATAAAACTAGCACACATATTAAATATTAATAAATAGAGAAAAAATGCATACAATTTTTAAAACTTTTTGTGACCTAGGCAGACAGGTTAAGGTGACGTGATGTGGTAAATAAGCTCATACGATGACTGCATGCTGTCATAAATCAGGCATGTGTGTCCTCATCTACACAGAAACCCCTTTAGGCCACGCAAACCTCAGCGTTCTGCTTGATTTCTTATTTTACTCCTTTATACTGTTACTGGACAAGCTCCTCTTTTTGTCTCGTGGAGGAAAAGACTCATGGTTGATGTCTGACGTGTGGCCGTTGTTTCGTAGCTGCAAGCCAGTTTTTGTTTATGTGACATGCCTGTAGAATGGGAAATGCAAATGGAAAGTGATAGCGAGAGAAAGAGTTAGATGACCCCGCGGTGTACAGAATAGACGGGGTAAGTCCCTGCCACCTCCTCGACTCCCACAGGACATAAACACAGATCAAATATCAACAGATCTATTGCCACTATATACACAGCTCCAGGGAGGGGGGGGGGGTGTTATACAGAAGTTGCGCAATATTCTTCAGACTTATTATGGACATATAAAGAGAACTAAGCCCTGAATTAATCAGAATAATCCATACGATGGGTAATTAGACACAGCTATTTGATTGTCAGTACATTATCATACCTGACACATATAATAATGACACAATATGATCTGATATATGTAAGGTGAAATTTCAAATAAAACAGTAGAACAGAACCTTACGTAGTTCTACCATTATTTGATGGATAAATATGTCATTAACTGTACTCACTAGCAATTTGGTTTAAATTTTAGAGCTCTAATATGAACTTCTGATGACTAAATGATATTGATGAATGAACATGCTCTTGATTGACATTAAAACCAGAGTTCATTACTGTTAAACTATCTTATTTTATATTTTCACTTTGTAATAAATATTATGTTTGTTATTTTTTAGTACTTTATGGTGGGTGATTAATTAGAACATTCTCTTGTGCATGTTCATAAACTTTACTAATATTAAGTCAAGTCACTTTTATTTACTTACTGCTTTATACAATACAGTTGTTTCAAATTGTTCAAAGCACTGATGTACAGAAAAATAATGATTCAATGACGCAAACAGAAGAGAAGACAATAAGATTTATTAGAAACAAACAAACAACAACAACAATAGTCCAAACCCAGTCTATCAGCTCTATCAAAATAGCATGGTAAAAATTGAATTATTGATTTTATCCACATTTCATTCTTTCTGTCCTTCATCTATTTGCAGTTCATAGATAGATAGATAGATAGATAGATAGAAAAGTGCTATATAGGACCTTAATGGTGTTATAAATAACCTCTTTAATAATAGTTTATTTTCTTTGATATTAATATATTATTATATTTATATTATTAATATTAGTGTCATTGATATTATGTTTTATGTATTATATCATTATTTTTTGTTATTGGCCTGGTCTTAAAATGTCTTGTAGCCTCTAATAGCATTTACATAAAAAAACAGCATATTGTGTCGATTTTTGGGGGGGGGTTTGTGAAATTGTTGCAAAAAATATGTGGAAATGCTCTAACAGCAGTTATTAGCTGAATGACAATTGACATTTATCATGAATAAATACATAACGAAATAACACACAATTAGAAACAGAAAATAGATCCATGCATAATGAAGATAAGTTCCAGTGACATATCTTTTCGATCCTTGATGATGTATTTAAGTCCATCATTTTGGTATAAACAAGTGGTGGTTTCTCTCTCCAGATGATGAGGTTGTGGGATGTGAAAATACACAAGTGAGTTTAGAGTAACAGTTTGCCTCTTCAAATTGGTTTATGTAAAAATAATTATGTTTATGAAGGCCAATATAGTAAAAATTGACACGGGCCCTTTATGAAAAGGTTAAATGTTAAAATGAAAAGTGATATAAAGGCATGGGATAGCTTAAATGCTTGTTTGTTTGTTTTTTGTTACTGGGTATGTACATACATAAACCCAAGTAATAATTTAAAAAAATCCAACAATATAGATCAATGTCTTTGTTACTTACATATTTCAGAAGAGTTGAAAAGTGTCTGAAAATATCTGAATAGAGCTGGTCATACCTACATGTTCTGTTAAACTAAAAAGAGAAAAAAGCATGAATGGTAGGAAACCAATTACAATTTGAGATTTAAAATTTAAAATTTACAGACATTTTAAGAAAGAAATCATGTTGATAATGTGTTGACAGTCTGTAGTTCAGCAAACCAGTAATGATGTGGCTTTGACAGTTACAGATTTGAAAAACAAAAAGGTTGGAAAAAATAACCCTGAACTCTAACACAAAGAAACATTTCAGCATATAAAGGGTTCTAAATAGAACTGTTACTACGTTTAAAGAACCTTTTAAAGAGACTTCTTTTTTAGGGGATAGATAGATAGATGGATAGATGATAGATGATAGATGGATAGATGGATAGATAGATAGATAGATAGATAGATAGATGGATTGATTTCTGGCCTCTTACTGTTCAGTAATGATAATGTTATCAGAATGAAAGAGAAAAACTAAAAATAAATAAATAAGATCCTAATGAGAAAAAGAAATGAGTTTTGCAGTTGCATTGCATCAGCCCAGCAATTAGAAACAGACCCACCTGGGAGAGACCTATATGAGTTTATTTCACTTCACTTGTTTCCATACAGTATCAGTCTAAATATAGAGGATTTGATGTAGTGTTGTACATCTAGAATCAGTGTGCTCATCCTTCATGCTAAATGAGCTGGACCATCGCAACACTTCTAGAGGTCAACAACATCTCTCTTCTTTCTCTCATGAGCTGGATGTAGTATTACTATAAGGAAGTATTGTTGCCGATCCAATATAATGCGTAATCCCCGGACATGAGTCTGACAAACATAAATATCCTGATTCTGGAACGTTGAGCGTCCAGCTCTCACATGGTGCACATTACACTTAAGAAGAAAATGGCTGTGATTAAAGACCACCATCAAACTATTGTACAATTACTTATCTTAATCGCAATTAGTCTACACGACAGACCTCTCTGTCTCTCTCTCACTTGCTGTCTGTTTCTCTGCCGTTCCTTCATCCCCCTGTCTGGTTCATTGAGAGTCATGGATTAGAACATTGTGTTGGGTGGGTTTCCTTTGTTTGACCTCTGCTGTGACCCTTTGTGGAAGTTTTGAATCCCATGGGCCACTGACATTGGTAAATTACAATTCATTTGCAATTCACATTAAACTGAAGAGTGTGGTCATTCAAGGAAAAATTGTCAGCGTCCAGGAGGTGATATTGCCCTGAGAACACAATGAGTTTTATTCGTTTTTTTCCCCCCTGAAACTCTGTTTTGATCCTGCTACGATCTTGAGGCACTTCCTTAATAAGAGACAATCAACCACAAATTAAACACAAATGTAGGGCTAAAACTAAACAAAAGAAAGACACCCTTTATAGTTTTAAAAAAGGAGAAAAGGACCAGAAAAGGGATAAATAGAAGAGAAGCTAAATAAGAAGCCTCTTTTTTTCTTAATTCTTCTCCCATACAACAATGAGATTAAATATAGAATTAAGAGATATCATCTTTGTGTCTCCCAAGAAAAAGACCCCATAATCTTTCAAATGTCTCCTTTAGATCTCAACAATGCCTCATACTTTGGTTAAATAATAATTATAATAAAATAAATAAATAAAAACATTTATGTGTATTTTTATTTCCGTGTAAGAAATTTAAAAAAAAACATCTGATACTTCACTGTGAACTATATTAACTACCCTGCACTATGAGTGTGCAACATCTGAGCGGTAACTTTCCTCTGCAACTTTAAACCAAAAACATTCTGAACCATTTTAGCATCAATGGAGACAGGAAACTGAACAGAGTTAAATAACTATAAATCCAAGGGTTGTTTTCTGTCATTTTTCTTACACCTGTAGATCAGCTCCACTTCCTCTTCGTTGTTGTGCTTTGCAGTCCTCAGATGAACAGTAGACTTTTTCAGCATAAACAAATGTTAAACCACAGCACGAGAGAACAAAAGCTGGATTCAGTTTCTGAAACCAGAGAGGCTGTTTTCACTTAATCCAGATCAGGTTCGCCAACATTGGAGTGTAACAGTAATTTGTCCATGCTTTGCTGTTGGTATTTTTACATATTTCTGAAAGAATGTGGTCCTACAAAAGGGAGCTGTAGCTTGATCCGCTAAAGAGCTTTCGAGAGCTATAATCATCTCTCACATTACAATGAGGAGCTGCTCAGGTTTCTGGGTAATGACTCCTGTTTGAGGAATTTCCCTGGCAATTGTTCCAGAGTCTATAACTCTGAGGTTATCTCCGCTCTGCCATTATAGTGCATATCCTTTATATCACACTGATAAATATTCAAACTTTAATACATACACATTTATTTATTTATTTGATAAACAAAAACAAATATTCAGGGTATACATGTAATGACGTGTTGATTTTCCCTGACAAATTAACCTGTGACCTTTGCATCACTTTTGCTACAGCTTGTTTCAAAGGTTCAAAATGTGTTTTAAAAAAGTATTAAACTTTGCACTGAACTCATCCAGCACCATTTGTGCTACAGACATGAATTATTCCTCAAACTGCACGTCATGTTGTGGAGAGATGTGCTTTTACTTATTGCAATTCTGTCATGAAACTCTAGATGGCGCTGGCCTTAACACAATCTGCTTGCAATCACATCATTCTCTATAGGGCACAGCTGATTGGTTCCTGCTGTATGTCCAATAGCCAATGCACTCGCTGCTCAGCCTTCAAGTACTTGGTCAGCATCTGCTGGAGCAGAGTTGCTCGCTTTCATAAACCCACTTTTGCTCACTTTTTTCCACCTTCCCCAGCTTCACCTGTATAGGGCTGGTACGAATTCATGTATGCTATATTGTACAGCAGCAGCATGCCTTACTTGCTTACAGCAGCAAGTCATGTATTTTTTGACAGTAGAATGTCTGCAGAAGCAGGAATAACAGTAGCATCAGTGTAGCAGATCTATATATCAACATTGTCATATCCATTACTATGCCAAACACTCAGAGAGTTGTCATGACAGAACTGTTATTATTAACTGACATGAGTTGGGGGTCTTGCTGCACATTTGTTCATGGTCTTGGCTGTGGTTCTCTACTGGTTGCCTAAAGAGAGAGAGAGGAGGCATATGTCACCAATCTTATACTGAGATCACACCCCATCATCCCCAAACAGAGCAAACCCTGGTGCGGCCATCTGGGACTATACCTATTTTACCCATGGGCTGTGACAAACACTATGGGCATATCAGTGGGAAAATGCATGGAGACATCAGACTACAATAGGGGAGTGAAGAGAGATTGCGAGCAAATAATGTGTTCACCAGCCCCTAGAGGTCCATGATGGAACTGCAGGGGATATGTAAGAATTTAATAGAAATTTTCTATAATAAAATATTTTTACGTTTTCTGCATTTGTGATTGGATATTGACCCTGAAAAACCTGCCACATGACACAACATTGGTTGCAAGGGCATTTCTATGCTGTTACTAAAGTAATGTGTGGTTGCTTACAATGCACCGACACAGATCACATCAAATATGGTAAATAAAAGGTCAAATGTGATTACTTGACATGTCACGTAAGTACAGAACAGATTCTGCTCACCATATTTAATGTCCTCAATGTGCATTGATCAATATTTATATGTGAGCTGTGCTGGCAAAATGAATCAGAATGCACACAGGCTAATTTCGAGCTACAAGTGAAAAATGTCGAAAGGTCGAAATTGAGATTTTCACAAAAATCAGTTCATAAAGCCATCGCCTAGCGATCCCAATGGTCCAAATAGCAAGTAAACATCTAAAAGTATCTTTCTTTCTTTGTTTTCTGAGAGGAGTACCTTTCCTTTGGCCATGAAAAATGCCATTTTTCTCTGCTCGCTTCTCAACTATTGCAGCTTTCCTCAGCACAAGTTTGGTATCGTTTTGAAGCACAGCATTCCAACTTTGTAAATATTCATAGCGAATTCTCAATGGCATGAGAATGTGATTTTCAAACTCATGCTGATGTAAACAAAACAATGTTACTCACACTGGCTGACAAATCCGAAATGCGTGCGCAAAGATGCCTCAGGCAGTGTGCAATCCCGATATACACATACACAGAATTACGGTATTTCAAATTTCTTGGCGAGTATTCATGCAAATATTATCTGTTATGTCTTAAGAGAACGTTTGGTTAACTGTTGGGGAAAAATATCTGATGTGTAACATTATGTTAGATCTGTTTGGTACTGTAGGTCTTAATGCATAGGCTGTCTGTTTCAGTAACGTTAATCAAACAATTGTAGAATCATGAAAAAAGTTGCATGCATATATATATATATATATATATATATATATATATATATATATATATATATATATGTATGGAGTTTGACTTGGTTTGTGCCGAATTTGGTGGATTTTAAGGTATGGTTGCTAGGTGTTTTTGTTTTGGAACCTTTTTGATTTTGGATTTTTCTCAAAATTGACTTTGCTGACTCTATCGACATAAAACAGGTGTAGCTCATACTTCATTTTGAAGGTTTTTTTAATAAAGAATGTGAGAAGAACAGTAACTTGACAGTAAATTTGCTCATTGTGACTGCCAGAACGTATGCAAATACCAGCCTAAATTATGAAGCAGTTGTGTCTCTTTAGAAGACACAATTCATATGAAGCATCAAGTTTTGATGGAATGGACTTTAAATATATTCAGATCATACATACAGGTTCAGCAGACAAGAAAGCTTTTGAATCCATGATTTAGCTCATGAAGTTAATGTGCACAGATCTGAACGCAGTATGAGCACTGTATTGCTATAGTTATAGTTTGTGGTATGGTAATGATTAGTGTCCAGACTGAGGTGTGTTTGTGTGTGTGTGTGTGTGTGTGTGTGTGTGTGGTGTGTTTGTGAGATAGAGGAAATGCTCGAGTAATAGGAGCAGGAAGACTAAATGGCCTATCACACACACCCCTCTCTGACCTCCCCTGAGCCGCCGGACACCATCAAACATCCCGCCACTTTCTTCTCTCTAATGGTTTCCGTGGTAATCAACATGGCGGAAGTGGCCACGGCACAGTGTGATTAGCTGGGAAGGATTCCCTAATCGTTCCATTTGTTCTCAGGCTCTGAGAAAAAGAAGGAAGGTTGCAAGAAAAAGAGGAAACATGGGTGATAAAATCCCAAAATATTGAGAGGACATTAATGGTGACTGCACAACGACCACTTTAAGTCTGAATGATATTGTTATAAGAAAATATAAACATAAGTAACAAGAGAACCAAACCATTCTAGACTGTGAAAGAGAAGTGGAGACTGGAACAAGTTGTCACACATTTTTACTCTAATTAATATTCGTCAGAAACGGTTTATTTGGTCAATTTTTGCATATACACAAACTTAAGCAAAACTCTCAAAAATTAGCTGTTTATATCATAATATTTTGCTATCTAGAAGAAATAATTTAAGGTTCATCATTCCAGTTTGTGCCTAGTAGGTTTGTGTGCTGGTAAATTGCACTAATAATTATAAAGAAACTGCTAGTAACACAATAAATGAAACGCACATTTTTGTAGAACATCCAATAATCCCTGTATTACTCATTTTTATTAGTGAATTACTAAATCATTTTTAGTGTCCCTATTCTTTTGTGAATTGTTTTGCACAAAGAGCTATAAAATGGAAACTAACCATTGTTTTGACATTGCAATATTTATCCACAATATAGTAGTATATCTAATATTGTAATTAATAAGTTCTATAAAAATACATAAAATACAAAACATCTCATTCCAAAGTCCAAATCTATGAAAAATGCTCTTATCCTGAAAACATAATTCAATCTTTGAGTTAAAATTATTATTTAATTAATTTATTTATTTAATTATTAACATGTTTTTTAACCCTTTGTTTTAGTAAGTATTTATTCACATTTAATACTTTTATTAATTTCACTAGGTGTTTGTAATCAGCATATACTCTAAACCATTGCTAGAAAACAAGAACAAAAACAAGCAACCAGACTTTTGACTCAAAATATAGCCATTGTGATAATTATTTAAAAGGAAAAAAAAAAAAATAAATAAAAAGATTTGCAGAGAGCTGATGAGTCAACATTTCGCATTTAACTCTTTCACACAAACACGTTCACATACAGGTCTGGTGACTAAGAGCAAAGGTAAGGCATTTTCTCACGCTAGATATGAAACACCTCCTCATCATATAATTCCAACAAAATCTCCCTTCTCTCTCCCCAAATCTCTCTTCTTGTCTCATGAAATACGAGTGATCCTGGCAAATGGAAAGAAGTGAGCAGTGTATGTGTTACAGGAGTGAATAGTGGGTTAGATAACACATTAAACGAGTGACAATAGATGCTGGGAGGATGCAGGGAACAGGTGGGATATGTGACACCTCTGAAAACCACCGCTGAGAGTTAGCTGGCAGATTTAAAAGGCAGATATTGATGTCAGGGGTTTACCACAGCACAGCATTCCACACAGAGCAATAGCAGGATTCATTACGCTACTTTAGTGTTTACCGCACGTTTATACCAGAGTACAGTTACGCTTGGTGACAAAAGCCATGTACGATGGTGACATTCTTTAAACATACCAGAGAACTATGACTCCCAAGCCTGACTGACACTCAGAGGATCCATTTCCAAATTGGAAATTCCCTGTGAATTACATACTGTAAAAAAATAGCAAAAACTACAATAGATCGACTACCTCACGTGCTGTGTAACCAGCAGTAGGAAAGGCGCTGCCTGTGGATATCCGTCCATTCCCTGTGCTCACACATAGTTGTATATTTGTAAAAAATATAGAATTGTATGCTTTGGTTTATAAATTCCCACGTCTACGCTGCTAAAGAGCACACCATAAGCACTGCATATCTAACAAGGACAAATCTAAATAATAATAATAATAATTCACAACAAATAATATTATTATAATATTTATTTATTTAGGGGTGAAATATAAACTTTTTTGAGAGATTCACCCATATTGTGCTGACAAACTCTTAAAAAGGCCATATTCCTATACATTCTAAATCATAAACATAACAAAAATGTAAAAAAAAAAAAAAAATGACAATATTTTAGCAAGATCCTCCATATTAAAACACCTGAGGTGGATATGCATGTGCTTTCAAATGAAGTGGTAACCAGCCTTTGTATAAATTCATAATTGCATTTAATCTTTTCCACAAATAAATGTGGTGTTTGATGATAAACGTGTAAACTATAGCTATCAAAGCAATCAAATACCTTTCTTTTATTTCTTTTTCCAGCGATCAATCACTTACCGGCACTGATGTTTTGTGGTCACCTTTGGAAGAGAGGCCAAACTCGTTTTTCCCCGTTTCCCATCATCCTTGTCTTTTTTGATTGGTCTCTCTGGTTCAGGGCCTTCAGGCTAAACAGGTGTGAGGCTGGGAAGACATTTCTCTCATACCTGTGCAGACGCTGTCTAGCCCACCTGCCCTCCGTCCACAATTACCGGAGCCGTTTAGTCGAGAGCACTGCGTGTAAGGAAAGCTAATACAATAATTAAACCTGTAAACCACACAGTTTCTGCCTTATATCACTTTACGTGTTAAGTAGACTCTACAAGGAACATTTCTTTACAGTGAAAATAAGAGTGGGATGAAGGGGGGTGGCTGACACTAACGAAAGTCTGAACATTTCCTCTATTACACTCACAGTACACCCTCACCATACACAGTCATGTCTTCTCTTATAACCTAATAAATCACAGTGTTTCACTATAGAATGGCCATTAAGGAGGGGAATAGAAACTAAACACCTTTCAGAGGTCTACTCATGGGGTCTTCAAACTCCCAAAACGGGGACCACAGAGCTAGCATCGCTAAATGACTAACACTGATTGCTTGGCAAAAGCTCTCATGTCAGGCCTCAACAATAAGTTTTACAACAATATGAGTTTTTTTTTTTTTTTTTTTTTTTTGGCCTGTGTGAGTCAGTAATCCAAAGATTTTATCTGATTATATATGTATTAGGAACTGCAACATAATACATGTTTTAAACTGAATTGAAGGAACAGTAAGTGACCTTCATTTATGTGAGCGAAATCTCATCTTGTGCATCTTGAGATGCATTTTACCACAGTGAAACATTTGGTATCATAAATTTAGGTTGTGATATGGTTATGTTCTGTTATGTTGTCTTTTATTTTGAAATTCTGTTCGGCTTAGTTTCAGTTTCCTGGGTTTCTGATTATATCATTGGCTGTATCCAAAATCACCTCCTATGCCCTTAAATTTCAGCCATTTCCAGTGGTGTCTGAAAATCAAGTCAAGTCACCTTATATATAGCGCTTTTTACAATGCAAATTGTGGCAAAGCAGCTTTACATTAATAATTGGTAAATCATTTTTGGCTGCACAGCAGCTCCCAAAGAAAATGGTGTCATTGTCCAGCTTATTCTATATATTATTGATTCATTCCGTTGCAAAGATCAATAGATATTAGTCTAGTTAATTTATGAATATCAGCACTGGAGAAAACAGTGATGTAATCGTACGGCTCAGCTCAGTTCGCATACAACGGCGCCAATGCAGGCATACCAAAAACACTGCTGAATATCAAGCAAGTGTCCCCAACTTAAGCAAGCCAAAGGCAACAGCGGCAAGGAACCAAAACTCCAACAAACTGGAGAAAAAAACCTTGGGAGAAACCAGGCTTAGTCGGGGGCGAGTTCTCCTCTGGCCAACAGTGAACACTTGCTTGATACTCAGGCAGAGTTCCTGGTCATAAGTCCGATTTGGCATCACAACAGTCAAAATATTTTATCCAGTTCCATTTAGTTTAAGATCTTTTTCATCACGCCGGTATGGGACTGTTTGCTG
Source organism: Zacco platypus (assembly GCA_038088235.1). NCBI lineage: Eukaryota > Metazoa > Chordata > Actinopteri > Cypriniformes > Xenocyprididae > Zacco > Zacco platypus. Next base: position 19,659,626 of record CM076065.1, on the reverse strand, counting down.
GGGATCTGTGCCACTGGATGATGTGTTGGTAAGGCCCTCACAAGGATGAGCTAGTTGACACAGTCTCCGCCGATACCCCAGGGCCATGCTGCTGCTGCGCACAGGCGCAGGTCCCCATCTGACCCGGACACAGCCCAGATCCAGCCAATCACTTTAAATGGTAAACCTCGGGATAAGCAGAGAGACAAAACTTAGCGTAGACGCCATTCTTCTTCTGATGTAACGAGTACATCTGGTGTTATAGGAAGTGTTCCCGGTTCCGGCTGACCTGATCTATGCAGCCTAACAATCCTTTAATGGACATGAAGACATACATTGATAATGTGTCATGTGTATGCCAGGTTAAAGAGGTGCGTTTTTTGTCTAGATTTAAACTGACAGAGTGTGTCTGCTTCCCAAACAATGCTAGGAAGATCGTTCCAGAGTTTAGGTGCCAAATAGGAAAAGGCTCTACCTTCTGCGGTTCATTTTGATATTCTAGGTATTAACAACTTGCCAGAATTCTGAGATCGTAATAGACGCGAAGGACTATAATGCATTAAGAGCTCACTCAGGTACTGGGCAGCAGTTTTGATAGAACCGGGGTAATATGGTCATACTTCCTGGTTCTAGTAAGGACTCTAGCAGCTGTGTTTTGGACCAGCTGTAGTTTGTTTATCAAGCGAGCAGGGCAACCACCCAGTAGAAAGTTACAGTAATCTAGCCTTGAGGTCATAAACGCATGAACTAACTGTTCTGCATTTGTCATTGAGAGCATATGTCTTAGTTTAGATATATTTTTAAGATGGAAGAATACGGTTTTACATATGCTAGAAATGTGTATTCTAGGTTATTATGTGCAGAAGTTTTTGGTCCAATAATTAGAATCTCTGTTTTTTCTCAATTTAGTAGTAGGAAATTACTAGTCATCCAATTTTTTATATCAGAAAGGCGTTCCGTTAATTTTGAGAATTTTCTGGTTTCGTCAGGGCGCGAAGAAATATAGAGCTGAGTATCATCAGCGTAACAGTGAAAACTAATGCCATGCTTCCTAATGACATCTCTTAAGGGTAGTATGTACAGAGTGAAAAGCAATGGTCCTAGTACTGAGCCTTGCAGTACTCCATATTGAACTTGTGATCGAAATGACATCTCTTCATTTACTACTACAAACTGATAATAGTCAGGTAAGTATGATTTGAACCATACCAATGCAATTCCACTAATGCCAACATAATTTTCTAGTCTATTCAAAAGAATATTGTGGTTGATAGTGTCAAAAGCAGCACTGAGGTCTAGTAACACTAATAGAGAGATAAAACCATGGTCTGATGATCAGAGGAAATCATTTGTAACTCTAATGAGAGCAGTCTCAGTACTATGGTACAGTCTAAATCCTGACTGGAAATCCTCACAGATACCATTTCTTTCCAAGTAGGAACACAGTTGAGATGATATTGCCTTTTCTAGTATTTTTGACAGAAAAAGTAGATTGGAGATCGGCCTGCAATTGACTACTTCGATAGTCTGAAACTATCGAGTTATCGAGTGCACTCATTCAATCCCCCAACGTAATAATGAGTATACAACCAATGCACGCTCAATGGCTAGAGAATAAATATAATCCACTGTGTCGAATGAATTCCCACGTCTGTGGTGCCCACAGCTGAATCATCCTTCCTTCCACCTTTCAAACTGTTGGTCCAATGTGGGTACAGCTTAATATCATACAGGTATAAATTCCTTTTTAATTGATTATTAAATTGTTTAATTAAAGCTGGCCACGTGATCTTGTAGTGTGTGTAATGCAATGACAAGGTGGAACTAATCTAGCCAATCACAGTGCAGGTGGTATAAACTGAAAAATCTCGAAATCACTTACGTGAATTCATTTTTTTTGCTGTTGGTCTAGACTGCCTCTTGACTGCCTCTTTTTTTTTTGTGCACCTCATCAGTGTTGTATTGGGTAGTATGCATGCTGCTATGTCAATGAAAACTTGTTTTGTAGTGTGAGCACCATAGCAATTTGGGTAATCTTACAGTCCTGTAGAGTAAGCTTTCCATTATTCATGCAGATTCTTTAAAGACACTTAGTAGTTCAAATCTTTTCCCATTTCACATGTCAATCAACTGACCTGAATCTCTGTCACGTTGGTCCCGGGCCATCCTTATTGTTGAGCCCCTCATGGTTGCATCAAATTCCAAAATGGACCTACTTACCAACAGAAAAGTTAAAACAGGCACGGCAAAATATGTTCATGGGCAGTGCTATCCAGATTAGCTGCGGGAAGCTTTTAAATAGTTATTTGCATTATTGGCAAGATGATGAGCTTTTTAATATGTCAGAAATCCAATATTGCCATTAAACCCAGCTCATGTGTGACAGTTAATTATGTTGGCGTATGTTGGGGTCATAAATAGATTGGTTAAACACTTCCTGTGGCAGACGGCACTTTAAGGTTAATTTGCGTAATTGGTGATCAATCTAGTTAAAGCAGGTCAGGTCTAGCCTAAACATGCTCCTCTTTAGTACCAGCATTCAGTTTAGATGTTGGACTCGCCAAAATCACACTAAAGGGGCTCTGGGAGGTTCTGGGGGACCGTATCAAGCCAGGTCAGGGTAGTTATTTTCTGGAAGCAGTCTTTGATGCTGGCTGCAGGGGGTGAATGAGCTAGTGATCATCTGTTGTGAACCTTCTGCTAATAACTCTGAGTTGTTCTTTTTTTATTGTTGTTTATTAGACATCAGCACTACTCAGTCAGCGCAACTACACTATAAAAAATGTGCTTAATGTACTTACTACAACAAATGTTGTAGTTTTTATTTTTTGGCAAATACATATTTTCAAAGGTATTTCAGGTTATTACACAAACAGGTTAGCATTTTCCCTTCAACACTTTATATGTTTATATGTTATTAGCATCCCAGCTGGTATTTTCTACTGTTCTGTAGATAATTCTAAATGTTGTTATGACAATACTCTCCTTCCAACCATCCAATACTTAAATGTGATTATTTTTTTGTTTGTTTGTTTTTATAAATTACTTTACTCTTGTGAAATTTTTCATATCAGATAAATATTTGATTATTTAGCTATGTTTTGATTCACATTTTTTAGGTTCATAGGGTTGCTGTCCTTTATTAGGCAGTATAAAAAAACAGGATTTCTTCATTTTATAAATGTGGACATTTGATCTCTCACCACATATTTCACATGTGCACCTCGTTTCCTAAACACCTTACTTTAAATGCCCAAGGAGTTTTCTTTGTTGCATAATGCATCAACCACTGGCCTAAATGTTACATACTGAACCGATACCAGAGGGCAATACCTCTTTAAATGAGATCCGTCGGTTTGTATCCCAATATAGGAATCCTATTTGAGCTAGTGCTGTGGTAAGCTTTGAGCTAATACCCATAAACACATCCCTTCATGTATTGCTGGAATGTTATTTTTCTGCACTTTTTTGATGATGCATTAAGTCTGAAGTTGCATCTAACACAGTCTGGGTAATGAAGCCTCCACCTGTGCTGATGTGTGTATGTGCGCGCATGTGTGTGTGTGTGTATGGAGGGTTAATCCGTTTAGGTGTAGCTGTGCTGAGAGTGTTTGCCCGCGGGCTGGACTCTGAATCCATGCAGCTTAAGCAGTGGTAAGGAGATGAGGCTGCCGTGGCCATCGCTACAGAAATTAGATGGATGAGGAAGTAAACACAACTGCCTCTTATTTGATCCTATCCGGTGATGGAGGATCAGACACAGAGCGAGAGGGACGATTCCCCCTCTAATGACTGTATGGGTCAGTACTCCTGCAGGCCTGTGTCAAAGCTCAACACTTCTGATCTGAAGACAGACAGAAGATGGAAACGAGAGGGGAGTGGAGGACAGAAGGATATACACTGCCAAAAATCTTAATCAGTAGTTATATAAAATATTCTTAAAACAATAGAATTTTAGCTGAAAAGAAACAATGAATATGTCAGAGAATATGTCTAGTTTATCATGACAGTTGCCATTTTTTCTGGTTTGAATCTAATAACATTTGTGACAGCTTAACTAACTTACTGTCACACGCTCTTTCCGTTTGCTTGTTTTTTATTTAATCCCATGGTTCCTTTGTTTGTATTTCCCACCACAATCTGGACACCAGTCCATGGACACCTCACTAATCACCACAGCTGTATGTCATCATTAGGGTCAACACATTTTGTCGATCCTGGAACAACATTCCTGACTGAAAATTTAATCCTAATTATATCCCTAACCTAAACTTGACATAGTAAGCCTAAACTTGGCATAAACTGTAAACTTGTCCCTCAAATCTGATTGGTTAATTGGAATGTTGTTCCAGGGTCAACGAAGATGTTAATCCAGGAACATGTTGCACTTGGTGAAATCAGGTTCTGTTATTCATGTAATTGTTAATTGAATAAAAAAAGGTATGGAATTGATCCTTTAGTAATTGATTGGATAGTGAGAAGTGTCTGTATACGACAGATTGGAAGGGAACGGATGAAAATTAAGAAGGACAGGAGGCCATGAGAGAGTGGGTGAATGATTTTACCATGATGCAAAGCAGAGTAAATACTGTGGTGAAATTACTGTAACGCACAGTTTTGCAGTGTAAGCTCTAGATAAAAGTGGCCAATGAAAAAAATATTTTACACTTAATTGTTTTAAAGGTATGAGTGGTTATAGGGAGAGCAGTGTTCTGACCTTTCTCTTAGCAGTCCAGAACAAAATGCACTGAAGTTTTAGCTTGCTATGAAACCTTTCATATGAACACATATCATGAGCACTGGGAAGATGCGTCACAGTAGAAGGCGCAACCATCAGCACCCCAGTGTGTTTGCGAGATCGGGTTATAGTTGTACTCTGCCGAGGGTCCTTCTAACGGCACATTACAGACACACTTCCCATAATGCCACATTACACAACGGACACACTCCATCTCCCCGGTCCCAGCATGCACTGCACATGGGCCACAGGTCCAGCTCGAAAGACGTCTGGTGAAGGAGCATTAAGGGGAGAACAGCGGAGATCTCTCTAGAGCGAACGAGGATTCTGCAGGGATGAGTGATTCTACAGCATCAGCGGCAGCCGTGCAGGACCATCCTGACCACATCAGAACAGGTAATGTACTGAGCCGCGGTCATCTAATGGAAAGACTTGCGTGATGGATGAGCTGCACCTCTCAATCATTTACACAAAAATATACCTGATAATCCTTGAATGAGGATAAAAGTGGACATAAATATGGTGGGTGTAGATGAAAGTGGCAGTGGTATAGACTGTGGTGGGTTTAGCGGTGAATAATAGTGTATTATATACTGTTAAATGCAGATGTGACTGTTAGATCACTGCGATCATGATAACAATGATGATAGAGGGGGGTGGGATAATGGACTCCACCAGGTGTCTCTTCTTTTTTCTCTTTAGTGGAGAGCTACAGATGAAGGTCGGAGAAGCTCAAAATCTGAAATGCATAAAGCATACAAACATACCACAGTTATTGAACTGAATACTATTGCATATTGAATGATACACATAATCACCATCAAACAAAACTGTCACCATCAAATATACAAAAAACAAAAGCCCTAATTATGTTCATACTAAAATGAAAGCATGCCAAGGGTTGGTGTGCAAACGGCAGCTCAGGTAGGTCAAAAACCACATTAGGAGAAGCTTTAGGATACTACAACAACAGCATTCACATTCAGATGGGGTTTTATTTCTCATATTGTTGAGTTTGCCGAAAAACAGTAGATAATTTGCTCTGGAATTCTTACAGACTTAGACAGGATTAAAAGTACATCTGTGAAACACAAATTTCACTAACATCCCCCTGGAAAACTAGCCCTGTCTGAATAAAGACACAAAAAAAAAAGAAGAAAAGGATCTTTCCATTACAACACAATCTTCCCCACTGTTTCTAAACGTGTGTGTTGACAGTAAGGATTGTGCTTGAGTTTTACAGGAGTTTACATGTATTCAAAAGGCAGGGTGTCAAGGCTGGGCTGATTTTGGAGTATTTGTGTGTGTTTGAAGGGGAGAGAGCTGATGGTGTGTGTGTGTGTGTGTGTGTGTTTGAGGGCTGATGGTATGGCAGATGGAAGTCCCTACGGCTACAGCTTTAAAGCCTCTCTCTCCAAAGGCCAGCAGGATTTTCATTACAATAGACCCTTAATATTCATCACCCTCCCCTCAACAAACACACAGTGAGAGCTGAACACACACTCTTACAGTATCCACTCGGGCCCCTACAAAGGCCCAGTCCCTCAGCACACACACACACACAGAAGCAGGGACTGCTGTACTTCACATAAACATCAGGCCACAATGTGCTTATGTTTCAAGAGTTTTCTTATTAAATCAAAGCAGTCTGTCTGCAGTCTGAAGTCCACAGTTCAACTGAGTAAGAATCTCATTCAGCTCCTGGCGACTGTAGACACATTGCAGGCCAAAAATGGTGTTAGAGTAAAAATTAAAGGTAAAATGTAAATAACTAACCTATTGTTGTAATTGTTTCTCTCAAAATATTAGCTTTTTTCCAGTTTATTTCCCAGGCTGCTCACATTCTCCCAAAGATGTTTAAATCCAAAACTCAAATTCAAACTCAAATTCTTTTTCCACCAGCACAGCTAGTTTTGAAGCGGTGTTGTGCTGACAGCAATACTGTGAGCTGGTGGGAGAGCAGAGAGGATTGTGGGAGATGTTTCTTTGTGTACAAAAGCCCAGGGCAGAAGATCCAGTCAGGTTGTGACACTCTGTAATCGTAATCCCCAAATATCCCTCAATGATGGCGAGGTGAGACATCCAACAATATGTATTACCTCTAATCTCTCTCTGTCTCTCTCACTCGCAACCACACACACACTGTGGATTTACTAATATTTCAATGTCTGACGCCAAATACTCATCACTTCTTTTCAATGTCATTCCAAAAATACGGAACAAACAGATTCAGAGTTGCAGGGTAGTCTGTAATTGTGGTTTTAATATTTATAGAAAGACAGTCATTGTACAGCCACCAGCCATTTTATTATGTACATGCGTTCAAATGCTCGTTAACGCAAATATCTAATCATCCAATCACGTGGCAGCAACTCCATTCATTAAGGTAAGTAGACATGGTCAAGACGATCTGTTAAAGTTCAAACTGAGCATCAGAATGGGGAAGAAAGGTGATTTAAGTGACTTTGAATGTGGCATGGTTGTTGCTGCCATGCGGTAGTTCAGATATTAATTCAGAAACTATAGCTACTATACTGATCTACTGGAATTTTAACACACAAACATATCTAGGGTTTACACAGAGAATAGTCCAAAAAAAAAAAAAAAAAGAGGAAATATCCAGTGAGCAGCAGTTCTGTGGGCGAAAATGCCTTGTTGAGGTCAGAGGAGAATGGCCAGACTGGTTCGAGCAGATAGAAAATCAACAGTAACTAAAATAAACACTCGTTACAACTGAGGTGCGCAGAAGAGCATTTCTGAATACACAAAACATTGAACCTTGAAGCAGATGGACTACAGCAGTGGAAAACCACACCGGATGCCATTCTTCTCAGCTAAGAACAGATAACTGAAACTACATTTCACTCAGGCTCACCAAAATTGCACAAGAGAAAATTGGAAAAACATAGCCTGGTCAGATGAGTCTTGATTTCTGCTGCAACATTCTGTAGGGTCAAAATTTGGTGTAAACACGAAAGCTCGGATACATCCTACCCTTTATCAACGGTTCAGGCTGCTGGTGGTGGTGTAATTGTGTGCAGGATATTTTCTTGACACACTTTTGGCCCCTTAGTACTAATTGAGTTTACCCATCTTCTGATGGCTACTTCCAGCAGGATAACGTGCCATGTCACAAAGCTCAAATCATCTCAAACTGGTTTCTTGAACATGTCAATGAATTCACTATACTCAAATAGCCTCCACAGTCTCCAGATCTCAAACCAATAAAGCATCTTTGGGATGTGGTGGAACAGGAGATTCGCATCATGGATGTGTAGCCAACAAATCTGCAGCAACTGTGCGATGCTGTCATCACACTGTGGACCAAAATGTCTGAGGAATGTTTCCAGCACCTTTTTGAATCTGTGCCATGAAGAATTAAAGCAGTTCTGAAGGCAAAAGGGGGTCCAAGCCAGAGCCTGTATTAAGATGGCTGTGCTGTGGTAAGATATGTCCTCTATCAAATATTAATCATCCTTATTCTTGTATTTTTTCCAAAAGTACACAAAGAAGCAATAAAGACAAATAAAACTCATAGGTTTCAACTGCATCTTTATCTAACTGAACATTGAGTGATGTGATATCATTATTTCACTTTTTAGTACATTGTAACTATTGCTTCATTCTAATAGACTATTCTAACATTCTAACTTGCAAAGGAGGCCTTAAACACTGGAGATGAAATGTTAAAAAAAAATAAAAAAATTGGTTGCACTTCATTTTAAAGTATGTGCACTTACAGTGTACTTCCCTAAGAAAGTACTAGGTAATATAAGGTAACTACATGGGCCAAAGTTAGGTTTAGAGGTAGGTTCAGGGTTAGTACCTAGTTATTACCAGTTATTGAAATTACTATAATAAGTACATGGAATGTCCATGGGGAACAGGACTGTAAAATACCAAAAAATATTTTAGGGCTCTTTCACACAGAACGCGCTTTTGCTTTGAAAAATGTGAGACGCAGGCAGTAGAATGGGGGGGGGGGAGAAATGCAAGGTATCGATACACGTTTTTTTAAGTCGAGTGCCGCGTTTTTAGAATGCTGTGTCATGCGCAAGACACTTTTTTTATTTTTAGTTTGTGTAGACCTATGTAGTTAACAATTGTAACCTATTGTAAAGTGTTACCAATAAACTGTAAATACTCTATTGTGGTGCATATTTACTAGTAGTGGCTATTTTTACCCTGACCATCAACCCTAAAACATTTTTAATCATGCATTTCAATCACCATCCCTGATTTATTACAAGGCAAATGGAATATAATTAACATACATAATTATCTGTTCAAGTCAGTGTAAGACTTAATAAAATGACTGGAACAAGGATGGAATAATGTAACAATAACATGTTACATAACATGATGCTAAATAAATAATTGGTACTGTTATTTTGATTGCGCTTAAGTGTGATGGTGCAGTGTTGAGGTGGAATGTGTGTGTGTGTATGTGTGTACATGGTGCAGGCATTGTTTTCTGTCTACCACTTGGATCTTCAACTTGCTTTCAATCACAGCTTTGTTGCAGCATGTGTTTAGCTTCTCAGTAAAATTCAAATTTTAACAAGTTCTGATCTGCCAACATAATGACTGCTATCAGATTAAATAGGCCTGGATTGACCGTTTATCTTCAGCATTGTAGAGGCTGCAGATGCCACTGTTGTGGCAAATGCATGTGTTTATGATCATTGTCTGTGTATGTGTGACGGTAATGAGAGAAAGCTGTAAGACGCACACAACACATGCTCAGTCAGCACAATCATTATTTGAGCTCCTTCTCTTGTTAGCTTTTAACACATACAAATTCAATTCCATGCGACACACTTTTGTCCTGGACTGAGTGCCCAAGTGCGATCTATCTGATAGTCTTAGGATAATCACGTAGTGAGGACTAGGAGTAACAGTTTAAGAATTTGCCATTGAAATCCCAAATTTATAGACCACTAATGTGAATATTTAGGGGATGCATCCCCCTATGGTGATCTGCCAATGGCAGTTACAATGTTAATAATGGCACCATTTCTGTAAGAACAGACCACTTTAAGAGTAACTGTTATTAGATAGAGGACTGTTATTAGATATTTCCACACAGACTGAACATTCAACCTTTAAACATCTTTAATACAAACAGGGTTGAATGGTTGTCACACAAAAGATGTTTTGAAGTAGAAATATTGACATACTTCTTTTGTACTGGATCCTTCCATCTGACCGACCCAGTGCATTTTATTGCTCTCAATGACAGGACACGTGAAGCGATGGCGAGCATACGTTTGGATAATGACTTCAGTCCGCTGAGCAGATCAGAGTGAGCGCCACATCTGTGTTCATGAAATCATCTACAATGAACCAAATCTGTACTTAGAATTCATGTGTGAAATGCATTCCACGATGCAAAAAATGTTTTCACTTCTCACAAAGTGTTCACACAGGGCTTTCAAGAAACCTCCTCCATTAGCGTGCAACATTACCCAGGTGACATCAGCCAGGTTTGGCAGTCATTGTCAACGCGGTATACTGTCCGCAGGGATTTATGTGTCTGTTATTCATGTCTTAGACGAACACATAATTCCACTGCTTTCCTCTGTAAATTCAAAGTCTGAAAGGAACAAGAGAAGAAGAAAAATGAGAAGACAAAAAGGTGATGGACAGAAGCAGACAGCTAGCCTCTGCGGTCACAAGTGAAACAATTAGACGTGGGGCTAAAAAGATGTGCTCTTTTGTGTGGTTGGCCGATCATGAGCGCAGTGATTCAACCTAATCTCATGTAGCACACTATACCGTGAGAGCATCATCTCAAAAGCATCACGCTCACACATAAATATGATATGGAGATATTCTGACATAATGAAGGTCTAAAATTTGGCACTCCATCATTGCTGATCATAAGACTCTGTAAGACACTTCATCGTAGAATCACATGACTGACAGCGGACTCTCTCATAGGCTAGTAGAGCAAATGCCTGGGATTTTTCTCTGATCCAGAGTTATTATGATGAACCCCTGCTAGACTCCCATGATCCTTCAGTAAACACAGTGAGCAGGGGCTCATAATACACGATTAACCTGCCGTAGAGCTCTGTTTGTTCAAGTATATTATTAGCATCAATAACACTTGTGATCCTGGTTGAGGCCGGACAAAGGCCTTCATTCAAAGCCCTCCGCAAGCACCAATTTACTAAATTACCAAAAATCACCCCCAAGTGTTTGTGTTCCTTCCGAGGGTTATCTTTCGTTTGTTCAGCTCCGTTATTTTGCTACAACTGAAAAACATTTGCTGGGTGATAACCATCTGACCGATAGTTATGTATATCAGATTGGATCTGAGGGCTTGTTGAATGTCGTCCATTAACAGAGAGAGAGAGAGAGAGAGAGAGAGAGATGTTACTGGTTGGTTTGGAATGAGAGCTACTGATGGACAAAATAGACTTTTATAGTCCAGTCTTTATGATCTTTTCAATGTGTCTTGAATGCTTTTTTTATTATTATTATTATTGTAATTATTATTATTTAAATGAAAGGTGCTAGATTTACAGAACTACTAGAGCTAGGTCACATTTAAAACTAGTTTAGAAACTTTTCACTCACTCTATGCGTTGTAACCCATGTCTGAGCAGTATCATAAGTAAAACAAAATAAATTAAAATAAATGACTACCAGAACATTGTTAAAGATGTATAGATTTTTTTAGTATTATATTATATTAGTTTAGTTTATTTTTGCTCTTATGAAAATAGTTCAGTTATAATGTTGCAAACTATTGAAATTCCATGTGACGAACAGAAAAGTGGTACACTGAAATATTCCAGTGCTGTTATATGAAATATTAGCACCTTCGGGATTCTACTTGGCAAATCAAATTAAAGGACTGGAACGGACTGTTGTGTAATAAAGCTTCGTAAAGAGGGCTTTCTTACACAAAAGCGTCTTCAAATGGCATAATGTATGACAATGTAGGCTTTCTGCAACGATAATTTGCATTTAAGTCAAGTGAATGTTTTTGATAAGTATTACTGCTGCAGAAAACATAGGATTGATTTTGGTGGCATTTTTGCAGCACTGATTCATTTTGAGCTTTGACTGGGTTTATATTTGGGCTTCAATGCATGTCAAATGTAGCATGTGACATCACTGGCATATTCCAGCAGGTTTTGCATGTGGAGCTGATTAGGGAAACAAAGGATCAAGGTGAGAACAATAGCCGGAAACAGTAATCTTGTTTCTTCTGACATGAAGATTCTCAGGTCATGTGACAGACAGGGTCATGTGACCTGTGTCTGACAGATGAGAGGGTGTTGACAGGTCTCACCCACATTCTCAGGACCCCGTGAAAACCGATACCCTGCAAAAATCACCACAGATGACATTTCCCCCCTTTTTTAGTCATTAACAGGTGAGAGAATATATGGAATGGAAATATATGCTGTTTTTTGTCTGAGAGAAGGAGAATCTGTTTCCTGGAGCCATTTTGCCCAGCAGAGGCCATTCCCCGGCGTCCCTCTGGAGTCCATGGAGAAAGAGCAGCCAACAGCCATGCCTGAAGACACACACACACACCTGCTGATGAGTGTAGTGTAGAGGGATTACCTTTATGGCCCAGGGGACAAGACCAACTCACACACACACCTTCACTCATGCTGAGGTGATATACCTATGTGTCTCAGTAAGTGTGATTTGATTTTAAGAGGTCGTTTATAAACACACACTGCCATCCTGTAGGAAATTTTACAATTTAGAGCTCAGCAATACCTTGAACGTTTCTCCTAGACAGAAATGAAATTAGAAATGGAGCGCAAACATAATTTTACTGCATCTCGGACAATTCTACTTTTGAAGACCCCAGTAATCTCACCATGTTTCTCCTTCAGTGTTTTCTCTCAACAGTCCGCAAATCTCAATGAGTACTCAAACAATTCTAATCAAGACTAAATTAAGTGAGATATGCTACTGACATTTGTAGAGCTCTATTTTTACTCTGTCAATAATTGACTAATTTTTTCCTCATTTTTTATATTTCTCTAAGGAATGTTAAGATATCTCAGATGAAGCTGATACGTTGTGGATTCTCTTGAGCTCTGAAAGAGCGACCTCAGCGCAATACAAAAAAAAAATCTCCTCTGGGTTACTGTCATGTTGGTGTCCAGTTTATTTTCTTTCAGTTGTGCACCTGCTCATTTCACCCACAGGCATTATGGGAGCCCCAAAGCCCTCTGGGACACTCTTCAGTTCATGAATATCATCCAATAGCCTTTTGACAAAAGAATACCAATGCGGTTAACAAACAAAACAATTCTTAAAAGCTTTCCCCCTCCCTGTGTTTGAATAAATGAACAATATTATGAGTGCTGGCTTATCACTGCAGTCCATTTACCTCCTCTAATGAGGACAACACACTGCTGTCACTCACAGAGCTGTAGTAAATAACTGTAATTATGTTTCACACCTGTATTATTAAGACAAAACTGAAATGCTATTAATATTAGACTTGTTTAATTGGGTATTTGCTAAGTGGAATTAAGCTTAAATTATATTTCACAACTTTCCATTTTCAGTACAGTAAATGTAACGTATGCTAGATAATAGAGTAAAACATCCAGCCAAATTTTATGCCAAATTAAAGGAAAGAATGCTTGTTGCCCTGTTGTGAACTGTATTGTCATTAGTTTTACACACAGTGAATAGTAGCTATTATATCATACACTGAAAACACGTTCCTGTGTAATTTTCCAGCTGACATCAACTGGCCCACATAATGCTAACCAATAACTATTAAAATAAAAATAAAATAAAAAGCAATAAAGATTGCTTCAGGTCTGACTCCATTCTGGTAAAGAACACTAACTTTTTACAACAAAGAGAAATCTTGATGGTTTATACCAAGTTCAGGCTTTTTCTCCCTTCCAGCAGAAAGATATTACGTTGTTTCTTGCATGTTTCGCCACAGTTTCAAAGTGAAATGTCCAGTAAGTGGTGCTAATACCGCGTTCAATTTTGTGCGAAATGAACGTGAATCGGGTTTATTAGATTAGGCTAAGTTGGTTTGTATTGCGGCAGTTTGGAAATGAAACAGTCATGCCATTTTAGCTTGCTCATACAAATCTTTGAGCATTTTTTTTTCAAGATTGGTGCTTCCTGGAGTTTGTACCTGTAAGTGTAACGTACGTACCTACATATGGAGCTAGTTATGTGACAAAATGTATTATGTTTTGAAGTTGTAGTATTGTGCTAGGAACGACACAACACACCTTTATGAATGATAATGTGCCTTTGTAATCATAATTTGTGTGAAGATTGTCTTACCACCATAGTGTTACCAAACAGATTTGCAAAAATTATATTCAAGTAGGTTTCCCAAACTCTCCCCCTCATCCCTTTGGTCAACTGTACAGTCTTGGCCCAAGCACCACTGGTTGAGCCAATTTGGCTGGTTTGGTAGCACCACAGTTTTTTTTATACTATTCAGTGGGGATTAACCTTACTTTTTTTAACAATTCACATTTAAGCATTAGAAAACCAGTGAGTATATGGATACAGCATTTAGAGATGCTTATGTCTATGTATGTATGTGTGTGTGTGAGTGGGTGGGTGGGTGGTGTTTGTGTCCAGGAGAGGGCAGACATACTGTGTATAATCCTGTTTGGATTCATACATCTTAAGAGTGATGGTGTCACAGGTGAGGAGAGAGAATCTAAGGGCATTGTATATCACACACACCTTGTTAGCTTAGAAACATGAGAGCTCTGAGCACATAACTGATGTCAAGTGTGAGAGATATGCTGCCAAATTCATTCTTCAATAATGAATCTTATTTGCAGATAGTATGCAATCTATTTCTCAATGCTGTACCTGTTTTATTACTCCAATCAGTCACCTAGATGGAAAGTCTCTGGCAATTAGTTCACTCAAAAATAAAAATTCTAATCATTTACCCTTATTCGTTAGAAATGTGTATGACTTGCTTTCTTCTGTGGAACACAAAAGGAGATGTTTAGGAAAATGTTCAAGTTGTTCATTTTTATAAGATAAAAGTTAATAAGTAGTGTATAAAAAGTATAATAAAAGTAGTCAATAAGCTAATACTGACTATCTCTCTGTTATAGCCCTCTAATCTCATTTGCTCTCATGCACATTTAAACACTGTGCATCAACAATTATTAATGATGATTGACATTAGTAATGTTGACACTACAACTGAAACACATTTCTGAATGACTGAATCTAAGACTTAAGACTCTAACCTTGATACTCGACCAATTGAGACAGGGTTGTTTGACCGACCAGTCGCAGATGAAAGTTGGGCAGAAGAGGTTGTAGGAGTGTAAAATCTGTTTGAATTATTAACTACAGAGTTATATTTTCTTCTAGAACTATGCCTTGCTTTCATTAATTCTAAGCAGACATTTGAAGTCAGTGTAATACTCGTTGTAGTTGTAATACTGTTTCATGCTTTGAGCCAGGATTGATTAGTAAGATGCACTTGTTCAAAAGGCAA
Organism: Zacco platypus; assembly: GCA_038088235.1. Classification (NCBI taxonomy): domain Eukaryota; kingdom Metazoa; phylum Chordata; class Actinopteri; order Cypriniformes; family Xenocyprididae; genus Zacco; species Zacco platypus. The sequence continues at coordinate 19,644,420 of CM076065.1, read as the reverse complement.
CACCAGGCGGAAAATTCCTGTGTCCTATGTGCCCTATACCTGAAGTAACCTTATGCAAATTAGCAATAATCATCACGACCGCTTCTACATTTAGCCTCAGTGGCAACCCCAACTTCCAGTTCAGTGCAGTGTATGGGAATTATGAGAAAATTAAGCACATATTTAAATCTAGTCGAAGATTCCCACTACAGGACAAAGCAATACTGCTGATACTATCTACCTTCAGGCTAAAGGTATTTAAAACTTCTGAAACTCATTACAAAAATGTTATGTTTTATTACAATATACTAAACTTGAGTTGAGCTGGGTGTGCGTTTCCCAAAAGCATCGTTAGCTAACTATGGTCGCAAGTTCTGTCGTTACCAATGTAGTTTAATGATTTGGCGTTTCCCAAAATCACATTAAATATGAATATTTTCAAACACCAAGCTTTCTGCCTGTAGTAAGAAGCAGTCTTGTTAGTAAGATATGTGAACTTATGCTCTTGGGCACAGTAAGCAAGCTAGCATGCAGTACATTCTGTATCTTTCAGTTCATTTAAATATATATACGTTTCAATATTTTAGCATGCCAACAATGAGCACTGTTTTTAAATAGTGTGCATGTGCATAAATGCGCAAGTGAACCCAAAGTATGACATAAAAGGGAATCCACAATTAATCAAATTTCAAATAAAGCAAAATCACAGGAACAACAACAAACATTGAGTCATCAGATGCCATGTTTAACTCTCACATCTCAGAGATCTCAAATAGTTTAATTAGCATAAGTTATTTCTTCACCATAGGCATGTGACGTCATTAATGACAGTGCTATATTCTTGAACCAATGTGGTTCAAACTACGGAGATGCGATGGGAAGTAGTCCTGACTTAGTTTCTTCAATAATGCATGCTTTCTCGGCATTGAGCATGTTCATTGTCTTGCTGGCAATAGAGGCCTCACTGAGCCATCAGATTTCGTCAAAAATATCTTAATTCACGTTCCGAAGATGAACAAAGGTCTTACGGGCATAGATCGGCATGAGGGTGAGTAATTAATGACAGAATTTTCATTTTTGGGTGGACTAACCCTTTAATAAACATGACTGCTGCAAGTAGATCCTGCCTCAACTCTCCTTTGCAGCACATGATTGTGACAACCGGAAGCTAATGTACTGTAGCACTGAGATTTTAGTGGAAAATATGTCAGGGAGTCATTGTGCATTGAGTACATTAAATGTAGTAAGGCCATCAATATGTCACCTTTGATTTTCTCACTCTCTCTTATAATTAATGTTGCAAAGAATTAAGTAAGATATGTCAAAACATGAATCATACTTTCTCTTTTACTCATAAAAGTAACTTCTCTAGCCTAAGGAAACAATATATACAATTTTCTGTTCTGCTCCACTGTTCTTGAAGAATTCCGAACTATTGTGTTGGGACGTTTCACAAATGTTCAAATGAGTCCTTTGCCAACTGGCTCAAGTGATGAACCCTGGTCCAGGTTAGTCCAATGGAGAAAAGGCCAAACAACCACTCACACCTCACTGATTTTATGAATGTTAGAAGGAATGAAACACAAATGTAATAATAGTACATATGTGTATTGCTTATGGGGGGGTGGGGAGGGGGTGATATAAAACAGTTGTTACCTTTTTATTGAGCCCATCAAGGTTGGAATAAAATCTTTTTAACTGCTTTGAGTGGTTGCTGCAGCCTCTTAAAGCCCTAAAATAAATATGCTAAAATGGGCATGCAAAAGGTCCAATGTGATAGTGGGTTAATTCTAACAATGGTGGCAAGCAATAACATCATCAAAAAAAGTCACATAACAGGGCTAAGAACAGCTACCGATCCGTTTGTGTTTGCAATCGTAATGAAGCATTTAAGATAAGGCACGTGATTTTATTGCAGCTCAACTAGAAAATGATTGTCTTAATGGTGATGCTGGAATGAAAGCATGCTGTAGTGTTGGCAGTAACAGAGATGAAAACTACATCTTCATTTAGAGCGGTCGTCATCATCTCTATATTTACAACAGCCATAGTGCAGAGGGATTCCCTGAGTGTGTTTGTCTCTGAAATGCATTGTGTCACTCTTTATTCAGCTGGCTCTCATCTTCCTTAAAAAATGTATTTAAAAACATGTTTTAAAAGATATTTTTTCAATACTAAAATTATTTCAAAATTATTGTCATTTGATATTTTACAACCTGTACTAACTTAACTTTTTCAACTAAAAATGGAAAACTTTTTATGCATTTTGGCTGTTCATTTACATGACACAGTTTTTGAAAATAATTCTGTATATATCATTTTTGTGTAAACTACAAAAACGTGAATCTGTGAAAACGGTGACAGATTATGCATATTGTGTGTTTAGTCTATAGGCATGCTCATTTGGCCCAAGTGCTCTGTAAAAGAATGCATATGCGTCTAAGCGCATAATCTTTCTTTACAAAGTGACATTGCCAACTATTGGCCTGGCAGCATAATGCAGCATTTTTAGGTGTTTTCGCACATCTGTGTGAACAGTGATTGTTTTGATAATGTTGTCATCTGTACAAAGAAAAAAAAAAAATCTTTTCCATTTCATATACATAGTTGTCACTTAAACGTACCATAAAACTTACTAACCTGGACACAATTCATTTTCTCTTTTATCCTTGTCATGTCACATAAGAATAATGTGCATGTTGATTACACCAAAATGACTATTTCGAATGTTAATGATAGTCTAACCTAACTACTTTACTGCCTATTCACTGCCAAAATAACTTTTAATTGAGAAACTGCATGTTCATCCCTGAAGTGGTGTTTTAATATAAAATGGACTTTTAATTTATTCTTTTTCTTCCTTTTTGTAAAACAGATTGTTGACCATAATACCATTGTACCATGATATATTGCATTCATATACTGTGGTGTTTACGTGGTACTTCAAAGAATAGCATTGTATCACCATGTTTTGGTGCTTTCTTTGTAGTGGTAGCGAAAGTAATGTGGATGTGATATTATCTTTAGAGGAGTTTTCCCTGAATTTTAGCGAGTTGAGTTTGGGCTTGACCCACTTCACTGACTCTCTCTCTGCTTCTCTATATCGAGGCCTTGATTCTGTCAAATCTCTCTGGGTTCTGGATCAGCGCTCCAGTAGGTATCTCAGGCTATCAAAGTACATCTCTTTAAGTTTCACACTTTGCAGGTTCCTTTTGTTCTCCTCGCGCGGTTCTCCAGGGGCCTGTGGATTGAGTCTCAGCGCTCCGTATGGCTCAGGGCGAGAGAGACGCTCTACAGGGAGACCGATGCTTCAAAATTGAACCGAGCTTATGACCAAAAAAGTGGGGGAAGGGGGCAGTAAGGGCTTAGAGAGAGAAACGAGGGGTTCGTCTATACAGAGCCAGAAAAGAACAGACAGAGAATAGATAGATGAGCTGTTGGGAGTTCAAAATGTTCATTATAGATTTTTTTTTTTTTTCTTAACAAACTACCTTGTTGAATTTATACGATCACACATGGTTTGGATAAGTCCTCCTCTTCAACCTCCTTCTGCAGCTCTTATTTCTGCATATTAAGACAATTGTTGTTGAATGCCAAATACTAGCCATTCAGTATACTGTATACTGCAACTTTTTAAAACAGTATGTGGAATAGTTCATACTATGCAATGATACCAATTTCAAACAGTAAAATATCACACTGTTGAGAAAAAGTAGTACACTTGTAGTACACCAGTACGCTATGGGTTCAAGGGTACTACAAGTGGTAAGTAAATACACATTTTTTTTAATACAGAGATAGTGTGTTAAAAGCACATTTTAGTTCATTTTCATGCTGTCTCAAAATAACACAAAAATAGTGCTTAACAACAGAGCACATTACGTTGACATTATGGGAGTGTACTTTTTTTTCCATCTGTGTATGACTTTGCCATCTAAAATATAAGACTTTTTGTATTTTTTTTCTTCTTTTTTTGTCTTTTCCAAGTAAGGAATGTTGAACAACGGATGATATGATCAGTTATATTTTTTGTTAATATTTTGAATTCGATTTTATTTTATATTTAGCTAAAGTTTTATCAATTTTATTGGCGTTTTGCCATTTTAGATTTCTTTTTATATGTCTGTAGTTTCAATTTTTAGTTTTAGTTTATTTAGTTGTAGTTATTTTAGTCCTTTAACATAAACTAAACAAAAATGAGAAAAGTTGCTTTTCTCCTTTTGTCAAATTCAAAATGGAAGTTGCGGGATACAGTACCTAGCTCGGTGCGGCCTGCTGTATATTGAATACTATGTTGCAGGTTATCTGAGTATTCTAAGCAACAACACTGTGCACATTGTACATAATGCAAATGCTATGTTTGCTAACAGGCATGCAGCATTAACCTATCTGCAGTTTCCTTTAAATTCTCAATGCTCAGGTACAACAAATAATCCATATTCCCTGTCATACGCACATACACACGTTTGCCACCGCGAAGACCCCGAGCTCAAAGCCTGTGGGATGATTTGATTTGCAGTGATATCTGAAAACGGCCTCATCGTGCTAACAAGATTAGCTTGAGTGCTTGTCTGTTTTCTGCACTGCAAATTTGCTGTCTGATTAAAACTGGCTCCGCTCTGGAGCGCGAGCTGGCCACTGGGACGGTTGCCAGGTAACAAGACTTGACTCCTGTTTGATTGGGCTAAAGGCTAACATTACAACACGCATTACACACACACCTGGCCGACATGAGCACTAGAAATGGATATCTGTGGTATATGGTGAATGTTTCGTCATATTTGCATCCACTATAGTCCTTAAATCCCAAAATCGTCAGGTTTAGCCTACAGAGTGCACTAACAGTTTCCAAATTCTAAAACAGGATGTAAGCCACGGAATGCGCCTATATATCGTGCATACTTAAGCACTCAAACCTTCCGTTTACCAAAGGAAAAGCAGAGTATTAATCCTTCATTTCAATTCTGCATTTATTCAATTGGATTATGTATGCATGGAAGCCTTAATGAGGATTTAAAAATGCAATTATTGCTTAAGCAAAAAATGCGACTTTTTTGATAAATGCTTCTATTAGCTAATAAATGGAGAATCAACAGACTTAGAAAACTGCCTTATTCAGGGCTGGAAATTAGCCCATCAATCATCCCCGGAGTTTGTTAACTATTCTCCCTTCACTGGAGGTCTATGTGTATACAGAATGATGAAATAAGCGTGAGAAGGGGGCGAGGGGGAGGGGTGTAGGACAAGGGACAAATCAACGACGATTACTCAGTCAACACTCTGTGAAGGATCTGAAGAGAAGACAGAAACTGATCAAATTACATTAGACACGGCCTGTAATTATTGCATTTATAATTCATAAGGCCATGGTCGAGGGGTTGAGGTCAGAGGGTGTGAGCTTTGGAAAATGTAAAAGATTTCAGGGTCATCATATACATTTGTATATTTTATGAGATCATCGATTACATTTTCACAGGCAATACAGAGCGATAGCTAGGCATAACCATAGTAAAGAATGTTCTGGGTGTGATAAAGCTGTAACGACAGCATTTGTGGTAAGATGTTGAAAATAGATGATCATTAAGAATAATTTAGTTCCTCGGTTTTTTTAAGGAAACATCATGGCTACAGTGGAATGTGAAAGTACTCATATTTATGTGGAAGTACACTGGGTGATGTACAAGGCTTTTATTTATAGTTGTCTAGAAAGGAGTTCTATTCAATAATATTTCACTGTATTTTCACTGAGAAGTTTTGTAAGTGCCCTAATGTGTCATTTTTACACATATTAAGTCCTATTTAAGACCAGTATTTGTACTGGTTTATGTACAGTATTTATGCTGGTGTAATGACTAGTCCATTATACTTTAATTTTAAGTGTTTTACTTAAACTAAATGTAATTATTTGTTTTTCATGTTCATATTTGAGAGAGAGAGAGAGAGAGAGAGAGAGAGAGAGAGAGAAGAGAAGAGTGGAACGCATTTCCTGTGATAATCAACAGCATGTTACAGGTGATAGGTTTCATATTATTTATTCATTTAACACGGATCATTTCTTTGAACCTAATCTTGGATTGAAAATCTGAAGTTTTTCACAAATATTCTTTTGTCCAATGCTTTTCTGCAATATTGAACTGTTTAATTTGCACTGTTATTATTCCTGATAGGTTTAAAATTGAAACAAACAAAAAAAACAACGACAACTTTTGTTTGGGTATTAATTAAGGACAGTATTATTAGTTAGCATTTAATTACACACTTGCTGTTTTTTTTTTTTATTAAAAATAGCTATCAAGTGATCTTGTAAAATTAGTTTTGTTCAGCATGCTTGAGGCAATTTGTAAATAACTGAATTTAAAATATTTACTAAGTATAAAACATATCTGTCAAGTGAATGCTGATATAATACTTTAAGCAAATATTACTAACAAATATTAGTACTTATGTCAAAAGGAAGTTGTTGTCTGTTATCTGAAGTACATCAATAATTGAAACATTCTTGAATCAAACAAAGATATATTTTTTCAAGTGAATAATACTCAGATCAGTGTCATACACTGGCAGTGAAAGAGCGGTGACTTTAGGCCGCCAGGACGTGCCAAACCCCTCCCGTCAGCCCGCAGCGGCGCCCAGGCATAACAATAATGCCACATAATGGCTGGCGCTCAATGAGAACAACTCCCCTAATTGGCGGCCCCAAATTGTGTTTTATTTTGCTTCTGAGTTTTGAAATATAATCAGTTTGCCTAATTTTATTGCATTTCCTAATGATGCTTGCCCTGAGCAATTGTAGTGTGTGTGCCTTAGCAAACAGCGCGTGTCAGCTAGCGAGATTAATCTTGATTACTTTAGCCCATGATGAAGTAGGGTACAAAAATGCTCTAATTGAAGAATATTGCAGCATGAAAAGGTGATAGATAGATGGCGAGATAGATGTTCGAATCCATTGGTAATTGGCATACTATTTAAGTGATTAGCGCACAAATAGCTCAACAGGCTAAAAGAGGTGAAATACTGTAACAAACAAGTAAACTCTGATTAATGATCCATTCTGTTGATTAGCTCATTATTTGAACGGTTGAGATTCGCTGGCATAAAGCCTAGAACAACTGTCTAGCATTATAAAGATGACACGAATAAGTAGCTAACAGTCCCATAGGGCACAAACCGTGAGATGCTAATCGTTCTTAAACGCTGGTAATGGGCACAAATAGACGAATGAGTTGACGGTTATATACATAACAAACCCGAATATTATTTGATGTAATGCATGAGCAGTTGGGTTGTGATTTGTGTAATTTCAATAATTTTAGCAATAAAAATCAAAGAAACTTCAACATTAAATATATGGTAACACTATAGTTTAGGGTCCAATTCTCACTATTAACTAGTTGCTTATTAGCATAGATATTATGAGGATATTGGCTGTTTATTAGTTCTTATAAAGCACATTATTAATGCCTTATTCTGCATGACCATTTTCTACATCCCTTAGCCAGTACCTAAACGAAACAACTACCTTACTGACTAATTAATAAGTAGTAATTAGAAGTTTCTTGAGGAAAAAGTCATAGTTAATAGTTATTGTGAGAATTGAACTCTAATCTAGAATGTGACCAAAATATATTTGTAAAATCCTAGCTTAAAGATTCTAACAAAATAAAAATGTGTCCAAACAGTTGCAGATATTGGCTAAATTAAGTCACTTTTAAATCCCATAGCCTGGTTTCAAAGTCAGGGTTTAGATTAAGCCAGGATTAGGCCTCAGTTCAATTAGGACATTTAATTTAAGTAGCTTTTATAAACATGCCTTAGAAAAGAAAAAAAAAAAACATTAGTGGTGAGCTTCTTGAGAAAAAACAATGACACTGACATATTTTAAGATATTAGTCAGTGCAAGTTTCTTTCAGTTAAAACAGCTCAAATATGCAGTTTAGCCTAGGACTAGGTTTAAGCCTCGTCTGTGAAACTGGGGGTACAGTATATGACCGTAAATGTAATCACTTTTTTATTAAACAAAATTATTTGGGCAAACGGTTTTCTATCTTTATGTTAACAATTGTACTACATACACTTGTCTCTGTAATGGACACTGGATTGTTGCCTTTATCTCTTTTAAAAACTCAGACCAACCCATAGTTGTAACCCAATGTGCCTATAGAAAATCATCATACCTCTTTAAAAAATAGTTTGGGGTGGTGTGCTGTGTTTGCTTTTTGCCAAAAATTACGCATGGATTTCAGTTCAAAAAGGTCAATTTTGGTCTCATCAGACCATAGCACATTTTGCCAGGTAGCATCAGAGTTTTCCAGGTGTGTTTTTGCATAGCGCAAACAAGACCGTGGCACTTTGTCAGGAAAGGCTTCTTTCTTGCCACCCTGCCATACAGGCCAGCTTTGTGTAAAGCTTGTAAGATAATTCTCACATGCACAGACTGACCAATCTCAGCCATAAATCCTTGTAAGTCCTTCAAAGTTGCCTTTGGCCTCTTGGTAGCTTCTCTGATCAATGTCCTCCTGGCTTGGCCATCCAGTTTGGACGGACGGCCTGATCTAGGCAATTTGTTAGTGGTCCCATATGCATAGCCTCTGGAAGTTGATTGGTTGCACCTGAAGTTTATAATGGTATAATCTAAGGGGCTGATCACTTTACCATACGAGATATTTCACTAATTAATTTTTAATAATCATCCAGAATGTTATTTTCACTTTGAAGATGAGGGTTATTATGTGTTTATTTTCCAGGGTATAATGTGACAAAAGATTTTCACAAGGTATGATGACTTTCTATAGGCACTGTTTTTGTGGAACTATCTGAAATGTGATGGAAATTTTACCCATACCCTACATAACCACGTCTGCTCTGTCTGTTTTTAGCATGTACATTTCATCTCGTCTTTGTAGCACAGCAGAGATCGGCTGACATCGGCCAGTGGAAAGTTGTGGGTGTAGAGACGTGATTGGTTTATTTGAGTGGTCATTCCGCACTTTAATCCTTGAGGGTACGCCGTGACCTTGGCTCCAATGTCATGAGTGCTCTGGATTTGAGGTAGAGTGTGCACTCTCATTGGATGGTTGTCTGGGAAGGTGTTATGAAGTGAGGTGACATATGCTGAGACTGAGCTTTTATTAATGCTGATCTCTGGTGCCACAGAGGTTTTGCTGAGTATCACAGTGTGACTGTGTTGGATCCTGTGGATGTTAAAGAATATGTGCGCACTGTGGATTCTCTTGTCACTATCGCAGTAATTTTGGTTTGATACAGTTGTTTGGACATTATATAGCCTAATGTCGTTCTCTTTAAATTTGATAAAATATGATTTAAAATGTACTATAAGTTTCTTTGTATTAAATCAGCTTCCAAATGTATTAATATAAATCTACAGTGGTCTTCATCAGTGGGAGAATGGCAGTAAGGTGAGGTAGGGAATTACCCTGATCTCTAATGCCATTCTATGTTATGATTTCATTTGTTTCATTCAGACGTTGTAGATTAGGAACAAATAGTTTTATAAGCCATGAGCTTTAAAAAAATTATTTCATTAATTAAAGTAAACATTAAAAATAAAAATATAATTTCTTAACTCGTTCCCCATCAGCTTTTTATTTATTTATTTTTAATAAAAGCATTTTTGATCATTTTCACAAAACTTTCATGGCCCCTAGAATACATTGTTGTATGAATATCCGAACATACAATATTTCAAAAGAAAGAACAGTCTTTGCTTTAAGAAAAAAAAAAAAAAATTCTAGCTTCATGCATCCTTTTTTTAATCAACACTTGAATGTAGGTAAGTTTCATAAATAAAGCAACATTTTGAACAAAAACCTGTGAAAATCCCCCTTTAAAAAAAAAAAAAAACTATGTCCAGATCAGATTCAAAATGAGGATCAAAACATATCGACTAGATCTTGTCCAACAAAACCCTCAAAGCTTGCACACCTCTTCGTGGGTTCTGCATTTCATTCTGTAACATTAGGCAGTTTTGATTTATATGCTATTTAATGTTTGATGATTGCATTAGCTTACATGCTTGTAGTTTCTGCTTCTTTTTCACCAATGTTTTGATCCGGAGATTCTGTGAAATTTCAGAAGATGCGTAATAGCTCCCCCATACCATAAAACAGTGAAAACATGGATTGCTGGAAAATTCCGTCAACGTTTAAAGATTTAATGTGTGTTCCCGATTAAGCATGATTTATTTGTAGAGTAGGCTATATGTTTGGAAGAAAAAAAAGTCTCTAAAAAATGGGTGCACCTTATTTGGCTGACATCACAAATCTCGCTAACATTTCAATGAATAACTTATTTCAGTCAGCTATTACGTCATGGAAACAATGTTCATACAGGTTATGAACAGCATTTCAGGTTGACTTTAGCTACAAGATGACTAAAATAGTCCATCATTTACCGTTTCAAATCTATATTGAAAGTGAGAACCTGTAAACCAAGAAACCTCTGATAAAGACTTAAAGCTTGTGTCAAAATTCCATTGCATCAGTGATTCTGAACGAAATGATAGCACAATAAATAATAGTAAATAAAACCGTAGTGGCGGTTAGTACAGTGATGTTTCTGGTAGTATTACGTTCGGTCACGCTCAGCCTGTTGTGTAAATGCAGCAGCCTGTCACAGCACTGACACAGAGTCGACTCCATTATGCTCTTTAGAGTTTATTCGTCTAATTTAGAGCAGCAGACTCTAGCCTGGGATGATCTCCAAGGTTGCTGTCGGGATGAATTTTATGTCCTTGGCTTTTGCATCTTTCTGCAAGCCTGTCACATCCACTCAATGCTGCTTGGCACACCAGCCAGGACCTCTGGCATGCTTGGTATTATTAGAATATTGATACAGCCCAAACACGGAGGAGGCTGGGGAAGGTTGCTGGTGATGGTGGCGGGATTTCTTTCCAGTCTTTTTGCATAATTTTCCCCTTCACCATTAGTCTATGCATTCTGCACCACTCCAGCGTTTTAATTAGTGATTTTTACAGCCTCATCCTCTCATTAAATTAATTATTAATTAAGCGAAAATATAGGCATGTTTAATGCCTTAATTATCTGAGAAGGGTTTTATGTTGCTTTGGCTTCTGATGTTGGAGATGAGATTCCTCTCTTCCTATTTAAACCACCTTTCTTTATGAAACAAATCCATTATATGGCTTAAGCATACTGTTTGTATGCCAAACTGAAAATTTGGTTGCAATTGTAATTTTTTTGACATCAATACCTTTTGACATTTAACCAAATGCTTTATTACTATTCGCATCCCCTTAAAATCGTAAGATACAAATAAGACAATACAAATAATTTTAGATGGCTCAGTAAGAATTTTTTTTTTATTCTGTTCCAGACTTAATCCAGTTATAATGCTAATACAACACATACAACATCAATATAATAATTTATCATAAGAACACAAATTTAATACAATAATAACTTGTACTAGAAGCTGACGCTGATATGAGTGCAGTCATGGTGTCTGATAGCAGTGTGAATTACAATGATGAGAAAGTTGATTATCTGTGAATGAAGCTGGCAGTGAATTAGTGTAATTAATTTTCTTTAATGACACTAGTGTTTTTACAAAGCTCCAGATTAGCAAACTAATGCATTGTTTACTCAGAGAGATCACTGGCCATCATACTGAGATATAGAGCTGACAAAAAGGTCCGAAATCACATTTGAAATAACTATTATAATTGATAATAATCAAAATATGACTTTCCATTTTGCCAAAATATTAGTTAAAAACAATACAATGATGGTTTTACAGCCTATAGTGTTTAACACAATTTCTATTTTTGCCGCATCCAGTCTACAAAATAAATCGAAATGTTTGTCAAAATTAAAATTAAATTTGAACATTTAAAACATTTACTTAGACATGACTATTTTTTGTTGGACTTTTTCTTTTTCATTTACTTTGCCAATTTGGGGGGAAATTTCCCTTTATAACTAGATATAATATTAAAATAGAGTATTATTATTGATAGAAAATATTTAACACAATTTTTTTAAATGTAATAAACACTGGTGGAAAAGGGGTGTGTATTTAGTTTGTAAATAATGGCCATTAGCCTTCTGTTGAATAGAGTTTACACATTTTTTGTAATGTTAAAGAAATCGCTTTCCAATGTGTTTTTAACCACTAGCCCACAACTGAATTGTGTTCAGACAAAAAAAAAAGATTTTCTTGTGTATTTACAATATAACATACATTAAAGAGTTGCAAAGTACTTGTTAATCATACATTTTGTACAACATTTTGTTGTATTTCCACTTTTACACATGCTAACAAAGCACGTCTGAAAGAGAATTGTGGTTAAAGAGCCTAAACTTTCCCCAAGTCTTTTCTCTTCATTTTGAAACTTTCTGCTATCGTCCACACTAGAGGTGGCAAAAATGCAAACCTATTTTCAATAATTGATTCTGTACTTTAATTGAACAGCATGAGTGAATGACATAGCTCATTAGTTCCCTCATTAGTTAATTATCGGAGAAGTAGGACAAGTCAATAAAAGTGAAGGCAGTAAATTTCAGTGCTAATTAGTTGCGTTCCCTTGGAGACATATTTAAAGGCAGATTAGTTACCTGAATGTCCCACAATGAAGCGGGTGGAAGAAAGTGGCAAGAGCACGCTAAGGTTAGCTTCAAATCATCATTAAACTAGAATGACGATACATCCAGGCTGTTTCAGAAGATGGACTAGGAATAGCACAATAAACATGCAGGACAAAAGCATGTAGCATTACGACAATGCAGAGTGACTGGAACCTCATGCAAAAATGTTTAACATTGCACACAATGGCGATTTTTTTTTTTTTTTTTAATCGAGCATGTATCAACATATGACCATATTTCATACTAATAAAGAACATGTAGCGTGACCCTTCAAATGAACCGAGAATTAATTTTGCATCCTTTTCAGGAAAAAAAAGTGATGAGTACTTGTATTTTCGGTCTTTTCTCATGGGTTCGTTATTCAAATAGTGGTACAGGTCACTGATTCAAATGATATGGGCTCATGAACAGTCATTCATTTTGTTTTGGTGTTAATGTGTTAATAAAATCTGTTTTGACAAACGATGCCGTACCGTAACAGCTGTCAATGAGAGGGTGCCCTCTTCATAGGAGGTGTAACGCACACACTGGCATGTAACTAGAGTGGGACACACACACATACACAACACACACAAAACAAGGGGAAAAAACGCATCCTTTGACATGCAAATGGCTCAATGAGATACTTAACACCTGACATAGACCATGACTATGTTATTCATGCTTTTTTAATCAAACCGCTCACCCCTCCTTTGTCTGCCAGCCCTCAGCTGTATTCTAACGCGCTGGCGAGGGCGTTCTGGCAGGTCTTCGGGAGGCCGTAGCCATGTGTCCCTGCACAGGAAGTGACAGAAGGCGGCCTTTATTTACCTTTACAGCCCCTCCGTGTCATCTGCTTAATCATGTGGCTAATCGACAACACTGCCTCCCCACTCGCACGGGGTCGGACAATGGAGTCCCATTCATATTTAATACAATGGAGCGTTTAAGTCATTGCACGCGTCTGAGGGCTGATATTGTGTCTCTTTTGTAAGAGTTCTCCGTGGAGACTCGGCCTCCACCCCCCGTAACACAAGCATATGCTTCCACCACTGCTGTTAAGCAGCCCAGTGCAGCTGGACGTGAAGACGTGGGCTGAATGGACGAATTAAAGCGTTAATTCCCATGATTAATTCAAACGGTTAATTCAGCATCGCTTTTCAGATTAAAAATGATCAAAACAAATATATACTTCAATGAATAATGATAGACTGGTGTAACTATGCAGCACACACGACAGTGTATGACAGGAGCCCCTAATCTTCTTTATGGATTTGTTCGGAGAGCGCAGTCAAATTCTGTTGCCTTCTACTGTTGTCTATACCCTTTGAGAGAAAAGGATTGAGTTAATGATGTATTAAACAGCCTGTGTTTTTCATCTGAGTGCACACTTACTCAGTTACTCAACTCAGGGGAGTATTAGATATCCTTCATGTTGTTCCAAACCTGTATTCTGTTCTAGCTTTTATACTAGACTACTAGATTATACTATAGTCAATTGTAATATATTGAAGGATTAGTTCACTCCAGAATTAAAATTTTCTGATACTTTTCTCACCCCTATGTCATCCTCATGTCTTTCTTTCTTCAGTCGAAATGAAATGAAGGTTATTGAGCAAAATGTGAATCCATTGAGTGGACTTCTATGGTTACCAACGAGGTCCAAATTGGTTTCAAAGGCGCTCTACATGATCCCAGCTAAGGAATAAGCATCTTATTTAGTGAAACGATCAGTCATTTTCTAAAAAAAACAACATGCGCGTCCACGATTTCATGCATTACGTAGTCACGTTGGAAAGGTCACACGTGACGTAGACAGAAGTACAGAAAAACTCCATGTCATTTTCTGCTCCAACTTCAAAATTGTCCGACATCATTGGTTTACCTTTTTTTTTTTCTTTGACTTAGTTTGACTTAGTCTATGCATGTTAGCTTTGTAAACACCGGGTTAGTACTTCCGTCTACGTCACTCGTAACCTTTTCTATGTGTCTATGTAATCCGTGAAGCTGTGGACGCTAGTGGAAGATGAGCATTTGTGGTTAAAAAGTATATATATTTTTATTTTTTTTAAGAAAATGACTGATCTTTTCGCTAGCACTTATTCTCCATTATATATTCAGACTGGTACACTTTTTTCAGTGTCTAACACACTGGATAACCAATTTGTTGTCAGTGACGTCAATGAGAGAACAAAAGAACTACACTGAAGTAATCAGTACATAGAAACTAAACTTTTGCCTGTTCCTTCAGAAGAGTTTGGATATAGCACACAAGTCATATGCAACTTTAGTGGTTTTCTTTTGTCAAGTTTGAAAAACTGGCCACTACGATCTGTCATTGTATGAGCTGCATGAAGATTCTTCAAAAATTCTTCTTTTGTGTTTAATGGGGTAAAATAACATCATATGGGTTTTGAACGACAAGTAAATAATGAAACTACTGTGCTTTAGTGAAATAATGAAACTGTACTGTGCGGATAGTACAAGAAGTCCAACTTTGTTGATGCCAGAGAACTAAAGAAGACATACTTGCCTGTCTAATTACTTATGTTAATTGTTTACAATGGTTAGCCAAAATGCACATTTCAACAGTCTTTTAGTCTTTGGTGAAATTTTCTGCTCCCAAAGACACAGACTTGACTTTCTGCTGGAAGCAATTTAAAGAACATAAAAGACGGAGCCTTTAAACATTCTCGATCTTAAGATTCTCACATTGTCCACATACCTTAAAGAAACCCAAAACACTTAGCCACACCTTGGTAAAATTGCTTGTATGGATCAGTCATTAGTCATCAAAGGTGGACAAGTGAACTTCCTCTTGCTACCCATTTTCTCCTTGGAAAAAATACAAACAATAACTGTAAAGAAGAAGGAGAAAAAAGCGGAAGAGGTCATTTGGTGTGGGGTGGGCACATGGTCATAACATAGTTAGCATTAAAAGACTCAGGGCAGCAGAAGGTCACAACAGACTCATCCCGCTATTCCGGGGTGTCATTCGTCAGGCTGAAAAGCGCTCGGGTGAGAGGTAGGCCACTGGCCCGAGGGGACAGGTCCGGGGTGTGAGGACCCGGGCCTGATAATGGGGTTAGAGTGTGATGGTTATCAGAAAAAGCCTGAGATGTTTTCAGTCTCCCCCCCCCCCCCTTTCTGCTCTTTAAATGGCGTTTTGGATTAGGGGTCAAGCACCACAGTTCCACAGGGGCCCTGCTGAAATGGAAGGGTCCGTGAAAGAGATCTGTTCGCTTTTGTATCTTCTGCCAACATTATTGAGAGACTGTTGGCACAAACACTTGATAGTCTCACCCTGCATATCATTTCGTTGAGTGGTTTATTTTTGATTTGTAAGATTAACAAGTCAATTTTGTGAAATATTTCTCGATAACATGTTTTCAGGAAGTGGATTACCAAAGATATTGAAATAAGATTCTAAATGCTGTGCAACCACAAAAAAGATGGCTTGTTTTAGCTGTTAAGCTTCTTAAACTGTATTCAAGCATCATGATTTCGACCATTTTAAGTCTTTCTCAGAGACTGAACGGTTTCAAATAGACAGCCCATTCAGTAGAATGTCAGCAATGTTGGGCAATTCTTCAGGAATTCGTTTGCATTTCAAGCCTTTGTAAGCGAATAACAGCAGACCGATCCCTCTCTACATCTTCCTTTTTTAAGAGCGAGTCTTTTGGAGCAATGATAGTCCTTTGATATTTTTCCGTATTCATAGAAGCAGGCTTAGAGAGGATTGTGAAAAGGCCTTTTGGGAAAGGAGTGGTCTGAGTTTGGTTATTTGCAGGACTCCCCCCATCTTGTTCGCTCTGTTGTACAATCTCATTAAAGCGGCCTTTTGTTTTGCCACTTTCTAAGCACTGATCTCTGGCTTAGGACGAGTCAAGAGGCCGAGACAGTTTGAAAAAGACTGCGCACCACAAAGACAGGGCTTGTTCACCAATGCAATAAGCCCCCAGTTCTTTTTCCTAGGCTCTTCAGAGAAAAAAAGAGCAGGAGAGGTCACGAGGTGGCAAGATATCGTGAGAACTTAATGAAAGTTTTATAACTCTAGAAATGTTTATGACCTCTGCACTCACCAGCTTGTCCTCTCAATTAATGGTGGACTGTGCAAGAGCACATGGACCACAGCTGCAGGAGATCAAGGTAAAGAGCCCCTCTATACCACGGACACACTACAACTAAAAAAATATGATATACATAACATTTTCAGAAGTGTTGATGGTAACTGTGACTGCCCATTTTTTCAAAAACCAATCAATCAATCAATCAATCAATCAATTTATCTATCTATCTATCTATCTATCTAATTTATAAATATTTAAAAACTTGTATAAATTATATAAATGTTTTGATATTTAATCGTAAACATAACGTATTTACAGCTAAATTTTTTATATCATTAAGGTATTTATTCAAGTGTCCTTTTTCCATTTTATAGTACATTGATAACACTTTACAATAAGGTTCATTACTTAACATTAGTTAAAAAATTTTGTTAACAAACTAATAATTAACTGCACTTAATAATTAACAGCATTTGTTAATCTTTGTTAATTACAAAATTTGATAATATATCATTAAAAAATTGTATTTTCATTAATTAACGTTTATGAAGATTACTGTAAATACAGTAACAAATGTATTGCTCACGGTTAATTCATTTTAGTTGATATATTAACTAATGTTTAACTAATGAACCTTATTATAAAGTGTTACCAATACATTTTGGATCCTTTAACCCTACCACCAAATCCAAACATAACCATTTTTTTAGAGAATATAAAAAGAATATATAAAATGTAATAGACAAAAATGTGTAGGAAAATGACCTACAAATTCCC
Organism: Zacco platypus; assembly: GCA_038088235.1. Taxonomy (NCBI): domain Eukaryota; kingdom Metazoa; phylum Chordata; class Actinopteri; order Cypriniformes; family Xenocyprididae; genus Zacco; species Zacco platypus. The sequence goes on along the minus strand of CM076065.1, from coordinate 19,626,992 downwards.
TTTGAGCCGCTAATTCCACTCCTACCTCTAAATCTACCCAGAACCATTTCTTAAAAAATTTTACAGTTATAAAGAAAAACCTAACAGATGGTATATTGTCAGTCACCACATAGGTCTATACTGAGAAAATGCCTTTTATGTCCCACGGCAAATAAAATAAATATTACATGATACATAATGGTTAAACGATTACAGAAATGTTATTCATTTTAAGGTTTTAAACCGTGTTTAACATTATGTAATCCTTCGGAATGAGTTTGCAGCAGAAGTCGCACAGAACAAAGCGAAATTTTATAATTTCAAATAAAGAAGATACGTAAACTGCATTTAATAAATGTGACCGTAAACATAATTGATAATTTTGATCATTTTAAATTTGATTTTATTTTTCACAAATAAGGATTTGTGCACTGTAAAGTTGTTCATATGTAAATAATTTAGGTTTTAGATGCTATCAATATCGTACGTTTCATTGTCTACTCTAAGTAATTGTACATGTGGGAGAACCACATGTGAAATACTAGATCACGTTGCATTATCAGTAAATACCATGACTGTCTTTTATAACACGTTAGGTTGCTAGCATAACATTAGCTAACATTAGCTAACATTACTTGCAAAAGCTTTGCTTTGTAAAAATGTAACTGCAGCAACAATTTAAAATCAGTGGATGTCCATTCAGGATTTGAGGTACTTTACCAGGGATTCAGCAAATAAACATGATCTCTTCCATCTTCAATCTCGAAAGGTTTATACAAAAAATCAATTTCTCAGTAGAGATTTTGAATGAGATTTTTACTTCAGGAACCATACTGTTGCAATCTATTAAATACTCAGTATGAACAACTCACCAAACAAATACAAAAACAAATATTATGCAGATGCCCTGTAAACGTCTAACAAAAGATATAACTCAAACAGTTGACAAGAGCGCAGCTAACAGATTAGGCCCGGCGTTCACCTGCTGAAATGAACATTAGCGTTAGTAGCAGGAGTATTACTATGTCCAATCACAGCATGTGACAGGCTTTATTGAATTATCCTTCTGGAGGATACCACAGCGGATCCATCTCCAGCATAGAGAGCAACGGAGGACCTGCCGTCAAACGCCGAGCAGAAATCACAGTCTGTCTGAAACAAATGACAGAATCTATTGCTCCGGGCCCATTTTCCCTCTCTCTCTCTCCCTCCTTCTCGCTCTCTCTCTCTTTCTGCTTCCCCCCTTTCAGAGGCGATGGGGAAGCCATTGCTGTCCACAAAATATGATCAAACCCACGGCATAATAGGATTCATAAACATGCCTAAATACAATTTGGTGAAATGTATTTCAGGAAGAGACAATCATTTACAACTTCTGAGAGGGATTTGGAATAAGTATGTTTGTATGCAAATCCGCAACACGTTTTTTATGTACTGTGCTCTTGCAGTTCATGAAAGCACATTAGATTTATGGCAGTGCGTGTGCATAATTGCGGGGCTGGGGTGGGTGGATTTGTGCTGAGACCTTTAGCGGCTTTCATTACAGGAGAAGGAGTGTGTGTTTTCACGCCTTTAACACTACAATCCTGTTGAGTCCAATGCCATGCCGTATCACCCACCGCGGGCCGCCGCCAGCCCCTGTGATCAAACGTATTCCACTGGCATTAACACCCTTCCTTAAAGGGCCCAAGAAACAAAAGAGCATGAGACAAGGCTCCCAGAAACCTTTCGAGTGATACTTATAGAAAGCCGATCTGCAGAGGTGGGAATGCTGCCCTGCATTAAATATGCATCGCATTGTACTGAGCTGATTTTTCATTAACGACCTTTCCATATCTATGCTGTAAATGTTTTGTCAGGTAACCTAAAAAAATGTGCTTCATGGAGCAACATCTAAATAAACTTATTTTATTCAAGTCAAAAATATTATTAATTATTATGACCAAAGCTCCCTGACTACATTAGGTTACACGCAAGGACGGATTACGGTCCTACGAAGCCCTGGGGCACCAGACGTTTGGAGGCCCCCTTATGTACCCCCACACATTGGGAGTTAAAGAAAGGGAAAAAAAAAATCTTATGTTATCTTGTAATTGCAACATAAATTAACATTGAAATTAGGGACTTTATATCAAATTTTTGTGATTTTATATCTCTAATTAATGACTGAAAAATATAGAATTACATCTTTCGCTTTTTGTAATTTGCATATTGCAAAAATGACTCAGCTGACAAAAAAAAAAAATCAGTTTTGAAATAAGACAGAAAGAAGTCAGTTTCAAGAATGAATATGCCATGTGTTTTGAAAATTGCAACAATGAAAACAATACTTAACAAATTCAAAATATTACATTTGTAATGCCTCCTTTCCGGAATAACACCTTAAGGTAACAACGTTTTCACTTTTATAGGACAATTTTCGAACTGTTTGTTTTTTCCCGTCCCACTTTATCTACTATATACTAACATTTAAATGAATAATATAACACAATGCACTTATTGTGTACATACATGCTTTTACATTGAACTTGCATTTTAAAAATAACATGAATTTAATTACATTTGTAATTAATTTCTGTAATTACATTTATAATTACACTGTTGGCACTTACCTTACACTTAACCCACCCTTAAACCTACCCATACCACCAAACCTCTCATAAGCTTACCTGTATCCCATCAATAGCAGCAAAAGTGTTTTGCAATACAATATGAACACAATAAGTACATTGTATTTATTTTTTGATGTAAGTACATAGTAGTTAAGGACACCTAATATAAAGTGGGACCATTTTTTCTGAGGCCTCTGTAATAAATTGGGTGAAGTCATCCACTTGCATTATGAGATGCACCAGATGCATTGCATTAATGAAATGCATATTCAGAAACGAAGGGTACAAATTAATGCAATGTGCTGTTTTGTATTTATTACACATTTTAACAGCTAAACTATTTTTAAGGGCTTATCAAACGTCCAGTAAAGGCGTCGTGAAATGTGAACAGAGTTCCATAAAGATTCACTAGTTTCTAAGAGAGCAAGCAAAAAGAGGAAAGGATTGTCTAACTGTGACTTTAAAGTTGGCATAATCTAAACATTTGAGAGTTTAATGTCATGAAATCGCATTTACAAACTCATTTACTACCAATAAAGGAAGCAAACACCTGCTCCATGCTCCTTAAACTCTGAATGGGAATCCGCATGCGTTTTTTCATTCCTCCGAAGAGCCGTTTTCCTCAATGTGGCATGAATTTGGGCGTCTGCGACAGTGGCCTCCATCTTTTCCTGTGACCCCAAGCTGGCGGCGGTGGAAGCAGGGTTCAAAGGCGCTCCCCGCAGCTTACATAAACCACACTCAATTGGCTCAAAGAGGAAACTCAATTTGCAGGGAGCTGCGCTGTAGACGTTTTATAGGGGAACTTTGAGTCATTAGGGCCATAGAGCAGGCCTGGCTCAAAGAGCAGAGAAAATCCACAGGAGACGGACGATTCTTTTCACCTATACTATTCTAATGAAAGCAAATGTGCGAGAGAGAAAGACTGAGGAGGGGGGTGGGGAGAAGTTCTTCTGTGTTTTAGCGGCCTGTATTTTATTTGCCAAGGCAAGTGGGCCATGTTGAACCCTTCCTCCATGAAAATCTGCTTAGAAGCTGTAATCCCATCACGTTTGCATATAGCCGTCTTCAGGCGTGGCTGTACAGGAAAAACAGCCAAAAGATGCTGAATCAAATTAAATACACTGTTGGTAGCGGTAAATATGAGAGGTCCGCGACACACGCAAACACGCCACGGCTGCACGTTCACCAAATCTACTTTAAGCTTGTCAAAGGCGGTTTATTTCAACTGGATTCTGAGACAAAAAATATATATTTAAATCAAAAGAAAACAAAATACCATCTGACAAAACCTCCTTCGGATTGCTTGAAATCGTGAAATAAGTTTAAAAACCTAGAATTCACATCAATATATTTATTTATAACAGTGAGGTATTATTTGATAATCTTTTAATGACAGTATTTCAGTATTTCACAGTATATTAAGATACAAAAAAGTCTGTACCTCATGAGATGTAAAATATAATATATATATTATATATATATATTTATCATGAAAAATGTAATCAAAATGATACTGTAATCAATATTTAGCAATTATTATGTAAAAATAAAAATATTATTATGACAGATTATTATTCATTATTATTATTATTATTTAGTGCTATAAAGTAGTTTAGTATATTTTTAGTATATTTTGCTCTTTTTCATAGCAAGTCTATCGCTGATCTACAGTCCATATTTCATTCATTTTTTTAACACATTATTTTCTTTATTTAAATTAAATGAATGTGTTCAATATAAACTTGCTTTCTATATATATTTTTACTTTAGTTTTTTTTTCAATTTTATATATTTTTCATCCATCATTATCTTAAAGAGGAGTTTTACAGACATTAACCTTTCACCTCAAAGAGGTTTCTTTTCCTGACCCTCAGCACTTCCTCTTCTTTTGTGTCCTGTGTTGCCCTTCATGCCCCGCCCCCTCCTTCTTTCATTCTGCCTCCATATATATTGCAGATTAATGACAGCTAATAATGTCTGATGTTCTTGGACGTTGGCCGATAATGAGATGCATTCCCACTGGGTTGCAAGGTGTCACCACTAACAAATTCTCTACTGCGGCACACAATTAGCCTGCAAAGAGTCAGATAGAGAAGCCTAGCTCAGCACGGGCAAGACAAATCAGAGGAAACGGAAGAAAAATAATCCTAGAGAGAGAGTGAACATGGCAGGAGAGGACAAAACGAGACTGGAGAATATGGATAGGTTACCTTTATGGTAATATTATTCCATAACGGGCTGCTGGCAGGATTTCATTACACATCTCCACCAACGTTGAAATATTTTCTTCAAAATGTCAGCGTATGCAAATGAGGCTGAGTTCTCATTCCTATGTCATGTTTTGTTGAAAGTTGTGGCAACCTTTCTTTCTCCTAACGCTGCAGCAATATATTCCAAGACCATCAATTAATGTATACAACAAATATTATCTTATAACATGGAAAACCTGCAAATATCAGGGGATTTTAAAATGGAGTTTTCCAGGTCTGGAAAAGACAGGGAAATTTGTATTGCAAATATAGATTTTTCCTCTAATGACTGGCTCTAAAATAAATATTCTGCTACATAATGTAAAACTGGTTCACAGTCAATAGCGCTGTTGATTTGTGAGCAAATTGTTCTATTTTTTAGTGAATTAACAAAGCACTCAGACTCAAGATTATTTAAAACAAACAAACAAACAAACAAACAAACAAACAAACAAAAACAATTAAAAGGAAACGACATGCAGGAAAAGTCTTGGACGAGGCAATTTTGAACTATTTTACATTGGCAGCATTTCATATTTCAGTATTTTGCAACTTAGCAGCAAATTCATATGAATTTGTACAATTTAATTTTTGCATTTTCCTACAATCTGCCTATGTATACTGAAGGGTTAGGTTTATGATTTGCATGCCCCCCCCCCCCTAAAAATTGAGTCAATTGAATAAAATCATATAAATTCATGAGAAATAGCCAATTCACATTGAGCTATTTTTAGAGTTTGATTTTGCGAAATTTCTACAGACACTGCAATATGTAATTTAACATCAAGCCCTGTATATTTTTAAATTTTAATTTTTGAAAAAATATGCAGCAGTCTACTCCACTTTACTACAACTCTGCAGATTCCAATCCAGTAGATTTAAAGTTTGCATTCTTTTAATCCAGATAAGAGATCAGGCCATGATGTATCAATCTTCTATTGGTCAAACGTCTTCAGAGTCCACCAACCTTTAACTGTGGAACACAGTGAAATTCGCATAAGCTTTGCATGCATATCATTGGAAGTCGGCTTGAGATCGGGTTGAATTTCTTCCTTATCCGACATAGCCAACCTTTATTAAAGGATTAGTTTAAAATGAAAATTACCCCAAGATTTACTCACCCTCAAGCCATCCTAGGTGTAAAGTAGGATGACTTTATTCTTTTTGAAGAACACAATCTGAGTATATTCATATATTCAAATATCTAGCTTCCGCCAGACAGCCTCCCGTATTCAACTTACGAAAAAAGCCTAACTGACATTGGGTTAGGCGTGTGGAGTACGTTTAAAATGGATGGATGCACTTTCTTGAGCTTCATACTCCTTGGTCCTATTTACTGCCATTATAAAGCTTGGATGCATCAGGATACTTTTGATATAACTCTATGTTCATCAGAAAGAAGAAAGTCATATACATCTAAGAATGGCTTGAGGGTGAGTAAAGCTTGGGGAATTTTCATTTTAAAGCAAACTAATCCTTTAATGAGCAAATGATATAAACCAGGTGTCTTAATTATGTGAGAGATGACCAGATCTAGTACCGGGGTACTACAGGACCAAGGCTCCAAGTCCAATTTGTTATGCCCTTCCCTTGCCAACTTCCCTCCGTCTTATTCACTTGGATGTACGTCATTGCTTGAGTTGCACGAGTGCCCACTATTATGTCAAAATCAACGGGTAGAGGGTCTGCCCAAATAAACTTCCCTCATCCGCTTAACGAAGTTGAACACATTTCAAAAGGTCGGTGGAGAAGTGCTCAGGGATGTTTGTGAGTGTGTGTCTAAAACACAGCCCAAGACTTTGCTTGGAATCCACGCTAAATGGTTCATTAGCAAATTAGTATCAGTAGAGGGAAATTACCAGAAAAGGAACTGATCACAACAAATTGTGGTATGAAAATATATATAATAGTGCAGTGATATATGATACACAATGGGCCATGTGTTTAGATATAAGTTATAAGACTGCTTTATTACTAGCATAGATAAATGCAATAGCGCAGGCATCCTCAAATTGCAGACTATGAGACAAAATGACAACTGTAGCACCATTTTACTGATTCTACAATTTAAAGTGAGCAGCGCGTCAAAACAACGGAGCTGTTCACACCACAAGCACTCAGGGCCATTTATGGTAATGATCATTTGGCGCTATATCCCCTACATTTTTTATCTAGAGCCAAACGGGCTTCATTCAAGCCCTTTCTGCTCCCTGCGTGTTGCTTCTCTCCCCTGCTAAAGACATAAAGCGCTTCAAGAGCTGCAGATGACGTGGTAATTTTAACAACAACAACAACAAAAAAGATACTTTCGCTAAATGCTTCAGGAAATGAGAATGAAGCAAATACAGTTATTTTCTTCTGTCATATATACAGTATATGACTTCGACCATTCAAATCAGGTTAATGACAAGGCTTTTTTTTTAAAAATCTTTAAATCATTTAGTATTAGGCCTATTTATCAGCATGTTAAGAGCATTTCATAATAAACAATGATATAACTGGGAAAATTATTTGTAGATTACTAAACTTTGTATTCTGCTCATAATGAGAGCATTTTGATTATGTACATTGTTTGTTTGTTTGTTTCAGTAGATATGTATTGTAAGTAAAAAAAAAAATGTTTAGACTTCAAGAGGAAAACCCTGAACCCCCAAATGGTATCTTTTATCAGTCACATGACCTTCTGCCATAAATCGGTATCTAAATGGAAAAATAATAATAGCCTGATAAAACATCATCAAAACATCTTACCTATTAATATTGATATCCAATTGGGGTCAACTGATGAAATATATTTTTTTAATACTGAAATGCCACTGCTTTGGTGCTCGGGACTCAATATCCTCATCTTTGATGACTATTTTGACTGTTTAGGACTTTTTTTTCTTTTACAAAGTACTACTGCCAACTATTCCAAAAAAGTATTGCCCGGACCTCTGCTGGGAAGGAAATAAAGAGACCGGACCTCTTGGAACTTTAATTGAATACCCCCGCAGGACCTTGAGCAGGCCTATATATACTCAAGGTCATAATAATATGTGGTGATCCTTGCATGTAGGCCTGTTCTCTCTAGCTGTCTTTAAAGTCACGTCCAGCACGCAAGCCCATGCCAATACGGAATTTCTGACAGCAGAGTGTCTGTCTACCCTCACCCCATTGGCAGACACACACGTATCTGTCTGTGTGCCCTCAGCTCCCAGCGACCCGCAACAGACAAAAGCTTCACTTCTCATTCAAATATTCTGCCTGTGTCTGCTTCCTGAGCAAGGCAATCTGCTCCGTTTGGGGCCTGACTGCCTGTTCTCGGGTAGCTTTGTTCTTCAGCGGCTTGAAAAATTCAAATAGCCAAATGCAGCGAGATGCTGGAGAATTCCAAACGGGACGGGAGCCATGGAATCCCAGAATCCTGTAGATTGTGTAGTATGTGCTCTCTCTCTCACTCTCTCTCTTTCTCTCAGTTGGGGGTCTGGTGCTCAGATGAAAATTATATTGGCATTCTAAGCAACGCATTCTGTATGCATTGCATAATGCAACAGATGAGGATTGGGGCCAGCACTCTGAATTAGAGAACATCTCAGAGACGTGAAAACGCACAGATACGTGCAAAGAGAAAGATCGAAGGGCACAGAGAAATTGAAGACGATTATCAATACAATTCATTTAAAACAGCTTAATGTACTCTTTACATTTCATCATCTCTATAATATAAGGTCTCTGAGAACAACGCTGGAAAATATTCATTTAAAGTTTGCTGAAGCCCGGCTCACTTGCCTTGACTGTGTCTGAATTCTTCTCAAAAATAAGAAGTTAAAATAATTTACTTCATTCTCATAACCATAGAGCTGCACATCATTTGTTATGAGCTAAATGCGTGCAATAACATAAGAAATCAAGTTAAGCAGCCCGGGATGTGTGATTACAATACATTTGCATGGAGATTTTGGCGCCTTCATGAAACCCATCTACAATATTGCAATAGTACAGAGTGAAAAACGCAAAGCTCGAATTCAATTATCATGTGGGTTGGAATAATCATAATGTTATTGGAAACTCAATTACGGAGGCAACCCATGTCTGAAAATTAGCTGAACTTAGCTAAGGCAAGTCGGCCCTGAATTCATCAACTATAGATTATCACAATATTGCATGTTCACTTTGATAGTGGCCAAAGACAAACAGGCATCGCTAGCTTTCCGGGGATATGTGTTTTATTCATGAAGTGTCACGGCCTGAGGCCACGCGCCACAGACGTACAATTAATTCTATTATTTTATACACATGTGCCGTCATTGTGCTATATGATCTAGTTGAGCCACAATATTTTACAAAGTGTGATTATAATATATCTATCTATTTATTTATTTTGTTTTATTAGTCAAAGTAGTAGAACTAGTTGTACTTTAGGGACTGGTAGACTGCATGACCTCTGTTTTTAAATGACGCCTTTCTCTGATCAGTTCACACCATGACATTAATATCATATAAATGGCATTCTCATATTGGAGGTAAATTACTTTGAAATTAAACACCAGACTACAGGTCATGCAGGCAGTGTGAGATAAGAAAATTAATTTTTTTTAAAATATTAATGGAAAATGTTTCAATCTCAGCAGGCCATATCAGCACAAACCGGCTTCCCATAAGACTTGTGGCCTCTGATTTATATTCTGAAAACGACCTCGCTTGCACTGTCTGCACCGAGAATGATATTTTACGCTATTGTTGACTACATGGTTAAAACATGCAGTTATCAGAAGTGAACGTATGCCGTGTTGCTGATCAAGTGCGGACACGGTCTTACCTACTACTGTGATGAGCGTCAAATGGCAGTCAGTGTGGGGAATAGAAAAAGAAAAAAAAGTACAATTCAAAAGTTTGGGGTCAGTGTATATAAAAGCGACACTAAATACATTTAAATAGTTACAAAAGATTTCTATTTCAAATCAATGATGTTTCTATAAATTTACATAATATTCATCAAAGAATCCTGAAAAAAAAATAATAACATGGTTTCCACAAAATATTAAAGATCATGTGACACTGAGGACAACTGAAAATTCAGCCTTGCCACCACAGAAATAAATTACATTATAAAATATAGCAAAATAGAAAACTGTAAATAAATTGTAATAATATTACTGTTTTGACTGAATTTTTGAACAAATAAATGCAGCCTTGGTGACTTCTTTCAAAAACATTTAAAAAACGTCAAATTCTGTTGACTATAAGTAATGTTGTATCTATTACAGTAACTCTAATAAGCGTGTTAGAAGAATATTAGTAGACTGGTAGGGTTAGGGTTAGAATAAGTTGACATGTAGTTGCAAATTTACTTATAGTCAGTAGAATGTCTGTTGGGGGACCATCACAATAAAGAGTTAGCAGATATTAAGCACGCTAATACATGTACAGTAGTTGCAAAGTTACTCATAGTCAACAAAATGTTCAAAAGTGACCATCAAAATAAAAGTGTTACCCTATATGTATACCTGCATGGTGTAGGCATGTTTTTCATGATGGTTTTGTTTTGTTGTTGCCATTACTGTTTTAGTTACCATTGTTGTAGTGGTTTAATTGAGGTATACGAGTCTGGCGATGTCACCAATCCAACAATTCCTAGGATAGGATTGGCAGGGGTTGTTATTATTATTCGTTTTAGCATTGCCATAATTCTCATTGTCATATTTAAAATGCTTTCCACTGCCTGAAAGAAGGTGCACAGACAAACTGCAGCATTCAAGGATGATTAACATTGCAAAACGAAGTCCAGCATTCACAGTGTGGTAAAGCTAGCCTACAGCATGTACAGGTCAACAGCCAGCCAAACACACGCCGAAACACGCTGCAGGTCTGGGGTTTGTGCGAGCGTGTGCACATGGCAAACTTTACAAGTCGCTTTGCTCTGCTTTCCGACCGGCTTGCCATGGTTTTTTCCCGTATTGAAGATGGTGACAGCGCTAAGCACGGAGCAGCCGGCAGACGCTTCAATCCGGTATTATCAGGGGAGAGCACATTGCCTCGCACAAGGCTTTAATTTATTTGTGCCTGTTTCAGCCCCAGATTAAAGTTTAATTGGCACACACTGGCAGCTCCCAAGTTTTGACTAATTCTCCTTATCGGGAGTCCTTACTGAGTGGCTAAGGGCAATGCGGGGCCCACACACACACGCACGCTCACGTACACACACACAGAGGAAGTCAACGTCGTAATTCCTGTTTTTTCTTCTACCTTTTTTAATTGGACAACACGTGAATACCCTAGACAACTGAGTCAGTGTGTGTCTGTGTGTCTATTTCTTTGACCTAAGCAGTGTAATTAGACATGCTTCAAATTATTTACAGCAGAAAATCATGAATTAATACACATGGAGACTTACTGTGACAAGACAGGTTTGAAGACAACTTCTTTATATCATCTAGGCCGTACATTTACCATATTTAGTGTGTGGAACAAGTTTCAAGAACATTTTATGAATTTTAACAAGTAATGACGAAATGATTCATCTGTTTTGTCGCTTGGCTCTTCCTGATGCGTGTGTGTTGTGTGGTAATCTGCGCATTACTCATTTTTAAGTGCATTACTGTAGGGATGATAGTCGCATGTGTTTATGCCAAAATGGAGTGTTTCCATAAATAACACACAACACGTATTACTGTCACAAAACGACAACAAACTTAAACATGATGGCTAATATTGGCATTTAACACAGACTGAGGTTTGGCTGCACAAGCTCAAAATGTGTATTCATGTAAGACATTTTTTTGTCATCATTTGTAATAGTGAACGATACAAATATGGGACACATGGGATTAGAATGATATCTCTGGGGAACCAGGAGGGAAGCTACAGACAACATCACAAAAATATCTTTATATGTACACAAAAATACACCCAAAGACATGTAATATAGTCATGGCAATGTACCATGTATGGACCATGTATGCATTTAATATTGCAATCATATAATGAAGAGTGTATTTTTAAATCTATACGTTGCTTCATATGTTAACGCAAAGGATAATGTGAAATGGCATTTGCAATGCGTTTAACTTAAATATTCAGCAGGAAACCATATACGGAAGTATTTGATTTTGTCCTTCAGAATTTGAATTGATTGTGAAGAGCACATTTTATTATTGGTTAATATTATTTTTCTTCACTGCCTCATGATGTTAGCAGAAGGCAGTCATTTCAGTGGCAAAAAAGTTATTACATTTTTAGATAAAGATTACGAATTAAAGATTATTATTATTATTATTTTTTTTTGCATGAGACCAGTGGCCAATTCATTTTATTTTTTTCATAATTAATTGTTTCACGTTTCATGCATTCTTTGTGGTCTAAAGATTTCAGAGGCCTGGCACATATAAACAGTAAATGAACATAAATTCAAATATACCTTACATATTTTCTAAATGAATGAATGTGGTAGTGCAAAAAAAAACAAAAAACAAACACCAATAATAATAAAAACAAAAAAAAAGCATGGTTCAGTTTTCACTGAATGAGCACACGCACACACACATATATGCCTGCATTAACCAGTCTCACCTGCCAGGGTAAATCTGGGATTATGCCAAACACACAGGTAAAACTCTCTCAGTGCACCCAGCTGGGGACCCACACTGCCCTAATGCAAATAGTGTGTTAACACGCAGTCCCTGAACACATTATCGCTCACTGAAACCTGCCACTATACTGCTGCACCTGTGGGAACACTGCACATGTGTGTGTACAGCGAAACCTGGAGCGGCTGGAATGAATGTACAGATGCAGGGTGTGTTTGGACGGCTGTTTGTGTGTGCTAATGTGTCTGGAAAGCCTCTAGGACTCAGGGGTCATTTCCACCCCGCTGGACTCTGAATTAGCCAATTATGCCACTTTGATCAGTCTGTATGGTCACTCAGGCTGAAAGATGCCACAACACCAGGCAGACGCCCCTCTGGGGGAGGAGAACTCCATGTGGTTGAGACGCGCACTGAGGGAATGTTTCCCATGTATCTGAGAGACGTTCATGAAATCCAATGAAATGTCCTCCAAGCATCAGGCATCCTTACTCAGGCTGGGCTGAGCCCTGGCACTGGAGGCTTTAACTTCAGATCTGTGAACATCTTGTCAGTCTGGCTATGGTCACTTGTCTTCAATGAAGCCTATTCTCAAGAGGTTCTCGTTTTAATAACAGCTGACACAACAGAGACAAGTGCCCAAAACATACTTTAAGTAAATGAATACAAATGCTTCTATGCAACACAGACTTGATATTGCAAGCCTTTTTCTGCTGAAATGTATTTGAATTCATAATCCAAACTTGGATTTTAGTCTAAGTTTTGCCAGAAGTAGTGCTGTGAACAGTTTGCACTTTCAGAAAAACAAAAAAAAACAAATCTTATCTGAAAAAAGCTTCATACCACATTTCATCCTGATAGTCAATGTGTATTTCTTTAATTCAGGTTTCCCAAACAGGTGTGTGTGTGTGTGTGAGGGAACTGCAAGGTGCTTGTGAGTTGATGAAAAACTAATAATAAAAAAAAAAAAAGTGAATAGCATCACTGTGTTCAATTTTACATGCGCACTGGTCATGAGCTTGGTTCACAATGCTGCTTCTCACAAGCTCCATCTCTGCATTTGCTGTTTAACATGCATTTGGGAACACAGTGTGCACTACTTGCTCTTTATTTGCATAAATTAAAAAATTTTCGTGGACAGACATAAACAGCTTTTCACCATTATTCCACCAAAATAAAAGCTCAAGGATTTGAAATGTTAAAAGCTCGAAGGTTTGAACATGTGTGAGTGAAGATTTTAAGACATTAACTTGTAAAGTTTATATAATTATTATGTACTTTGCAGTACAAATTGTAATTGTAATTCACAAAAGTAATTTATTTCTGTCTAAATTTCTTGTAAAAACTTATAATTTACCATAATCAAAAAAATTTAACTTTAAGCATCTGAGCTTAACCAGAGCAAAGTCTCTGTAAGTGTAGTTTTATTACACCACAAGTATACTCATTTTTTAAAGTTGCAGAAAAGACTCTGCTACCATCCCATATTTTTCCTTAAACACCCAGGTGAAAACCACCCGAGGACATGCTACCTGTACCATTTGTCCCTCACTGTGACAGAAATTCTCTTATACTGTCTATACGGTGACTGTCTGGGGTTCATTTAGAGACAGCAGCTCTTTGAGAGAGACTTGTGCCCATTTGACCAAGCCGAAGACTCTGCACGCTCCATGTGCACTTCCTCTTAAAAGCATGAATGCCTCAGGACTTCCTCACTGAAATAGACCAACTACACATGATCATTCCTCAGCCAAGGCATGTGCAACAGATGGTGAGATAGTCGCAACGCTGCGGCCAAAACTGCATTTGCCAGTTATGGTAATAAACTCTCCTGTGTACAGACGCTTTATCCCTGGACTTGGCCACTGTCTTCTTTCAGATATCCTCACTCATGACGATTACTGGAAAGATGAGGCTGCGTGCTATTGCTATTATATTTTGTTCACATATTCTGTGTATACGGCTAATTTTGCATTAATGCCTGATGCTGGTGTTTTGAGTTTTAAAAAATAAATTATTATTCAACCATTTTTATTCAACAACTAAAATGCACTTTTTCTTTTTAATAATTTTTTTTTTAAAACTCCAAGCTATCAGTAAATGCAATTAAATGTTTCAAAGCTCGTCAAGGACATGTTTGTATATATATATATATATATATATATATATATACAGTTTATATTTATTTAAACGTGTATTTAACCATTTATTGTCATGATTGTCATTACTGTTAACATTTGCAAGTTTATAAGTACAATTATAAATAATGACAGACAACAAAAATAAAATGCTAAATATGGTTTAAAATGTTATTCCTTTTCATTAGCATACACACATAACACACTTGGTTAATGACATTAAACTGAACAACAAGTCCATGATAAAGCAAAAATAGAAGTGAGGTACAGAATGACTGTTATATTCAGATGCAGTTTTCAGCAGATTATGCTCCTCTAGTGTTGATACAATTTTTACCAAGACAGCATTAAAACTCAGAACGCATTTTTATTATTTACTGCATTGATATTCTGTATATAATGTCATTTAGTAGCAAGTATGTAACATAATATTTAAGTTCTGGTCAGTGAATAACTTGTATGATTTTAATGTCCTCAATGTCTGTAGTGATTACAGTCGTGTTGGGTAAAATATGTGTTAAACTGAGCACAGGGCATTTCTTAAAGCTTGTGTAAGTCTGAGTAATGCAACACAGCGTGAATCAGGCCACAGTCCAGTGAACCTGCGTGTGGCTTCTTATCTCTGAACATGATGCCGTCTTGAGTCTGTCATAACCTGAGCTCCGTTGGGAGCTTTATGATGGACGGCACTGACTGCAGCTAGCTGACAGCTCACTTAGCGTGCTTTAGAGTTCTGATCGTGTATTCACCTCCACACACGGCGGTCGTGTAAAACTGACCTGATGTTCTCTGACACACTAACAGTGCGGCCCATCGGTCCTGCTCAAGGTACTAAAATACACGTACACAGACACATCAGCTCTACCTACACGGACACACTCAAGTCTAAAACACTTCTTGACTGGACAACCTGCTGTGTGTCCACGACTGTCAGGTTACTAGCAACTGTGCTAAGGAAAGTCCACACACAGAGACAAAGATGTTGATTCACTGCATACAGACTCCAATGTCCTTTACACTAGCTGCGTTTACATGGACTGCAATCACAGTCCATGTAAATGGACATGGATTACAATCGGACTAGTAGTACAATTGGAATGAAAAAAATCACATGTAACCACGTCAATTGGAATTAATTGGCGTGATCTGATTACAATTTCATTTGGATTGTGAGGCATGGTTTATTCCTTTTGTAATCTGATCTAGATGACATGTAAACATTGATGCATAATGACATAGAAATAGCATGACACGCACGTGTTGTTCTTACCTTTGAATAAAGTGTCATAAATGAGTCTACTGTCATGCAGAAATTCTCTTTTTATCGTCTGTGAAGTGGAGCAGGACAATGTCCCACCCGTCCTTGTTTTATATGAGGGAACGGTGCAAGGCCAGTGACGTGATTGACAATGAGCGTCAGTTGCGCGCTGCACCGGTCTCGTATCTCTCACGGAGGAGCTCCGGAAGCATAAAAGATGGAGGACCAGGCCTCTACACAAACATAATAAAACACGACATAAAATCCAGACCTGGTCCTCTCTCATCCTTCATTGTCGTCGCTCCTCTTTTATGCTTCCGGAGAGATAGGAGACCGGTGTAGTGCGCAGCTGACACTCATTATTACACGTGTCACCGGCTTTGCGCCGTTGCCTCATGGCTCTCGCCTGCCCTGTTCATCACAGCCGCTTTTACTGCTTAATAAATACAACCAGCACAAATCAACGGTTCATGTGTTCGTAGTCGTCTAATTAGGACTTGGAATAGATAAATATTAAGTGTGCTTTTTAAATCAAAGAAAAGGGAGAGTATGCAACAACAGCGGGAAACTCTGTATGTTCGTGCAGTGCGCGCATGTCAAAAGATTAAATCCGACCAGAAGCTTGTGACATATAAACATGCACATCAACCCTATCACTTTATTTAGCGCTCATGTAAACACTACGTTCGGATTCATAAATCGGAACAAATTCATTCAGATTGAAGGAAAAGTGCCCATATAAATGTAGCTACTGACTTTGAGTTTGTAAGTATGACATAACTTCTGTTAATTTTAACGTTGTTTAAAGGATGCATATAACAGCTTTACTACAAAGCAATAGTGACTTAACACATATAACAGCTTTATTATATCATGCATTTATCCAACTTATTCAAATGCAAGTGGATTAGTTTTTTTTAAGATATACATTTAGCAATTTTGTACAAAAAATTTTCTAACTCTTCCCAATAAAGATTTATTATCAGTTATTAGTACATTAGTTATTATTAGCTAACTAACATGAAATAACAATGAGCAATATACTTTTATAGCATTCATTAACTTTTGCTAATGAATAAAACATTCTTGTTAGTTCACAGTGCATTAACTCATGTTAACAGACACAACATTTGATTTTAAAATGTATTTGTAAAGACTGAGATTAACATTAACTACAGGGTATATAGGGTACAATTACACAACAATATACTAAAACATTTTTTTGTTGTTGCGTTTTTCATGTACAGACGACAACGTTGTCAAAATGATCCCTGTTCACACACCCTGTTCACTGCGAAAATGACTAAAAACGATGTATTATTCATGCCAGGCCAGTAGTTGGCGATGTCACTTTGTAAAGAAACACTATGCACCTATAGACTGAACACCTAATACACATTTCTCAGATTCACGTTTTTGTAGTTTACATGGAGATGATAATGGTATAGTTTTCAAAAACTTGCACTTTGAAACCTGCTTTCAAATGTTTGCATTTTCATTTCTCATGTGAATGAACGGACAAAACGCATAAAAAGTTTTAAGTTTTCAGTTGAAAAGTGTCGTTTAAATGGCCCTTTTTAGTAAATTATGTAGAAGTACGTTAATTGTTAGTTCATGTTAATGTAGTTAACTAAAGAAAGCTTATTGTAAAGGTGTTTGTTTTATACGTGGTTGTTTAATTTTTTT
This sequence comes from Zacco platypus, assembly GCA_038088235.1. Taxonomy (NCBI): domain Eukaryota; kingdom Metazoa; phylum Chordata; class Actinopteri; order Cypriniformes; family Xenocyprididae; genus Zacco; species Zacco platypus. The sequence continues at coordinate 19,609,502 of CM076065.1, read as the reverse complement.
AAAAGATGAGCTAAATGAACTATATTTACAGGATACCAGCATTTTTTATACATACAATATAGCACACAAACTGTGGATATGTGTTGGTGTTAGTTGTTAAGATTATAAGGAAAAGATTGAGCTTGGTTTGAGTTTGTTATTATAAAATTACATAACATTTGGTTCTATAAAGTATTAATATGTCGTAGAAAATAATAAAAATTCACATTTTACTCTGGCACGCAAAGTGGAGATGATGGCCACCGCAGAATGCTTCTAGTCCTAAAAGGATGCACTAAGGCACTTATTGAGCCCTCTTTCCTTTCATTCTCTTTATCTAAAGCTATATAAAGGTCTTAAAAAGGTTATTTTGATGAAGGAATGGACATGTCCCTCTCATTCTGTCTATTTAGGAGCAGAGGAACAAAGTGACGTGACATCACACACATATTTGCAGCATTAAACCACAAGCGCCTCCATTAAGACACAAGCTTGACTTAGTTTGCACAATATGATGAGGCCTGGCCCATTTTCAGGATGCTTTTATAAGCTTTTATACAGCTGCATGCTCTGACATCCTCAAAGTAGATGGATTAAATGTTTTTGTGTGTGTGTCTTGCGCATCCATTGTACGCCAACACACTTCAACATATTCATTTCAATCCCGGAAGCCCCGTCTGTCCCTGTCGCCCCTTCAATGCTCCTGCTCAATCCAAAATCAGCAATGGCTCTATTTTTGGAGTGCATTGTTTTAATGCAAATTATAACCATAAAACCCAGTACCCCATTCTGTTAAATTAATAGAATTACGAAAAAAATGTAATGATAGCAATTAAGTCTTGAAAATGCAAATTTTATAGTCAAGGACGATTACCTCATTTATAGGATGTGTTGGAGAGATGCCAGTGCCGAGGAATACAGATCCTGGTTGCTCTATGTTACATCATGACGGATGTTTGCCGTGAGATTGCGCACCTACAGATGCAACTAACAAGCACAACACGCAACTCTCACAATCGTTCCTTACTGCATCTGCTTGATTTAATACTTTCAAATACTGACAAATCAGTCAAAAAATAAAATAATTACAACAAAATTTAGGCTATGATGATCCAAAAGGGTATAACAAAACACAGTGAGAAAATTGTAAAACACAGCAGAATTAATGCCATAGACAAAATGTAAGCCACGAATGATGAATAATTACAGCTATGTGCAATCTCTCTATATTTTAGTCGTTGGTGTCAAAGTTTAGTGTCAACCCTCTCTGTGTTATAAATAAAACATTTCTTTCAACCTAACTGTGGAAATGACATTCAAACGCTGCGGTGATAGAGAGCCAACAACGTTTACGTGGGTGAAATACTCACAGAAGTTAATTATCGGAGAAAGGGAGAGGCATAATGAAATGAATCTTTAATGACTCTGCGTAGCTGTAACCTTTTCTGAGCTCTCTGCCTCACTAGCAATGTTAAATCACCCAGCATGCAACATTCTGAAACAGCTACAGCTGCAAAAATCAAGGCCTATGTGCAGTTAAACATATTCATGGGGGAAAAAATTGTTTTTTGCCTAATGATTTTATTATAATTTTGATTTTGTTTTGTGTAATTTTCGAGTTTGACATTGAAAAAGTTCACATCTATCAAGCTTTGAAGGTAATTAAATTCAGCCATACAAAGACTGCAATGATTTCACCTTTATTATCTTTCTCTGACTAAAAAAATATGGTTTCTCCATCATTAACTGATAAACAAGGTTTGCATCTGAGTACTGAACTCAGTGACCTACAGTGGCACCTACTGTACACAGATGCGGCATAAGTTTTAAATGCAGTCAATAACTGTCACGTCTGTATAAATGTATAAAAATGCATTTGTACACTTGACCTACTGATACAATGGAGATCGGCCTGCATTATTACAGAATTCCCGGTCACGTTTGTTGGTGGCAAGGAGTCTTTAGCAAACGGTCAAGACGGGTTCTATCACCTCAGTCCCAGCACAAACACAACAATACAGACTGCCAGGAGATGATATAATGACGCTATTACAGTGAAGTTGTAAACCTCCACACGCTTAACACACTATCATAATAGAATATTGATTATATAAGGAGCCGACCCCGCTACCCTGGACTACAAAGCATGAAAGGTCATTTGGTGGGGGAGAGTAATAGTGCAGGAGAAATATACTCCACTGGCTTTTCATTAGATTTTTGTCAGATATTGTGTTGTGTGAGCCTGCAACAAGAGAATAATTCTTAGTGCGCTGTGAATCAGAAAACATCCAGACAAAATTCATGATATATATTTTGTCTTTTCTGCCTTTACTGTAATCGAAAGCCAATGTCATGGGAACGGGGCCGTATTTCTTGAGGCGTGATTCAGTAGGTTTTGCGAGTGAGAGAGCCACAGTTTACCTAATTAATTTTGTTCATCGTACTGTGTTGCATGTGGCATATGCTTTCTTCTGCTCTGTTTTTAGTCATTAATTTAGCTCTGCAAACACACATGCTGTACTATAGTGCAAATCCACATCTGTCCACATCACCATTAGTAACAGAGCGGCAATTTAGAGTATTAAAGGCTGATCGTAGCATTTGGGAAATGTGCTACAGGAAAACAATGACAAATAACCGCGCCGCATGCAAACGGAGCTACAAATTACACTACACGCAGGAGACAGCCATGCTTGATTGAAGCAATTTAATGTTCTCTTAAAAAAAAAAAAAAAAAAGGAAGAACGGAAAAAAGGTCCTGGGAGGACAGTTAAGAAAATGACTTTTTAATCATTTAAATGGCTGGATTCATCTGATGGGTCCGGGACTATAGGCAGACATTAAGAAAAGATGGTCTTTAAGTTTAGGAAATCTCGTACACGTTTGGGTCCGTAAAATTGTCTTGTGTAAAAAAGTGAAACTGTGCAATTAAGATCTGACACTTAAAAATCAGACTGATTTAGTCATATATTTGACTTAAAAAAACAATTATGATGTAAACAAAAATGAAGCACTTGTTTTAGTTTTTTTTTTTAGTGTCCATTGGCCATGAAACGTACAGCGTGTGTCGGCAAACAATCTCAGCACATGCAATACATGCATATTACAAAGTAACTAACTCCATACTGTGTCATTGCCGGCCGCAAACTTTGTGATGAATTTTTTGTTTTTGTTTTGTTTTTTCTCTCTCCCAAGGCCTTTGGAAATATATTCATGAAATTTCAATATTCAATGAAACAAGTCATCTTTTAAGCAGGGTGCAACTATGACATTTCATTCCTTATGTCTGTTAAAGGCAACATGTTATTTCAGCCAAATAAATAGCTATTTGTCTTATTTGCAACCCTGCTGTCTTGGTTGGCTAATTGAACAGCGGTTACCGCAGTGGCTTTTTGTTCCACAGCAAATGAAACTGCCAGTTTAGCATCAAAAATAATCAGTTTGATGAGTATTGTATACACTGGCAGCTCTATGTAATGCAGTATTGATCGCAGCTGCAGCTGTAGCACTGGTCATAGAGAGAGAGAGACTGATTATTGGCTGTTGATGGATTCTGCTGTGCTTTTATACTGTACGTTTCTCTGCTTGCACACAATCTTTCGCTCTGTATTCAACAACACATTTTTACAGTGCTAAAAGGTTGGGTTACACTAAATAGCTCTAAAAATCTACAGTAACAGTTGAATTGAAAATATCTTAAGGAAATCGTTCAGCTATAGCTATGATGCAACACTGAACATGTTTTGCATCAACACACAACTGATAAATATATAATGTATATGCATATTAAGGTTAGGTAACAGTTTATTTTGAAGGGTTAGTTCACATAAAAATTAAAATCCTGTCATTAATTACTCACCCTCAAGTCATTTTAAACCCATAAGCCCATCATTCCTCTTCAAAACACAAATGAAAGAGAGCTTTCATGACCTCTGATAGACTGCAAAGTTATTACTACTTATGAGGCCCAGAAAGGTAGTAAAGACATCGTTAAAATAGTCCATGTGACTACATTGGTTAACCTTAATGTTATAAAGCGATGAGAATATTTTTTGTGTATTTCGGCTCATTTTTGGCCAACTCCACTCACGTGAGCACAACGGCCCATGTGTGTGTGCTGACGCAGGAGCTGGGCAAAACTTAGTCGGCATTCTGACGTAGAACATGGAAGTGCTGCAGTCAGTTGAGACACTGTAGTCACATGGATTATTTTAACAATGACTTGACTATCTTTCTGGTCCTTGAAAGTGGTAATAACACTGCAGTCTATCAGAGGTCAGAAAGAATAATTTGTGTTCCGAAGATGAACGGAGGTCTTATGGGTTTGGACCGACATAAGGGTGAGTAATTGATGACAGATTTTTCGATGATCTAACCCTTTAAGGTGACATAGTTACTGCATATACTTACAATAGTAATAAGATTAACTAACCCTAAACCAAACCTTAACCCTAACCGTAATACAATTTTGTAATATCGTTATATCATTTTGTAAAACATATAATTTTCATCACACAAAACTTACAATCAAAGTGCATATTTTTCAAAACACGTTTTCCAATTGCTTAGATTCATTTTGTTCACTAAACTAAAATCATGTGTTCAAAATGACACAACATCAAAGCATTTTCATTTCATTACAAGACATCTGTCTATTCATTTTATTACAATGATCTTGCCATCAATTGAAAATAATAGCACAATTTGACAAGAACTGTTGCATTACCCTTAATATAGATTAGATATAGTTTTATGCAAACTGACAGATAATATTCCATTTTTAGACTATGGCTATGGTTTGATAAGATCCATTGACATCAATGGTGTTTATAGTCCATTTTAGAGCACGGGTCACTATATAATTCAAACAGAGGAAAAGATCAACGTGAACATTATGCTAAACATCTCCTTGTGCTTTCCAAGTGAGAAATAAAGTCGCAGTTTTGGAGTTAAATTACGATTATTTTCATTTTGGGGTGAAGCAACAATTTAAATGTGCTGAATCAAGTTGGCATGCACAGAGATGGCAGCCATGATGGAAGCCAGGATGATACATGACCACATTGGATCGAGACTCTCATATTGATTGCAGTAATAAACACTAAAGAGCATTGGTGTAAAGGAAAATTACCTCTATGCACAAGTGAGTGTGTGGGAAGTGAAGTGAATGGAAGAAAGTGCTCAATGCAATCAGCATGTTAAAAAACATATGTTCATATTAGGTCTTGTGGACTTGAACATGTGAGATCTGAAAATCGGCTAAATATGCCGATGTGTGCATTTTGCAGGCGTCTGCGCCGACGGGTGTCTGCAAGCATAAATAAATGAGTGTGTGTGCTGCAGGCTGCGTTTCCTCTGTGGTGTCCACATGAAAACACCTCTCTCTCTCACATAAGGGCTCTGCACATGGAAAAATCAATAGAATGGTGATAGAAATACGCAGCACTCGTTCCCCAGGTAAAAGATTGATCGGAGCTCCGTTGAGGATCTGCCCGAGCTCCAAATAATGGTTAGAGGCCACCGACCTCCAAATCTCTGAAGAAAACACACACACACATACCAATCGTTCAATAATTATAGCATCACATGACTGAACAATGCTGTATTTAGACAACACATACGCATTGGCAAGCAGTTTTGGAAATGCTGTTTTTAAAATTAGATCAGGTTTGAATTTTTTCATCTTGAATCAGATCTTAATTTAAAAGATATAAATTTGAGCTCAGAGGTATGTAGTTGACTTCTGAAAAGTCACTTTTTGTCCAATGTAAAAATGTCAACTATATTCAAACATTTCAATTAAATCGATATATATATATATATATATATATATATATATATATATATATATATAGTCCAGTCAAAGTTAACCTTGTTGTTAATCACTGTTGTAACTGTTAATCATTAGTCATCAAATCTTCAGTTATCTCACTCTTATTCAGGCCGATTAGAGACTGTCTGTAGACAGTCTCACAGACCTATGGATGAACCCATATGATTATTTTGGCATCATTCCCACACATCACCTCATGCCACAGGACCTCAGTGAGAACACAATGAACTCAAAAGAAGGCGGAAAAGAGATGCGGCCTCCCTCTGCATTATCATTTGTTGGGAGTCGGCATTTGACAGTGTTACATTAAGAAAGTTAGTGATCTACACTTTATTCAATCTCGTATGACATTGCATTTGTTTTTGTACTGTCAGTTATTTTCTCATCCAATTTTCTTGGACCTTTAATGGACCCTTGATTCTAGACAAATTGTGTGCATTGTTTTGAAGGACAGTTGTGTCACTTTACGTCTTTTGTTTTTATTGGCAGTATTACGGTTAATGAAAGTATATGTTAATGAATGTGTGCTGCAGAGGATGCGCTAGCAGCACCTCTAGTCCATCAGTAAAGCGTGCACACTTTGAGTGATGACTTTCCTACAGGAACCAACAGCTGTATGTGCAAATCATGCATATAAATCAATTACCAGAGCCTATGTACTTTAAATGCACCCATTAATTAAGCAATGTCAGATACAATGGAGCGTGAAGTTCATTACATTTTTAGCATTCACGCGCAGGATTATTTGAAGAGAAGACGGTTTTACCTAATGATCAGTGCCACAAAGACATGCTGCTGCCAGAGAGAGAGAACGTTTTGATGGGACAAGTAAAACTGCGGTAGGACAAACACTGAGCATTTTTTTTTTTTTTTGGTGAAAAGCCTGCGAGGTATGGATGCACCTCCATCAGGTTTATTCTGATGCACTGGTGCATTTGCTCTTACTTGAGCCGTGTGTGCGTGTGTGTGTAAGGTCGTGTGTCTCTGCCTTCAATATGCCTCACTGAAATTCTGTTTTAATGGCAGGAGAGTACAGCTGTAAGAGAGCGGCCTACATTAGGCATTGACCTCTGCTTAATGAAATACGAGAGAATGTTTCTCCCCACTATAAGTTCAGTGTTGTGACAAGATTTGCATATTCATTTATTTTTTTCTTCCTCTCCTTGCAAATATTTTTTCGTTTCTCAGTGAACAGGACATCTGCCTCGGCCACTACAGAAATAAATAAATAAGACAGGACATAAACTACCAAAATCCACATGATACATCCAGATGTTCATAGTGTGATGCGACAACATTGTAGCATTTCCTGTTTGTGCGGCAGACCTCACTGAGAGCACGACACAGCCACCATTGGGCAAACATTAATGTCATGTTTCTTTTTTGCATTTTTTTATGAATGCAAAATAAATAATGGTCACAATCCAATATCTGTGAAGCCTGAAACTTTTGTTGTCTTTTAAAAGATTTGATTTTAATAACCAACAATGTTTGCAATTTATAAGTTCTCCTTTGATACTTCTTAAAAGTATCAAAAAGCTTAACTGTTGTATAAATTAATATTTATAGTATTAAATATATATTAAATATATATATATATATATATATATATATATATATATATATATATATATGTTCATATATAATATTTATATAATTTATTTTTATAAGTATTCATATAAAAAGTATAAATATTATAACTGTACATATTCTATATAATTTATATATAATTTAATATATTTTGTTTTATATATTTTATTTCATATATATAATATTCATATTGATTTAAAATCAGTGATGCACACAGCCTTGAGTCACTGAATGTTTTTATCTTGGCTCCTGCACACAGTTCATGTTTTTGGGACCTACAAAGGGGTTATCCAGTAATTGATGAGAAATCTGATGATGTTTAAAACCATTCTTACAAGTATACATTAATTCCAGCTACATACATTCTCCTGATATTGTATAAATCTTATTACATTTTTAAAAATGTTCTTCAGCTGTCATATCTTAAAGAGAATGTACAAAGAGTTCCTAAAGTCAAATCTGAAAATTTGAAAAGCCTTTGTGTAGTTTAATTCAACTAAGCAGAGTCAGAGCCCAACAGTGCAGCCTGCAGAATGGCCTCTATCATACCCACTGCACCCATCACCTTCTCTCTATATTCAATACCAGCAGGGCTGGTTAAATATAGAATTACACAAAGTGTTTTCTTTTCATGTTTCCCTCTAAGTACCAGCAGGACTGTGTAGATGGAAGAAAATACTTCAAAAAGTTGCAGTTCCTATATCATGGTTTGACTTCTTTTTTCACTGAAATCAGCAAATACACAGAACAGAGAACCCGCCGGCATCTTTCACAGAAATAACTGCTGCTGGGAAACCATTTGAATTTTAAATCAATGTGAAACAGTATTTGTCATTAGCAATCAAATATTTGTGCTGGTATACCTTCTGACATATGGAGGGAATGCCACTCTCACATAACAACTTTATTATTATTATTATTATTATTGTTATTTTTTTCTTTCTTTTTTTTTTTAAATCATGGAAGAGAATTCACACATTCATAAATAACCAATTAAAATTTTGTGGTCAGTAAGATTCTTATGCTAATCAAGACTGTATTTCTTTAATCAAAAATACACTCAAAATATTGCGAAATATTATTTCAATTGAAAATATATGTTTTCTATTTAAATATATATTAAAAGTGTATTTATTCCTGTATCGGCCAATTATCAGCCATTAATCCATTCTTCAGTATCACATGATCATTCAGAAAGCATTCTAATATGCTGATTTGATGCTCAGGATTATACAGAATTGTTGTGCTGCTTATGCGGAAACCATGATACAGTGTCCTTTTTTTAGAATATGTTTTTTTCCTAAAATAATGGTTAAAGTTTTCTAACAGAAGAGCAGAGATTTTTTTGTATCATTATAAATATCATTACTGTAATCAAACTTACAGTAATCAAACTGTACAAATCTACACATTTATTAATCACAAAAGAAATATAAAAATTTTGTTTAGTATATAGCACACATCGCATGTCATCTACTATCCATTATAATAAAATACAAGAATGCATGATGGATATGAATGAGTTTAATGGGCTGAATGTTTGTTTCTGATGCTGGTCAGGGAAGAAACTCCAACTGTACACACACACACACACACACAGAGAGGGGGGGGGGGGGGGGAGACAGAGAGAGAGAGAGAGAGAGAGAGAGAGAGAGAGAGAGATGAAGTCTCATCTCAGCTGGGCTGTTCTGAGCTAAAAGCCCTCTGGTCACTACTCACTGATGCTCTCTCGTCGCATAAAAGACAGAAAGTTCAATGAGCACACGAGAGTCATAAGCACTAAGGTGCCGAGAGTCCCAAACAGCTTTTCCCTAAACAGCCGCAACTTTGGACCGTAATGGCCGCCCATAAAGAAAATCATCATCAATGAAAATGACAGGTTATTAAGATCTGATATTAAGCAATGGGGTTTAATAATGATAGGTTATCTATAAAACCTTTACAACCTGGCTCCGTACGAACAGATTCAATCTCACCCGGCCGCCACCGCTGACACATGTTAATAAGCCCACAACCTTTAATTAAGCAGTATATATAAGTAGGGCCCCATTAAGGGCTGATTTGTGGGCGAGTTCATTACGTCAAGCACCAGGCAGCAGACACATACTCAATACAAATCAAGGCAGACAGAATATTATCCTGCTTAATGTGGCCCCAATATTGATATTTTATCACTGTGTCTTGATAAGTGACTTTTAGAATCGTCATTTTTCATGGTGTTGAAGCAGCAGTGAAGACCAAACGAGCTGCGTCCATATCATCATGGAACTTTTACTTTACATTGTTTTCTGGGTAATGAACTGCCTTGCTTTTATGTATTGTACTTTTCTTTGACGTCTAGTATTGGCTTTCTACTCTGTTTTTCTACTTTTCTACTTCTGTCCTTAGAGATCTGACAAAAAAACCTGAAAACATGAAAGCATATATATATATATATATATATATATATATATATATTCACACATAATAGTTTAATTGGAGAGCATCAGTTTCGATTAAATCTTTCTTAACTACAATGTTTTATTAATATCCTTCATTGTTAAATTTTTTGCTACCATTAAATTTAAATTAAATTTGTAGGCATATGTAAGGGTTATGTTTAGTTTAGTTGCCATTTTGTCTTTCTATTTCCAATATTTCATTTCATGGGGCATGTACATTGTTCAAAGTGCAAGTTTTTGAAGACAGTACTGTTACTGCCTCTGTCTAAACTACAAAAATATAAATTTATGAAAACAGTAGTGCTTTTTTTTAACAAAGTGACAACCGGAATGGCTTGCATACTACAGAATTTTTAGTTGTTTTTGCGGATCCATGTGAAGAGGATAGTTTTGACAACATTGTCGTCTGTATGCATACAAACGCGAAGGGAAAACTTTTTTTTTTCATTTTTAGTACATCGTACTACCCTCAGTTTAGTTCATCATGGCATGTTTGTTGCCTTAGTTATTAATTAGTCACACCTGTTTATCATTTAGTTGCCTGTTTTCACTCCTTTTATATATAACCATCTGTTTTCAGTTGTGTTTGTTGGTTGTCATCTTTACATTGGTGTGTTAATTCTTAGGATTTCATATCTCCTGTGATCTCCTACGTGTTTTGGTTTTGATTATTGAAATGACCTTGGTCTTTTCATCGCGTGTGATTCACTACACAACGTGTACAGTATTACAAAAAATAGTTAGACACTTAAGTCACACTTGTCTAAATGTCATTGCATTTGATACAAAATATCAAGTGTCATCTGAAAACAAATGCTGTGAAAAAATTCACTTGAAAATGACTTTTAATCTGGTTCCTTGAGTTCCCTTCAAGTTTAAACGTGTCCTAGCAGAGAAACATAGGTGTACAGTACATATGCAAATGTACTGTAAAGCACCCTTGGGTTTAGAAAGGCATTTAATTTGATTTATTTATTTATTATTGTGTGTGGTTACCTGCGGTTATGGGCTGGGCTCTTTAATTCCATTGCTTGAGTCACAGGCACTTCCTCCAAGAGGCTCAACCCTGTGCGATCCTTTAACACACAACACGAACAATATTAAAAAACAAATAAAAACTTCCAGCACCATTATCACATAACTGTTCATCTTACTCTACATCTATTTGCATCTCAGGTTGGTGTTGATACTCACGCCAGGCAGGTTTTCTTCTCTTCCTCTCTCTGAGATGCGTCACACTCTTCATCCTCTCATGTTCCTTATGCATCTCTGAGGTCTGAAACTCTTTACTGTCAGAATCATCCATCACCTGTAACAACACACCACACAAAATGTTCAAACTAATTATTCACATTTGCTTTGAAATTTCATCTCAAAGTAAGAAAACAAATTAATCAAAGGATATTCAAAACTATTTAAGTTATTTTTCCACAATAAAGATGTATCCACATTGAAAGTGCAAGGATTAAACGAGAACAAAACGTTAAATATTATTAGTATGATTCTTTTTTTTTTCTTTTGCAGTTGACTTCATGGCATATGAGACATAGTCAAACAAACATAAAGAACAGTGATTACAAGCAGACACCAGAGGAGGAACTGAGGTCGTTTGTCAATGATTCTAGCTGCAGGATTATTTTAAAGGTTAAATATTTCATATTCAAATGCTAATCTGGGTCAATGTGGCTTCAGTTGGCTGTCCTAAGCTCTGACTCATAAATGTGAGCTCAACAGAAGGACTTTAATGGAGGATCTGATACACTATTATCCAAATGAAGATATGACACATAAAATGTCACGATTCTTACCTCATTGCCTGCACTGGGAGCAAATGATCACCCCAGGTTAGAAAAGAGGTCTCTGGAAATGCCTTGGTTCAATAACACACTAATAACAGAGAATTAATGGTATAGGGGTGACTGGGACTAGATGTCATATATGCTATACATCTGGTTTTGAATCAAAAGTTAACTTACATAGTTGTTTTCTCTAGCAGTAGTGTTAGCAGTAGTAATTAGTCATAGTCAGTGATCATAAATTGGGAATTTTTTTTTTTTTAATAAAAATGAACCTATGCAATTCCAATATCAATCAATTAGAATACAACTACAGAATTACAAAAAGAGTCATATAGCTTTATAAATATTTTAGATTTTAACTGAAAGTTTGAACTAGGATATTTAAAGGGAAAGTTTATCCCAAAATGAAAATTCTGTCATTGTGTACTTATTCCAAAACCAATGTTTTGTTTCTTTTGTTCTTTTGTTTCTAAGAGTTCTGAAGATACACAATCGCTTTGATCAATGTTTATATGTGAATAAAAGCCTAAATTAAATCTGTTCATCATATAAAACAACTGTATCACATCAAAAGACTTTGCTTAAAGTGCTTTAGATTTATATGGATTTCTTTTAACATCTCTTTATTAACTTTTTGAACAGTCAATGTTTAGGTTGAATAGACTTTCAATAGAGGGACAGAAATCACTTAGATTTCATTAAAACATTTTTATTTGTGTTTTGAGATGAACGGAAGTCTCATGGGCTTGGAAAGACATGAGGGTTAGTAAATGATGACATTTATCATTAATGGGTGAACTAACCCTTTAAAAAAATGGCAACAGTAGTCTAAAATGTTGTAATGTATATAAATAATTCATAATTCATTAATTTTTGTGTCACGTTTTCCTTTTTATATATATATATATATATATATATATATATATATATATATATATATATATATATATATATACATATATAAGGGGAAGGCACTGTTCAATAGGTTTTCTGAATTCAAGACTTTAAGGTTTGTGTCATTTCAACAAATTCACTTGAAAATAAAGCCACCCAGAAACTATAACAAGTAACAACTAGCTCCTGTTTCCACTATTCAAGACAAGCTCTTTGAGGTGCAGTAGATAGTAACCAGCACCACTGTGTCACTATATCTGTGTTGTTAGGCAAAAGTCACTAGCATACAATCGTTAGCACCTTTCGATACCAGATGATTGTCACACGGTGTCTATTTAAAGAGTTTGCTGCATTCAAGGACAAACAAAGGACACACAGAAACACAAACAGTGCCGCATGCTTCAAAACCTCAAAAGCCACATGATAAAAACAGGCTGGCAAAAGTGAGTGTGTTTAATGCGTGCTGGGTGCTCATCAGCGGTTTTGCCGAGCATTAATAATTTGTGCAGAGGTAATACTCAAGCTGTTGGAGCTGTAGTTGTGCATTTTTAATGGAAGTTTTACAGAAGTGGCGGCAGGCTTCACATATGCTGCAGACGGCATATGGGAACAAGAGATGATGCAGCACAGTTGGCCAGAGTGCCGCTTTCTTAGGCCGCAGACACTTAAACACTAGCCCGAGAGGAAAGACACGCTCTCAAGCACATAAACCTACTGCCGTTTTAGCACGCGCCCTAATGAATTCACACACGTTTATGTTCAACGCCATCTTGTTTCCACATATGAGGCGGATGTTGGCCCAATCGGAACTGAAGAAGTTATTGGTGTTGCATTCAAATCTGAGCTATTATCTGCTCAATTTGTAGTTACTCAGAGAGCGGTAAACAGCTGCTTAAGTAATGTTTGCTTTTAAAGCATCTCTAACTTTAATAGAAACATCACAAGAGCCTCATAAAGTTGCGGCAAAATTGCAACTGATTAAACTGCACTCTTTTCTGTTGCATGCTGACAAAGCTTATCCTCATTGAAACCTAAATCCCCTGCAGTGTTGGGTTTGTGCACAGAAATATATTTGGATCTAATCAACATCAATGGTGCAATACAAATTTGTAAACAAAATTTGAAAAGAAATAATGAGAAAATGACTCCAATCCAGGGGTGTGGGCATGGGCCCACCCACTTTGAATTGGGGCCCACCCAATCAAAAGATGGTCATTTTCCAAATAGATGTATGAAGTACTTTAATAAACAATAATAATTATAATAAATGTCTATTCACAGTAAAACTGTAGGCTATTTATTTTGTGAAAAAAGAATGATTAAATGGAAGTTTTCATGGTCCTGACCTGTGGTTTACTAGTTTTCGCTCTCCCTATAGATGCATATCATACACCTGTCAAAATGAAATGTTAAATATGATTCGTCAGTTTTATGTTTGTCCCGTCCACAATGTTATCTTAATGACGTAAGGTTGTGCAACTTGTAATAGTAAGATTTGCATGTTTGTGGAGTGGGATTTGAAAATGGCGAAGCCAAAATCAATCATTTTACACATCAAAAAGCCTAAAATTGGATATCCCAATTGTACTGCTGCAAGAGGCCAAGTCTAGCAATGACTTGGCAAACTCACAGATACATCTGATTATAATGAATTGATCTACATTTTTAACCAGAAGTTCCATCATCTAAACTGAGATACTTGATAGAAAATAGGAAGATTTTCAACTTTCTTTTATAAGTTATAGGAGATTCTAAAAATTATAGAATAATTTTTTTAAGTCAATTTCAGTATAATTTAAGGTAAAATGACTCCGAGCAAATTTGATTATACTTAATTTAACTAAGCCTGGTTTCTCCCAAGGTTTGTTTCTCCCGAGTTTTGGTTCCTCACCACTGTTGCCTTTGGCTTGCTTGGTTGGGGACACTTGCTTGATATTCAGCAGTGTTTTTGGTATGCCTGCATTGACGCCCTTGTATGCGAACTAAGCTGAGCTGGATGATTAGATCACTGTTTCTCCAACTAGACTAATAACTATTGATCTTTCAATAGTGTGGAGTGGATCAATACAAATATATAGAATAAGCTGGACAATGACACCATTTTCTTTGGGAAAAAAACATTTGCCAATTATTACTGTAAAGCTGCTTTGCCACAATTTGCATTGTAAGAAGCGCTATATGAGTAAAGGTGACTTGACTTGACTTAATTTAAAGCAGCAACAGAACTTAAGTATTTAAGTTGAAATAAGTGGAATTTTGTGGTGTTTTGTATAGGATGTTTGTTATTTTGAAATGTTGAACTTGAAACTGTGCTGCGTTTTATGAAGGCTTACCCCCTTGAAAATTTCTGCCTTTTAACCTGCTCCCATATCACTGTTCTAGAAAAAGCCGTTTTATTTCAATTCAGCAGCTGATATTTTTGTGGTTGTTTGAGTGATTATTATATACTTGAGCCTCTTTCAGACTGTCAGTCCAAATCTGATTGTTTTGCATATCTGATTGAAATCTGATCAGATTTAGCACGTGTGAATGGCAAAAAATGCACAAATGTGGACAGTCAATAATTTTAGATCAGATTTCAATCATATACACAAATAATCGGATTTGGACTGATAGTGTGAACATAGCCATAGTTTCTGATTTAGGTCATGATTACACACAAAACATACTTTTTTCCCCTTGGAAAAATATTCAGATATTTTAGTACAAATTTCAATAAAACTTAAGTAAAAATTACAAATTCCCCCTAAAAAAATACTAAAGTGCATACTGAAGTACTTTAAACACCTACTGTCTAACAGCTGTGTCACTTTGTGTACTAGACCTTTGGTTACTTCAAGATTTTCAGAATATCAAATAAAACTGTTTTCAATTTATTTTATATTATAGATGCTATTAAATTACATTATATACACTGAAAATTAGTAGGTCCACAGTGCTGTCTGGGTGCTGTCGCATGTGCCCTGGGGTAGGTGGCTCTGATGCTATCAGCGTCTTTCGTGTGTCAGCCTGCCCACCGCCACACCCATCACACACTCCAGATATGGCCTGACACTTCCCTCTGCTGAGCCAGCCACAAACACTATAAACAACCCCCTCCTAAAATAATCAAAGTCACTCAGTGCGGAAGTTCACATGAAATCAAATGAATAAATAAGTAAATAAATACTTCCCTAATACACACTCTTAATGTGAAACATTCAATAACACTCAATAATAATAATAATAATACTATGTTTATAAATTATTAGAAAAAAATTATGAATTATGAATTAACTGCTTTTGTGCGGAAAGTTCAAATAATGTATTGAAGGCCTGAATGCTAAAATTTAACATGAATGAATGAACAAAGGAACAAACAAATGAATTAATACATACATAAATAAATACATAAACAAATTTGCCATTATAGCACTAAAACTGGTTAGAAACAAAGCTTCCGTTTAATTCCAGATTCCAAAAACAAAATCAAAGACTTATTCTGATGGTTTTTGTTCCAAATCGCAACACCTTTACAAAAGTGAATTTTAAAACAATCTGGCATATACAGAACCTATATCTAGGTATCTATGAGTTTGTATGATTTGCTATTTTTCAATGCTGGTATACAGAATTTGGTCTTCTAAACATGGACAAAGTTGAGGAATTTTTGACAGATTCGCAAGTCTTTTGTTGTTTAGTATCATCACTGATGTGTTTGTGTTTGCAGCTCTTCAGGGCCGCCCCTCAGACTGATAAATATGTGGTGAGTTCAGTGGTGCTCTCATCAGTCACTAAACAGCTCAGGACGCCATTAACCGACCGCACTGCCTGCAAGCGAGCCGTTGACGTGCATGCAGCATAAATCTGCTGTTTTTGACACAGAAGTTCTAAAATATTAATTTTGTTAGGATGATCCAGGTTGTTCTCGGGGGGATGGGAGTTAATTCATGTGCTTGCAGTTGTTACCAAGCAGAATCAGTGGTACATTTAATTAGACAGCAATCTGGACGGCAGTCTGCGCCCTGCTGTTCCACTGCATTTAATAACGTGTAAAGCCATGGGCGGAGGTTAGCAAATATATCCCGTTATAGATTCCTAGATTAGCCAAAGGAAGAAAGAATTAGCACCTAGTCCAGGTGTGAGGGATACATTCATGAGAGATATACATTGACTGCCTGTGGCGAAGGTGACAATATCCTATTCTTTATACTGTTTAGCTCGGTTCCAAAACCTAGTGAGCAGAATTTTTAGGCATCATTAGACACACTTTTTCACAAGGTACACAGTAAAACGATTTTTCTAAGTTGTAAATAAAACAAATATTTTTTGGATACACTTTACAAGAAAATACCATTTCTGTTTTTTTTTTCAAGTTCAGTTCAATGTGTTACTTGCTGTTATAATTGATCTTGATATTTAGAAGCAGTTTCTCAGTGAAAATTGTTTCCACACCAAAACAGTTTGCTGGCATTTTGGATCATTTTGACCAAAACCTAAGGAAGAATTGTATCCTTCACAGGTAAGACAATACCAGAACATATTGTAATGAACTCCGTGAGATGCTGGATGGTCTAGAAAAATATATATTCATTTAATACTGAAAAGTGTGCAAAATTCTTTTATCGAATGTTAAAACGTTGTTTGTTAGCACAGCAACCTGCTAATATCAGGCTCAATTGTGATGCGATTCTTGGGTGACAACCACATGAGGAGTGTCGTTTGTGTGTTGTGCATACAGAGCGTTCTGAGTCAGTCATTTAAGTTTACTTTAGGATTCGGCCATAGAAGATACTCACCTCTATAATGGTTCCATCAGGTTGTCTCAGGAAGTGTCTGTAATGTTGGCGCAGGCCGCTTAAGTGTAATGTGTAGATAGACAAATGGGTGCTTGTCTCACATCCTGTAACAGGCATGCCTGCAGGCGGTGCCAATCCTGCCGCAGGCTCCTCCTCTGTCCAGATGTAGTCGTACACTGCCACCTAATGAGACAAATACATTTTATAACGACATCAAGGTGATTTTCAATTATTTCTTCAATGTAAAATTGGATGTCTTACATTTTTATGCTGCATGCACTAACTCAACCAACATTGCCAATTATTTTGTAATTTATGAACTACTCCAAGGTGCCAACAATATTGTTTAGGACATTTTGGGATTTCTTTGTGGAATAACCAAAGATTTAGTCAATTTATTTATTTATTTTTAATTCACTAAAGACATGCATATGGGCATGTATGTTTTAATTTCAACAGTTTTAAATTGTGGATTATTCGAATGATGGGGTGCAAGGGTGACAATATGTTTATCCATGACTGTAAATGGAAAAAACACCTAGGGTGAAAAGAAAAAAGAAGAAAAAATATCTGTTTTTTTTGTCACTGTCATTATTATAATGTACTGCCATTTAATTGTAAACCATTGTTTCAATACATTTTGTTAATTTGCATATTCCCTTTAAATAATTAACTTTCAACTTTCACACTTTTAAAGAGTGTTGATCAGCATATACAGTGGGTACCGAAAGTATTCAGACCCCCTTAAATTTTTCACTCTTTGTTATATTGCAGGCATTTGCTAAAATCATTTTAAGTTATTTTTTTCCCTCATTAATGTACACACAGCACCCCATATTGACCAAGAAACACAGAATTCTTGACATTTTTGCAGATTTATAAAAAAAAAAAAAACTGAAATATCACATGGTCCTAAGTATTCAGACTCTTTGCTGTGACACTCATATATTTAACTCAGGTGCTGTCCATTTCTTCTGATCATCCTTGAGAAGGTTCTACACCTTCATTTGAGTCCAGTTGTGTTTGATTATACTGATTGGACTTGATTAGGAAAGCCACACACCTGTCTATATAAGACCTTACAGCTCACAGTGAATGTCAGAGCAAATGAGAATCATGAGGTCAAAGGAACTGCCTGAAGAGCTCAGAGACAGAATTGTGGCAAGGCACATATCTGACCAAGGTTACAAAAAAAAATTCTGCTGCACTTAAGGTTCCTAAGATCACAGTGGCCTCCATAATCCTTAAATGGAAGACGTTTGGGACGACCAGAACCCTTCCTAGAGCTGGCCGTCTGGCCAAACTGAGCTATCGGGGGAAGAGCCTTGGTGAGAGAGGTAAAGAAGAACTCAAAGATCACTGTGGCTGAGCTCCAGAGATGCAGTCGGGAGAAAGTTGTAGAAAGTCAACCATCACTGCAGCCCTCCATCAGTCGGGGCTTTATGGCAGAGTGTTTGCTAAAAAACCCCTGAAGGACTCCAAGATGGTGAGAAATAAGATTCCCTATCAGTCAGTCACGTTCGACGTTACGTCGGACTGACGTCATGGGATCTCGCTTGGGAGCCCATGACGTCAGTCCGACGTAACGTCTCCGTTCCCTCCTTCAGGGAACGGGGGTTATAATAGTAACCTAGACGTTCCCTATCAGTCAGTCACGTTCGACGTTATGTCGGACTGACGTCATGGGCTCCCAAGCGAGATCCCATGACGTCAGTCCGACGTAACGTCTCCGTTCCCTCCTTCAGGGAACGGGGGTTACAATAGTAGCCTAGACGTTCTCTGGTCTGATGAGACCGAGATAGAACTTTTTGGCCTTAATTCTAAGCGGTATGTGTGGAGAAAACCAGGCACTGCTCATCACCTGTCCAATACAGTCCCAACAATGAAGCATGGTGGTGGCAGCATCATGCTGTGGGGGTGTTTTTCAGCTGCAGGGACAGGACGACTGGTTGCAATCGAGGGAAAGATGAATATTCTGGACGAAAACCTTCTCCAGAGTGCTCAGGACCTCAGACTGGGCCGAAGGTTTACCTTTCAACAAGACAATGACCCTAAGCACATAGCTAAAATAATAAAGGAGTGGCTTCACAACAACTCTGTGACTATTCTTGAATGGCCCAGCCAGAGCTCTGACTTAAACCCAATTGAGTATCTCTGGAGAGACATAAAAATTGCTGTCCACCAACGTTTACCATCCAACCTGACAGAACTGGAGAGGATCTACAAGGAGGAATGGAAGAGGATCCCCAAATCCAGGTGTGAAAAACTTGTTGCATCTTTCTCAAAAAGACTCATGGCTGTATTAGATCAAAAGGGTGCTTCTACTAAATACTGAGCAAAGGGTCTGAGTACTTAGGACCATGTGATATTTCAGTTTTTCTTTTTTAATAAATGCAAAAATGTCAAGAATCCTGTGTCTTTCCGTCAATATGGGGTGCTGTGTGTACATTAATGAGGAAATAAAATGAACTTAAATGATTTTAGCAAATGGCTGCAATATAACAAAGAGTGAAACATTTAAGGGGGTCTGAATACTTTCCGTACCCACTGTATGTTTTGCTGTGATATCAACCTTTGATATCAGGAATCACGATATTTTACTGGACAATGCTAATGCAAAGAGAGCAAAAAATACACTATGCACGTTCATGTAGCTGCATGTGTTTGTGTGTGTGTGTGTTTGAGAGTGAGTGAGTGAGTATGTGTGTTCAGATCAAGGGTGTATCTGAGTGCAACTGCATGCTTGCACGAATGCTTACCCTGACGCAATTACCTGCCCTACCTGCGGCCACAGTTCAGCACTCACTGAGATGAATGCAAACCCGGATAGTTGACAGTAATGGTCTGTAATTTACAGCTGTGCTTGTGAGGTGATGAGCTCTGGCTGAGAGACGCAGGAATGCAGCGTGTCAGGTTTCTGCATGACACACACAGCCTTTGACCCTGACATGACTCTAACACACAGCAGTCTATAATAACCTGCTTCAGCCTAATCCTTAAACGAGGGAAAGGAAAAACAGAGAAACTACTGGCCCGTATCACTCATTAATACTGTTGTTAAAGGCTATGCTTGGAAAAGCATTCTATTTGTACTATTTTTGCACAGTATGCAAATTTTCTTTATGCATGGAATACTCTGAAGACCTACTACATTACTACAGAGTGCTCAACTTGACCTTGCATTTCCAGTAGCACGAATGGAACCCGGAAGTGATATCACCCACAACCTCATTGTGGATCATGTTTGCTTTCTGAAAATTCATTCCAATGAAGATACTGTATATATATGTATAGATGTGTGAGAGTTTATATTGATCAGAAATGACTTTTCTTGTTTAACTGACACAATGAATCCCATTCAGCCTGTCTTATTTAGGAGAGAAATCATATTTCATTTTTACAAAGCTGGCAAGGATAAGACCTTAAGAAAGTACAACCTACCCTCACAGCCATGTTATCATTTGCCAAATATTAAATAGGGCATTTACCCTGACTAAGGTCTATAGAGACCACTTTTCATCATCCAATCAATTCCCGATGAAAAAAAAAAAATCATGTCCCACTACATTTTGTCTTGTTGATTATCCTGAAATGTGTCACATTATGGAAGTAAAATTTGACATTTCATGCTGCTTTTAAGACAGTAACATAATAAAAATGCAAAATCTGCAGAAGTTTAAAAGTTTGGTTTCATTTTTTTTTCTTTTGAAAGAAATTAATGCCTTTAGCAATCAGCCCATATATATATATATATATATATATATATATATATATTATATACTTTTAGATGTTTTATACTATATTACTATAGATATTATATACTTTTAGATAACTGTTAGATGTTGATTGATTTGACACTTTTTATGAATTTAACAGCATTGTGTGTGTGTGTATATATATATATATATATATATATATATATATATATATATATATCTATTATGTGTATTCTTAATACTGTAATATAATATTCATAATATTATTTGTAATATAATAATCATAATAGTCATAATACAGTATTCATATTACTGTTTGAAAATGTTTATAGATCGACACACCACCCTGTTCCACACACTTTTTTATTAACAAATTGCAGGCAGTGTACAGTACTACACACTATGCAGTAAACAGTAGGCTAGAGTTTCGTTCTGAACACAAGCAAAGCTTTGAACATCAAAGGCTCATGGGAGATTAGTTAGTTGCAACAGACACAAACATACAAAATAAAAAAAATAAATAAAATACATGATGAAATAAAAAATCCGATGTTGTGATTAAATCAGATCTTAAGTGTCTCAGCAGGTCTTATGTCATGAGGGATGGCTCTGATCCGTGTGTACGGGTCCCTTGTGTGTGTTGTACCTGTAATGCACTGCCCTGCTCTATTAGAGGAACACAGGAGACAAGCAGAGCGTGTAACATGCTATATAGGTCATGGATCTCAGACGCATTGGTGTGTGAAGATCACAGCGCCTCTCACCCAACTGGGCCAGCTTCACACTAGTGTCAGCACTGCTACACACACCCCCCTCTGACCTCAAACACACACATGCACACTATACATATACTCATCATTTCTCAAACATATGTGTGAATGTGCTGTCACAGCACGTTACATGCAAAGACTCGCCATTCTTTTTAGGTTTAAATTCTAAAAATATGACCATGGTGTTTCGGATATGTACTTTGGTACATGAATCATTCAGAACTACAGAATATATCAAAGTGCCACATTATTACCAAAAAACAAAACAAAAACAGGGTGAGCAGAACTCTAACATGGAGGGTCTTGTATAACCCTGAAATGAATTATTTGCATATTATTGTGTATATTATAAAATATAAAATGTTATATGCATAAAATAATAGAAAGAGTTAAGTCATAATAGAGTGCTGCAGTGATGACATATTTTTGTAAGCCGAAACCATTTGAATTTTAGCACTTCCAGTTGCTTTGACTAAAAGTCAAATGTTTATATATATATTAACCACAGACCTTATATATATATATATATATATATATATATATATATTTATATATATATATATATGGTTAATCTCAACATAAAATACACTAGTAATAACCCTTGTGATTTTTTTTTTTAAAAAGGTAGCCTTTACAGGCTCATTATTATTAGCCTCGTAAGTTTACAGCCAATGTTAATTAAATTCAGTTGCTATTCGTTTTTAGACATAATAATCAACACTCAAGTGAACTAACATGGTGTGGACACTAAATGACTTGGTAAATATAATGCTGTGTGAGGTATTATTTTCAAGCTTTTTTATTGATGTTTTTCTGCAGTTGAAACACTGGTTGAGAGATTACAGGTAAATATGCATAGATCGTCTGATGTTCTTCTGCACTTATTCTTGTTGTGGGAGTTAGCAAGCAGCATTGCATTGCCATGTGCGCCCCTTTCTGGGCTGGAGTGTGGATCGCCTGTGACTGACTGTATTCGTCGTCTGATTGTACTCACTGAAACTGTGATGTCCATACCGTGGCAGTTTAGGACAAATGCATGTACCGTTACAGCCCTAATTTTTATACACTATCAGTCAAACGCTTTTGAATGGTAAGATTTTATATATATTTTTTTTTAAAAGAAGACTCTTCTGCTCACCAGGGCTTCTTTTATTTGATCCAAAATACAACAAAAACAGTAATATTGTGAAATGTTTTTACAATTTAAAATAACTGTTTTCTATCTGAGTATATTTTAATATGCAATTTACTTTTGTGTTGGCAAAGCTGAATTTTCAGCATCATAACTCCAGTCTTCAGTGTCCTTCAGAAATCATTCTAATATGTTGATTTGCTGCTCAAGAAACAGTTATTATTATTACCAATGTTGAAAACAGTTATATACATTTTTCAAAAAAAATGTTCTTAAAGTTCAAAAGAACAGCATTTATCTGAAATATAAAGCTTGTGGAGGGCTCCCTAAGAGAACCAGGGTGATGCTAACGTCAAGGTTAACCTATAGAAATTCATCATCACTGCAGTGATGTAGTGGACATTTTGGACCCTTAAAAGTACAATGAATACTTAGTCCAGCAGGTCTGGATGACCAATAAGATAAATGCTGAGAAGAAAACAGGACCTCATCCTCTGAGACTGCAAACACTTTGAGGGGTGTTTGGAAGAAGTCAACAGGCTCAGACAGGCCTGAATTCAGATTACCACATGACTCACTTTCTCTCTGTTTCTCTTTTCCCTCTTTTAGCAGGAAGTTTTTCAGGCCACAGCCGAGTTTATAAACTCAAGGTGACCCTTTAATTGGCTCTGTAATTACAACTCCTCTGGAAAAACATAGGTCTTGTCAGGCAGGGTCAGAGCGAAGGAGAACTTTAATTTCGCTGTGTACCCACGTCTTGATTTTCCAACTACTTAAGACTGTTGGCTAAACACAGGTTGGAAATTGAGAGTCATTACTGCATGTAATTAGACACTTCTTAAATACGGAGTGCCTGGAGAGAAGGTCTGCAGTAAGCATTGTCACAGGACACATCAAACGTCATCGGAAAGACATCAGTGAGCAAATTGCAAACACTCAAAGTCTGTTCTCTGAACGATTCATGTGTGGTCTGGACAGATACTGAAGGTTCTGTTGTTTAGCGCTTCATATTACGTGACATTTCAAGTGCTCCTCTTTGTCTATTTAGCAACATCTCGTCTTGGTTGTTTGCACCGAGTGGGGTTAATCTGCATGTGTAATTCCACTGTCAGAAATCACAAAGTCTGTATTCTGAGCGTTTCACGCACTGCATCATGGTTATTCCTTTGAACCTTTTCTTAAATGCTAGAATACTTGGCGGACGTTTTTCTCCAGCGCCGTCTTCACGCTGGCGGTAAGTGCTTGACTCACACTCAATGCCTGGCTGTTCTCAGGGAACCCATCTGTGGGTTAAGCAGATAGCATTCAAGTGAGCTAACCTAATTCTAACCAATCAAGCTTCGATTTATTGTGGACGTCTGTATTCAGAAATCTGATAGAGTCCATATCAGTCTCTTTATTTGAATCTGGAGAGACAGCCATTGCTTCTTTGAGGACTATAAACATCAAACCATGTCTCCCAGCCGCAACATAAATTCAGATTTTGCAGGCGTTACGGCAAACGGACAGACAGGCGGGGGTCCGGGAAGTGAAAATACGGGCTGGAGCTCCATTCCTCTCCAAATGAGCCTGTGCCTGTGCCCAAGCAAATGAGATTACACATCTCCATATTTGTAAAAATGGATCTCCGAAATTTGATAAGTGCATTATTTAAGTGCGAGTGTATCCTCGCGACAACCCTAATATGCTGGCCAGTGTGTACGAAAGCTGCTGTTTAATGGAGTAATAACTGTAGTGCCGAGTCAGAGTCAGATGAGAGCTGCTTTTAAATACAAACATAAAAAAGCCAAAATTTATTTGGTGATTGTAAATGGATCCAATTGTTCTTGTGTAAAACAAAATGCAACTAATTATTCTGTAAAAAGTACACATTCTAAAGGGTCTAACAACAAAATAAATGCAAACAGATAAAACCCACTGCTTACAATCATCTAAATATCCAAAGGAAATTTTTATCTGTTTCAATCTTCTGCATCTTTCAGTAGTTTTGTGCAATTGGGCATTTTTCTCAATTATTGCAGACATTAAAAAAACAACGTATATATATATATATATATATATAAATATATATATATTTTTTTGTTTTTTTTTCAATCAATTTAACATCTCCAGGTCAAGCTTTAATGATCACAGACAGTAAAATAATGTTGTGGGTGAGTAATAACTACAAACTAAAACTAACACTTTATTTTGAAGGTGCCTTTTGAAAATTCTGTTGACTATAAGTAACTTTGCAACCATATGTCAACTAACTCTCATTAGTAGACTGTCTGCTTAATATCTGCAAACTCTTTATTGTGATGGTCCCCCAACAGACATTCTACTGACAATAAGTAACTTCGCAACTATATGTAAACTTATTCTAACCCTAACCCTACCATTCTACTAATACTCTACTAGACATTTAATTACATACATATAGTATTTTTGTATACTTTTTTGTTCAAATATAAAGCTGTGAATCTCATTATTTTATAAACAAGTATCTGATTATGTATATATAAAGACCTGAAAAGATATTGCCTCTTTAAACAGTTTCAATGTATTCACTGTAGATATTTTTTGTTAGCATCTAGTAGTGAAGCTCACTGCTTCTTAAAAAATGTAGCTCAACTTTAGTTCAATTTCTTTAAATTAAAAGTTGCTTGTAGCTTGGCAGACACAAAGGTTCAAAGTAGCTTCCCCAACGCAGATTTTAAGCTTCCTCCACCATGAGCATCGCTGCTGTTTTTCTCTTCTGTTATCAAGACAAAGCACCGCTGACCTTCCTCTCGCGCTCTACCCACCCGTCTCCCTGAGAGCAGTTTATATATAGTGCCGCTCCACCACTGGAATCTGCAGCTTCTCAGTTCTGTCCCACTTGGCTTTAATTTACAGTGGGAAAATAATTAGAATCTCACTTTTGCGAAGAGTGGAGTGAAAATGTAAACAATGCTTCCCTGCGGGCGAGTGCTTCATCAAGTTGACAGGTGCATTTGAATGAGCCTGTGCGCGCGTGTGTGTGTGGCGGACAGCCTGGGTTATTTATGTGGCAGTTGCACATGGCAGGCCTGGTACAGTATGATGTGATGGGCAGATTACAGCTGAGGATCATGGGAGAGAGTAAGGCGGAGTTGCAGCCGGGGTTTGAACTGTAGGGTGAATGTGGGGCCAGTGAGTGCATCCAAGGGACATGATGCTGATATACAGGGTAAAGCTGCTCTACAATACAAAAATACAGAACTATACAAAAATAGCAAAGTGGATGGCTGAGCTGTATAGCCAAACTATCTTCCAAAAACCAGTGAACTGCCCAATTAAAAAGCTTTTAGGTGCACTCCAGAGGTGAAGCCTGTTCCAAACAGTAGGCACCAAAAGTGTTCTGTTTTACAGTGGTTATCAAATGGATAGACCATGGGAGCCACATTTCCCTAGGGTCATTAAGCCGCAACCTTTTTTATTTTTATTATTTATTTATTTTTTTTAGGAATTTGACCAAATTCTCGACAAATTATATCATTAAAATTATTGTAAATCATTTAATTTTATGCAAAACAAAATAAAGGGACAAGATGTGAGTCATCCAAATGAGTGTCGCATTAGTCTTTTTGAGTGATGGAAACTTCTGATGCCTTGCATAAAATACATGATTTTATTTGTAAGGATACTAAATTTAAATACTTTGGATGTTAAATATGTCCTCAGAGCTGTTCACTGTCTTTTTATGAGCAGGTTATGAAATCAGTCACAGCAAATTTCGGCTAAGAGTGAAATAGGGTGGCGGTCTGAAGTTAGCAGTTCCCTCGCCAAACACAATTCCAAATGCGGCATATATATTTGCTTTTGAAAACCAAGCAAATTTAATTAACAAAAATGGTTGACACCCACACACACACAAGTCCCACTTTACTTAACAAACACATAAATTGTAAGAATATGGCAAATACTTATGAATAAACAGTACAAGGTAAGGCTATTAAATAGCAGTCCCAAGTTGGCACTGTATGAGTCACCACAGTCATTTAAAAATATACTTATCACAAATTTAAAATAAAGTGACATTTTGGTGTTACGGAAACAACTGTTACCATGGTAATTACACAACACTACAATTAACGGTCTCTTCCAGTGAACTGCCACCTTATCGTGGTGGAGGAGTTTGAGTGCCCGAATGATCCTAGGAGCTATGTTGTCGGGGGCTATATGTTACCTGGTAGGGTCTCCCCAAAGCAAACCGGCCCTAGGTGATGGGCCAGACAAAGAGCAGTTCAAAACCCCTCATGGATCCAAAAATAACAAGGATCGTTACGTCACCCGGTATGGCGCAACCTGGGGTTGGGGCTTGTATGCGAGCGCCTGGTGGCCGGGTCTTTCTCCACGGGGCCCGGCCGGACTCAGCCCGAATGAGCGACGTGGAGCCGACCACCCGTGGGCTCACCCTCTGCAGGAGGAACCGTAAGGGGCCGATGCAATGTGGATTGGCGTCAGTCGAAGGCGGGGGCCTCGGCGACCCAATTCCTGGAGACGGTATCTGGCTCTAGGGACATGGAATGTCATCTCGCTGGTGGGGAAGGAGCCTGAGCTTGTGTGGGAGGTTGAGAGATACCGACTAGAGATAGTCGGGCTCACCTCCACGCGCAGCTTGGGCTCTGGAACCCACCTCCTCGAGAGAGACTGGAATCTCCACTACTCTGGAGTTGCCTGCGGTGAGAGATGGCAGGCTCGTGTGGGCGTTCTCATAATCTTTCTCAGATCTCAGCCGCCATGTGTTAGAGTTCACCCCGGTGAACGAGAGGGTCGCTTCACTGCGCCTTTGGGTCGGGGATAGGGCTCTGACTGTTACTTGTGCTTACGGGCCAAATGGCAGTGCAGAGTACCTGGCCTTCTTGGAGTCTCTGGGAGGGGTGCTGGAAAGTGCTCTGACCGGGGACTCTGTCGATCTACTGGGGGACTTCAATGCTGAACCAGAGTGGTGTTCTGTTAATGGACTTCTGTGCTAGTCACAGTTTATTCATAACGAACACCATGTTCAAGCATAAGGGTGTCCACCGCTTTACGTGGCACCAGGACACCCTAGAATGGAGGTCGATGATCGACTTTGTAGTTGTTTCATCTAACCTCTGGCCGTATGTCTTGGACACTCAAGTGAAGAGAGGGGCAGAGCTGTCAACTGATCACCACCTGGTGGTGAGTTGGATCAGATGCCAGGGGAGGAAGCTGGACAGACTTGGCAGCCCCGAACACACTGTGAGGGTCTGCTGGGAACGTTTGGCCGAGTCCCCTGTCAGAAAGATCTTCAACTTGCACCTCCGTCAGAGCTTGAACCGGATATCGGATTCTCCACCTCCATTGTCAACTTGGCCACTCTGAGCTGTGGCCGTAAAGTCTCTGGTGCCTGTCGTGGCGGCAACTCCAGAGAGATAGGGTGAGGAGCTCAGTCACTCGGGAGGAGCTCAAAGTAGAGCCGTTGCTCCTTCACATCGAGAGGAGTCAGTTGAGGTGGCTCGGGCATCTGTTTTGGATGCCTCCTGGATGCCTCCCTAGGGAGGTGTTCCTGCGTGTCCCACCAGGAGAAGGCCCTAGGAAGACCTAGGACATGCTGGAGAGACTTATGTCTCTTGGCTGGCCTGGGAACGCCTCGGTGTCCCCCGGAAGAGCTGGAGGTAGTGTCTGGAGAGAGGGAAGTCTGGGCATCTCTGCTTAGACTGCTGCCCCTGCGACCCAGCCCCGGACAATTAACTGTTAATAAAACATGGAAACTGCTCCTGATGAATAGAATGGACATCATACCTGAATAAAAATTGTTCCCAGCTAACAAACAAAGTCCCATTTAGGTGATTTATTAGAATTTTTTGTTAATTTCATGACTTTCTAAATGACAACTTAATAGTTTCTTTTGCACTTTACTGTATTTATAATGAAGTGATAAACAGCGCACCACCGCATTTGCCCGTACAACTGAAGAGTGTACGCTAACAGCACAGTATAATGGCTGACAGGACAGGAAAGTTAGTTTTTCTGAGGTGAGACACTAAGATAACTAAGATATTCTATTAATAACTTTAGAATAATAGCATGGCAACATCTCATCTGACTGCAGATACTCAATCAGGACAACACGTTTTTCTCAGGCACTCTTTACTTAAAATGGAGCTGCGTCCTAATTCAGAGGCTGCATCCTACGAAGGCCACATTCA
Organism: Zacco platypus; assembly: GCA_038088235.1. Taxonomy (NCBI): domain Eukaryota; kingdom Metazoa; phylum Chordata; class Actinopteri; order Cypriniformes; family Xenocyprididae; genus Zacco; species Zacco platypus. Next base: position 19,580,394 of record CM076065.1, on the reverse strand, counting down.
AAGGCTGATTGTGTCACGTGGTGTGATGAAGGCTGTCCCAATTCGAAGGATTCTTTAAATGCGGCCTCTAAATGCAGTCTTCTTTTCCCGTGAAATGAGGGATACAACAGATGGATCCTTCACGGCCTTGCCTACCCCAGTATTCACTGCGGCCAGTGATAACAGGGTTTTGAGAGAAACTGCCGAATTACATTTTAAACTCAAGTAAATACTAATGATACAAATTTAATAATTATATTAATAATAGTTAAAAAAAAACACTTTTAAAGCGGTTCAAATCTTGATTTATATCTTACTAAGATGCGATTATATATAGTTTATACTCTTTATTAGATATAGAAATGCACCCTGGTGAACATATTTAGAAAACAAAACATGGTTCACAAACTGTTTAATATAACTTTCAAAAGAGTCCAGTACAAACATTACTGCCACTCATCAATGGCAAGAACACCCTGTAGGCAAGACCATCCCATTTAACAACGCTCGGTCCGAGCATTGCGTCCTCTGAAGAATGGAGCCTCTGAATTGGGACACAGCTTCCATCTGACAGAAGTGTCAAAAAAAGTCTTGCATTAGATACACATTTAGAAGTATGTTTGTTGTTTTTGTTCTTTCTTTAACTGCACATTTTGTAACCCACTTAAAACGGCCTTGCGACCACTTTTGGGTTACGACCCACCAGTTGAGGAACATTAATAAACTAACTTTGGCCCAAACTTGAAGAAAGGCGCATGTCCTTCAGAGAGAAAGCAATCCCACAATGCATTGCAGAGCTCAGTGCAATAAATGAATGAATAAATAATGCCAGATAAAGTCAAGAGAAATGCCACTCAGTACTGAACAATTTTGCTAAAATTGTAATAAACTAGTTACATTGAATTCAAATAATAATAATAATAATAATAATAATAATAACAAAGTAACAACAACTATTTCACAAAATGTTTGTGATTAATATAGTTAGTTTAGCAAAATGTGCTAACTTCTGAACTTTAGTTAGGATGTTCTCTTAGTAAACCTATGGAGAAATAGACAGTAGGCAACACACTAGGGTTTGGAACACAGCCAGAGTGTTTAGCATAAATAACAAGCTGCACACACTTACTTGAACATACATTCACATATTGACTGAATATGGAAGGAAGTAAGAAATAAGTACATACTGTACTTATTTTCAGTGGGGGAAAAAACAATCCCAAGAAACACTGTGAATGACATTTTTCGAATAAAAAACAATGGCGAAATACAAAAAATATTAATAACATTGCACCTACATGTCAACTCTCTCATTGTATGCAAGTACGTCAACTTATTCTACAAACCCTGAGTCTACTAATACTCAAATAATGCTCTACTGAGAGTTAGTTGACATCTAGGTGCAGTGTTATTTATAGTCAACAGAACATCTAAAGAGAACTGTTAAAATAAAGTGTAAACTTCCCCTACACAGGACTACTTCCAGAAACCGACAGAACTACGGTGATATTGACTCCATGTAATTTTTCTGAATGGGTATCTCTGGCTGCATGTTTATTTCATGTATAAAATGCCAACACATTTCAAGCAGAGACTCCTGGATTACTCAGATATCTCCTGCACATAGAAACAAACATAGATGCGCATTATCACTACATTCAAGGTGGAGAATGTTGTTTGTGTAATTAGGGCAGCATAAATTTGCCTGTGGAACGCTCTATATCTGCCCTACCGCTACCACAGACATGACAAGCAACTGCTGAACATCAGAATGGGCAAAATGAGTCATCTCAAGACCATTTGTATTGTTTATCGCTTGTTAGCAGTGGACAGTAAGCGCTCTTCCGACAGCACAACTCATTTACCTCAGTGAACCCAAGCTAATGTAACGCCAATCTACTGTGACGCGTGCTTGACTGAAACTGGGCTGGTAGAGAGAATTATAAACTAAACGGGCATGAATATTTAACTTCAGACTCCAAGCAGAGACAGATAAAGAGGAGATAGTATCTGAGCTCAGGATAATCTGCCCCATGCATCTGCATAATTCACTGTTACTAATCTGCTTTTATAAATGCTTAAAAAGCCAATTTAATCCATAAACAACTCCGGAAAGGAGATGGCGACTTGCATGAAGCACTGATGCCTGGAAGTGAAACTTTTTCGAGGTTTGTTTTGAGGGGAGAGAATCAAGGATATTTACACTCATACTAAGCCGGTTTTGCATACACCAATCTGTTCATACAGTGACTTGAGCATCACCACAGATACTAGTTAAAAACACAGGCTGATCAGAGTTCATTTGGGTCAGACTCATTTGGGTTTCAATTTACAGATTTGATCTTCAACAAACAAGAGTGAAAACCCGATCTCATGAGAAAACAAATATTCTGCGAGGTGGCAATTTTACATGGATTTGTATAATGTGACTGTACAGAAATATATGTCTAAAAAAAAAAAAAAACATAAGCATGAAGGCATGAATGAGCACAAATTCATACAAATTAGCCACCAATACGCTAAAACTTAGTTATGAAGAGTGTGCAGTGTATTCTCCTAACTAATTTATAAATATTTTTATCCTTTCAGAAAGCACTGACATGTAACTACTTTATGTGGTAAGAAACTCCATAACTTAACTTTGTTTAAGCAATAATGCGTTGTGATTTTACAACAGGGTGATTTTAGAGACAAAACAGACCATCTTATACCAGTGGCAACAGCAATATGGTAAAATACATCAGTGTCTCTCTTTACTCCTGCTTTCAGCTTGTTCCAGCACAATTCTTGTCACCTACAATGCGGCATAGGCAAAGAACTGGTTTCAGCTTTAACTTATTCTTAGATTGTTATGTATTTTAGTCAAATGGAATATATTGATTCTCGGGAACAAAATCTCGATTAGTGAGAATATTGATAAAATATTTAAGAACTTTGAAACATACATTTTTACCCATTTCACACAATCTCTGTTCTCAAGCTCTGTTGGGAGATACAGTCAGTTGAAGTTGTTGCCTGAAAACAATTTAATTTTGTTTGGTCACAGAGGGGAAAAAAAATGATATTAAAAATCTGATATTCTCACAAATCCCTGTTGTGCTGCATCTTTAAACAATGTTCACTGACTTTCTGACCATCCAATTTGTTCCTTCTGTTTTACATTATGAGCGAACGATAGAGAGAGAGTGAGAGAGAGAGAGAGAGAGAGAGAAAGAGAGACAGAGAGAGAGAGACAGAGAGACAGAGAGAGAGAGAGAGAGAAAGGGAGAGAGAGAGAGAGAGAGAGAGAGACAGAGAGAGATAGAGAGAGAGAGAGAGAGATTACAGGATCTATATGAGTTTAAACATGTGGACTCAATTTCAAGCTCCCAGCTGCAATTGTTTTGACAGCTGACCATGTGCAATATGTTCGGATAAATTTAAAAGAAACGTCCATCTCTGATAAAACCAACGTCCAAGCCTGGTATGTGGAAAACAAGCACTGTATAAAAACAATCATGCTGCTGCCATATTTTCAGAGCGTGTGACCAAACTAACTCTTGCTCACTTTCTAAGATAATGTTTTTACTGATTACCCATTCATCATAGAATCCTGACTTAATCATGACCATAAAAATGTGACCAAACTGAAGATTTTATAAACCCAGCAAAGCAATAAATTAGCCAAGAACAATCTGAAGGGCTTCCACACTCTTCGCAAATCCAGACTAGATTCTCTCTCTCTTTTCTAACCATTGTGCAACTGCAACACTTTCACACATTGCTGCCCACCAAAAGTCGTTGACCTTTTCTGCATGGCAGGCGTGTCCCCTCTGCAGTCATGTCGTATTGAGCTCTGTTGTGCGGTTCTGTGCCGCTGTAGCCCGGGGCCCTGCAGCCTCTGTGCACTGTCCACTAATAGCCTCCTGTAATTGAAGAAGCGGCTTTTAGAACTAATGCAAGCAAACAGGCCGACGGAGTGGAGGGGGGAGGGCTGCAGGTGCCTTCCTGTGACCCTTCCCATATCAGGGCAGATTCTGAGCATCTTCCCCCTTCGTTCCTGTGTTTATGTTCCTGTTTTGGGTGTTTTTCCAGGGGTTTTTTCAGGCCCATTGTTATCTGACAACGTCTCCGGAGCTTGCCGGTCATGGGCCGCTAGTCAGCAGGTGAGCTTTTGTAGGTGTGAACTAAAGCTGAGAATTTGGGGAAAGCCATTAACTGTATGTAGGACTAAAATCGTAAAACAAATGACTAATTGTCTAAATTATCAAAGCATGGAGCTATCAATACCAAAGTCATGGGTTTGATTTCAAGGAAAACGCAGGATTTTTTGAACTGTGACTCAAAATAATCATCAACATTCTCCTTAGAGCAGTGATTCTTAATCAGGGGTCAGGGCCCACTAGGTGGCCTCAACAAACTTCCAAGGAGTCCTCAAGATGACTTAAAATGATTCAAAATAAGACTAAAATTTAAGATAAAACAATAAAAAATCTAAATATACATCTGAAAACATACATCTTTCTAGGTATGACAAGCTTTATTTGCTTTTTTCCTGTAATACTGCATATATTGTACTATTCAAAAGTTTGGGGTCAGTACATTTTTTTAATGTTTAGAAAGAAGTCTCTTATGCTTACCAAGGCTGCATTTATTTGTTTATACGATTAAAAAATTAATTTCTGCTGTGATTTTTATCAATGTAATCATATTCAGGTCATTGCTGAATAAAACTGATTTATTAAAAATACAAAATAATTATAATCTCTCAGTAGTTTTTTTTCTTTAATGTTTTGCTTAATTGTAATGGAAATACTATTAGATTGCAAAAAAGAAAAAGAAAAAAAAGATCCTAAATATAGGTTTGTCTCATATTTTAAAGAAACAATTTGTTATACTTTCATTTGCATTTGGAAAGAAATTTGACCCAAAGATGTTTTTGACAGGTTATTTCACCCATTTCCTAATTAAAGGTATATACCGAACACTCTGTACTTTGAAGAAAAGTGGATGCCAAAAGAATAAATATAATATTATCAGGGTTTTCTGACTTTTAAATATAACATAGTTGACAATATTTCATCATGTGAACAAAGGAAACTTGAAGTTTGGAGCGAGTTCTTTGATGAATTTGCTGTCAAAGAGTTGGACTAAAGCAACAGCATGAAAAGGTCCCACGTAACTCCGTCTTAATAATTACAGACGGAGAGACAGAGAGATGAGTGGTGGGGGGTGCACAGGAAGAGAGCAGCAGTCTGCTCGTCATTAGATCTTCAATGCGTGTGTTCTCTTTCCTGCGACAGGTTGGGCCCCCTGTCAGTTGTTTTGCAAAGCACCTTGGGTGTTCCCTAAATTCAGCCCGTGGAAAGACATTACTGAGACATGTGGAGACAAATAGCACGACAGAGCGCAAATCTCGATGCGATTCAGTAGCGAAAACATCTCCAGGGCTATCAGCAGCCATTAGCGTAACGTTCTGGTGAATTACGGTGAAGATTACAGCGACGCCGGACTCCTCTGTCACTGTCACACAGCCGGTGACAAAACAGTTTGCGTTACCTGCTTAAGCACGGCAGACATTAGCACCTCCCTTCCAGGTACAGTAATCAAGAAGGTGACGGCACGCAATTAATGAGGTCCATCTGCAGCAGTGCCTATACATAATTAATGAGCTAATTATCCACACACTTTGACTTTAGGCCCCTTTGCTAGATATACACACTATAGGAGTGCAGTTTGAACATAAAGTCTATGCGGTTGTAATCACCGTCAAAGAAATGTATAGTTTCACGCTAAAAGTAAACAAACAACAACAACAACAACAAAAAAACCCAATCTACAATGTAGCCAACCTATGTGTGTTTGTGAAATGCAAATGCTTATCTTTATTCAGTTGCCGCTGAATGCTAGTATGACAATGTGTTAATAAAGTAATAATGGTGATCACATGGCCTGGAAGAAAATAAACCATAATATGAAGTTAATTAAAGAGTAAAAAATCAGATTAGTTTTTATGATCGCCCCATGAAACGTACAGAATTTGATCATGATAAAACCAAGCCACTTGCAGAATTATTTATTGTGGACTGTTTTATTGTTGTAGTGCTCGGAAGAAGAAACTTACATTAATGATGAATTACCTAGGACTGTTTTACTGTCAGAACAGTTCCTTTATTTTATAAAGAAGAATGAGCTTCATATCAAGTTACTTAAAATGAGCAAATTATTAGCTTTAATAATCTCATACCCAAAGGCTAGATGACAGATTACATGGACACTGATTTTAGGTTAAAATGTATATTTATGTTTATTTTAGGTCAGAGATTTGGCATAAAAATACAAACAACCTTGTATTTCTATATCCATCTTATTTTGCAACGCAGAAGCAAGCAATTTTCTTTAAATGTGCGAGAGATCCGATGACTTTCATTGGTCGCTATAGGTAAATAACTAGAAGAATAACAAAGTGCAGTAAACAGTAATACTATTTGCGCTACTAACCAGTGTGTTTGATAATAAATAATGATGTATGATAATAAATTTGTGTTTTATAAAAATAAAATAACTGGAAACAAATGACACTAATATTGACACTAATAAATGACCTTGCACATTCAAGCAAAAAAAAAAAAAAGAAAGAAAAAGAAAAAAAAAAAAAAGCTGTGCCTGTTCTTATGTTAAAAATAAGGTGGATAGTGCCTATTTTTTTGCAGTCCACTTCCATGGTCTATGTTCTGAAAAATATTTTTTTTTAAAAGTACATTATATTCCACGTAGTATCTTAATACGAGTTCATAAAATATGCATACGTAATAATTGTAGAAACAAATACATTTTAGATAAAGTACAGCATACCACATTGCAAGACACTGCTGACATTTGAAAAACTACCAAATACTCGCATTACATAAAATAAACAGATCTTTCTATGATAATAAATGATATTTATTGTAATGACGGTATTTAGTAAATATAATTTCCCCCAGGGCTTTTGGAAACCCTGAGTTGAGGCCAAGACAAAGCATGTCAATCTTTGCAACATTGTAATATTCATTCATAATGATCAGCACATGTATTGGCCACAGGCATTCAAACAAGCTGATAAAACTTCCTGAAGTTTCCAAGCGTCCTGTGGCTCTATCTCTACCTGTAAATGTTTTCTACACTCTCTCCACCCCCATTCTCTACTAATGAAGGCCTCGTGGCCTCTTGTTATTAAAATCACGCCTCCTTCTGCGATATTAATTGGGTCCATAATAAGGAATGTGCCGGATTCATTATTTAATTGTGAGGGAACATTTGGAATACAGTTTCTGAAATCTATTTTTAATGAAAACTACTACATCCTGACCTAATCATATCAAGCATATTCTATCTAATTAAGGATGCAAAAAATCATTAGAGTTGCAAAATATTAGTTTCAGCTCTGTCTGGCTGCTCCCTCCCCTCCAACATATATTTTTTTTCTACTGTGTTGATAAATAGTTAATGAGGGAAAAATGACAAAAATTTGCAAGTAGGCAAATTAGTTTAATAGGGATATGTCTTTGCTGAGTTGGGAAAGTGACCCTTTTTTGCATAGAGAAATTGCCACAATAATTATGAAATAATGGCCTAGCCCGTCTTATTTAAATGAAAAATCGTCAGCCTGAATAATGTAAAAATTGTGAAATGCAATAACCCTAAATTTTCATCATGCTGGCAAATGTGTTTAATGTGTTAGCATTTTATCAGTTCAATAACGGCAAATTAGGGCCAATATGAGAGAGGAGCTTATGACTGCAGTTCTGGGATGGAGACCGCTCTAGTTGAAAAAGATTCTGCAAGTGTGTTGGCTAAACGATGCTGTTTTCTTAATTACAATCTAAACAACTGCATCCAATTAGTAGCACCTTCATTACTAATATTGCCACAGCTGTGGCAGTACTTTTGGAATCTAAAACATAAACAGGGTCATTGCAAAGGGCTGCAAAAATAACGTGATTTGCAAAGGTCTACGATTTGAGCTAGGAATTACAGAATGCCTTTTTAATGACTTGTTTGACAGCCAATAACATTTCTTCATCAAGAGCACAAAAAGAGGAGTTGCCACCCAAGTTGTGAACTCTGTGTGTGTGTGTGTGTGTGTGTGTGTGTGTCTCCTCATGCGTCCCTCTGTTGATTGAGCGGTCTTTTTTCTTAATGAAATATTACTGGAAATTGATTTCCGTGGATTAATCAAGCCGAATTCCTTTTTGGATAATTAGCCCCAACTAATTAGACTAGCTAAAAACCTCTGTGACAAATTTTTGGCATTCATAAATGTAACTAAAGAAAACAGAATGATTTGAAATAATAATGTTATATCCTTTGATTCCATTTTATGTTAATTATAATGCATATTAGAAAGCTCAGTGAGCAGTTCAACATGACAGTCCATTTCTGAAAACCATCACAAAGGCTTTCTTACTCATAAATGCTAGCGGGCATCTACAAGCCATCAGACAGACAGAAATCTTTTGCAGAGGCAATCTGATGGATTAGTATCAACTACCATTTTGCCCATCTTCTTTAAAACAGCCATTAATCCAATTAAGCGCCTAAGACTTGAGTAGAGCTTTGCAACAGTCAAGCGTTGTGTGGCAGTGCAGCCCATGGCAGCTGGATCGCCTTCATGCAAGAAGATATTCTCTTTGAAGCCTATCACTGGCCCAGTGTTCAGTACTGGTTGTTACCACTATAAACAGAACTTCCTCAGACTCACCTTGCGTCTCTCTCCATTGAAGCCTCTCCATTGCTCTGCCTTCTTTACAATGTAATTGAGCTCCTGGTTGGAGACCTCCATATCATGTGGAACAAAGAACGCTCCCTCAGTGCTGTGGAGCCGCTGATAGATATCTAACAGTCTTCCATCATTGTGAAGTCTGTATTAAAAAAAAAAGAAAAAAATGTTAATGCTTAATTTTAGGAGTGTATGTTGTTGCTACTGAAATGCATGAATTGATTTTGTTGTAGAACTTAACCATTTTACAAATTAAATGAAAAACCTGTCATGCCATTCCATAAAGAAACGTACAAACAGACCTTGTACTGTTATCCTAAAGTCACACGACATGAAGAACCAATGCCATTCACTGTTGTTGACATCAATCCTGTCGTTTTAAAATTGAGCATCAGTGTGAATGATATGAACTTAATTTTCAATCTGTTCCTCAATAACGCTGTTGGAATATATCAACTAATATGGGGATGGAATGACATGGGAGCATGTAAACGATTAACTCATGATCAACAAACTATTTCTTTGTTTGTTGCAAAGTTGCAGGAGAGAAGTTCAGAGTTCAAACGGGTTTTATGCCACCTTGTCACATCCTGGTCATTTTGCTGTCAAGGCTGTTAACGTCTGATGAACAGCTCATCTGACCTTTCAAACACAGTGAAATTCTGATGAGCTTCAGCTCAGCAGAGAAGCAGGCCTGACCTGTCAATGTCAACCGGTAGAACAGAAGTGACTCTAGTCTACGGAAGAAGGTTTGACACATTTGTTAACTAATTCCAGTATTTTCTTCTCCCCTACATTCTACTCAGGCAAAAGTCTCGGACCTCTAGTGGTTCTAAAACCTCTAAAGCATATCAAATAAAGCCTCCTCTCTCACTCATCACAGAGAAGGTTCCATGTGTGACTTGGGGAGTATGCTAGATTGTACAAGTAGTGTAGGAGGCTTGTTTTCTTGTGTTTTCGTGGGAAGGTTGTCTCTTCAGAGCAAACATTGATCCTAACGTTCTTTAAAGAAGTGGAGCACATAGAGGTATCTGAATCTCTGTCTGGTGACAAAGTCTTGAGTCATATGACCACTACAGTGTGGTTATTGATATCGAGTCTCCTCAGATGTCTCAAATACTCAGCGCATGAATCAACAGCCGTGAAAACACACAGCTTGGCTTCTCTTCAAAATGCCTTGACCCTCTGCCACAGAAAAAAGATTCTTCTTGCTCAAAGGGTAATGAGCTCTCCAGGAACATTTACCCGACAAAGTATAAAAGATGAAAAGCAGTAGAGATAAAAATCTCTAAATATAATGAGAAACATAACTGAAATATTTTGTGGAATATATTGATCGATCGTTCTATCATAGGAAAGAAGTGTGTGATGACTGCTTTGCTATGGCATTTACATATGACCTAAGCATGCATGAATATATGAAGATAACCCATTCATACATGATCAAAATGAACAATTACCAGAGTACACATATTCTGTTACATACCTAATACACATATGTGAACAAATATGCATCCAATTGTATTTCAATTGTAAATTATGCCAGGGTTTTTATTGTAGACAGTGTAAGCGATAATGCTTTCAGTATTTGAAATAAAGATACAAATCAATAATTGGCTTAAGATGCCTAAGGCGAGCTGAAAAATAGAAATAATATGCTTGCAGCAATATTTGGTTGCTGTGGAAGGTTTTGATAACACTTTGATTCTGGGATGATGATAGAAGGCCCATGGTCACTGATCCTTCTCAGTTCTAGAACAAGAACCTTGTCGTTCCCTGAAAGTCTTTTATAAACTCTATAGTCACTAAAAACAGGGGTATCCACACACGGCCCTGGATGGCCACTGTCTGGTAGAGTTTAGCTCCCACTTGCCTTAACACACCTGGAAATTTCTAGTATGTCTAGTAAGACTTGATTAGCTGGTTCGGGTTTAATTGGGGTTAGAGCTATACTATGCAAGATAGTGGCCCTCCAGGAGCATTTCGACAGCCTTGGTCTAAAAGCATGTTCATTGGCTTGCAGAAAAAAAGGTCAGTTTGACAGTATCAAACAAACTCCAAGGATAATGGTATTGTCTGTGTTCTCCGCAATCTTTCTGATTCTGGAAGGCAGCCCTGAACCTCCCTCCAACACTGAACATTGCCACTCTAGGTCCAAATCTGGACTCAAAATTAAAGGCAAATTAAAGTGAAAAATATCCATTGCTATTCATCAAACATTTCAAGATGTGCTGTCTGGACATAGCTTGCAGGACTGCTCTTTGCCACCTGCTCAAAATACGAGTCTGGACCTGGGACAGGAATAGGACTGAATCAATATGTAACAACAATCCAGAAGAAGGGATATCCAAAGACACAATTCATAAAATCTGTATAAGGGTGAATTTGCCTAGTGAATTTGACCTTAATGGCACTGGAATGTAAAAGCACATTTCATCTGAACCTTTAAATGATAAATTAAGACAGTCGAATAAATATTAATTTCAGATGTACAAGCATTCTACTGATGTCCCGGGAATGTGGGCTACAGCCAGTTGTTTAATCTAGCTAACAGTTAAAGAATTATTCCAAGGTCAAGCTATAAATGGGAAACCAAGACACCCCATAAACCAGTGGTGGTCGGTCCTGCTCCTGAAGTTCTACCTTTAAAGCACTGACCAAGATAATAAGGATTTGGTGTTTATGACAGACAAGTGTTTTAGATAACAAACTGTGGAGGAAGGTAGGAACAGAATTGATAAATCCCATTAACCTTTTAAAACTATCCATAATAAAATATTCCAGAAAAAATTTCAGCACAAAGGAATTTATGGATCAGGAATAATATCTCGTATCAGTCTGACTCAAAAATGATTTTTGAATACCAAAATCATATTGTCAGCCTGAAAGCCTCTAAACCAACCAGATGTTGAGCAGGAGAACCGTTCATTCACTGTTCTCTGATTTAAAACAGACACTTCAGTTGTGCCACTATTCTCCTCTTATTTTTGAATAAAATGTTCACCAATGGTCCCACATCAAATGTTTGATTGTGTTTATATATTTTCCAACAGACAGAACGATAAGATGCAAAACATGCCTCTTTCCGGCTTTGCAGGGAGTGAATCAGGGCCTGCTAAAATGTAATTAAAAACGGATAACAGTTCATTCTATCTATACGTGTAGCCTCAGGCGTTATTTTAGAAATAGGTCAGGCACTGTGTCAGTGCTTCTCTCCACACAGTGAATAGAAGCAGATAACCCATAAAAACGCGCAAGCCTACTCACAATCAGACTGCTGGCCTACATTCACACAGCACAGCCACTCTTCAGCTTTAACCCACGTTACATGCGCCAACCCTGCCATCCTAGAGATCCCGGCTGACACTTAACGTCGTCCATCCAGTGTAGGATATAAGCGCAGCCATTGAGACACAAGATGAAAGCTCTTTCTCTGAGACCTTTCTACACTGATTAGTGGAAAATCAGGTTGTTACAGTTTTGGGTCCTTTGTTTTATTTCCAGACCTTAAAGCTACAGTGTGTGATCACAGACCTAAATATTCAAACATGAAAAGCGATCCATGAACGGTCGATGTCATATCTATATCGGACACGTGGATTTCTTGACTTCTTGGTCCAAATTAAGCTTTAAAATCAAAGGTTTTCCATTTTTGTTAATATGATTTTGTGCATCATTCTTGCCCAGTAGCAGCAATTCGAACAATGAAAATCCAAAAGAATTCAAAATTGAGCCTATTAATTTTCTAAATGCATGTTTCTGGTTTTATTATGCATGATCTTTAGTGGACATTATTTTTTAAAAAAATGGACATTTCAAGAAGGCAGTAAAGCTAAAACACGAACAAATCTGGTGTCTGGCAATATAATCGGAAACCCCAATGTTCATGTCATGCATATTAACAAACCCTGTGAAGGTGATTTGAGCTCATCTTCTTGTCATTTCTCTGATTATTCATTTTTTAATTTCATGAGAGTATTAAATCAAATTGCATTACATCAACACTTGGCTGTCAGATGATGGTAATGAGCAGAAAGCTCTTGATAGGGCCTGTTTATGATGCTTATGTGCTGGTGGACAGGACTTCATTGGCTGGATGTCCCTAAGGGGTTCCCTGTCCAAAAATACACTGCCATAATCTCAGACTCTGAATAGTGTGGACTGCAGTGTTGTGACACTTTTGACACTTCCACCAGGAAGGTCACACACAAAATCTCAAATTGACAGCAAAGAACATCGGCAAAGAGAAAACTGCATTTTGGTTCTTATTGTGAAATTTAGTTTACGGAGATATACATCATTTATTGCTTGGATGTGCACCACACATCCTTCTTCCATCCATCTTTTTGATCTTCACGTCTTTCCTCTCAACATTAGCATTTCCTTCTACTATATAAAAAGATGAAATGCTGGTGTTATAGTTACTAGATCAATAAATGTCAAGTCGATTACATTTATAAGACAATGTTTGTTGCTTTCTGTTAAATGTAAATGTGTGGTGTATAAGATAATATATCCCTCTGCTCAGTTGCTTGGCTGCACTACAAGAAGATTTGTGTTTTCTCTCTCCCTCTTGTAAAATTAAAAATGGCAAATGAAGAACGTCTCATCAAGGTCAGGTGAGTTCCCCAATAACATGAATGCCCTGTTCAGAGAAGAGGATCTTCTTGCGACCACTTCATTCACTCATGTTATCAGGCTTTTTTTGTCTCTCCCACCTAAGTTTGCTTATTATTAAACCCCCTATTTTGCATTATCAATGTATGTGTCATTGCCTGTTTATGTTATCTCTGGCACTAGATTAATGTAATATAATTTGGGGCATCCAGGATTACACTCCTAGAGAAAGTTATATTCCTAGAGCAAAACATATCTAGAAATGATTTCATTTAGTTAGTGTTTTCAGTACTACAATGGATACAATCCTGCAGTGAGATTCAGAGCAAGTTGTGTGTACACAGCCAGTTGATTTAATTCAAGGATTATATTTTAATTTTGCTATTGGACAATTTTCTTTTTTTTATTTTAAATGACTTTGGAGGAAATAGTTGGGGGGTGTTGCAGAACCAATGTTGCTGAGTGCTCACAGTTAAACAAAATGATTTGCATTGGCATGAGGACATATAACAAATGAAACAAGACATTCTTGTCTTAAGGTTGATCCACAGGGACAACTCCAGAACAACTTGACAAACTTTTTACTTTGTGTTTGCTTGATTGCTTTTAAGATACTGTACCTGAGGAAGTAAACGTAAAGAAAAGTGAAGGAGAGGATGCAGTGGACGCCATACAGGAAGAGTGTGATGATGATGCCTGCTGTACCCGACTGCTCCGTCCGAAAGAAATGCCAGTAAAGCTTGGCAGCATCTGCTAACGGTTCCTCTGCACTGTAGGATAGACGCTGACCAAACAAAATCACAACTGTCTCACAAATATAAAATGTAAATATATAACTCTCTGGTATTCTTCAGTCATTTTTGACATGATTTGAAAATAGTTCTGAAAAAAGTAGTCACACTCGTACTCCTCGCGGTCAAAAATGACTGCATTGAAAATAAATGGGAAACAAATTTCATCAAGTGGAAACTTTTGGTACTGCACGCAAACAAAATCTTACTGAAAGATAATTTTTGAGATATCAAGCTCAAATTTGGAACAAAACTTGTTCAGATTCATAGCCTTGATTTTCTCATAGTTTTAGAGTAAAATGTTTTGAAAAATATATATCTTACATAAAAATTAAAAATAGTATTTTTGTGCATTTTTCATAACATGTAAAATTCTAAAACTTTGTTCACTTTTTAAAACTTCTATTACTTCATCGATAATCTGCCATGTGTTGTCTTGAAAAAGAGACCAAACTTAAGTCTGTACTCCAAAGCTTTCAAGATTTATTTTTTCTTTCTAATTTTCAAGTCTATGCTCAAAGAGTGTAAATATATTTACATAAATATAATTTAGTATAATAAAATTCCCTAAAAATACAAAATAGCAAATAAAAATATCATCGAAGTAAAATATAGTACATTCATTTCATTGAAATAATAATAATAATAATAATAATAATGATAATGAATAAATACATAAAAATGGTCATTCTTGACCACCACGCAAAGAGCACCAGAGGGTTAAACACATAATTTGCAAAGGGAGAACAGTTCTACCATTTTTCAAGTTGGCCCATCAAAGGGTTAGTGTTTGGAACAGCCATTTCCTAATATAATTTCCTAATCTCAGTTTAAGTAGATCTTAAAATATTCTTATGAAATACCCAATATGTTTTTTTTTTGTTTTGTTTTTTACTGAAGTAATTCAGTAGTGGGTGATTATCCACTCTAGATTGTAACGTCCTAGGCATTTTTTTTTAGAGATGCCATTCATATTTGGTTCATCCATATTATCATTATTCTATAAATTCAGAATATCACAATATATTTTTAGATCCATGATGTTTATAATTCTAAATGTCTAAATTTTTATGTTTGGATCTTCATGTCTCTAAACTTCTGAATGTACTATGTATTATCAAATGCAATTAAACATTCACAGCAAAAAAAAAAAAAAAAAAAAAAAAAAAAAAAAATACACCTAAAATCCTGAATATTCTTCTCTCTCTGCAGTCTGTCTATCTCATCCTTGCTCTCACATTCAGTTTTATTTGTAAAGTGACTTTGCTAAGATAATGTGAAACTTCTATTTACAGTCCAGAAGTGTCCACGTTATTTTAAGTGACTTACCCCCAGGACGGCATCCACAGCGAAGACCGCCAGAGGGTCCAGCACTGTCCACACTGCCGCAGCCATGATAAACTTTGACAGGAAGGAGGGCGGTGAGCCAAACGCTAGCTGACAGCCCCATCTGATCAGGAGCAGCAGTAGCGTAGCTGCATTCAAGGTCAGGGGGCCCAGCAGCACCAGCAGAACCTCCTCCAGGGTAGATAGCAGCGAACCCTGATAGACCAAATCCACCGTGTGCGCACCCAACCCAAATCTGCCCAGAGAGAGACATGACGGGAAATTGATTTAGCAAGATAATCAAATAAAAAAATAAATGAAAAAACGTGATATAATAGTTGCAAAATTTGTAAACTAAAACAATTCCAAGTTATATGGTGTTGCTACACTCTTAAATACAATTGTTCCTAAAGATTTTCTTTTTTTTATTTTTTTTGCAGCAATGACATATAAGACCATTTTGGGTTCCCTACAGAACAGTGAATAGGTCTAAAAAGAACTATTCATTTTTTCAATGTGAATAATATTTTTAATAATTTAAAGAACCTTTTTCCAACTAAGAAGAACCTTTATTTTTAAAGAGTTTAAGCATGATTTATACATGACTGTTTATACATGCAAAGCAATATTGAAAGTTGAAAGCAAAGAAAAAAATATATAATTGAAAATCAAATAACAGCAAAAAATAAAGTGAAAGAACTTACACTGATATGTAGTGTTTTTACACAAAGTTCCATGTCTGTCCTAATCTACCATCATCTCTCTGCTCACTAATCCCTATCTAATGTTACCTGAGAATCTCTTCCACTCTTCATTTCACCTATTCGGCCCATTTCTGCTGCTCATGTTCACCACTCCGGCTGTTCTACTCTCAAGCATTTTCCAACACTTACTGCATGTTATGTCTTTCTAATAAATGTTCATTTTTAAGATGATATATTTTAGATTTATAGTCAAATTCAATTCGATTTAATTCAACTCAATTCGAGATTCGACTCGGTTCAGTTTTGTTATATTATTCAGTCAATTGATTCAACTTGCATTCCATTGCATTCAAGTTTCAATTTGATTTGCATATTCTGTATGTGATACAATTACAGATTTGACTCTATTCCATTGTCAAATATGAAACGCACACTTCATGTTTGTTTTAGGATGCTTTGCTTTAAATTACGTCAACAGATCTAGCCACCTAGCACAACTCACTCCAGCGTTTACAACAGGACCTGTGTTGGTAATGAAGAGTTTTTCCACATGCTTGTGGTGCAATAAAATCCACAGAACACATGTTGTTGTGTAGACGGGTGGGACTCATTTGGCACTGCAAGGTTGTGTGCTGATTTTGGAGTGTTTGTGTGTGTGGGAGTGGAGGGGGGTGGTATTTGTGAGAATGCTGGGGGTAATGAAATGTGCGTGGGGTAGAGTGAGAGAGAGATGCTAATGACTGCGGGGCGTGCGAGCGTGTGTGTGTGTGTGTGTGCTGTCAGTTTGCAGCTGATCTCTGACCGCTACTGTGGTCACCAGCCCTGTAGAGAAACGCTCGCAGCGGACAAACGGACAGACATGTGGAACATGTCATGGGCCTATAACCCCAGCTCTGTGTTTTCCACTTGTTTCTCCCTCATCTGTCCTTCTTGAAATTCCTCTCATCTTCTGTCAGTCGTTTTCCATTATTTAATGATCGGATTTTTTTGGAAACAACACAACTTGGTGCGTAAGAATTTTCACTGAGTGACTTCTGGATGATAAATTAAATTAACACCACATGCAAAATAGAACCACACTGAGGTATCACACAGGGTTTATGATTAAACATTGTCCACACAATAGGAGAAGATAAATTCTTTCCAAATAATGGACATTTAAAGGCCCATACCAGCGTATGTTAAAATCAACTTTCCCCTCATGAGGTTGTTAAAGTTCAGACAAGCCTTGTAAAAAATGCATGTGTATGCGTTTGTTTGCATGCATATAAATGTACACGCACGACATATGACAACAGCGCATGAATCACCTGCATGCATTTTTTTTGCGTGTGAGTGTGTGTTTCCAGTGAATTATTGTAAGCAGACATTTGTAAAGGTCAGCATATCCTCTCCTGGAATATCTCTGCATGTATTTGTGTGTTTGGAATAATGATGAGCTTGACACTGTTTGTTTGTAAATGATTATTCTGTGCAGATGGTCATGCATGTCTCACCTGTTGATGGGGATGTGTTGAGCCTGCAGAAAGAGCCACTGGCTGCAGTAATGCAGGTACAGACGGGGAAACCACATTACACTGAACAGGAAAATGCTCAAACTGATCTGAGGCAGATGAGGACGTGGACGGCAGGACAAATCGAGCAGTGACGGGAGGAGACGCGCTGCCAGACGTGTTCTCTCGGCCGTCCCGCAACACACAGAGGCAAACCTGTGCAAACTGTGTCGATGAGATCTGGGGATGACACATATGATTCTATGAGCTTAAGCTGTGAACATATGAAGTGTCACTGCGGGTGAATATGAAAAAGAAAAACCATTTCCTATTCATTTAACATGTCTGATTGAAATCATTGCACATTTAGGTTTTGGGGAAAAATTGAGATCACATTATAATACAATGGTTATTTAAATGGTTATGTTTTAACCAAAAAAATGTTCTGTGATGGGTATGGTTAGGTGATAGAATATACAGTTTGTGCAGTATAAAAACCATTATGTCAATGGAAAGTCCCTATAAAACAAGAAAACCCAACATTTTGTCAGTTTTTAAGATTTTCAAAGTCTCATGCGCAACAAGGCTGCATTTACTTGATCAATAATACAGTAAAAACAGACATATTTTGAAATATTATTACAATTTGAAATAACCATTTTCTATTATAATACATAGAAAATGTAAATTATAATGTAATTTATTCCTGTGATGACAAATCTGAATTTTCAGAAGCCATTACTCCTGTCTTGAGTGTTACATGATCCTTCACAAATCATTCTAATATACCAATTTTCTGCTCAAGAATTATTATCAATGTTGAAATCATGATGCAATAAAAAGTTCTAAAGAACAGTATTTATTCAAAATTTTATAACACTAGGCTGTAAATGTCTTTTTTATGCAACATTTAATTTACTCTGTTCTTGCTGAATAAAAGTATTAATTTCTTTAAAAAACAAACAAACAAACAAAAAAAAAAACAAGCAATCACAGCTGACTAAAATATGAAAGATCACATCTACAATACTACATCTACACCAAAACACCTTTCTGTAAATCCACAACACTCTAGACAGAGTTAATGTGTCAGGGATGCTTCCCTGTCAAGCCGCATTACGCCACAGCGGCAAATAAATTCTGACTTGCATCCCCTCTCTAATGAACGTATCAATGATATATGAACAGATGTATTTTTAGCCGCCTGCGCAGACTGGCTTTTCAAGAGAGAATGTCTAATGCAATGTGAAATCTGTTATTGCCACAAAACTGATTTTTATTGCTATAGCTCCACTTCTTGAGGTTTCTTTTAAAGAAAGTGTGACGTCAGAGCATGTACTTGAAATGTGAGGTAGAAAAGAAGAATGTTACATTCATCTGTGTTGTTACATTCAGACTTTGTACTATTACTGTTGTTCACAGACAGGGTTAGTGATTTAAACAAACCTCTAATTACACTTTGGCTAGTAAATCATCCTGCAATGTTTGTGCTATGGACATAAGTGATCACAAATCATCTTGGTAAAAATCTATCTAAATAATCTAATTTTTGTCTGAATTACCAATGACTCAAAACAAATTGCACTCACTCTTCTCTAATATAGATTACAGGAAAACTTCAGAATTATTACAAGTAGTGTGAAGTGTGGTGTAGGTGCAGGCCATGACGTGTGTTGGCAGGAAAGACGGGCAGTGAGGTTGGATTGATTTATGGCCTAATGCCTGTGAGGCAAAGCACAGCAACCCAAAGAACTATCTGTGCCTTCAGTTACTGCTTCAAATCTGGAGTCACTTAAAAGTTGGACGTCTTTTTCTATTTGCAGAATTAAGTTATTTGTTTTCCCTTTTTCTGTTTTGGACTAAAGGCATTGTTTTGTAAACGTGCCAGAGCCACTTTTTACCCCCTCCATCAGGGAAGATTTTGAGTCACCCAAAGTGCTAAAGAGGTGATCGGAGTAAAAGATTGAAAGCAGAACTTATTTCAAAAAAGAAGACAGAAACGTTATGCTGACTTCTACAATAACCCGTTTTGGTCCGCATAAAGCATCATCACATGAATCCTTCATAAATAAACCAATCCCAAAATGCACTGCAACATATCTTAATGTATATAATTAATGTCAAATACGTCATACGATACAATCAAATGTCATATGTTCCTATTAGTTTGTTTTTTGCTTAATTGTTTTTTATAATATACTATTGTCAAAACTTATTGGAACTATGAAGTCTAGTCTCTTGTCCGCTTCACACAAGGAGCTCTATTTGTTAATATAGTGTTTCAAATAAGTCCATAGCAGGGACAGGATGAATTAGTCGACGGAGGGAAGAGCCAGGGAGGAAACGGAGGAGAGAGGAGCCAGAGAGTGACCAAGACCTGAGTTATGAAGAGGCAGACTCACAGCGGAATCTGATGGATTGAGGTAGAGCTGGAAAGGGTGACCCAGGCGGAGTTGAGGAAACCAAGACCCGGGCTGACAGCATAGACCTGGAGGGTCATGGTAGGGCCACAGGTTTGCAGGGCTGAGGTGGAGATGGGGGCTCGGCAAAATGGGATGGAGCCGGTGGGAGTGAAGAGGAGAGAGGAGCCAGAAATTGACCCAGACCCAAGCCATTAAGAGGCAGACTCACAGCAAAACCAATGGAGGGAGGAACCAGTGCCGTACCAGGAATCTGATGGAGTGAGGTGGAGCCAGGAAAGGGTGTAGACCCAGGCAGAGCCAATGAGACAAGATGAGCCAGGGAGGAAACGGAGGAGAGAAGAGCCAGAGAGTGACCAAATAACCGGGCTGACACCATCAGCCTGGAGGGCCATGGCACAGCCACAGGTTTGTGGGGCTAAAGTGGAAACGAGGGCTTGGCAGACTGGGGTGGAGCTGACGGGAGACAACAGTGGAGCAGAAAGGAAGGGGGAGCCTGGTGGAACCAAAGGTCCGGATGTCTATGGCGCAACCAGGGTGATGACTGACCAAGGCGAAGCCGGAGGGACAAGGTAGCCCAGCGCAGCCTGAAGGCTGACAGACTACGGTTGAGGCGAGGGAGATCGTCATCGTGAAACCGGGGGATCGTCACACTAGGGTGAAGCTGGTGACCAAGGGAGCCCAAAGAGTCGATGAAAGAGTCATCGGGGGGCTGAAGGGAGCCAGAGGAGGAAGGGCAGAGGAACTGAATGGCGTTGTCAGAGGAGGGAGTGGGAAGCTGGGCAGGACCAGCAGTGACAAAGGAGACTTGAGGCTGGGCGGGACAAATGGCAACAAAGGAGATAGGAGACTGGGTGGAACAAGTGAACCCTTTATATTATCCATGCTCGTACAGAGCAAATCTACATCAGGGGCAGGGGTAGGGGCAGGGCTATGGGCAGGATCCAGCTTCACTAAAATTCCCACTGTGTGGCATGAGTGTGGCTTCTAGCTCCGGGGTGAACTTCTCCATCCGTAGAGGGTCCTTGGCAGGCTTTGGCTCTGGTCTTGTGGTGGGCGCTGGCTCAAGTTCTGGGTCTGTGACCGGGGAATATGTGGTAAGGAGCTGGATGGGCTCAGAGTACATGACTGTGGTGAGGAGGAGAGGGGATGAACTAGGCAGGCGTTCCGAGATGGGTGGTGTCGCTGCGTTGACTGACTGCAACAGGATAACTAGGGGAGCTGGGGAGGCTACAATGAGGAAGAAGCCACTCAGCACAAAGAACTCCTTCACGTAGTCTTCCAGAGGGCAGCCATCTTGCAAGAGGTAGAGGAGAAGGTCTTCAGGGTGAGCGTGGGCTGCTGACCACGATGAATAAATACGTGCAGTTTCTTGCACAATTCTATGTTATGACCTCAAAACACTTGCCTTTCAGCTAGTGTTGGTTGCAGTAAGAGCAAGGGAGCGTAGAGGCAAGATCTAGCAGCAGAAAACTTATTTATTTGCAAAAGTAAAACAAAACTAATACACATAGGAGAACACAATCTAGAGAAAACCGCAAACCAACATAGCAATAGATTTATTAATAGATGTAAGAACGGACATGGAACTGAACTGAGCTGAACATGGCGTATGTATACAAAGACAAAATGAGAGAATTAACAAGGGGCAGATGGACACAATAGGTTGCTATAGTAACAAACAGACACACAATAGGAAACTAAGGAAGACATGAAATAAACATAGGAACCAGGTACATAGAACTAAGCCAAAAACCAAAATGAGAGCACCAAAAGAGATCATAATTAATGATTAAGTTACCATATTACATGATTTGCAAACTAATACATTTTGACATTTTCAATACATAACCAGTGCCATATGTGTGTCATTTTTAACGTAATAAACTTGCTTGGTAGTTTACCTGATACAGCACTGCACTTGCAATGTGAAACACTCGGTTATGAGTCCTGTAAAACACAAGTCACAACACTCCATAGAGAGTTCAACACCTTTTAGACGCAAGTTAAAATAACATGGTTGCTTCAGCAAATGCATTGCTATCTTACATTTGCTTTTGTCAATTCTTTCGGTAAGAATTAGGGTAGAGTTTACTGTAGTGGGTAGGTTAATTTTACCATCACAGTGAACATTTAATTTACAAACTGCTGTGTTTCATACAATGACCAATGTAAAAACATGTTGTTTCAGAGGAAACTGAACATGCTATTTAGCACAAGTCTCTGGACATTTAACTCTGAAAGTTCATGAGCCATGAAACATGCCACAAGCAACAATATGTGAAAATGTAATATGTAACCCACAGGTACTTTTTTTCATGACTCTGTTTAATAAACTTGCATCTGCAATGGAGAAATATATTGCTTATGTCACCTGAAAAGTGCAGCAAAAGCTACCTGGAGCAATGCATTTCAAGTTTTAGAGAAATGTATGATAAGTCACGTATATCCAATGAGCTTGCAGAATGTATGACCACATTACTACACAGATCTCATCAGAATTATTCTACTGGTAACCTTCTCCTGGATATTTGTCTATTTAATATCAATGTCAAATTCTGTAATATTTTATTGATTACTTACAAATTATTTTTATTTTGTTAAACCCTTTTCTAATATAAGCGACATCACAGCGACCTTTGATTCTTTTCATTTGATGCTTGTTTAGAGATCCATCCTAAAACTGCTCTGTATGAGTCTGATGTTTCTGTGTTCTAATTAAAGTATTAATACAGAAACGAACAGTGATCCAGCCCGAGAGAGAGACTATATTTTACCCCAGCTGAACTTAAAGTCAGTGGAGTGTGTAAGTGCTTCTGTCTGTATGTGTGATAGGTTGAAAAAAGCTGTGCATGGTGATTGATAGCATAGAATTAAGATGTGGTAAGGCCAAAGTGTATATATTAATAATTCTTCACACAAGGGTGAGTTTTACACAACTAATCCAAAGCAGATAACGTTCACTTTACAGTCAGCAGTGAGAAGCGCAGCTTTGATGTCAGTTGATCTAAAGCAATGCGTAAGTGAAGAGAGACAGCAGGGCTTTATTCTGAACGTTAAGAGTTATCATAGAGAGGAGCAATTCAGACATGTATGAACATTCAAACTTCATCTCAATATGCACAGCAAAATCTGTGGCTACACCTTTCATAATGAACTAGATATAACTTTGGAGTTGTCACATTAGTCGAGGCCTCAGCAGCATCAGTTAGACTCACGGTAACTTGATGCTTTAGTGTGCCAACAACGGGATGTGATGTAATCGAATTTAAATCTTAAAATGCCCCCAGCACATAATAAATAGTATAATAATCAATAATCATTGTGCTGTTTAAACCAACAGTCCCCAGATGCTGTTTAAACCAACAATCTCTTTTCCCACAAAGCCACAGATCATTTCAGCGCAATTTGGATATCTTTCTCTTTGGCCACTTGCATCCTGTTTTCCACAAATATTTTACAATACAATGTAGATTTATATCTTGCCTTGTTTTTCCATAATTATCTTCACATCTCAAGCTTTTATAAGAAAGCCCATTTCCCTGTTTCTGGCAGGGTGAGATGCACATAAACGTGTTTCATTGAGAAAAAGGCAGCAAGAGGAGATTCGGGGTGTAGTAAAAGAGAATTACTGCCGCAGAATTAGAATACGGCTCATAATTAGAATAGGAATTTTGCCACTGCCAAATTATCAGAATTATTTGCAGCTGAGAGCAGAGAGGAGATGGGAGCTGAGGTACTTTAACCTAATCGAAAGCAGAAAAAAATGTGTTCCACTTAATTAGCGGATCTCGTTTGACTAATAGCTAACCGCTCCTTTTTTAATGCAGTGAAGTTCCTACATATGAGAAAAGCGCTTGAGTCTCTAGTAAAAGAGAAACATGGAGTATGTGTGTTCTGCCAGTGTTCTGGCTCTTACATCCAAACACTCATCTACACCCCATGTACGTGAGGAAGCCGAGTTCAAGCCAGCGCAACATGTGTGTGTTTATAGGCTGGTTGCGTCTGTCAGTAGGGAATCTCACATGGTAATGCCCAGACCCACTGAGTCTAATAAACACAGTGGAAACATGAAGTCTATGAATGCACCTGGAATCCACTGAGAGCGATTATGAGCAGGTTATTCAGCAAAACCTAGGCATAAAGTTTCTTACTTTCATAGCACAAGTTCAATGCTTCCCATCGCAGCATTGGTGAATTTTAGCAGGAAATGAGTCATCAATTAATGTGATCTTGAATATCCACACAACTGAAAAAGGCAAATAAATAAACTACAGCAAGCCCAGAATCTGCAAATCGTCAGCCAATTCTTTCAACTAAAATCTATTTTGCATGCAACTAGGCCATAAACCTCACCCAAGATAAAATAAACACTGCAACCAAGAAATGATGTACAGTTTATGTATTTGGATTATCCTAACAAAAAACAGGCAAACATTTAAACTTGTAGTTAATTATAGTTACAAATACACCTACAGAAATACAGAAAATGAAAGTTGGCAAAATTATTCTCGCAGGTTTAAAACAAAAGACTGCCTTAAAACAGCCTTTTAACTTTTTACATGGCAATTTTTACATACTGCTACAAAATTTACATGAAACTGTACCCTACTAACTAGGGTTGTCACGGTTCAAACATTTTAGTACATATGACCAATACCAGGTGGTTCTCGGCACCAATTTTAGTACCAGAGTAAAAACCATGAATTAAGTACTTGTCTTGTCTGTTGGTTATTACTGTCATATTGGTGATCACAGTTTCCGAAAAACAATTAAATATGGTTGACAATCCATAAACTTTGCAGTGTGCTTAGCAGCATGAGAAACTTAAATAATAAAAATAAAGCAAGAAAAGCCTTTATAATCATTAAGGCTGTCAATTTCTAAATCACAAGCTCACTGAATTCTGCACTCACAAAAAATGCTGTCTTAAAAGGTTTGTTCACCCAAAAATAAATTTCTGTCATTAAGTACTTAAGTTGTTCCAAACCCGTAAGATCTTGTTTCATCTTCAGAACACACATTAAGATATTTTTCTTTTCTGAAATTCAAGAGGTTTTATTATCCCCCACAGAAAGCAACATAATTACCGTCATTCAAGATCCAGTATGGTATTAAAGTTATCGTGAAAATAGTCCATGTGACTACACTGGTTCAACCTAAATGTTATGAAGTGACGATAATACTTTTTGTGTGCAAAAACAAAACAAAAATAACAACTTTATTCAACAACTTATTCTCTACCCTGTCAGTCTCCTGCGCAGTTGACGCAGTGGAGCACTTCTGTGTTTACATCCGAAAGCTGGCTCAGTATTGGCTAGCTCCTGCTTCAGCATCACACGCATGTGTCATGGTACTCACATGAACAACGTCGGCAAATACGGAGCAAGTGTGACGTAAACACGGAAGCCTGCACTGTGTTCACAAGGGGTGAAAGGGTTCTCGGAAAAAAAACAAACAGAAGGTTCATCCCATATCTGATGATGCATACGCATCTTTAATATGGTTTGTTGAAAATACATTAAACAGACAGAAACGCTAATGTATTGCAGTGATTTTACCTTCGCCCATGCAAGGACGCTATGTAAAATAGAGATTGGTATTCACATCACCGCTGATGTTGTGATTTTTGGATCTCACATCACTTAAGGTGAGGTTATGAGCACATCAGGTAACCACTTCCCCCTACTCCTAGTTCAGGGCACCAGTCAATTTCTGTTACCTTGTCAGTATGTAAACACTCCCAACAGGAGGCTGTTCAATAATTTAGAATTAAAGTGGTCAGCTGATTTATTTGAAAGATTGGTGAGATTGCTAACTTGTAGAGCCTCTTCTGTATTATCAGCACAAGGAAGACACACATGTGTAATAAAATAAATTTTATTAACCAAAGAGAGACAAGAATAACTAACACAACTACTAAATGAATACCATGAATAATAAAGAAATAACGCGCATATGATACATAAAATACAAGTGATTAAGTTGGGTGTGGCTATGGAAGAGTTATGCTATCTTATGGAAAAATAAACTGTTTCTCTGAAAATGATAAGGTGGAGAACCTTATTATGCACCAAACAAATAAACAAAAGATTATTTGTGATTACCTAACATCAGCTATATTACATCTAATGTGAATTAGAAAATCATACACTGATAATATACAACAATGCCAAGGTCTCTGGAAAGAGGTTTGGTTAAGTGATATTTACATTCCACATGGTTGAGTCCGATGACGGTGACGTCTTCCACTAGTTGTGCTGGGTGACAATGCAGTGGGGAATCTGTTTCCACAGCCTTAAACATGAAGCTCTGTGGGATGCTGATCCCCTGGAGCACCGAAGGGTCCTTAACAATCTGGAACACGCAGACGAAGGTACCTTGGAGTTAAGGTTCGCTCTCCTGAGTTTAACCTTGTTACAAGTGTCACTGTGTGTCTTCTGCCTCTCTGGGCCAGACACTCAGAACTTTATCAATACGCTTGTCTCTCTTTCGGTCTCGCTGGACGAAAACCCTGAACGTATGTCTCTTTCCTCACAGGCTGAACGTGGTTATCTCTGTTGCCGCCTCACAAGCTGTAGATTCAGATTATGGATTCTGTTGTCTCTCTTGGCAAACCAGAGGCTCAGAATGTTAAGATTTATTTGTTAATGTCTCAGCTTCGCAAGCCAGGACTCAGAACTTGTTGATATGTTTGGCTCTCTTGGGGGGAGACCCAGAACCGGTGTATCTGTTGTGTCTCACTGGATGAACCAGAGAATCAGAACGAGGAGTGTCTGTTGAAAGGGTACCTTTATCCCTTTCCGATGAGGAGGAGATTACAATTTACCGCTTCTCCATTCCAGTGCTGTGATTGGCTGCTGGCCTCAGAGGGGACACACACAGTGTGGCCTACCCTTCTTTCCCCTATGGAACTCATTTGCATAAAACACAAAGATGGAAATCTTGAAAGTGTCTTTAAGATTTACCAAGGCATTTCTCACTTTTTAAACCACCACCAAAATACCTTTGGCAATATTTTAAACAAATGGAGATCAAACATGATGGAAAAAGATGAAAAAAAAACTTTCATGCATTCACTCATTTGTACATTAACAGTTGAATTGGTGTAAGATGTTGTACGTATAATACTTATTAATACTTACACTTAAGAATACTTATTTCTCTGAATAAGTATGAAATTAATTTGTGAAGTTTCAAGTTTCAAGGTTTCCAAACATATTTATGAAAGGATTGGGAGAGTCTTTGTGATCTCTCTTTGTTTCACCCATCGCTGCTGAGGTCCTGAGGAATTCTTATGGCAGTCACAGTTCAAACTAAGGAATTAGGCTCTAGATGGGTGAAGGGCAGAAACTGCATGTGGACCAATGAGAAGTCCTGTCCTTCCTGGGGTTAGTACCAGAGTTCTTCTTCTAACCCTCTAAGAGATGTCTGGCTATTATCCTAGCATCTTTATCTGATGGCGATGGACAGTTTGTTTGTGTTAGTCCACTAAGATCCAATTAAAATGTAGCAATCCTTTGCCCGCTGTTATGGACAGAGAGGGGCCCAGCCATAAAATGTGCTGTTACAGCATGTTTCTGTCGATGGATACGCATTCTGGCTTTGCCAGTCGTTTACGCATCACCAGGGTGTTGATAGAGCGCAAGTGCAGGTGAGACCTGAACAGCACACGTTATTATCTGTGTTTAAACTAAACTCATTTAAGCCTTGCCAATTTAAACAGGTGGAAGACGTGAAAGAGAACTTGTGTGAAGCACTGAGTGCACAGATATTGAGTTCTCGTTCAAGTCTTGCGAGTTCTTGTTCAAGTCTTCACACAAAAACTATGTCAACGTGTCCGTTTTGGCAAGTATCCTAGCAAACATAATGTGTTATGTCTTAAATGAACTCAAAAACTCGAGAAAGAACGTATGTGTACCATATCAGTGTACTGATCCATGCATTATGTCTTTAAGTGACAGTAGGCTGTTTGTATTTTTGATGTTAAAAACAAGGACATCAGTCATTGGTCTTGACTGAATAGCTTTTGTAACATAATAATGATTCATCTTTATTTAATTTACACACTCAAGATTATATGCAATGTTGTTTTACACTTGATTAGCTACTTTATTCAATTTCTGTAACTGAAAAATACTGTTATTATCCCTGATACCTGATAATCCTAAAAGCATTTTATTTGTATCTTTGCTGTACTGTATTTATTTGTGCTTTTGCTTGTCTTTATATCTGGTCATACAGTATGTATACAATGCAGGCATTTATTCATTACTTTTGTTTATTTATTTCAACATATCATGCTAACCTGTTAACTAAAGCCACTCAATGAGACCTAAACCAAACACACTGTAAATAAAGTGGGGAGAACAAGTATTTGATACACTGCCGATTTTGCAGGTTTGCCCACTTACAAAGCATGTAGAAGTCTGTAATTTTTATCATAGGTACTGTGAGTGGCAGAATCTAAAACAAAAATCCAGAAAATCACATTGTATTATTTTTAATTTGCATTTTATTGCATGACATAAGTACTTGATACATCAGAAAAGCAGAACTTAATATTTGGTATAGAAACCTGTGTTTGCAATTACAGAGATCATACGTAGTTCTTGACCAGGTTTGCACACACTTCAGCAGGGATTTTGGCTTACTCATACAGACCTTCTCCAGATCCTTCAGGTTTTGGGGCTGTCACTGGGCAATACAGACTTTGAGCTCCCTCCAAATATTTTCTATTGGGTTCAGGTCTGGAGACTGGCTAGGCCACTCCAGGACCTTGAGATGCTTCTTATGGAGTGTGTTTTTCCTGTGTGTTTCGGGTCGTTGTCATGCTGGAAGACCCAGCCACGACCCATCTTCAATGCTCTTACTAAGGGAAGGAGGTTGTTGGCCAAGATCTCACGATACATGGCCCCATCCATCCTCCCCTCAATACTGTGCAGTCGTCCTGTCCCCTTTGCAGAAAAGCATCCCCAAAGAGTGATGTTTCCACCTCCATGCTTCACGGTTGGGATGGTGCTCTTGGGGTTGTACTCATCCTTCTTCTTCCTCCAAACACGGTGAGTGGAGTTTAGAAAAGCTCTATTTTTCTCTCATCAGACCACATGACCTTCTCCCATTCCTCCTCTGGATCATCCAGATGGTCGTTGGCAAACTTCAGACGGGCCTGGACATGTGCTGGCTTGAGCAGGGGGACCTTGTGTGCGCTGCAGGATTTTAATCCATGACGGTGTAGTGTGTTACTAATGGTTTTCTTTGAGACTGTGGTCCCAGCTCTCTTCAGGTCATTGACCAGGTCCTGCCGTGTAGTTCTGGGCTGATCCCTCACCTTCCTCATGATGATTGATGCTCCACGAGGTGAGATCTTGCATGGTGCCCCAGACCGAGGGAGATTGACCGTCATCTTGAACTTCTTCCATTTTCTAATAATTGCGCCAACAGTTGTTGCCTTCTCACCAAGCTGCTTGCCTATTGTCCCGTAGCCCATCCCAGCCTTGTGCAGGTCTACAATTTTATCCATGATGTCCTTACACACTCTCTGGTCTTGGCCATTGTGGAGAGGTTGGAGTCTGTTTGATTGAGTGTGTGGACAGGTGTCTTTTATACAGGTAACAAGTTCAGACAGGTGCAGTTAATACAGGTAATGAGTGGAGAACAGTAGGGCTTCTTAAAGAAAAACTAACAAGTCTGTGACAGCCGGAATTCTTACTGGTTGGTAGGTGATCAAATACTTATGTCAGGCAATAAAATGCAAATTAATTATTTAAAACGCATACAATGTGATTTTCTGGATTTTGCTTTAGATTCCGTCACTCACAGTTGAAGAGTACCTATGATAAAAATTACAGACTTCTACATGCCTTGTAAGTGGGCAAACCTGCAAAATCGGCAGTGTATCAAATACTTGTTCTCCCCACTGTACATGATCTCTTTTTCAAACAGATCCATGTGCCCTTGCACATGAGAGCAGTCACCTAACAGAAGCCTCAACACAGATGCACAAGACAGGACAGGAAGGACATTCAGAGGGATGTCAGAATGCCACGAAGAAAAAAAAAAAGCTGCAGGTTTTGACCCACTATTCTCTGAATAAATCTGTACAGACTGCTGTCGCTGCAAATCCTGCTCCATAGTACAAAATCCAAACCCACCACGGCCCACAAGATCATCAGCAAACATTAAACAATTTCAGCACCAAGATTTTTTCACATATAGTGGCCACAAACATATTTGCATGCTTAGGGCACACTAAAAATGTTTGAATGTTAATGCAATAGAAAACATTAAAACAAGTGCCCACATTTCATGTTATTTTATAATGTTTATTAGACTTGAAGTGATAAAAAAATATACATACTATTCAAAATTAAGGGTGGAGAGTTCTAAGTAAAGTATACTAAATATGTCCAGTAACACTTTATTTTACAGTGTCATTGTTACATATGTTTTATGTAAATGCGATAGTAATAACTATAAATTATGCATAATTAGCAACTAACCCTAAACCAACCCAAATCCTAATCCTATCCCTATGTAGTTACTAAATATTACTCAGTACTTAAATGTATAATTAGTGTAACAAAGACACCTTAAAATAAATTGTAACCATATGTCCTTTAATCTGTAAGAAATGTGTAACTGTACATGTACTATGAAATGTATATCATTTATATATTTAGATTTTTTTTTCATCAAATTAAACAAATTAATCATTTTTAGAATGTTTGTATTAAAAGCCTTAGAGCAAAAAAAAAAAAAAAAAAAAAAAAAAAAAATTATGCCAGACTCAGAATATCACTGGGAAAACAAGTCATTAAAGCGTAATCATAAGTCTAATCATAAATAAAAAATCAAGCATCAGCTAAGAGAAACTTGTCACACTAGTCAATCATTATAGCCATTCAAGAGAAAAATGTTTAATTCTACAAACCCAGCAAAATTACAGACACAAACCTGAGCATGAGAAACTAAAGGACTGCATCACACCTAAACTGTCCTATGACAAGTGACAGCTCCATCACACTTTGCATCATGGGTAACTCAAACTGTGATAAAAATCTGCTGTCAACTAACCGCTTCATAGAGCCAGAGATATTCATTTATTTACACAGACAAGAAATACTACTTTAAAACTGTACTGCATGTTTATATTGGCACTAAATACATATACACCAAAACTTCTCTCTTTTGCAAAGCCCTATAGTGGAAACATGCTTCAGATACATGTTTATTTTTGGATACAATTTTAAGGAAAACAATTATATATTAATCTGAATTGTCTAGTTATTTATTAGTGCAGCAATCTCTTGAGACTTTCTGAACATGCTGTTGGAAGTCCATAAAAACACAACATTGACCATTCTGTCCATGGCCTTCTATTCAGTTGGACACCTCATTCTATGAAGTGCACTATGGGAAAATACACAACACAAACACACCATGATTCAGTCGCCCACCATATCACGACCGGTCAGCCGCTCTCAGGCCAACAGCTCGTCAGATTTGACAGCTCTGATTTCTGTGGAGTCAGAGGCCATCTATACAAACCTGGCCATGGAAGTCTAGCATGTGAGCGTGTGTGCGTGTGGAGTTTTGATGGTTCCCAGGAGCCTCTCAACACAGGAAAGGGCCCATCAGCCCCTGAGGTGACTCTACACACCTCCAGACAAAACTACCCACAGTATTACATCAGAATTGATTGACCTGTGACTCGAAGATGGAGGAACGTGGGATGTGAAACTTCAGGCATGCTCTTCTTACACATGGCTGCCTCGGCGCTCACAATGAACAGCCGTAAGATAATTACTCACAACTATAATTAGTACAAATACAAAAAATTAAAAAATACTTTTTTGTTGTTAAACAAATATCATTCCTGAGTTAAAGTAAAATGTTAAAGTCAATGCCACTGCAAATGCCATTTGCAACCGACTTTACTTTCATAATCTTTCCACCTGCAACAAACTAACCATAGAAAATCATGTTAAAATAAAGATTATTGGCTATTTAAAAGAACCCTAGTAAAAAGAAGAGCGCTTAAATGAATTGATTGTGCACATGTAGTGTGTTTCAAATCTAAAATTTATACAACAGCACTAAATAACAGGCAACTAAAGTGTAGGTAAAGAGAGTACACGTTCATGGCAGTTTCTTAAACGGTTAGTTCACCCAAAAAATTAAAATTCGGTCTCTTTCCCCACTATTGACAGAATTTTCTGCTTCCCTGCTAATAAAGAAATCAGCAATCCATGTTTTCACTATTATATGGTTATTACGCATCTTCTGCAGTAGTACAGAATCTCCGGATCGAAACACGGGTGAAAAAGATGCAGAAAAAAGCGATAAAAGCATTGCTTATGCACATGTAAAATAACATGATCATCAAACATTATACACCATATAAATCAAAACTAAATAACTTTACTTAATGAAATGTCAACCCAGGATGAAGCTCTGGGGGTGTCGCTGGAAGCAATCTACTCCATCTATGGTTCGATCATCGTTCGTTGACCCCGATCTGGACATGGTTTATTTTATTAACGCAATATTCTCATATTTGTGTTCAAAATGTTGCTTTTTTAATGAAACTTACCTACATTCAAGTGTTGATAAAAAAAGAATGCATGAAGCTATTTATGTTTAAACCAGATGGTGATATATTGTACTCAGATATTCATGCAGTAAAACATTCTGTGACCATGGAATTTTAGTGAAAAATTATCAAAAATGCTGACACTAGCTGGCAACTTTTATTAAAAAAAGTTGGCGGGGAAAGAGTTAAGTACACTTTAAAAAATATATACTTTCATATTTTATAATACTTTGAATGAGTACAATTATTTTGATGTGTTGACTCACAAACTTGATTATAATTTTAACTATTGTGTTATTCAACATTATACTTGAAGTTAACTTGAAGTATCTTTTCAATTAACTAAATTGCAAATTCATCTTTACAAAAGTGTAATTACAAATGTAAATTTTCGATAGAAATTACATTAAAGTATACATTAGTTTACCATAAATGTTTGTCAGTAGAATCAGCAGTACACTTTGACAATATTTCAAAGATACATAGAAGTAGATCACTATATAAGTCCACTTACGTGGCTAAAAAAAAAAAAAAAAAAAACTCTACAATTCAACTGCATATAATATAAATACAATTAATTCAAATTCAAATTCAATTAACATGCAGTCAAGTGCCGAAAACAAAATTTAATTCACAATTATGTTTTTTTTTTTTTTTTGTAATTATTTTGTATTAAAGGTATGCTAAACTTTACTTATTTTTTTACAAGGGAACAGGAGAGATAGCTGATGTGATCAACTGATTTAACAGAAAGTGACAGACATATTCAGCATGTATGTGGCCAATGAGAACTTACAGACAAATTAAAGAGAACAAAAAAAAAAAAAAAAGGGAACACAAACCATGAAGGAAGCCATTGTGAAAGGATGGAACGCAGTTTTGTGAAAGGAGATGGGAACAATTTTAGAGATTTTGGAAGCATTGCTCATCCTCAGGAGGAAACAGACCCTTTATCTTCCTCTTTTTAGGACAGGAAAAGTCACAGATATAATTGATATGAGATTTGGGGGGTATATTTCAATGTAATTAGAATCTTGATAATTGGGCTAATTAGATATAATTGTTGTGTGAGACTGAGTTTGATTAAAACAGGTTTCCCCAAAACGAGAAAAAAGGGTAAAATGTTTAGTTGACAGGATGACATTGGCGCAACATAAATATGCACAGTAATTAATGAACAAACACAAGGATGTAATGGAAATGAATCCTGGGAAACTTAAATACACACACGCAGATAATAAACATACACTCTCCCGCTCACTGAGACATGAATCTACGACAAGAGTTATCTGCAGAGAATCCGCAGAACAATTTCTCAAGGCAACATTCAAAGGAAAAAACAAAACAAAAACTTCTGTCACAGTATAAATAAGTCATTAACAATAACTGCCTCACTGTAGGCAGAGCCCTTACCAACATAAAACCAAGTGACCGACTTAATATAATCTACATCGCAATTGTCAAGAGTTTGGAGTAATTCATTTGATCAAAGCATTGTAAAAATCGGTATTATTGTAAAATATTATTCCAATTTAAAATAACTGAGAGAAATTAACACTTTTATTCAGCAATGATGCATTAAATTGATCAAACATATAATGTTACAAAAGATTTATATTTTTTTATTCATCAAAGAATTCTGAAAAATATGTATCATGATATCCACAAAAATATTAAGCAGCAAAAGCTGTTTATTGATAATAATAAGAAATATTATTAATAATTGAGTACCTAATAACAATTGAGCAGCAAATCAGCATATTTCTGAAGGATTATGTTTGCCATCAGAGTAATAAATTATATTTTAATATATATTTAAATAGAAACCAGTTATTTTGAAATGTAATAATATTCCACAACTTGCTGTGGAATCAAATAAATCAAATAAATGCCTTGCCTTGGTAAGCATAAGAGACTTCTTTCAAAAACATTAAAAATCATAACTATTTCAAACTTTTGACCTGTACATACTTCACACAACACATAGTGCAGCTCATATTAAGCAAAAAAAAGACTTAACAAGTGATTCCAGTAGAATGTTAGCATGTTGCTAAGCTAAGAATACAAATCTCTAAAAAGTACAAAAACACAACGCACACAATAAATATTTTGTAAAATGATTACTGTTTAATGAGACTGACTACTTACGTTTTAGTACTGAATTAAAAAAATATTTTTACAATCAACTTTGTTCACCATTGTGACATGACGCATTCTGGGATTGTTGTATGTGTGAAGGAAAACTGTGACAATGTATTAGATTTTGGCCAAACATCATCATATCATATTTTCTTGCGCCCAACAAGCATTTTTCCTTTAATTCACTTTTCTTCCCTATTGTGACGTATAGCCATGTGACATGGCCAAGACAGAAAAAAAAAAGAAAAAAGAAAAAATTGGGTGGGACTTGACTTTGTCCATCGGGAACTAATTGGATCGTTTTCCCATTTTGATTTAATGGTGACTTTAATTTTCTAAACTGTATCTCGGAAAAAAGACGACTGACAAACTAGCACATCAAATAAGGTGGAAGGACTTCAAAACTCTTTTTGTTATACTTTTTTCAACACTCTTTTCGTTCTGAAAGTCATTGAGTGCACTTATCAATACTTGCGCTTTGATGCATTTTGTTTGTTCTTTGAAATTGTAATGTGTGGTTTAAGGTTATTACTCTGGCAAAGGTGTTTGATATGTAAATCTGGGAGAGGATCAAATAAGGAGAATAATAGAAGTCAAAGAGAAAGAACAAGAGCAGCTCTGCCCATTCAGATAAACAGCTCTCTGAGCGATACCCAGCATCCCCTGTTCTCAGTTCACTGAAAACCACTAGCCTTGAGACATGCGTTTTTGTCTGTGCTGTTTAAAGTTGGGGTGGTCATGACTTTTTCACTGTGCCTAAACCAGATGTAAGCATTGTATTGCGCTTATAACCATATACAGGTATGTATATTGCAAAAATATTAACATTATAATATTAATGACAATGTATGAATATTAATACCACTTTATTTCCACTGTGTACACATATTCTTTTTACTCTTTGCCACATCCAGATTTTCCATTAATAGTCAAATAATTAAAATATGAAGTTTGGGAATAATGTAAAAAACAAAAAACAAACAACAACTACAACTACAACAAAAAAAAAACCTTCAAGTCTTTAGCTTCTTCAAATAGCACAGCAAACTCTGGTCATTCTCTCATATTACAGAATGAGGTGTATCCTGGGATATGTTTAAACAGTATTAAATTGTCCCTGGCTGGACATCTGACCTTCTTAATTATTCTGAAAATTTTCATTATTACAATTTTAGTTTTGTAAAATTAATAAATATGCACAATTATTCAAATTTATGTCAGGAATTCAAGAAAAAGAATAAATTATTTTTAACATCACCAGGAAAAATCAGTCAAATGTGTCCAAATACCTAAGTGCCACTGCACAAGTCATTACATGCATTACCCGTCTGGGCACTTCTCTGCCAATGTGTTAAATATCAACAAGCTAATACTCAAGTAATACTTTACAAATATAATAATAGAGATAAATATTGATTTTATTTACTAGCTGTCATGAAAAAACCCACATTTCATTATGTACAGTTTACTTAGCAATACAACATGCTCAACACTGTTTGTTTGGAGTTTTAGTCAGCACACATTGTACTTTCAGAGGTCATTCAAGCGGGCTGAGCACCAACTCATACGGATTTTCCATGCAAACAAATGGGACAGCAGTTATCAATAAACTGTGGCTGTGAACTGTCAACACCTCTGTCTGAGCCACACACATTTCACAGCAGAAAAAAAAAAAAAAAATCAGTCTCTGCTGATTCTCTAGATGGCAGTAATATGCCTCACTCATTCATATATCACATCAAAACCATACATGAATACAGCATATTATCAAGAGAGGGGGGTAGGGGTGGAGGTAAATCTGATCTATCATGCTCAGGTACATTCAGATGATTTTTCAAATTCAGTTTTGACTTTTAATCTCGCAAAATGAAACCCTTCACATGGTTCAAACATTTATAGCATGTCCTGGGGGGAAAAATAAGTTGTTTTAATTAATATAAATTATAAATTATAAATTTATTATAAATAAATTATATATATATATATATATATATATATATATATATATATATAAATATATAATACACACATATATATATATATATATATATATATATATATATATGTAAGTTATTATAGTTTTTTTTTTTATCATCTTACGGGACAGAAAAGTTCCCCTTATTGAAGAATCAACCGTGTACAAGCACCTACACACATCCATAAATATTTATACCTGATGGTGTAGGTGTAACAGAGTTTGCATCCAGAGAAATGAATAATTACACAAAGAGTTTTGTCTAAAATCAGTATGATCTCCACAGGATTTGGTTATGTGAGAACTACGAGAATTTTATAAAACGTAAATTTGTATTTCAAAACAATATGAAGAAGAAACAGTCGATTGAATTGTATTTCAGACTGCTTGCATACAAGACAGCGAGCCTAAACTGTGCCTTTCGATGTCTGGCATTACTTTTTGAAGTCCTTTATCGTGCTTTGGGTTAGTAGTTGTGCTCCAGCCCCTCTCTTCTCTGATGTGTGGCCTGAGTTTCATTTGATTTCCTCTCATACTTACAGCAGCACAGCTTCTGATCTTGTTTAATACTAGTCCAGCGGCAACAAATTACCAATTTTCAGAAATGAGCAGAGGTAGGCAGCTCTAAATCCTATAAAACGAGTAGCTCTTTCTTTCTTCTCAGAGAAATGTACAGCGTTGGCAATAATTCGGGCAAAATCAAAATAAAAACACACCTCAATTTTTCCCTCTGTGGATTTAGGCGAGCAGCTTTCATCGCAGGCACGTGCAGTGAAATTTAGGTAAGTGTTTTGTGAAATGCAATTTGACGAGGCCGTTTATAAGATTTGTTCGGTGCTGCTGTTTGTGTCGGTGTGTTTTCACTCCTGTTTTCTCATTAATATCAAATGCTGTAAGCCACAATAAAACGGAGAAAACACTCGTTCGTAGGCCTGCTTGTGCACTTTGCATCACCAGAGAAAAAGCAATTATCCACAGCACGAGATTTTATGTGTTGCCAATGTTAACGTTACCTTGATCCTTTCAATAAAAACACACATTGAGTTTGACAATAAAACGACATTCATATTGCGGACAGCGACATTCATATTGAGCCTCAAATAAATCATGCAAGTGGATTGTTAATATATGCACTGAGAAAAAGCTGCAGTATTATAGGGTTACGACTCAACAATATAACAATTTTCAAAAAATCTTGGAAAATTAGGTGGTGTGATTTATATATATAATCTCAGCATAAAATATGATATATTCAAAATATTAGGGTTGTATGTACTTCTTTATATATAGGCCTTTAATGTTTATCCACACATTGACACACAATGTTCAGCATAGCATACTACTGTAGTGTGTTCACT
The DNA here is from genome assembly GCA_038088235.1 of Zacco platypus. Taxonomy (NCBI): domain Eukaryota; kingdom Metazoa; phylum Chordata; class Actinopteri; order Cypriniformes; family Xenocyprididae; genus Zacco; species Zacco platypus. The sequence continues at coordinate 19,542,257 of CM076065.1, read as the reverse complement.
ACTTCCGCAGTATGTTGTGCCCAGCATATGCAAATTTTGTGGATGCACGAAATTGCCCAATGCCCTAACACATTTGCCAAAATAATGCCATACTGTTTTAACACTGTATTCCACAATATAATGCAACTAACTCAAACTTGCATTTTCATTGTGTCAAGACATAAAAAGGACACCATAAGGCACTACATTTTTTAATTATTATTTTCAAAATGGCAACTTAACCAAGTGCTGAATTAAACATCATGCAGGTCATGTGATGACAATCTGTTTGAAATGTTTTTCAAGGCATAATGCCTACTGTTCCACATGTGCAGTAAGCAGTAATTATGCTAGTATTCCATTCTGAACATAACTATAGACATGAAATTGGCCTTGAGAATCGACACTTACCGCACAGAGAAGGTGAACTGGTCCAGCTGATGTTTAGGCAGAGGTTTGAGCTCCTCACTGTTTCTCTCGATTATCTTCTTCTGCCTGCCGCTCTGATCGGAGAGACACATGTGCATGTCATTTGTAATCAGAGCAGGAAACAGTTGCAGTGATTTATCTTGGGAATACAATGATAGCAATACACTTCACCCTGACATCATCTCTCAAACACACACACACACACACACACAAAACAATCAGAACAGGAAACAAATGACATTCACATTACAGACAACATCTAATCAAAGTTGTGGCAAAGACAGAGATAGGATGAAAATGAAATGAAAAGAAAGACAGTATAATAAAGACATAAACATAAAATGATATGTTTAAAACAGCACACCTGGCACATGCAAACTACTGAAATCAACTAGTAATTTTTACTCATTAATAAAAAACACAGGTTATTTCAAAATGAAGGAATCATATTAATGCTGCCTCAAGGCATTCTGTCCACGTCTAACAACTAAATCAGTAAAATAAACAAATATATTTTTACTCATTTATTTTAGTCCGATTCTCTAACCATTAGGCAGTCGTGGCCCAATAGTTAGAGAGTCGGACTTGTAACCCAAAGGTTGCGAGTTCAGTTCTCAATACTGGCTGAAATGGTCCTCACTGCAGAACACGAGATCCGGATCCAACCTCTCCCTCTTTACATATCCCTAAACCTACCCATCTCTGCCCCCTGGATCTCGTGTTCTGCAGTGAGGGGTTACTGCAATCGCTCCCCTGGTGCCACAGTAAAAATGGCTGCCCACTGCTCCGGGTGTGTGTTCACTCACTACTCCTAATGTGTCTGCACTAATTGGATGGGTTAAATGAATAGGACAAATTCCAATTATGGGTTACCATACTTGGCCTTCACGTCACTTTCACGTTGCTAAATTTAAAAAATGAATAAATCCAAGATGGTGACAGACACTGGAAAAATTGTTATTACCTATATGTAAATATTTCAATAAATTCTGAAAAATAATAGAGTAATTGTGTTGTTAGCTTAGCAACATGCTAACGATAAACTATTAGGTTGAGTCAAGTCTCCCATGAGTTTCTGCCTATGTAGAGTTTTCCTAATTGGACATTTATGAGGTTCCATGTCACTTAAGAGGTAGTTAACTCTCTGGGTTGTGGAACATGCATGGCTTTTGTGTAGACTTTGGAAAGCATTTCATATAATTTATATCATTTATCAAGGGCTGCATTACGGTCACAATCACTGAATACAATTAAATCAAATCACTATATTCACATAATAAATGTAAAAAATGAACTGGCAACTAACAAGATCTTCTCTAAAGATGGGTATAAGAATTCATTCAACAACACAATCTGCCACAGAACATCTCCAGACTGGCCTGATGAAAATCCGAGGAGGAAAATATTAAAGTGCCGGGAAGTCTTTTTTTTTTTTTAACCACACAAAATCTCCCCACTATTTAGAAGGTGTCAGGTTTTTCCGTGAGTCAGGGGAACTAGCTAATCAGAAACTCTCAGAATCTCTGCCTGTCAATCATTTTGTGCATGTGATTTTGCTGATGTGCTTTTGGAGGGTGGGATTTGAGAAACATGTGGTTAGAATTAGAAAAATAGCAGTACCAAACGGTTGAAATCACTTAAAGCACAGTAGAGTCATATGCAATAAAAAGGAAATTAGATATAAAATAAATACAAGTTAAAATAGATATGTTGGACCCAGCTATATATTTAAAACATCAGTTGTGACGGATAACAACCAGCTACAGAATTAGCCAGCTGTCCTCTCATAATGAGCCACACTCGTGGCTTTTAAATCAACAATAAAATCAACACCACTTAATACATTTCAACCGAAAACCCAACTGGGTCAGCAGGTTATTAAATTCTGTAACTGCATTCTGAACCTTCCAGCACTAGGGCCATAACCACCATAGACATCAAAGGTCACGTCCCTCCCAATAATCAGATATGGCCAAATTGTCCCCCCAGTAAATGATATTTGTGATGCTTCACTCCATTAAGCACCGCTCAACAGAAAACAGAGGTGTACATTCTTAAAGTAGTAAAATCATGTATATGCATTTAAAAATAGATTACAAACTTTTTGAATAATGTCAAACATATTCAAATTCTAATTTTAGTTATCTTTCAGGACATTTACTTAACATCACTGGGTGGGACCAAATCTTCCCCAGATATACTGAGTAATAGAGACTCAGCAGTACTAAAGCACTAGAGTTTGGCAATATAATGATTCTTTACAGTCCCTCTAAAACAGCACTATTCACTCAGAAACAAGGGTAGATAGGACAAAACAAGGCAAAAATGGCGGTCTAATTCTGATAGACCCCACAGAGCTTGAGCATAAAGCAGGGTATTATAGCAGTCTTGTCACAAAAGGAGTCATTTTGAGCTGTAACAGAGAAGAACACTAGGTGCTAGGGGTGTGACGAGACCCCTATCCCACGAGACGAGACGAGACACGAGATTGGGTTCACGAGACAAGATTTTTATAGTATTTTTAAGAAATCCTCAATAATGAAACGTATGAAGGGAAAATAGTCTTTTATTCAACGGAAAATCATAAAATGCAAAAATGTTGGTGCGTTTTGAAATCAACTTGTAATGCATGTCATTTTACTTCTATTTTAATGAATTATTTGCAGTAAAACAACATGCAAACACTGCTAAATGTTTTGCCACAAAATCAACCAATTGTTTTCTGTCCTGTATAATTTCACATGAGAAATCTCACTGAACTTCTTTCTACAGATTGAACATAAATTAAACAGTATAAATAAAATAAACATATAAATAAAAAATTCAAATAACACTTTAAGTGTCACTTTAACTGCAGTACAAAGTTGACCATTTCCCAGTCACTATTGATTGTGTGGCTGTAACTGTTATATAGCTCTGCGTACACCGAGAAGTCCAACCGTTAGCAGTGATAGCGATGCGTTCGGGAGCTCGCGCTTCTGTAGCGTCTGTCGTTACTATGCAATCATGAACTGTGCTCTCCAAAACCATGAGGAAGGCGCGCCTGGAAAAAACGAGCGCGCCGCACCGCATGCGTGTCGCTTCCATTTTGCGCAAATGAAAATGCGCGCGATATGTGAACGGCCCCTAAGCGTCTGTACAACCTTTGCCGAGGTGTACAGCATAGTTTTCTTACAATGTTTACATATTGTTTGTGTCTTGTGTGTTATTCTTTCACCGTTTATTATTTCTACTGGAAAACTAAAATGTTTCCATACAAACGATTTGAAAGTGGCGGGGGCATCTTCAATAATAATTTCACCCTCACACTGATAGCACGACGAGACAACTTTTCACCTCGATCTCGTGGCACGAGATCTCGTCACACCCCTACTAGGTGCTAATATTGTTTGTTAGTCTGGTATTCAGTCTAGTGCACTAGGCTCTTAGGTCGACTCAAACACGCAGCCGCAGCATAGATACTGCCTGCATCTACATGTCAATGAGTTCCCCCATATGAAAGATCATTGTCAAAGTATATATGTCACTATGTTGAATTTAATGGCTTTCAGGTTTAGGCAGGTATGACATTATTCACGTCATCACTATACAGTCTTGGCCAAAAGTTTCGAGAATTACGTAAATATTAGTTTTCACAAAGTTTGTTGCTTTTTTTTTAAACTGCTTTTAGATCTTTGTTTCAGTTGTTTCTGTGATGTACTGAAATATAATTACAAGCACTTCATACGTTTCAAAGGCTTTTATTGACAATTACATGACATTTATGCAAAGAGTCAGTATTTGCAGTGTTGGCCGTTCTTTTTCAGGACCTCTGCAATTCGACTGGGTATGCTCTCAATCAACTTCTGGGCCAAATCTTGACTAATAGCAACCCATTCTTTCATAATCACTTCTTGGAGTTTGTCAGAATTAGTGGGTTTTTGTTTGTCCACCCGCCTGTGGAGGATTGACCACAAGTTCTCAATGGGATTAAGATCTGGGGAGTTTCCAGGCCATGGACCCAAAATTTCAACGTTCTGGTCCCCGAGCCACTTAGTTATCACTTTTGCCTTATGGCACGGTGCTCCATCGTGCTGGAAAATGCATTGTTCTTCACCAAACTGTTGTTGGATTGTTGGAAGAAGTTGCTGTTGGAGGGTGTTTTGGTACCATTCTTTATTCATGGCTGTGTTTTTGGGCAGAATTGTGAGTGAGCCCACTTCCTTGGATGAGAAGCAACCCCACACATGAATGGTCTCAGGATGCTTTACTGTTGGCATGACACAGGACTGATGGTAGCGCTCACCTTTTCTTCTCCTGACAAGCCTTTTTCCAGATGCCCCAAACAATCGGAAAGGGGCTTCATCGGAGAATATGACTTTGCCCCAGTCCTCAGCAGTCCATTCACGATACTTTCTGCAGAAGATCAATCTGTCCCTGATGTTTTTTTTGCAGAGAAGTGGCTTCTTTGCTGCCCTTCTTGACACCAGGCCATCTTCCAAAAGTCTTCGCCTCACTGTGCGTGCAGATGCCCTTACACCTGCCTGCTGCCATTCCTGAGCAAGCTCTGCACTGCTGGCACTCCGATCCCGCAGCTGAATCCTCTTTAGGAGACGATCCTGGCACTTGCTGGACTTTCTTGGATGCCCTGAAGCCTTCTTTACAAGAATTGAACCTCTTTCCTTGAAGTTGCTGATGATCCTATAAATTGTTGAATTAGGTGCATTCTTAGTAGCCACAATATCCTTGCCTGTGAAGCCATTTTTATGCAACGCAATGATGGCTGCACGGGTTTCTTTGCAGGTCACCATGGTTAACAATGGAAGAACAATGATTTCAAGCATCACCCTCCTTTTAACATGTCAAGTCTGCCATTCTAACCCAATCAGCCTGACATAATGATCTCCAGCCTTGTGCTCGTCAACATTCTCACCTGAGTTAACAAGATGATTACTGAAATGATCTCAGCAGGTCCTTTAATGACAGCAATGAAATGCAGTGGAAAGGTTTTTTTGGGATTAAGTTAATTTTCATGGCAAAGAAGGACTATGCAATTCATCTGATCACTCTTCATAACATTCTGGAGTATATGCAAATTGCTATTATAAAAACTTAAGCAGCAACTTTTCCAATTTCCAATATTTATGTAATTCTCAAAACTTTTGGCCACGACTGTACTGGTGAAGACTGGCTGACTTTGATAATAAGAGAAGTCAAAAACAGGCTGGAATACAAATTTTACATAAATAGTAAAATGTGTTCCAGGAAAAGTATTTATGGAATATCCTCTTGAAATTAAATACTTTAATCTATGCCTTTCAATTGACGAGTTGTTTATTATACAAAATGATAACAAAGCTGACAATTTAAGTTCATCCCCTCTGGATAAAATTTTCATTAACTTGAAGAGTTCACTTCTTGAAAGGATGACATTGTCATTATAACAAAGTTTATTATTTATTATGCAATAGTTATTTTAAAGCAGTAGTCGACAGGAATATATTATTTTTTTCTTTGTTACTGTACTTTATCATGTTTTTCATCTGTACATCATCTTTATTATTTTTATTTTGGGAAACTTTTACTTTTTCTCCACTACATTTCATGAAAACATGTCATTCATTGTAATTTTGAACTGAAGAAATGGTCACCTGCTCAGAAATGCGATAGTCTCAGATTTGTGAACGAGCAGATTCTTTTCTATTAACCTGTTAAATTGGTTTGCAAATCACTCTCAAATCAATTCATTTGTGAATTGGACCAGTCCGATTGCATCTGCTCTTGAATAAACAACTAACTGATTCAAATGATCTGGCCAGAGAAAGTCTCCAGCTAAGAAGACTAACTCAAAATGAACCAAGAATGGGAGATACTTGGAGCTTGAGTGCGTGTGCGACTGATGGCGCGAAAAGTTTATATTTAGGCCATAACTGACAGTTGTTTGTTAACTAAATCAGCTGTAAAAGGGTGAGTTGTTTAAGCCAATTGTATAAAACGCTTGAATGCGAAGTGCACATGTTCACATTTATTAATGTCTAAATGGGGTATGTTTAGGTAAAAACTAAACATAACTCTTCCCTAATTGGGATCTCTAGCACAATCACCTTCAAGTGTAAACTAAACGAGCTGGACATTAGCATGTGAGATTCTGCAGCCTGCAAAGCGGGCATAAAATGAGGAGGGCATTTAACAAAGCGTGCTTTCATTCGCACTTCAAGCTTTCGTTTCGGAGCCAAGCATTTCACATGATTCTGCTCTGCAATCATCATTGTAGTCTGTACAACGAACCAGGCAAAACATGCCAAAATCTGCCTCAAAAGGGAGCAGCTCTTCCCCCGGAGGATGGCCCAGTGGTGAATTTTTTTGATATAAATTTCTGTTTCACTGCTGGCTTCATGGCTAGTGGTACCCAAATTCTTAGTAAAGATCAGTTTTCTCTCTCTCTGGGTACCAAGAGGGTGTGGATGGCAGTGTGATGCTATGCCTTGCAACTCTCATCCCCCTCTTCCAATTCCACTAGGCAATAATGTGAAAATGTGCTTCCTTCTCATGCACCCTCTGCCAACTTGTGAAGCCAGGGAAGTGTTGCATTGCACACTCGGCCCCCACTCCGGAACGCTGTGCCTTCCAGGCTGGCGCCCTGTGTTCCACCATGTTGCCCCAATCCGGGTAAGTCGGTAGACCCTCTGACCTTGATTACACAGTGTCCGGGTGCCTGGTTAGCGCTTTCCAGCCCTTCTCTCTGGCTTATTCAGACTATAAGACTCGGCTATGCGATTCAGTTTGCCCAGTGTCCACCAGGTTCGTGCTCTTAGCCTTTGGGTCGAGGTTGCAGTCCTACTGGAGAAGAACATGTTGCAGCCGGTCCCTCCAGCCAATATGAAGTCAACGTTTTACCGCCCTTACTTCATTGTACCCAAGAAAGGCTATGTGTTACAACCGATCCTGAACTTATGCATTATGAATTGGGCCCTTCACAAGCTCCCGATCAAAATAGATGCAGAGAAGCATTTAACCCCAAGACTGGTTTGCAGTAATCAACCTGAAGGATGCATCCATTCATGTCTCAATTCTCCCACAACATGGAGAATCATGTCATATCAGTGCAAAGTCCTCCCATTCAGTTGTCCCTGTCTCCTCATGGAAATGGCCCTTGTTCCTATGAGGGGACATGGATTCTTAACTATCTTGATGACTGGCTCATATTGGCCCACTCACAAGAGCAGTTGTGCAGGTACCTTGTGCTCCAGTACATCAGCCATCTGGGACTAGGGGTTAACTTGGAAAACAGCAAACACTCCCCCATGCAGAGGATCTCTTTTCCCAGTATGGAGTTAGACTCGGTCAACCTGACAGCATGTCTCACAATCGAACGTGCTTAGTTGGTGCTGAACTGCCTGAAGTCATTCAAGGGCAGGAGAGTGGTTCTACTCAAAAATTTTCAGAGGCTCCTGAGGCATATGGCATCTGCACTCATGCTGCTCGGGTTGCTTTATATGAGATTGCTTCAGCACTGGCTTCATGGCTGAGTCCGAAGATGGGCATGGCAACACGGCATATACCGGATGACAGTCACCCGGGCCATGTCAATGCAGCATGCACCAGTTGACAGTCACCCCGGTCTGTCGCCAAATCTTCAGCCTACGGTCAGACCTTGAGTTTCTACAGACAGGAGTTTCCCTAGAACAAGGGTCCAGGCATGTCGTTGTCTCAACAGATGCTCCACCACCGGCTGGGGTGCCATGTGCAACGGGCATGCAGCATTGGGCTCCTGGACAAGACCTTGACTGCACTGGCACATCAATTGCTTCGAGTTGCTAGCAGAATGGCTTGCTCTGTGCTACTTTTCAGGCCAAGCACGTGCTGGTCTGGAAGGACAACACTGCAGCCGTTTGCATACATCAACCATCAGGATGGTCTTAGATCTCATTGCATGTCGTAAATCACCCTCACATCTCCTCCTTTGGAGTAAGAAGCATCTGAATTCGCTTGGCGCAGTTCACATTCCGGTCGAGCTCAACCGTACAGCCGACAAGCTCTCATGACAGCCCATACTTTCGCGAGAATGGCAACTCCACCCCCAGACGGTCCAGCTGACCTCAGGCCATGCAAGTATGCGTTTCCCCAGTGAGACTTCTCACACAATCACTATGCAAGGTCAGGGAGGACAAGGAGCAGATCTTGCTAGTTGCGACATTCTAGCCCAAATAGACCCAGTTCCTTGTGACAGCACCTGCCTGGTGGGATTCCTCTGAGGAAGGACCTGCTTTCTCAGAGACGGGGAACCCTATGGAATCTGTGGATTTTGGATGGGACATGGATGACTTAGGTGATAGAGACTATCACTTCGCTAAGAGTGCCCTCTAAGAGGTGCACATATGCTCCCTCCACCCTGAAAGTGTATGTTGCTGGTAACACTGCACATCACAATGTCTGTGGGAAAGCCCAACCTAATCATCAGGTTCCTGAGGGGCGCAAGTAGGTTAAGTACTCGCCAAAAGTATCCAGTAATGCTGGAGACAGCAACCGTTTCCGAAAGGAGGGAATGGAGACGTTACGTCCAGTCGCCACAATTGCTGTACCACTGCTGAATAGCCATGACACACAGTCCTGGCTCCTCAGCGTAAAACTTACAGTGCTAATACAAGCGTGCTTCCTTATATGGAACGTGCAATGCAAATCTTACAAACCAATGTCTGTTTAGGGCTCATTTAGTGTACACTCAAAGGTGAATGGGCTCTCAGGCGAGATCCCAATTTTAAAAATTCAAATTGAAAATTCATAATAATTTATAATGATGTTAAACTGACCTGTAACCTATTTAATCTCTATCGGAGTGTCTACTACATTATAGTCCCTCCCCCCAGATGTTTTTGAGCAATAGGATGGAGTATGTAAAATAGCAATATAAACATTCTTTAATCAGTTCTTTTTACTTTTAATATTTAAGTGCATTAAAAAAAACAAATACTTTGTACTTTTACTTACATGAAATTGAAAAGGAGTACTTAATATTTTTACTGTAGTAATATTTTATTAGAATATCTGTTTTTACTCAAGTAATGCTTTACTGCTTTAAAGAGGAGATGAAAAATGGTAAAAGCAAGTTGACATGCCTGACGACACAAAATATTAATACATTAATGATACATTATGCAAACTAAAATTTAAATAAATATTTAGACAAAAATGCACACAAATGATGCCAGTTTTGTGTTGATCATGACACAGACGAGGATAATTTCAAATACAATGTGCACATCAATTCCTGTAATTAATCTACAGATGCATGTAAACAGGAATGAGTTTAAAAGTTCCTGGCACCTCATGACAAAAATAACAACACAAAGACAAAAAGTGGCATGAGAGAACACACAATGCATGGCCATGCAATATAAGACAGCAGCACTAGATCATCACTGAGAAGTCATTCTGCAATTACCACTTCAAAGTGTGCAAGGTAAAGCCACAGCTTTGATTCATTTAGCTTAAGTCCTGTGGAGCACGGGAAAAGGCATGTTGGGAGTGGTTTGAGAGAGAGAGAGAGAGAGAGAGAGAGAGAGAGAGAGATGGGCTGGCACTGCTGATTTCACAGAATCTGAGCTGTTTTGGCTTGTCGAGCACATCAAAACTAGCTTTGAAGAATGAAAAATACCTGTTAGTGTGAAATGTATTTTGACAAATGTCAGATAATAAGGGGAGTATAAGGAGGCAAGAGGGAGGAGCAGCAGGAGCGTCATGCGCAATATTTATTTTATTTTTTATTTTTGAGGGGGCACCAGTAGAGGTCCTGGCTCACTTGGTGCCTTCAGCTAGATAAGACATGACTAAAAGAAAAAAATAATAATAATAATAAAAATAATAATAAAAAAAAAAAAAACATTTAACAATTACAAAAGATAAATCGTGTGTGTGTGAGAATTATACTATAGTATATTAATTACGTCATACTAGTTAGTAATTTTTTTTTGTTTGTTTGTTTCATGAGATTCCATGGATATAGAAAATTTTCTTTGTCTCCAGTATACATACTATGCCAAAAATAATATGGTAGTACAGTAGAATGAATCAAACACTTATTAGCAATTTATAATAATTTTTTTTTATTTTTTATTAACAAATAATAGTTCTTTCTTTTTTTTGCACTCTAAGTCTACTCGACTTATAAATGTTAGGGGGCACACATCCTGAGTTTGAATGGCCATAATGCCTCTAAGGAGAAGTGAGAAAGATGGTCCATGTTCAAGGTTAGAATGTCTCCTCAGACACAAAGTTACCTTGCTATGAATTCTGGCCTTAGTTTTCTCAGCGACGAGTTGGTTTGTCTGGTTGCTGTGCTCAGAGGCTGACACAGCTCCAGTGGGGCTTTTACCTGCAATGACATTACAAATGTCCCTTTATTCTTGTAAGCCAGAATAAAATGTATTGTTTACGATTTATGGTTTGATTAATTAAACAAGGATTGCATAATCTAATACTTTAGCTCACAAAGGAATAAAAAAAAAGAAAAAGACAGTGAAAAAACTTCATATGGTACACCTTTGACACAAGTTTAAATAAAATAATGAAATAACAATAAAAGAAGCAAATTTAAATGCTTAATTTGAGATTCTTTTTCTAAATTCTGAAATAAGTGAAAACAAAAGGATATAAATGATACATAAAGCAGAAAGATGATAAGAACAATAAATGTCTGTAGACGTTCAACAACATAAACGAAATGTACAGCTAAAGAAAAAGTGATGAAACTTTCTCTTCAAACGTATTCTGTTCTTCCTCTCTCACACACAGATCATCAACATCTCTGAGCCCAACCTCTCCTTTTTTCATTGCTCTAATGCACACAATTAGACATGATGAAAAATCGAAAAAAAATTAAATTTAGTTGTAATACATTTTGCCATTCTTCCTTCCTTTGGAAAATTACTTTTGAAGTGTTTTCTCTCGCTCTCCGTCTGTAATTTAAATGGTAAGCTGCCAGATGTGTGTCTCATGCTTGAAGTGCAGGAGCTTTGCATTATTTAGCATATTAACATTCACAGAATTTAAAAAGAGGGTTCCTGCATTGCCTGGAGCTTCCAATTAAGTAAACCTTAGCTTGATACATGTAAAAATTTTACCATGAGAAACTTTTTCATTGCGTTTTTCTCCTCGCCTCAGCCAGTCACATCTATATAATAAATATGGAAACTTCCCAGATGATATAATTTTTCTCTTGCTGCGGGATTAAATATATCAGTAATAATAACTTTTAAATATACGCAACATATCAGGAAGGCTTCAGAAGACTCAAATAGATTTTAATAGGAGCATTCAGGGCTGGTATGTCCTCTGTGCTGTTTTTGAACTGATATTACTCTTAATCTGAACGCAAATGTAGGTTTTAATTACAAGTTTTTCTAGTAAACATTTGAGATGCCTACAGGTAAAAGCATTACATCTGCCCTATCTTAACATAAATATGGGTTGTTATTTCATCATAATGAATGCATGATCATGTTCAGTTGGATGGCTTACCTCTGATGCGCCGTCTTTTCACTGTAGTGACAAGCCTTAAAAAATGCCATATGAAACGGATACAAATTATAGGCATTTTCTATTGCTGAAGCAAAAAGTGTGGGAAGGGAAATTTGTCTTCTACGGAAGACGTGTCAGTCTGTTTTCTCTTGGAAGAGACAGTTAATGACCCACGAAACCATATGGAGTTATATTTTAAAAAAGGTTTATTCAAAACCTTCAAGTTATGAGACCAACCCCAGTGACTCGCTGGCATTCAACATCGGTGTGTTCGATTCATAATGGTTTTGTAATAATTTTTTCACATGGTTGCTTCCAACAGTTCATTCCAATGTACCAGGGGAGTTAATAGCCTATTTTCTTTTCAATGCTTAAACTTTCTGCCTTGTATTATTATTTTGTCCAAAATGTTGCTCATTAAAGAGTTTGGATTGCACTAGTGCATTAATCAGTTTGGACAATGATGTTACATCTCCAAGGTAAAAGGTAACCAATACAATTGCTGACAACTATGCAAAAGTTTAGCACCATACAACAATCTATAGCTTTTTACAGGTATTATATCACTTAAATCAAGTATAGAATGTAACAATTTGCAATTAATTAAAACAATGATACTTTAGACATGCAGCACCAGAAAAAAAAGATACTGACACAATAATAAAGATATTAGCCTTACATAAACTGAAGACCCCTGTCTCTGCCGTGTGCAGTGCATGAAATTTTTCTAAGCTTTTGCCTGTTCCGATCTACGGCCTGCAGCAATGTGGAGCAAAAGCCTGCCCTCCACCTCTGTTCTGTGTCCAGAGACTGTAATCCCTGTCAGCAGAGCATTCTGCCTGCCTTTGCGCCACGATCATGCATGTTTTAATGGGCCAGCCAACACAACTTTGCAACTTTGCCTTTAATTATCCTTCCTCCAGCCTGATGCTCAGATGGTGTCGGGTCTGAATTAGCGCAGCGTTGACAGCTGTAGGCTATGTCCATGAACTTGGAGTGCTGCAGCCACAACCCACGTTCTCCCAGGGTGAACAACAGAGGCTTGTTATCCACTGCTTACCATGAACGCAGAGAGAGTAGGAACCGGGCCTGAAGGGTTGGGTGACCGACGGGGACCTGTGCACTCACCTAGGTTTCTAATTGCCCTGGTGTCGGTTCCAGAGTTGGCGAAAATCAAAAGTCAGTGAATTATTGATTACCCATGAGCATAATCCATGATTCTCATAATTACCCAATGTAATATCATATTAATCAAAACAAAGTGATACAAAACAGAACATATTTTTAAATAAATATGAACAATTACATTTGTTAATACTATATGTAGGGATTTTTAAAAATCATTGCTCTAACAAGGAGCAACTTATATTGCTTATATTATTATATTATATTATATTATATTATATTATATTATTCCATGACTGTGGACATCCTGTGAGGGGTTTTTTTTTTCTTCAAATATTTGAAGATTAGCAAATATCTGCACAATTACAATGATATCATGTTTAAAAAATTTGCATTATACAAGGCTTGTCACTTCAAAGCAGTTTGTTTTTCTTCACATAAGCTAAGCAGCCTTTGGGAATGTCTGTCCGACTCCATCACACTCACCACATGAGGCTACATTTTCTCATCTGCTAAAAAACAAGTTTGATGTAAGCAAGGTTAATTCATCCATTTAAATATGGGCAGTGGTAAATTAATTGGGGTAAGAATGCAGTGTGATTTAGTGAGTGTGATCCTGTATTAGGGTTATCCGCTGTGACCGGGACTGGCCCCTCAGCGACAACGATATAAAAGAGCACGGCTGTGTTCCAGAAACACTCTAAGAGAAAATCTTGGAAATTGTCAATGTGCTGAAGGGCCCAGTGTGGAATGATGCATTTACTTAAGGGGCAGGATACAATCAAACATAGCTTCCAAAATCCCAGCCCACTGCATGAAGTTACAAATCCACTAAGGGTGATCAGAGCAGAAAGGCCTAATTTAATTAGTCATTTGAATTCAAACAGACCTAGTGTAACCGGATCGTTCACTTAATGTGAAAGGTCAGTTAACACATAATGCCTGCAGCTATGTCATATGTTGCAATGAAGACAGAATTCTCCGCGGTTTTAAATGAGGTAATATATATATATATATATATATATATATATATATATATATATATATATATACATATACATATTAGTTGTCAGTGCTGCTATTTGACATGTCTGAGCATTACAAAAATACCCAAGGATGACAAGGAATATACCTGTATCCTTACTGGATTTTTGAAGAGGAAAGGTCTTGAATGGACTGACATAACTACATAGGGTTTAATATTAATATTATTATTATCATCATGCATATCTCAGTACACAAAGACATTTCTGAAAAGCATCGTTGAGGAAGGTCCATTAAAACCATCTTACTACAGTTAAGCAATCCTTAAAAAAAGTTAAATATATAGATACATAATATATACATATACATTATATTTCATTACTTTTGGATAGTTACTCAACACTGGAGAAAAGGCACGTGATAAAACACGTTGGAGCCAAAGTTGGATGTTCTCTATTTGCACTTTTTCCTCACTGAATTTGATTTTCATTTCAGAGTAATGCAAGGTTGTCAGCCCAATCCCACTCTCTCGTTTGATGGGAATCCTCCATCTGAATATCATAAGAGTGTGTAGCAGTAATGCAACCTGAACTGATCCTTATGCTAACGTCATCTCTGCTCAGCGGTTTGACGCTGTGATGTCCAGTGAGGGACACCTTTTGATCACTTATTCGAGTCAGATTGAGTTTACCTCTGTTTGTCTGTGAACCTGCTTCTTTTTCATCCTATTCTTTCCTTCCTCCTTTTTTGGCATATATAGTAAGTGGAACACAACTCTCCCAGAGTGCCATAGCATGGGGACACTTCCCATGTGGGGTGTTAGGAGCACAGTGGGAGGTCAAAGTTCACGGCAGAGAGGAAGTGACAAGCTGTGAAATGTAAAAGACCAATTTCTTCCACATGTTGCGGTGCTCTGAGAACAGCGCCGAGCTGTCAGCTAGCATCACGCTTAAAATGGGACAGGTTGCTACCCAGCAGACCTGTCACAACTCATTTGTAATTAAAAAGCCTATGTGATGTTTAAAGCTGAGCACCCCAGAAACTTTTTTCTTGTTCTGCTCTGTTAAATAAAGATGAGTGCTGCCAAAAAAAAAGAAAAGAAAAAAAAGATTAATAACAGAACAATGGTCTTTGCGCTAGATCAATACCAAATGAGACTGTGTTGGGTTGGTTCAGTGGCGTCAGAATGTTCTGTGACCCAAGCCAGGACAGAACGCTTGGAGACAGGAAGGTGTGCCCGGGAAAGGCGCACTTTTCGAAATAAAAACTGCTCTACACATGGACGTGAGTGAAAGGAAACTGCTTATTTGCCTCTTTCCTGTCCAAACTAATCTTTATGCAATGGGAGTACTGGCTACTTTAGAGCATAAATTACACAACTTTTTTTTTTTTTTTACATTTTCTGAAGAAAATAAGAAGTGGTGCTTGCCTGTGGAAAACTCACCAGCATGCTAGAGTGTGGGAAGTTGCCAGGGCATTGGTTGTTTCTATGATATGGTATTGTCGGTACCAGGTAAACTGGTGGAGCATGGTGCTAGCAACAAGGTACATGAGGAAAAACACACTCATCATTTAAATTCACTGTAATCACTTTGGATAAAAACATCTGCCAAATGCATAAATGTTAAGACAGGGCATTGCTATGCAGAGTGTTGTTTTTTCCAGAGTGTTGTAGGTGGTTGCCAGGACAGTACTAAATTCATTACTAGGGTATTCTGAGTGGTTTTAAATGGATTACTGTGCAGTTGTTAATTTGTTCTGAGTGCTTTAGCGCATTCCTGTGTGATTTTTAAGCCTGGTTTATACTAGCCGTGTCTGCACAAGCGAGAGGGTGCGCATGGCAAAAATGTTTGAATGACTTCGAGGCAACTCTGGCAGTGCAGGTACATCTGTACCATCTTATAAACAGCGACCAGTTTGCGTTTGTCTAAATTAATAGCTTATATTTACAAAATAAGACCGACTGGATAAAACATTCATAGAGCAGCATTACAGGTCTTTCAATTTTCCATTTCAAAGGAAGAAAAACAAAAATTGTGAAGAAAATGCAAGTTTTGTGCACCCGTGATCCATATCCAGCACCTGCTGCAGTATTTTAGTCACTAGAAACAGCAAGACGTTCTAAAATGCTTAGTGTGAAAAACATTTAATGTGCCTTAATGTACTAAAACAGTGATATTGAAAGACCAAATTCAGTATACACCTTATTGATGATGAATACTCAGGTGAGATGAGCCCAGAATATGAACGCAATGTGTTAAATGGTTATGCGTTTTCTTTATAATGTTTTTCTATGGAACAACAATTAAAGAGAAACTGTGTTCCGTTTATATATTCTGGGTACATCTGCTTGCCTGTAGATAGTAAGCATCACCAATAAGGTGTATATTGAATTTGGTCTTTTAAAATTACGGTCTTACTTCATTAGTACTCTATTCAAACCTGGTAAATATCACTGGAGGGCAATGGAGGAAAGCCTTGTTTTGCCCTCCAGGTGGGCGTTCCTTTAAGTATGTGACGTCATGTGAATCGATGAAGAGCAGATATAAGCCTTTTTAATGAAAAGAAAGGTCCATGAATAATAATAATGTTCATGAAATATATGAAAATGTTTAATGTAATTAGAAAATATTTAAAAGATTGTTGTTTAATTTAGTTTTATATATTTTGTTCTTATGTCACAATTAATAATCTCAAGGTTTAGTGGATTTTACAAGATTCCTTTGTAGTGCAGGTTTACTGAAGTGTAACACGTGTGTATCTTACTTCTTCTCACCGCTGCTTTCTGATGGTTTAGAGCCTCTGTCATTTCAAAGAATATTACAATGGCGAGAGCGTCAAGTACAAGCGCCTCGTCCAATTGGGGAGGTGTGTGCACAATCAGCAGAGGCTCGAGCCAGCCGAAAGTATACACAAGGCAAATTATGGTGTTCTGGGGTGTATTTCCCGAAATTATCATTAGCCAGCTATGGTCCCTAGTTCCATCATTGCTAACAACAACTATCGTCCATCACTACTAGCTAACAAGTTTCACTGCTACTAATCAACAATTTGCCATTTCCCAAAACAATAGTTCCAACAAACATTCGTAAACAGCATCATAAACTTATGAGGTTGAAACTGTAGCTCTCAACCTGTGGTTAGAATCATAGTTTCGTGTTAGTGCGACATGTGGACTTGCAAAGATCATGCTCCTGGACAATGAACTAAGATGCATTCAAGACATTCCATATCCTGTATTCCATTTAAATATACTGTATATAAATTTTAATTTTAGCGTGTCAACAATCAACGCTATTTTTTAAGAGCGTGCATGTGCATGAATGCATTAGGGAACCTCAGAGTATGAAGTAAGAGGGAACCCACAATTAAATCAAACATCAAATTAAATTAAACTACAGGGATCAAAAAAAGCAAAGTAGTCTTAAGATGCTAAGTTCATAACAGCAGCATTTTGGAGATTATGTTGTAGAGAAAGCTTCTGACTGAATGAACCACATTTATGAACTGCAAAAGTGAACTGCACGCCAGTTAGATATTACATGTTAATGTGATCAAAAAAAGAACGTATTTCTGTTGTTTTGTGAACTATAATAATATGACAATAATTGAGTTGTTGAAACAATTAATTATTAGAAGTTATTACTGCTAGGCAATTGAAGGGCGGTCAAAAGTCTTTAGATATGGCTTGGATACCACAGTGTAATGGATATATTTCCTCCCATTTTATCATCCTTCAAACAAAAAGTTTGTGTCTGAACGCTTATAATAAATAATTGCATGACTTCTCAATGTCACACAATTTGAGGTTAAATTCAAGGCTGAAGCACAAGAAGATTAAGTCAGATGTTTGAAAATGTGGGAGATTATGACAAAAGTATTGAAACACCATCAAAAGATTGAGGCATATACATGCTGTCTACATAATTTATAAACAAAATAAAGCCAAGAAAGATGGAATCATTAAAAAGCATTACGCAGGCAACAACACAGGCAAAAGGGCCCCATTGACGTAACGTGAAAACAACGTACAACACGCTTGATTTGCTCCATTTGTTTCAATGTGACTGAGAAGATCTTCAATACAGTGTTCAGCACACAAACATATGCCGAGCATTTTGAAAGCTTTAATCTCTATGTGTACCGTTCCAAAATCATCCGCTATTTCCCAAACAAATGGCAAACAATGAGCACACTAAAAAAATCAATAAGTTAATGGAGGCGCACACAAGTGAATGAGCTCTATTAGAGATCTCGACATTACCCCATCCCGCTTACGTTGACTGCTCACGGTTCAACACAGCAATGTGAGCCGGCTTCTGGCTGAGAATTTTGATTAGAGGAAATATGTGCCATTTGCTAACGCAGCAACGGATGATGGTGATGATGATGATAGCATTCAGTGAGAATTGTCAATCATGTGTAAAGTCGAGTGTCTTATGTTAGTGAGCTTCATTTACAGTGAAAACAATTTGGCCTAAATGGCACGTATTGTGCTACACAAATTGGACGTGTTTTAGTCTGAACGCAGAAGGTTCATTTTCTCTGCATGAATGCCCCACCAGATTCTAACTGGCAGCTGCCATTCTGCTTGTGTGTGGGAGTTTGTGGCGGGCCGTGACATTTGCTGGCATTTCTTCCTGGCGGGGGGGGGGGGGGGGGGGTACAGAAGTCCTACCTGGCAGAAAGGCAGAGGAGCGGGTGGAGGTGTCCGGGTGGGGAGGAATCCCCTGGCTGGAGCTCAGCTGGGGGTGAGAGGGGATCTGCAGGGTGAAGCTGCGCTCCGGCACCCTGGTGCTGCCCCGCGGGAGTCTCTTCACCTGCACAGAGGGATGTCTGCTGATTGACAAAGACTGATTATGAAAGGCATTATGAGAGTTGGCAAATAGATATTGTATAGTAGTGGCTCTCGACT
This sequence comes from Zacco platypus, assembly GCA_038088235.1. Classification (NCBI taxonomy): domain Eukaryota; kingdom Metazoa; phylum Chordata; class Actinopteri; order Cypriniformes; family Xenocyprididae; genus Zacco; species Zacco platypus. The sequence goes on along the minus strand of CM076065.1, from coordinate 19,523,329 downwards.
GGCTTTGTTTCGGATAATTCAGGAACCCGGATTTAATTGTGTTTGATTGGACAAGGCCTTTAACATCTGCAATAAAGCATATGTAAGTGTGTCTCCTCCCTTTTAAATACTGATAAGCTCATTTATTTTGCTATCATTCCTCTGCATAAACATGCTTAGTCTCTCTCTCTCTCTCTTTTGGGTCGTAACTCTGCTCTTTATTTTGACTTTATGTATGCATGTATATATGTGTGTATTCATTTATTTATTGCTGAAATAATTTAATCGACATACAATCCAGAGCCTACATGCTAAGTGCCAAGCCGACTACTGTGACTATTTCTAACTACTACAAAATCACAGGCTGTTTCACTCCCAGATGGAATCTGATGATTTTTGGCACTTTCTTGAGGATAAATCTGTAAATATCTGTGGAATTGATTTATACATGGTAAAATGTGTTAAACTTGTACCATGTGTAATTCAAAGCTGAACTATAAAGCTGAAAGCTTTTTCAAAGTAAAGTAGCTACTAAAGCTGAAAGCATTTTCAAAGTATATATTTTCAACAAGCATGGGGGTGGGGATGTATTTTAAGCATTTGTATTTTGTATTTATTTGTATGTACATATATTTGTATGTGTTTTTGTGGAGTGCAGATTCCATGTGGACCTATTAATTGGTTACATATTCTATTTCCCGTTTTTTATGAATGCATTAGATTGAGATAAGCCATTGCTTTGCTTTTTAACTTCATTAAGCTGTTAAGTAACAGGATCAATGCTTCTCCTCAAATGTATCTGGATCTGTTTAGTAAAGATGTGGTTTGTTAACAACCTGGCTCCAATTTCCAATTTTCTTGCTAGAGCCTTTTACACTCTCTATCTCTCACACACACATATACAAAACAGGCCATTTTCTCCTAAAACTGACTTCTTCTACAGAGTTCACTACAAGGGCTGGGTAAAAATATTGATTTCTCGATTTTAATTGATTCTCATTTTAAGAACTGATATCCATTCTTAAATCCCAAGAATTGATATTTTAGTCTATGCTATTTTCAGTTGATGGATGAACAAAGTTTGTATAGCATGCCTCCCATTCAATAAATCACAAAAAACCTTTGTGCTTTGTTACTAATGACATGAAACATGAAGTCTCAGCATTCAAATTCTGTCGATTTTATTATGAAATTCAAACAATAAATACTGGGGATGCACCAATCAGCCATTGGCTGATTCTATAAAACAGCCGATGAACAGGGCCAATTGCATAACTTGCATTACTTGGGATAGATTTTTTTTCCTTAAGAAAATCATATCATCTGAATTGGTATCACTGTAGCGCCTCAGGTCGAGTGAAAAGTTACAGTACGAAATAAACATGAATGAACATCAGAAGGTATGTCGAAAGATTCAGTAGAAACATAATTTTGTCATTAAAAATGTAGTGCTATTATTGTAACATTATTATTATAAAAAGGTCCTTTAATTTAAATTTGTGTAATTTAAATGCAAGTAGCCTGCAAATCAGTGAATTTTAACCTTTAATATTATAGTGATGTACCAACTGGGGTTCCCTGTATAGTTTACAGAATTAGTTAAGAGATATATTTTATTTGATGGAATTTGCCATGTACTGTACCTAATAGGCACCAATTAATCAATACTGAATCTATTTGATATTGAATTAAAATTGAATTGCAAGCTTATGAATTGAAATCTAATCATGAAATTTGTGCCTAGCCCCAGTAACTACAGTGGCTTATTAGCTTAAGCAATTACAACATGAGTAACTAAATTATTATAATTATTATTTTTATTATTATTAATTATAGTATGAATTATTCGATGTCGATTATGTGCGAATCTTCAAAGAACTAAAATGTTCAGCACATTTCAAAGGTATACCTGGAAGTAGAGGTTGCATAGCCAGTGGTCCAGGTCAGTGGAGAGCAGATGCTCAATTTTGCGGAATTGGTTGAGTGAGGAGTTCGGCCTGCCACGCAAGAGAGGGGTCTTGAACTTGCCCTTGAAGAGCTGAAGGGAGCAGTCGCAGACAGGAAATGCACCCCAGCCCACCACACAACTCACATGACTGTGATCACCAGGCAGAGATAACAGCTTGAACACTAGCACACTGGATGGCATCAGATCACATGACGCAGGTAAGACCTGAGAGAGACAGAGAGGGAAACACCTAAATCTAAAACAAATGAAAATTATAATCTATTTTAAAGTTCTATGTCAAAATGATTCATAAATCACTTTAAACAGAGAAAAAAACCTAAGCAAGACTGAACTAATTTACATTATAAATTAAAAAAAGACCATTCATATAAACACACACACACACACACACACACACTCACACTCACACACACACACACAATCTCTAAATGGAAACATTCCATAGACTTGCATAGTTTTTATATGCAGCTAGCTACAAATATTGTAACCTAACCCTAACAGAAAACGTTATTTACTTTATTTTTTTACACTGTTTTTACAAATAAAAACGTCCCAAAAAGGAGCTTTTGGGAGGATTTGCCAGGTTTAGCTCACTTCTGGTAAAATTTGTCCCCAAAATATGGTTAAGTAGTATATACACACACAAATGCATCTATTCAGCACACAATGACCATAATGTTGTTGCACAATGTACATTGTGCATTTTATAATATAGATGGGTATGAAGTAAATTTATTTTATTTCCATTTATTTATTTGTTTGTTTGTTTGTTTGAATCCCTGTTACTTACCTACTCACGTAACCTATCATTAATCCAAACTTTGGGTTGTAGTTATTCATACAGTAAATGTTTATTCATAATTGCCACAAGTTTTTTCATACAATATAGCAATTTTTATTTCTATTCATTTTCGTTTATTTAAAAAAAATACAAAATAAAAGAAAAAATCACACAAGCCTTTAAAACTGTAGAAGGTTAAGCAACATTTGTTGATACCGTGTTGAAAAATAACATAAGAAAATGCATTTTTTGGAGTCGGTTATATTTTCTTGTAATAGTCTACAGCATTTCCTCTCTAGCCAAAGATGTAAATGTGTTTAATATGATCTAAAGTTTGAACCTAGATGATGAAACATCAGAATGTGATTACGGCTGGTTTCAGGAAGCCATCTCAGCAGGGGCGCCAGCATGTGACATGACAGCCGTGACATCACTAGAACACATGTAAACCAGGCACATTTAAGGGAAAATGTGGTATATCAGGAAAACGCGGCATGAGGAATACCAGCTTTTAACAAGCAACGATCCTTATTTACCCATCAAGCAAGAGACAGACCTTTAAAAAATGAACTGACAGAAAGAAGCGCTTGAGTTCATCAATCACTCCCAGAATATTCCATCCCTCCATTAGGAGTAATGGAAAACGGAGAAGACTTGTTTTATCACATTCATCATGTGTTTCTCTTCTAATCGCTTTGTGCTCGCACCTAAAAAAATGGCACAGATTCCCTGCGTCGGGCCTCAAATTCATGCCATAATCTTCTGCATTATACATATTGAAAAATATTTCAGACGCTTAATTCACTGAAAAATAAGCAAGAACACTGCTGACTGTATCAATTGGGGGGTTAAAAAAAAGAGAGTGAAAACAATGAAATGACTGAGACGTTATGATTCAGACCTATGTCAGTTCTCAGGTGGAACTGCTGCATGCTGGGAATCTATTAAAGCATCACAGTGATCATATTTCATTCAAAACAGACCTGTGCTTACTGAGCAAACTCCACAAGAAAAAGAGGGGAAAAGAGAGAACGAAAACATGTGAAGGCATAAACTGAAAAAAAAAAAAAAAACTATTATTTTAGAGCTTCACAGCTGTGCTCACTGTGAATTTGAGAAGAACTGATTGTGTGATTTTTTTACCCACAAATTAATAATAAATATAATTTTTATGATATATATATTTTTTTTTATTATTATTTATTTATTTATTTATTTTAAATCAGGATTTAAAGCGTTGTGGAGAGTAAATAACAACAGCATTTTGGGTTTGCAATGAACTATTCTTTTATGTGGGCTTCCCTCATGGACTGCTGGTCTAATTCTGCTTTTAAACATATTGAATAACTGTTTTTGTTTTAGATGGAAGTGCGATGAAACAATGGAATGAAGAGATGAAAAATGAGACTAAGACTTCAGATTGGCAAAGAAGTGAAAGATTCTTCTTATCTTCCATTTCCTTGCCTGGACCATCACGGCTTTCACATCCCACTTGAAGGAAAGACTAAAATCTGCAAGATGGATCAAACCAAAGCAACTCTAAGCACAAGCCAGAGACACTCAAGAAAAACATGATGAGCTGTAGCTTTCCTCCTACTATCGCTAATTCCTCGTTTCCTCTGCGAAAGCTGTGAGGAAAACAGACGAGGCGAGAGCGCACGGTAATGTGGGCAACAGCGAAAAGCAAATGAGCCAATTACAGACAAATCTGATGGAAATCTTCGAAACATAAACATCAACAGCAACAGGATTGGCTATAAATAAGAGCTGGTAGAGGATAGAGGAGACTGACACTAGACAATCTCAATGGAGCGCTAAACGATTGCCTGCCAAATCAGAGCCCACGGTTTTGGACGAGAGAGGAGGAGTATTCAGTTAAAGCGGCCCACTTTATTTTCTTTGTGTCAGATGCTTCTGTCTGCAGATATAGGGCTGACTACACAAGCGCACGTTAGATTTGAGGCTTTAATTATTGAACGATCACATTTTTAGGTTCTTTATTTACAGTGTTTGCAAGGCTTTGCTGAACAAACATTCTGGTTAGGGTTTGGTCTAAACTTATAGAATTAATTCAACCCAAAACAACCTACTCCCTCATTCAGACTTGTTTTTGGAGATTATTTCAGTCTCAGGTGTGTATGACAGCCAAAATAAAATACATAAATAAGTTTAAAAATGATTTTTGAGGATAAAGTCGTAACATTAAAAGAATAAAATCACAATGTTTTAATATTAATTCGATAGGCCTTTTACAAGAATAAAGTCATGAGAATAAAGCAAGGTTACAAGATTCAAGTACCAGTTTTTAAAGAATAACGTTTTACCATTATAACATTTTTTAAATACAAGTCTACACTTTAATCTAATAATATTACAGCTTTATTGTTGAAACAATCATTTTTGTTTTCTGTCTTTCAGTACATCAATCTGCAATCTGAATAATAATCAGTTTTTACTTACATATATTCTATAGTTGTCTTTTCACCACACAGTGACTATGTGTTGATTCTCATACACAGCCGACAGAAAACAAGATGCATGCAAAAGCAGCATTACTAAAACTAACCTAAAACCTTAACACTATTATTTTGCTCTAAATGGCACTAATATATTTTTTTAAATGCACATGGAGTTCATTTCATTCATTTTTCTTATTTGTCTCAGTAGTTTTACTTGAATTCTGACACTGCTAGAATTCAGGTTTCACAGCATTTCTACTTCATTTTTATCCCAATAAACTGTCAGCTCTTGTATAATGAATTATAAATTTGATTTACGTTCACACACTAAATGCCATGTTAGAAAAGCAGCTGTTTTATTCACAGTGACTGTCCCTCAAGTCAAACCTTGAGCTTTCAGCAGTGGTTTTTTAATACAGTCTCTTTCCACTTCCATAAACACTCAATGTTTAATATCACATTTCATAAGTCTCATTCTGACTCTATATTCAAAAGCTCAAGTGGAACTACAGTGAGAATAACTGGAGCGGTTCTGTTTTGGAATTCTAGTCCTGTCTGATGATGGACACATTTGATTCTTGCTCGATTTAAGATCACTGAAAAGTTCAGAAGAGACAGCATATCAAAAGTATTTTCCCTATCCTTGTGTGGATGTTCTGCACAAACTCAAAGCTAACAGAATGCAGTGAATATATACAATGTATTTTTATTATATGGCTCTCTGAACCTGATTGTCATTGGTAAATGGCAACAATTTGTAGTCAAATGTTTTGTATAATTGTCCTAAAAGTGTGAGTTAATTTTTGTAATGCTCTTTTGTACTTTGTTGTATATAATAGTATTTTGTATTGTTGTATATAATGAATAAAAGTATTTATAATAAAAATATATATAGAAAAAAACAGCACAGCTCTTTTCATCAATCTTTAGCACCAAATCTGTATATTAGACAGAAGGAACTTATTAAAGTAATAATGTATTAAAGTTCAATAAAAGCTATTGTATTAAAGTTTTATTAACGTTAATGTGGTAAGAAGCAAGGCTGGGCCGAGAGCCTGGGACACTTTACATTGCTTTTTATTATGCGTATACGCCCCAGTCGGCCATTGCTACTCCTTTCGTTTTGGTTGTTTATTTTACATGTAAAATGTACATTTAACATCCGCCTTCCGTGAACTTAAACTTTGTTGCACTTACTTTTGATTCCTTAAATTCACATTATTCAATTTAATTTATACCTGCTGCAATTGTGTTGTTAAATGACTTCTTATAAAATGTGTGTTATTTTGTGTGTTGTGTGTATCTGTATGTGTATGTATACTGTTGTCTACATGAAGAATTGCTTTCAAGAACAATAAAGAAAAGTAAAAAAAAGGAAAAGAAAAAAAACCTAAAAAGAAATAGACGCAAGTGCTAAATACTACTCAGACAGGTCACTTTATTAAACAAACTAAAATTAACGCAGCCTTGTTTTACGTGGTCAAAAGAATCATACTAAAAATACATTTGAGTGTGATGAAAGTTCTGTTATAACTTTATGTTTGCTTGGTGGCTGGTATGAGACACTTGTTGCACATTGCAGTAAGCTAGATCGATATTAGAATATCATATTAATAAAAATTAAATGGCTTGTGTTGCTAAATAGCATGCAATTTTTTTATATTATATGTTGGAGAAAATTACTGTTATTAAAAATAAAGCTTTTTCCGACTATGCTATATTATGCTATTAGCCACTCAAAAAAAAAATTTTTGTGTCTGAGGCATGGTATGAGGGTAACACGGATATGACGTCATTGACATGCGATGCAACGACACGGGCGGTTACACTGGTTAAAATGGGTGATTTCTCTGGACTCAAATGTTGGAAAGATTTGGGATAATTTAAGTGCACTAGTCAACAAAATATATAACATTGTTCTAGTGTTTTATTTGGATATTTTAATAAAAAACATTCTTACATATGGTGCTTTTAATTCAACTGAAGAAATTTTTTACACAATTTGTTTCAATGAAATTGAACCAGTTTAGTTGGGTCAACACAATTTAGTTAGATTTGGTCATTTCATTTTCATTTACTCTAGTATGTTAAACTTAACATTATCACATTTGTCTTTTTTTATGTTGCCCCACATTGTTGTTTTTTTCCTATTAATTTACTGAGGTTTAATTAATTTACAGACTGTACTATCAATACCATAGTCATTACTCACCGAGTGAAGCAACTAAGCTCACAGTATTACCATCACATGGCTGTCCACAGCTTAAGCACAAGCACCACTCTTCAGCACAATGGTAACCACAAAATTCAAAAACATTACAGAAACTCATATAAATGTCTAAATACTGAACATTAAAAACTAACAAGTCTTTCCCTTTACTGAAAAACACAAAATAGCATTTAATCCCTAAATTTACTCTCCTAATACAGTCTCTTGCAAAGCATCCAACTATGGATCCACAGCCCAGTCAGTTATACTGTTTTGCCAACAAAAATGATTCGTGTAGTTTTAACACAAACAGATTAAGTAAACTTCAGTTTTAAATATATAAGGTAGATTGAACACAATGAAATTAAGATGCGACAATATGTTCAAAAATCATGTTACATTTAGCTCATTTTAATTAGACTGAACAAGAGGCAAATCTTATACAATACAAAAAAAATTATAATTTTACTTTAGCTTGATAAATTGTGAAAAAAAAAACTCGTTATTGCTGCCAAAAACATGACAAATGCCCTCAGTGCTGTATCTCAGATGACAGACTGAGCAGTGCCCATGATTGACAGTAGTAAAATATCGCACAGTTTCTAACGTAAAGGTGATGAGGTTTTATTGCTGTGCTCTTTAATGTAGCATGAATCCACTCACATCAACAAACATCAAATCGGTTGAACGAATATCAGCCTTTGTTTTGTTGGGGTTAAATAAACGGCAGTTCTGTTTGTGTCTTAAGAGGGCAGTATGCTTACCATGTAAAGGCTTTGGTTAATGTTGAGCTCTGTGTCACAGTATCGGCCCTGGTGTTCCACAGGTTCAGTGTTTCCAGCCCACTGCTGCTCCTGCAGACGGGACCAGCGGAGTGTGTGGCCGCCGAGTTGAGTCTGAAGAGACACACTTAGTGAGTACAGACCTCTGGGCAGCTTCTCTCTCACGGCCCTCAGACACAAAACAAGCACCTCTATGGGATGTGGAGTCCGAGTCCATTCCACCTACACAGAGAGAAAGAGTAAAAGAAACATTCCACTATTTAAAAAAACAAAACAAAACTAGAAAATAATTTCTCTAACATTGAAGATTCTATTCTCTGCTACTCTGTATTACTGAACATTTACACCAAATTTGCCAATGCGTGTAATCTCTTCCAAGATCTACATTTTGAGATTTGTTTTGGAATTAATCAAATTTGAATGGAATGAGTTGGCTATTCTTAATATTTACAATTACAATTTATTGAATACTGTGCAGTATACACTGCTGTATACTGATTAAAAAAATTGTGAGGCATAATTTCACAAGTTTTTAAATTGCAGAATGCAAAATTGTTGTCACACCACCTCACGTAGCACGCGAGTGGCATTATTTATCATCTGATATGGAAGGTCAAGTCGAGCGCACTGAATTATGTATCTATCCTGTGAAGTTTGTTCAGATGTATCTTGCATATTTTTGGAAAATGTAGTAGGTCATGCAGCAAAACAGAACATTTGCATTCTGTGTAGGAAAAAAAGGTGAGAAGGACATTGCATTTCCTGCAGCTGCGACATAAGGGGCGTAACGCTATAACACTCTCCTAGATGACATCAAAGCAGCTCGTCAGATCCTTTACACTTCTCATCCCTCACTTTCTGGCAAGCAGACTAGCTTTCGCTGAAACCTCGCTGACAGATCGACAAAACACACACTGCAAACAGGAAACAACCCCCCCCCCCAAAAAAAAACCCCACACTCATGCATACACACACAAAAACTTATTTTCTTTCTAAGTATAGCCTAATATTCCAAGATTAAGCTTTCTCCTTAATTATTTTCATTTTAATTAGTAAATCTTAATTAACAATGAACATTTACCCTTAAAATTTTTGGCGTGAGAATGAAGGAGGGTGGGGGGAGGGGGGGGAGCTAGTGAATAAATATGACAATCTTTTTGAGTCCTGAAGGCAGGATTACCGATGCAGGCAGGCTTAGTTATTAAACACGTTCTAAATTAAATGCCTCCATGAATTTTGTACAGAAATATATTTTCATAGTTTTGCATGCCAAATGTGACATTTTATATTTGAGATTCATCTGCCACTGTAATTTTGGAAATGTCATATAAACAAAGATTTTGTCATTTACCAATGAAATTACTATGCGTGGCAGGTCGACCATTGCTTTTCTGGCTGTGCGGGTTGTTTCAAGTCAGCAAGCCATAAAATATCTTTATCTCTCTGAAACACAGCAATTTGAGAGATAATGGAACAGTGACTGGGGGGCACGGATGCCAGGCTGAGGAATTATACTACAATCTCACTGCGTTTACTGCCTCCCTCAAAGCTGACTCTGTCTGCAAACCGAGGCTGCTGCTACTGCTGAGGCCCTCTTACAGGAGTCATTACAACGCAAAACCTCGCTGCAACAACGACATACACGCAACTGAACAATCTGCTTTGGCTGCTGTCCTCTTCCTTTAGTTTTGGTTAAGTCAGAAGGCCTGTGATACCTGTCCTCATATACTTTCATTCCTTGCTTCTTCTCAGGAAATGTGTAATATGTGTGCCCCATGACTGATATCATTAACAGGATACTAAAACTAATCACATTATTTGATTCAGCTCTATTTAGCGTGTAACTCAAAAGAACATTTTAAAAAACATTCATGTTATTTATACCTTTGTATTCTTTATTTATAATATCAGCCAATTTGCATGTGCCCATTTAACAGCATTACATTTAAATGGGTTCAAATAGAATTTGTGCTTTCACCAAAATTCAGGAATTGTACATGCTGTTCAACCTTTTTATGTTGTGACATTTCTGTCTTTTAAAGAATAGTTTGATCTTTCTGACATGGTTCAAACAGAGGCACGTTTCTCTTGTAGTCTTTCACAATAATACTAGTATACATAATAAACAGTATATAATTAATTGGCATCTTTAAGCTCTGTTATAGGAAAAGTGAAACATTTTTAAACTGATTTGAAATGAATAATATTGTTCTTGTCACCAAGCAAAGAATACTCTGTAAATAATGTGCAATACTTGTTACTGTAGCTGTTTTGCTATTACACAATTTTCATTTCCTTCAAAACTTATTTACTATAATGCACAATAAAACTGAGTGATATTTCCAGATTTTTATTTATTTATTTTTACATAAGCTGTCCTCTGTAAGAGAGAGGGTGTATGCTTTTGTGTGTGTGTGTGTGTGTGTGTGTGTGTACCTGCCAGTGGAGGTCAGATTCGATGCCTAGTGGCTCTGTGTTTTGTGTCTCTTCAATAACTTCACCATATTGGTCGATGATCTCAGCCTGGTGTTGACGCAAAGAATTCAGCAAGCGATTCTCCGCTCTGACAATATACATACAGACACGTTTACTTTGCTTCACCATACAATTTTAAAATAAATAAATACATTTCTTTAAATCATCTTCCAATAGAGGATGTCAACAGAAGTACTTCTATGTAAACCAAATGTTAAGCAATTAGCACAACATCAGCAAAACCATTTAAAAATAAATAAATAAATGAACATTTTCCTCTATTCTTGATGATAGATTCTACAACTGTTATTCAGTATTGGAAATTTGTAAAAAGAAAAAAGAAAAAAAAAAGGATGTCACAGCATTCGTTTGGTGAACGTGGGTGGTGTGGCCTTGATCTGATACAGACGTCTCATCTGACTAACAGCCACCGAGAGCTGATATGAGAGGACATGGAGAGGGTCATCTAACAAACCTCTGTACCAGTGTCCAACTAACATCCCTGATTTCATTAGATCAGTCTGTGTGGTGCTGTACAATTATTAAAAACTTAAACACAGCCGAGCCTGCAGGCCTGACACTCAGAAACAGAGAGAGCAAGAGAGAGAGAGAGAGGGCTGGAGACTGAAGTGAACAGGATGAAATTGATGCTACTTTGCGTCCAATGACACGGACAGATTTCCTCGCCTTTGGCAACTTACCCAGAATGCACTGGTAGAGACAATACAATGTGGAGTATATTACATCTCCTCACAAATGTCAGCAAAATGTAAATGGCTTTGGAAACACAGATTAATGATTATTTCACATCAGATTGGATGTAGAGAAATTCACGCACCGCTGGAACACAGCGTAGAGTCTGTCCTGCAGGACGGCTTCCTCCTCATCTATGGGCCTGCTCTGTAGAGGCAAATAATACAAATTCAATTGTTACAAAAACTTTCTGAACAAAAAAATCTAAGATTATATATGCAGTATTATGAAGAAAAAGTTTTAAAGTGTGAATTTAACAGCGATCCATGTTAATCCAGAACATGTCACAGTAAAAATTATAATAGAGTAAAACCAAACATTTCATTTACTAGCAGTGCTTGCAATGCAGCGAAAGAATTATGTTAAAATTTTAAGTAAATTTAAGCTTTGCTGCTGTTTTGACACTCAGCATGTGTCTTGCTTGCTTCTTTCAACTGCACAAATACATGAACAAAATGGTTATGTTTGGAATAGAATACTACTTTATAGCTTACAAAATACTATTTTTAAAATATTATGCAAAACAGTATGTGTTATGCATAAACGTTTCAAACAGTAGTAAATCTACACTAAATATTTTAGCAACAATCATCTGACAATTCTGTGCAAAACAAAACTGTGCAAACAGTTAACAGTAAACTGCAGAAATAGTAAGGTTAGAAGAAATGATTTGCAAAAGAAAGTTTGAAAGATGTGTAAGCGGATAGTTCTGTCTACACACACACACACACACACACACACACACACACACACACACACAAACAGTGTTCACATGTGTGCATGTATTTTATTAAGAATGCATACTATGTATACATGTTCTATAGTATATAAATGTATAGCATTGCCCATATTAGCCTGTGACTGTGTGTTTGAGTGATAGTACAGTGTGATTGATGGGGAAAGACAGCAGAAGGTCTCAGCAGCAGCTCCTGTACCTCAGGAAATCTCATTTGACATACCTACAGTAATCTTTCCTTTTTCTGGACACACATCAGTACCTTTGAATTTCCCCTTAAGAGCGACATTACTCTCCGCTTCTTCGCCCACACCTTTTCCTCCGTCTTCCCTCGCTCTGAACGCTCTTCCTGCCAAAAAGGAAAATCCATGTTCTTGTTTAGGACCAACAGACTGCATTCTGCCGCTGTATGTGCGGCTAACTTGAATTCAGAACATCTAAAGAGACGTGTTAATACAATCTGCAGGCAAACCCTACAGACACAGACTGCAGAATTCAGTCAGCACGTTTAAGAGGCTTTATACTCGCTGACTGACAGCGGTACATCCTGTGCTGCTTAAACACACATTTTTGTGAAATAGCTGTGGAGTGTGGTAGGAATAATGTTGTGTTTTCCGAACAGTTGGAGAGCAGGATAAAGCTCTCTTCTGCAGTCGCACACAAACCAAGAGTGATTATTCAACACACGCCATGACTCAAACATAACCATTACATCCCATCCTCTCCTTATGCATTCATTTCTCACTTCAACTTCACATTCTCTATTTAATGTGCAACTCTTCATTCCCATTTCAGTCATAACAAGTTGCAAAGATTGATTACAGTTTGAATATGTCGGCTAATTCTGATCTTGTTCAATGTAATTTTGCATTTTGAGTTTTTGACAATTCCTCCATATGGAATTACATTCATTTGAAGATTGAAGCATGTGGAATGTGACCTGCAAAATCTAAAATTAGCCGACAATCTCCAGAATTTTCAGTTTTGGTTTTTAGTTTTTGGTTTATATATATATATCTTTTATATATACATATATCTTTTATATATATTTATATCTTTTTTATATATATATATAAAATATTTACTAAATACAAAAAAGATATTCATAACCAATCCAATAACAAAAGAGCTGTTTAACATAAGATATAAAATTAAACTACACAAAATTAAAATGTCACATTGTTTGAGTCCACTCTGTGCAACAAAACTAAAACAAAACTAGAAAGTTCCCATTATAATCCACAATCTTGACTTTAGCCTAGTTGATTAAAAATAAAAAGTTTACAGCGTCATCTCTCATGATTTGCAGACAGAGTGTGGACTGGGTGTCAGTCAGGCTGTGACATGATGACTTCAGAGCACTGATCATTGGCCAGCAGAGACTTATGGGCTTATATATAACTGACCTGTTCCAGCACGGGTTTGCCCACTGGGATCATGTCTTTCTGCACGCGCTCTCTGAGCTGCTCCACATACTGAGGAATGACCTCCGCTCTCCTCTCCAGCAGCTCAGCCCTCCGTCGATCTCTCCATCCATCCTCAGCCACTGGTTCAACATGCTCAACACAATCAGACACCACCGTACCTACCATACACATGAACTATGGTTATACATGGAAGACACAACAAACACAAATCCGAAGAGTCAATGATAGTGATGTTAAGCCCCGCTCAGAGGTTTAGACATATTCCTCATCTGAACCAAATTACACAGAAGCATGATTTAATTAAACCAGTGAGTTAATCAAACAGAGTAGTGCTAATGAAGCCCTAATGTGATTGCACTAGCTTCACAGTGCTACATGACACACCAATGGGGAAACACCTGGATCAAGCCCTGTCAAAGTGCAAAGATACATTTTAGCTCTGTTAAAAAACCTAGAGAGCTGCCTACTTGGACGGTATTGTAAGGCATCACAGGCACTCAGCTGCTGTGATGGCTGTTTCAAATGATAGGTACCTTCTTTTGGCCCAAATCTAAGGTAGCACGGCATGTATCCTTCATGCATAAGGCAATCTCATAATGCATTATGACAGGCTCAGTGAAAGCATTCATCCAAGATGGCAGAAGAAGCAAGATGCTGATTATAAATGTAATTTATTCATTACCAAAAAGTATTGATAAAAACGGTTAAATTCAGTCTAAATAAAAATTGACTTTTATATAGTCCAATATTTGTGTTTGATGTGTATTTATTATTCTTAGCATATTGTATTGTTAGCTTAGCAACTTGCTAACATTCAACTCTTATGAAATCAACTGCTCTCCATTTGTATTACACATATCATTTGGAGTGTTCCAAATCAAGTTTCATTTTAGTTAAGGAGCAATCGTATTTACCATTATTCTGTGAATTTTCAAAGACAAAATCCAGTTATTATAATAAAAAAGCTGTTAGGTTTGAAAGTGCCTCCTGTGTGAGCTGTGCCTCATACATCACTACACTATTGACAGTAAATGGATAATTTTTGCTCATGAAATTCTGACGAAATTTAGGAAATATAACCACACCTGGGTGGCTATCTAGGTTTTGGAACAGAGAAACTCAAGAGTTGGTCACATTGAGTCAAGATGTTTTGTCTGCCCCCGTAAAGAACATTTGAAGCATTAAATGGGTTCCCTCAGAGTTCTACACATTGTATACTGGACTGTGTCCATTCTACTAATGATGCTTGAAACCCCTTTAAGTGTTAGAAGTGTGGAGATATTTAGAGAATTACCAGACTTTGGACTACTAGGATGTGGGGTTGAAGAAGGCTTGCAGGCAATTGTCTCAAGTCTATTGTGATAGAGTTAAAACCTCATGGATGGATGCTACCCATGATCGTCCTCCTCCTTCTACTGTGTGTGTGTTAATCCTGTATCCTCTTTCCTTCTGTTTCTTTGAAGGATTTTATGAGCATTCTAAGACAATAGTGAAGAGGCTAATCTATATACTCCAGCTAAATCCACAACAATCCAGTTGAGTGTTAGACAGCTAACACCGTATTCGTGTGTACCGTGAGGCCTAAACCCAACGACGGTCTGGCAAACCAATTACAACTGCTGTGCGGTACCTCAACCGATCCACTGAGAGCATTTTACACCAAAACAAAAGCAGCATAAGCCTGACACTCTACTTGGGAGAGAGTCTTAATCCAACCCTCTGCTAATGGGACAAACACTAGAGTCACACACAACAATGGCTCTCACACAGGAAGTTGAGCTCAGTGCCTACCTGAGAGCTCAATGCTTTGTTGGGGAATTACAACAAAGCATCCTGCTGGGTCACAACATCTTACATGTAAAACCACAAGCATCTCATAATGAAGTTAAATACCAGAGAATCAATATTTTTATAACCTAGGCCGGTGTAATTTATTTCCACAACATTCACATGACGTCTCCGCAGAACAAGGATTTGTTACAGGTTCAGCCCAGTGGAATATTCTACTGCTCAGTGGATGCTTTCAAAGTTCATATGTTTTATATTTCAGTTAAGCATAAAATTTGTTTCAGAAGTGTCTCCAAAAATTCCTGAAGATAAGAACAGACAGAAGCATAGCACAGCTCAGATAATTTGGTCTAGGAGAAATTTAATGAGGAATGTTTGAAATCATATTAAATACCTGATTGCAGGCATTTTGGTAATTCTAAGATTACAGTAGTTTGACAGATTGTTAAGATCTCTCCTGGAACTCGAAGGCCAGGTTTCACAGACAGGGCTTAGATTAAGCCAGGATTAGGCCTTAGTTCAATTAGGAGATTTAAGTAGCTTTTATAAATGTGGAAAAAAACATAAACCTTAGGGGAAGAAAAAAAAAACATTACTGGTGTGCATCTTGAGACAAAACAACGGCACTGACATATTTTAAAATAGTTGCTTTCAGTTAAAACAGCTCAAACATACATTTTAGTTTGGGACTATGCTTAAGACTTCTGTGAAGTCTGTGAAACCGGGTCTAGTAGAGTCTCTTTTGAGACTAGTGAGTTTGTTTTCTCAAAAGAAAGGTCTGAGAAGCAGGAGACCTAAGCAAAGTTTCAATTTGATCCTATTGATATCTGGGAGAAACAATTGAGATAATAAAGACAGTGTGTTTTAATAATTTTTTTATTACATAATGTATGGTATAGACATTGTTTTTTGTTGTTGTTTTGTTTTTGTTCGCTAAATAAATAAATAAATAAATAAATAAATAAAAATCTTTACCTGGTAAATCTATGATAGTGGAGGTGTCGTCTTCCTGAAACATTTCGGAAAGTTTCTCATAAAGGTTCCTCTGATCTTCATTCATAAATTCTGAGAAGAAAAATCAAACTTAAGTAATATTTCAGCTGATGGATGGTACATTTTATCGCTGTGCTCTCAAACACCTCTCACTGACTGATTTCGCATGGATTGCAAAGTCCAAATGAAACATAAAGGAACATACGGCATGAATTTCCAACAACTGACACTAATTCCTGACCTTCATTTACATTAAATGATTATAGCTCAGAGCTAATAATAACATGCGAGTAAGACCAATGTAAGTCGTTTGACAGCGATGAAATTTATGCAAAATATCATTTGAAGGTGTCCCCACCTCTGGAGTGTCATTATCAAAGGTTTGTAGGTTTGTGAGGATTGTAGAATATTACAGGATGGCGATGTCCAACAGATACAGTCAAAATGGCTTTTCTGTTAATAGCCATGTTTCATTATAACATGCATATGACTTTGCTCCCCAGAGCACGCTTTTAATAGACGCGCTGAGGTGCACATAGCGGTATTGGAAGGAACCCCCTTCATTTAAAGGAAGTTAAGGAAAGCATACAGATCGGAAATGGAACTGACCAATGATAGGTGACCTTCGGCAATGATAGTCACAGCACCGCCCAATCTTGTGACCCATTGGTAAAAGTATTTACATAGACCGGCCCGCCCAATGCTCTGACTGGCTGTGAGTGATCTCCCTCACCCCGCTTTAATGAACTGAGACACCCTATTACGAGAAAAAATGGCATACTTAATTCCAGCTCATCTCTGCCTCCGACCCCAGACATCCTACACCGCCTTGGGTCACCCTCCGCTGCTGACGAGGGGTCAAAGTAATTTTGGGCACCTTCATTTCCTGTGGAAAGTCCAGGCGGGCAAAAGAGAGAAAAGAGAAAGTGAGGGGGGCTGATGGTTGGTGGGCCGGGTGAGGTTAGTGATTATTAGAAGCACATGAAGTGAAAATGTTAATTTTGAAAGTCCACACTGCTCTAGCCGGCTGGCACAGGCTACCTGATAAGGCCCCGCCCGGTCACGTTTCCCTGAGCTGCGCTCACGAGGGCCCAACGCTGCTCAGGGGCCTAATTAGCATGCTAGGAAAGGTCAGAACAGGCAATCTTTTAAACACAACCTGCCATATGTTACCTGTGTTCAAAAGAACTAATAAGAAACGTGTATAAGTAAAGGAGCCCTGAATTTCAAAGACAATACCCTAACACTGCTCCAGGGTCACCGGTCAGAGAAAGAGGGAGAGAAAGCGAGAGAAGGGGCAACAAAGCAAACACTGTATCCCATTGACTTCTTATTAGCAATCGCTGACCTTTGGGCATCAAAGCGTCTTGCCAGAGTTTTATAGAAAGCCAGCAGCTAGAGGGGTTATTCCTGTTAAACAGTCACTGCTCTCTGCTCTTCACTACTCAACACCTACATATCTCAACCACAGGTTAGGCATCTTGAAAATTGCTCGAAAAAGCTGTGAAAGATGTATCCGAGCAAACCTTGGCTAATTACCTGAGGTACCTGTTTTTCAATGAGAGCTGTCAAGTATTTCAAATCCGCAATTAAATCTATAATAAATGTGACTTCTAAAAAAAAAAAAAAAATTTGAAAAAAAAAAAAAATACTAAAATACTATATAAATACTAAAATACTAAAACTATTTTTAAGACTGATTTTACTTCCTAAAAGACAACTGGGTGTTTAAGCTCCAAGCTGGAACTTTCATTCCTACTATAGCCATAGTGAGAACTGAAATTTCTCCCATCAATTTATCTAAAAGTATATCCTCCTACTCATGCTGTCTCTGTTTCTGGCGTCATGAGCAAAAGCGACCTTTGGCAATGCAACAAAGTTGAGTTGACTTCATGCAAATGAGCAGCGATGTGAGACTGCAACTACCAATGGGAGTGCACACAGTGATCCCCCGCCTGATACAGTTCGACCTCAAGCGATTTAAATGTTGTCAGTGTGAACGCCCCTTTTGACTGACATTCACCCATCAAATAAATTGAAGTGACTTGAGTCCTGAAGTGAAGCACTTTCCACGGTAAACACAGTTTGGCTTCCATAACTGTTTTTGTTGGAAGGGGCTGCACATTCACATTTGCATAACGTTGGCGGTCTTTGAAATTATGTCTTTGAATTATATCTTTGATTTAACTACACGGCCTGGCCATCTTCCAGTGTTTCTCATCCTTAATCAAACTCTCCTCTGTTCTTCATGCACACTATCAATAATGCAGCGCTGCAATGCAGTCTGATGCTGCTAGAATAACACTGATTTGTCAGGGAGCCTGCTTATAGATTTAGGGTGGGGAAATCATGCAATTTTCATACATTTAAGTAAATACATTCTCAACTACATGCTGACAGAATTTACAAAAACAGCCAAAAGACAGCTTCTCTTAGGACAAAATGATCTGTCCTCTTTTTTTTTTCTTTTGCAGTGTGAAATGAAAGTTGATGTAGTATTTATCAAAGGAATTGAACACAGCGGTTTTACTTTTGAAATTATGCATAGGCAAAAGCTAAGGTTTGATCTCAGCTTGAATTTGATAATCATTTGAATTATTTACATGCGGGAATATGCCTGCCAGCTAAAACACTCTATGTTCGTTCCAGTGCTCTGTGAGCTTTCACAACACACACAAAGACGGGAGCCGTCTGAAATTTAAACTCCACTCCAACTTTCTCTTCTTCTGTTTTTTATTTTTTACTTGCTTTGTTGCCTATTCTGTGGTTTCAGTTTATATATATATATATATATATACATTTAATCTCCGTTATTAGCAATTTAAAAAAACTGTTAAATGAGTAAAAACTAAATAAATAAATTTTGTCCTTATAAGTATCTCTCATGTTGAAGTGCACAAACTGAAATATCTACAAACATCTGTTTTTTAAACAATTAATATTAATGTATGGTATAATAACACAGGGTCTCCAAATATCAATTATATGAATACATAGATTTTTCTTGACGTATATTGCTTACATGCATTTACATTTTAAATTTACATTCGTAAATATAATTACAAAGATAAAGATAAAGATACCTGAGCTGAATGAAAGTTGTGCTCTCTCTCAAATTAATAATTGTTCCACAGCTGTCAGTCATGGGTCATGTCAATGTGTTTACTGATTTAAGAATTACCAAATTTACCAGAAATATCGATCCGATCAAAAGTATTAATGCTGTGTTTAAAGTGTGTAATTCTGCACCACTAGTGTCACCAAATGAAATCTAATGTTTTCAAGGACATTTCCCCACACAACTAAGCACAGGACATTTTGAAAGTACCGTAAGGCTGCAGTGTTTATAGGATTTCAATCTACCAATGGCTTACTTTTTGTTGACGTTGAACAATAAACAGGGTTACAAGAAAGTATTTGAACAATTATACACTTTCAAACTAGACATCTGATTCATAACCCGCTATGACAGGAGGGCGTATGTTCCCGGACTAGGTCTAAACTGGATTCGTCTAGATGATGAGCAGCGTGTTTAGCACAACATGATATCATCTCAAGCAGATCCAGCATGTATACATTTTTTTGTCAAATCCGCAACATCTGTAAATGCACCTATGCTGTAGATACTTGTTGGGACAGGCTGCATTGGAATGTAAGGCCGTGCCTGCATTACAGAGGGTGGGACAGCGTGAAGCTTCACCTTGTGCCGCAGCTGAGGCCTGCAGTCCCACGCATTGTCGCCGAGCTACAAACGTGTTATCGCCACCTCTCATCTCACTCTCTTCCTCCGAGTCCTCCTGGAATGCGGGATTCACAGCACCCTCCATCAAGCCTCTTTCTGCTGAGGACAGAAAGACAGAGCGCTTATGAAAATAAAAAAGAGAAGGTCAGAGTGGCACATTATTCCACAGTACATTTAATCACAACTGAAAATTCTTCCCTCTTAAAATGACACAGAAACACAACGAGGTTAAAATTAAACCCAAATCACGAAGAGGAAGGGTGTGTAGAAAAGAGAGAAAGAGAGAAGACGACGAAGATGAAGGAGAAGAAGAAGAAGAAATGATTAAAATAATTACAAATTGCGCCCTGACAAGCAAGAGCAAAATTTAGCCCAGAGCCATTTGTCTGTAATTAGTTAATTAATCCTTACACAAATTATGAGCAATAACTCATCACGCGGGACTCACCCATCAGAAATTCAGCCGACTTGGATTTCTTCTGCTCAGGTTGCTCCACAGCCTTCTGCTGCAACTTCTGGAGGGAAATTGTTAAATGAATAAATTAGCTGCAGAATGAAGATCATCATTTCTGATCCGCAACTAACGCAGTATTTTAAATATGGGACGACACGGAAATGTCATTTAATTTACAACGCCGCTAAAGGGGTCAAGCGCTAATTGAACAACAGAGTGGAAGAAACTAGAATCATAAATAGATAAGTTGACATGAATGCCTGATGAAGGTCACATTAAAATACTTACAATGTCCAACCCCCACCCTCCCAAATCTCACCCCAACCCGAAAAAAACAACGTTTTCTTCTCTAAAAAAAAAAAAAAAAAGATGAGTTTTCATGCATGGTACATGAAAATGTTGGAGGTTTGCCGTGCATATGAATATGCAAATCATCATAAACAAACTGCAAGCAGCATGAAGGCTCAAACACACAAGAAAATAGGACGAGAGCCCTCGCACCAAATTAAAAACATAAACCAGGTTTCTCACACTGTTTACCAGACTGAAACCTGAAACTTTAAAAGCCTAAAAATTTAAAATTAAAGTTTTGTCCGAAAATATGTGTAGGGGGCATTTGTAGTCCTAGTTACGTTTCTTAGCATCATATATTGCATAGGCGGTAAAACAAATCATTGCTTATACAAGTACAATATTAACGTAATAACTGCACACAACAAAACTCTCTTTTGTGCGTTTAAAAAAATAAATAAATAAAATCTCTGTTTTATATCTAATCTGTTATCTGTTGAATGACTTAGTTATATATGAGACAGAGACCGGGGCTAGTTGTCCCAATTCCTGTACACCCTTTCTGTGAATTCCATCATCATTTCACTGAAGTTTTTGAGTAAAATCAACACAATAATAAGCACACTGGAATAAATTGTTTACTGCCATGCATTGTTTGTGTTTTTATATTTTTTGTGCAGTTTAAATTTTGCTGAAAAGCCTAAAAAAACAGTCTAAAAAATGTGTTCAACTTTATCTTTTATCCTGGGCAATAACAGTGGAAATGTTCAATAGGTTATTTGAGTCATGTTTATTAAAAATAAACCAACTATTAGGAATAATTGCTGGAGTAAAAAGCATGGCAATTAGCCCCATTAGTAATAATAATAATAATAATAATAATAATAATAAATGTCTTTTTTTTCTTTACTGAAATATTTTTTTGTTCATGAAATCTGAGATTTGTGACTGCAGTACTTAAATCTTGAATATGTAAATGAGCCCTCAATGGCACAGATTACAGCGATAAACACTGCAATATATATGAACAGATCGTACAAATGCGCAAAACATAAAACATCATCTTAAAGACAGCAGTTTAAGTGGGAAATGTTTTTCATCTTACATGACAGAGCAATTAAAGTTGAGCAGGACACACTCCAATCTGGAGCAGAGTTTAGAAATCTGCTTTAACATCCAACAAGCCCTAAAGCCACACATTCATTTGCACCGCTGAGATTAATGCTAATCTAATTGTAACTTATTTAAAAACCATTTGCTTTTTCCCCCACTGTCTTCAAATCAATTTCTCCAACAGGAAGATGGTAAGACTGACCAGAAATTTTAAATGTGTCAATTAAGTATAATTTTTTTTTCCTCCAATATTTTTTTTATGTATACTCATTCTAGCATGACTGAGAGTTTATTGTTGAATTTTTTTTTTTTTTACATTTTGGTGCATGTCCCGCATGGAAATTTACAAGTGATAATTGGGCCACCACTTGAGAAATAAGCAAATAATGATTTTGCCAAAAGCAGAATGACACATAATTATCCTCACCAACTCAACATTTCATATTATCCGTCCAGCGCTCCCTTACACTGGTGGATTTCAATTATCTCCCAGTAACAAATCTCTTTAATTACTTTCAGAAGTTGTCACACAAGCATTGTCGTATTTCTGCACATGTACTCATGAACATCCATGACTTTGTATGCGTTATAAACCACACTTAGTGTTATAGCTTGACTAACACAATTAAGCGCTAGTATTTGCACTGGACATGTTCTTTTGTTCATCTGCATTTTTATTTATTTGTAGGTCTGTGTTCTTACAGGCTGCCATCTTTGGTCACGGCATCACATTTTTTAGAACACCAAATTATTTATGTAATTCACAGGTCAGGGGACATTATTAATTGTATTCTTTGTTTTCGCATTATTGTTTTTATTATAATATTATTATTATAATTGCACAAATCAATGGGCCATAATGACAGCCAAACATAAAATCAAACACATTTTGACCTGCTTGATTGAAACGATATTTGAAAATTCATCCAATATTATCACTTGAAATAATAACAATCAAAGCTAAGATGCTAAGATAAATACTCCCTTTTGCTTTTAATTTTGACAAACAATGCATATAGAAAATACACTGAATAATTTGTACAATTAGTACAAATTATATGCAAATACAAGAGTATTTGAGTTTCTCTCAAATATATGCCTTGCAAAATCAATTCTACATCTAATATGTTTTTTGCTAAGACACTCGTTTTGAAAGTAGCACGTTTATTTTACTAAATATTCAATTGTACTCATCTCTCTGTTGGGATGCAAACACAGAAACATGCTTTGGGATCAGCAATATTCGGTTTAACATGTAAATGCATCAACCTTACTGTGATAAAACAAGGTAATGATCATTATTCATCAGCAGGGCCCTGTGCCAAACTCTGTTACCAAACACTGCGCAACTGCCACATGCTTTTAATATCATAAATACTTAAACATACATGGCCAGTGCAACAGTAATTCAGCGTCAGGCTGGTATAAGGTGCCAAGTAATCCTGCTGATATCTGCCTTAAACACACAATTCAACAAGAACGGGGGGGGAAATGGCCCCGCTGACATCCGGAGGCATCCAGTCTGCTGTTAGAAATGAAAATTCTGCCTTTTCTTTCAATGAACACTAACAAGATGTCACTATGTGCTGCACACTGGACAAAGAAGAGCAAGAAATCCTCTCTAAAGGATGACAAGAGAAATGTATGAGCTTTATAAAAGAATGTGATTGTTGTCGAAAGGAATTGGGAACACGGATGCCTTCTCCAGCCTGGGATCCGTTCGGCTGGGCGTAAGGCTGGTGGGCATAGACCAGTTCCAGAGTGAATTTTGCATACTGTACGGATCATTGCCCAGTTCAGAGCAGTCACATTGAATCTGCCTTCAACCAATTGTGCTTCATGAAACCGTCAACCCTCATTTACGTCTGACTGTTTTCTTCTGCTGGCTGCGGTAAACAAGCCCTATGACAATCTCTCTCTCTCTCTCTCACCCTGTTGATGTGCTGACAGCCTCTGTCCTCTATGTTACAGCTTTAACCTTAAGCTTAAACACACACTCACACACACACACACAATAACCCAAAATCCTCAACTAAAAAAACACCTACATTACAAGAATGGTCCCTAATCTTAATGATCTTATAAAAAGATGCACACTAACATGAGTACTCTCTTACTCATCTCTCATAAACAAGGACTCCTCATCTCATAAACTGCTGAGCCAGTTCTGTTCAAAGCAGCAGTTTTCTTTCTGTCTTCTGTAAACAGAAAATAAAGAATTAGGTGTCCATACTAACCTACAATTTGCGTAATAACCTACAATTTTAAACCTGTGATTGTTTTGTTGCTGTTGTTGTTGTTGTTTTTGTTTTTTTACTTCAGGGAAACATTTGGGCCGTTACCTCTCTGTTTTTCTACACCAACATTAATTGGTAACAGTGAATAATAATGCAAAAAGCTGTAATAATCTGTTACAGTGATTTTAACGCCGGTAAACGGAAGTGGTGTTCCTAGGCACAATGCAAAGTGGCACCCCAGAGCATGGTAAAATCACTATAACACACTGCCTCAGATGGGTTACTGCTTTTGTTAAATGACGGCGACAGGCATATCATAATAGTCACAGATGTTTAATATATATGTACTAATATTATTCATTGAAATAAACCATTCTTCTGCCAAATATTATAGCTCATTAGACTAAATGAAGGCTGTTTACGGTTGCCACACAATGTAGCAATTTGCATTAATATAGAATGTGTAGTCACAGATGTGATTACAGTGGTTTTACAAGCTTTAAAGCCGCTTTATTCAATGAGAATTGAGAACTGTAAATATCAATTTTATAATCAGCTTTATAATACTAAACAGAAAAGGCACAGGCCTGCACCCTTCAATGACACACGTGTGACTGTTTCACAAACAACGCAACAGGATCTGGATATTTTAAATTCGTATTTTGTCTATAAATTCACTGAAACAAAGACTGATCAAAGTGCTAGCTCGCTTTGTACAAACCCTCACTGCAGTTGCACACAGTTCTATCTTCATGTATTTTTAGAGCATGCTTTTTCACAAAATACTAATTGTTATTAAACTAATAGCTTTATGTTGAACAACAACCATGTCAGTTGGTGAAAACAGGAAAACATAATTAGAATTCAGACTTAATTAATCTACGCTGGCCCCTTTAAGTGAATTAGCCAATTATTTATGCATGTGTGCCTCTTTGATGCTAACTGATTAAGAGGGAAAAACAGAACCTTGAAAAATTACAGAACTTTCTTTGTCGTTTAAAAAAATGCCACTAAAACTAAGGGGAAAAAAGAATTTTGCAAACATTTGATATGAGATGATATTTTTCAGAATATCTACCTTACTTAAGAAAAGCTCGTTTTCTCTAGTTTACTACTAAATCTAACCTACTTGCTAATTACACACACACTCATTGTTGTCACAGGAGCTCATCACATTTCATTCTCTTAAATTTTATGCAAAAATGGCAGTCTAACCAAGAAATTATTTCAAAAAGTGAACACAGCATCTATAATTATTTCCAGTTCATTTGTCACATGGAAGGTCAAGTCAAGTGCACTGCACGGTGTACAGTATGTCTGGGCAGTGTGTTGTGGTATGTATTGAACATTTTAGGGTAGGTAATTATTTGATAATTGATTAATCTTACAATTATTAAAAACAATTAATCAACTTATTTAACTAATTGATTAGTAGGCTTTGACCAATTAATCAGCTTTTGCAATCAATTAAAATATTGAGTAATAACGTTACCTATTCTAATAAATACAGCAAAATGTCTTTTTAATGAATTTCGAACCAACTGAATAGACCAATCTAATCTGCATCTAACTACTGTGCTAATCTAACTGAAAAACCTGAAATGCACTGGTGATTCCATTTGTGTCTTTGTTCTGTTGAGTTTATTTGTGCTATTTCTTGTCATTTAATTATTTGTTCTTATTTTAATAAATATTTTTTTACTTGTATGTTTTATCTTTATATTGTACATTACTTTTATGTAGATTTTTTTTTTTCATTTGCAATGTTTTGCATTCCATGTAAAGTCTGCCGAGTAAAATAAAAAAAAATTACGAACCAGTGGCGACGTGAGGTACAGTGTGTCTGTAGAGGTTTGTCAAAGGCTTCCTACTAGCGCCACTCCTTCACAAAAATTAACATCTAGAGCAGTTTTATAATTGGCAGAAAATAAAATATTACAATACAAGCTTTTCAGAAAAATACAATATTTCAAACATTTAATCCGTAGTTAGGAATAAACCTTAGGAAACAGTTTAAAAGTAGCCTAATTCCACAGGAAAACTGTGGACTTGGCAGCCCTGCCGTGTTATTTGCAAGCCCTTAAAACAGTATATATGAGATCAAAAGATTATTCGACAACAGAAATATTTGTCAAATTTTTTTGTTGAAAATTTGCATGCTGTGAACAGTATACAGTGCTTACTATAAACTGCAGACAGAGTAAGCGTAATATGATAGTATGCACCTACTTTAGATTTAAGCAATACAATAAAGCTGAAGAAGGAAAAGTATAATAAACATGTCAATATGTACTGTTTTGTGAGTAAAACCAAGAAGTGGCAGTCCAGCTCAGCTGAATGAGGGGCCAGGTTGGGATCATGGGAACTCTCCGGGATTTTAAATAGGTTTTTTGTTCAGCTACTTGAGAATTCCTCAGCTTTCTGTTATGCCGTTTCCTTCACTCAATTCCCAGCTGACCTCTCACAGGCCACTGCAGCAAATGTTAAATGTGAATGGTAAGTCTGCCTTTGACTTAATAGAAAACTGTAAGCTAAAGGCTCTGACCTCGTATTGAAAGCATACTCACATCCATCGCCACAGAGGGTACGTTTTACTGCTCCTAGTGTGTTGACCTTTGACCTTTACCTGCAGATACAGAATTACAGGTTATTAGTGTCATTTTGCTAGCTGTGTTTATCAAGTATGTTCAAGCACGTGTTTGTGTTTTAAATTTTGTTCATTCAAGAAAATTTTAAGATGAAATTTAATGCTTGCCTTTTTAAGCTAATGCTGAATCATCACTACATCTTACGTTTGAAGATCATATACATATTTAACAGTTTTAGGTTTTAAACATTTGGTTTTGTTATTTACGGAACATGGCATAAATTCTGCTTGAATTGAGTCACAACACATTAAAGAGCCACTATATGGTATTTATTGTTTAAACTTCTTTTTAAAAAAAATTACGATATTTTAAATATGAAACTTTCAATTCAAAAGTAACCTGCTCTGTCTTGTCTGTTGACCTGTTGTCAGTATCCTCTTTGCTCTTGCTCCACTATGCATTTTTTAGTACGTGAGAACATGACGTGTGGCGTGAGATCGCATGGCTTGTCGGACATAGCAACAGTAACTAAAGGGGGCGGTTCTTTGCGAAGGGTCAATTAACGCTCATGACACAGAAAGCAGCAGGGGCTGCTGTCACTTTAAGAGCGAATGCTGTTCAGGCAAAAATAGATGCGGAAGAGAGTGGCATTTGGCGTTCACCTGCATCTGCGTATCTCTCTCTCTCTCTGTATATAAGTATGTATATACAGTGGGGAGAACAAGTATTTGATACACTGCCGATTTTGCAGGTTTGCCCACTTACAAAGCATGTAGAAGTCTGTAATTTTTTTTATCATAGATACTCTTCAACTGTGAGTGACGTAATCTAAAACAAAAATTCAGAAAATCACATTGTACGATTTTTAAATAAGTAATTTGCATTTTATTGCATGACATAAGAATTTGATCACCTACCAACCAGTAAGAATTCCGGCTCTCATAGACCTGTTAGTTTTTCTTTAAGAAGCCCCCCTGTTCTCCACTCATTACCTGTATTAACTGCACCTGTTTGAACTCGTTACCTGTATAAAAGACACCTGTCCACACACTCAATCAAACAGACTCCAACCTCTCCACAATGGCCAAGACCAGAGAGCTGTGCAAGGACATCAGGGATAAAATTGTAGACCTGCACAAGGCTGGGATGGGCTATAGAACAATAGGCAAGCAGCTTGGTGAGAAGGTAACAACTGTTGGCGCAATTATTAGAAGTTCAAGATGATGGTCAATCTCCCTCGGTCTGGGGAAACATGCAAGATCTCACCTCGTGGGGCATCAGTGATCATGAGGAAGGTGAGGGATCGGCCCAGAACTACACGGCAGGACCTGGTCAATGACCTGAAGAGAGCTGGGACCACAGTCTCAAAGAAAACCATTAGTAACACACTACACCGTCATGGATTAAAATCCTGCAGTGCACACAAGGTCCCCCTGCTCAAGCCAGCGCATGTCCAGGCCCGTCTGAAGTTTGCCAACGACCATCTGGATGATCCAGAGGAGGAATGGGAGAAGGTCATGTGGTCTGATGAGACAAAAATAGAGCTTTTCAGTCTAAACTCCACTCACCGTGTTTGGAGGAAGAAGAAGGATAAGTACAACCCTAAGAACACCATCCCAACTGTGAAGCATGGAGGTGGAAACATCATTCTTTGGGATGCTTTTCTGCAAAGGCGACAGGACGACTGCACCGTATTGAGGGTAGGATGGATGGGGCCATATATCGCAAGATTTTGGCCAACAACCTCCTTCCCTCAGTAAGAGCCTTGAAGATGGGTCGTGGCTGGGTCTTCCAGCATGACAACGACCCGAAACACACAGCCAGGGCAACTAAGGAGTGGCTCTGTAAGAACCCAATAGAAAATCTTTGGAGGGAGCTGAAAGTCCATATGCCTAGTGACAGCCCCGAAACCTGAAGGATCTGGAGAAGGTCTGTATGGAGGAGTGGGCCAAAATCCCTGATGCAGTGTGTGCAAACCTGGTCAAGAACTACAGGAAACGTATGGTCTCTGTAATTGCAAACAAAGGTTTCTGTACCAAATATTAAGTTCTGCTTTTCTGATGTATCAAGTACTTATGTCATGAAATAAAATGCAAATTAATTACTTAAAAATTTTACAATGTGATTTTCTGGATTTTTGTTTTAGATTCTGTCACTCACAGTTGAAGACTATCTATGATAAAAAATTACAGACTTCTACATGCTTTGTAAGTGGGCAAACCTGCAAATTCGGCAGTATATCATATACTCGCTCTCCCCACTGTATATACATACATATATACAGAGAGAGAGAGAAATGCGCAGATGCAAGTGAACGCCGAATGCCACTCTCTTCCACATCTATTTTTTCCTGAACAGCATTCGGTCTTAAAGTGACAGCAGGCCCTTCTGCTTTCTGTGTCATGAGCGTTAATTGACCCTTCGCAAAGAACCGCCCCCCTTTAGTTACTGTTGCTATGCCCGACAAACCATGCGATCTCACACCACACGTCATGTTCTCACGTAGTGAAAAATACATAGTGGAGCAAAGAGGACACTGACAATGCGTCAACAGACAAGACAGAGCAGGTTACTTTGATATGAATGTTTCATATTTAAAATATCATAATTTTTTTTAAAGAAGTTTAAACAATAAATACCACATAGTGGCTCTTTAATGTGTCGTGACAGATCGCTGTAGCTCCTTCAAATGGCTCGTGAACCAACCATCTCGTCAAACTACTTCATTTATTGCATCAAATAAACATGAATGGACATCAGAAGGAATGTTGTTTCAAGTGCAGAAAGACGTGAGTACACATAATGTTTGAAGTTCAAGTTCACCAAAGTTATTCTACTAACTCCCCTGACTGCTTTGTCGGACAAAATGGCGGATTCGGAGTTATGATCGGTTAGATCACTTGTCAATCAAACTTCCGGCAAAGGGTCAATTAAACAACAAAAGACAAAGAGAAAAGGACCAAGTGAAAATATTGATTGTGCAGACAAAAATCTGTTTTGACACATCTCTACTGACACATCTGACCCATAAGAAGAAAAAAAAATGTGTTGTTGTATTGTTGAGTCATGATAAGACATTGCAACCAATATACATAATCTACTCTACATGTTCAATCCTTGGTTCAAGTGTTATTTTTCTGGCTGTGCTGAGGTAGATTTGTGCAGTTAATTCTCTGTAATGCATCCAGATGAATGACAATATACGAAAAATGTATTTATTATCAAAGGTAACAAATTATTTCCCCTTATTGTTTAAGTCCTGTTTATTCATTTCTATCAGATATGGCCTGTTTAGTATTTCTATCTGCTCTCTCCATGGTAATTCACATGGCCTGTGCAAGTTTTTTGCAGAAATAGCAAAACAAACCCCAGGCAAAATGTGAAAGATTATCCCATACTATGCGGGTTACAGTGAAACACTATACTTTTTCACACTAAACGCTGCTCCACCGGGTGCGATTGTAAAACATGTTAAGCTATTGAATCTGCACTTTGTATATATGGGGAGAACTGTGTGTAGTAACAAGTGAGCCGGTGTTTTGGTAATTGTTTCAAATTACATTGTGTGCAATAACAGAGGAAAAGCTATCTGCAACCTCTCCTGCAAAGGCGAACATAAAGAGCGCAGGATATCCCTCTGCCTCACACCTCAGACACGCCAGCTCACTCAAATAAATAGGCAGGAACAGAGAAAGGCTCATTCCTACCAGATCACTGTCTTTGTGCTTCAATTCATTCTTTTATTCAGCGCAGCGCTCACAGCACCTATAATTCTCTCTGATGAAGCACTGGGTCTCTGCGGTTTCTCCACATGTGCATCTTATTGGATTACGGATGGGTTTTCAAACCAGTGTTTCCCATTTGCTGATTTGTTTTTTCAGTAACTAATAAGTTAGGGAGGATGAATATTTTATAGGGGCCATAAAATGCAATACAGCAAAAAGGCCAGACAATTGGTAGTAAAATTTGCTAGTTTCTATAAGCCAAATGTTGGTATGAAAATAATGTGCATGCCAGCAGCTTTTCAACCACACAAACGCCTGCTGACTCACTGCTGCTCTGCTCCAAAATAGTTTGTGAAGCAATAAAGTCACAGACTGCAACACATCAAATGATCATCAGTGAGTGTATTTAAGCAATCACGTACAAGAGAATGTGTTGTACTAAAATAAAGTCATGGCTAAAGGTCTTTGGAGTGATGCACAGCAGTGCTGTGACGTTAGCTAACCTTAGTCACGACAAAATTAGCCTTGTACCACGACTACACTAATTAGTCTAACCACTTAAACCATTTTCACTAAAAATAAACTTATTTTTTTTTTTAAAAAACAGAACCTTTAAATATGGACTTCAAGTCAACAAGAGACGTGTTGATGTATAACTTTGGTTTAGTGTGCAATGGTCATAGGTTCTAATCTCCATCTAATTGTTTTTAACTAAACTTGACAGCCAGTGATGATCACTGATCACCATGCACTTTCAAGGATTACAAATTAATTTTCAGTTCGCTTTGTACATGTGAAGAGAAAAAATTGCACTACAAATCTTCATTTGAAAGAGTGTTTCGCAATTTTGAGGATCTTATCTGAAATCTGTTATCTTTAATCTTGCGCTAATAGTAGACCTATGTAAATGTATTTACGTGTTTATAACAAATATATCATTAAATGTTAAAAGTATTTGGTCATATTTGATTGACAAAATAAGCTTTTGTAAAATTTGCATGGGAACTCGGTAATACACCAAGCTTGCTTTCTTTTATTTTCCTCACATGCCGAATCTGCTGCACTAATATTCTATAATCATGCAAATAACTATCAGAGCTACCTTTTGTAGTGTTTGCCTGCAAAATCCACGTGGCACAAGCTTCTGTCCTTATTTGACTTAACTAGTTTTCCTTTATTATGCTAAAAAGAAAAGTCCTCTTTGAAATAATCTTCTGATCGGCTAAACGCGACAATTTCCAGCCCAATATTTATCATGCCTGAAAATGTTTAATATTAAGGACACAAAATTAAAGCAAATTCGCTTCATGTGCAAAGCGTTTACCAAAGCACCTAACCATATAGCTGCAAAATACATTCTTTACGAAAAGAAATATTGATACGATGATACCATGTATGGACATGTTGATACGATGTATGGTGCCTGTCAACATGTGTTTCCATAACTCTGCGCAACCTGCGCGCGCAGACATTACATCTCATCAGAGCTGTCCTTAAGACTATGCAGAGTTGTACATAAAGGGTCACCAAACGCTGCCAAACGGCAGCCGCCTTTTACAGTTCAGCCTGAACCAAATCAATGAGCTTATGCGGCATTCACGCCATGTCATAACCGTAGGTGTGAGATACCAACCCATGACGTTCTACCTGGAGCTGTTCACGTCCTCAGCCGGATTTATGCCTTTCTACGTCAACACTATCAAGGCCGAAATGAATCTGCAGCAGTCATGTGGCACAACCAGAGATCTGTAAGTTGTTTACGTTCATTATTATTGTAATGTTATGTGCTTTCAGACATGAGGTAATTTAACGCAGTCTGGACGCTTTGCAAAATCTGTGTATTCATACGCGTGTTTGAGATGCAGTGCGTAGACCGCTTAAGACGTTGAAGTACCTCAAGAGCATTCAAAAGCTTAAATAGTAGTCAATACATCAGCAATCCTTCTTCCGAAATGTGTTTTTTTCCTTAAACTGATTCACTTTGGTAAGCCTGTTGTAAATGTTTAAATATATTTTTTATAAAAGAGATAGTTCCGGCCCTTGATTCTGTGCCGAGTCCGAAGTCGTTGTAAAATTAACAAAAATATACAGCGCATTACTTCAGTATCGCTGCGCCACTGAATGTGTATGTTGCTGTGTCTGTCTTAGCAACGTAACCATGTTTGTTCTCTATTGATTTTGTTCATTGAAGCTTATTGCATTATGTAGAAGAGTATTGTGAGAGAGATATCCAGTGACCGAGTGTATTACCTGCATTCAAATTTGCCATTTTCATTCAGGTCAGTCATAATCATGTTGTTCATAATAAAGAATCCGTTTGAATGTCCTCTGCGATCTTGTCCTTTTAACATTTACATTAACATTTGGGTTTTCCGTGCCCTGCTGACACTGACAGTGCTAGTCTAAGCATTTGTCATTTGCGTCTTGTTCCTTGTTTCACAACAAGTTTCAATATAAAAGTCTTGACGACTGAATGACATGCTCATAAAGATAATCTTTGCCGCCACCTAATGCCGTAATAAATGTAACTTCTGAGGCTGTTTACGATCAGGGACTATTTTTTCCAGCTGAAGGAAGCCTTTTAATGATTTTACATCATGAAAGTTGCAATGATACATATTTGTTGGCTTTATATTTGTATTGTGTGGTAACCGTTTTATAAAAGCAATAAGCCCCGTGAAGCCACTCTGCATCATGCCTAACAACACCTCTTAGCTGTTATAATTTCACTGTAAAGCACGGCTTCTTGGGGCTTATTGCTTTAAGACATGTCGGGAGACTCTGGAAGGTTTTTGTGAGAAATTGCATATGTAACTCGCCAGTGCTTGTCTTTTCATATCCATATAGAGCAATGTTGCTCCGGCTACTTCAAGTATGGTCTCTGCAGCCTGCGGTGGACATCCACATGAAGCTCTCTAAAAGAGTTAATTTTAAAGTATTATCTATCTATTGTGCAGGGTCATTTCATTATGGTTGTTGTAGCGCTGTTTAGAAATTTATTTTCAAGGAAGTAACGTGCGTCTATTAATGGGTATAGCTAAAGTAACGTCTTCAGCTAGTCATCTTGAGATCCTTTCCATCTGAACTGGATCGCTTAAAGGGTTCACAAATGTTCACAAAGCTCACAAAGGTTGTTATTCGTTCGTCTTCGGAACACAGATGAAGATATTTTAATTAAATCAGTTCTGTACTCTCCACTGACAGCTACGCAACTACCACTTTGATGCCTCCTAGAGTTCATAAAGTCATCGTAAAACTAATCCTTATAAAATGAGCAGTTTAGTCCAAATTTTATTAAGAGACACAATCTCACAGAAGCTCAAGCAAACATGTTTGACGTGCAAGAACAAACCTCTGTGGTTCTTGGGGAAACTCAAACATTCCTTGTAACACATGAGAATGAACCTCATTGGTTCTCTTCTTTCGCACACCAAGCAAGCAGCTTTCATTTTTCATAACTGCATTGATGAATGTTTATATGTGAATAAAAGCCTTAGTTAAATATTATGTACTTCATATAGCGATCATTTTACTTCATAAAATTTGGACTCAATCCATATGGATTAGTTTTACGATGCCTATTGTGAACTTTTTGAAGCATCAAAGTACGAAGGGACAGAAATTGCTAACATTTCATTAAATTATCTTCATTTGTGTTCCGAAGATGAACGAAAGTCTTATGGGTTTGGAATGGCATGTGGGTGAGTAATTAATGACAAAATATTCATTTTTTGGGTAAACTAACCCTTTAAGCTTAGTAGTGAACTGCTGTTACTTTCTCGACTAGCAGATGCAATGAGACCTACTGTACCTATTGTACACAAGCAGAAATCATGTTCATGGTTGCAATTATTAACATTACTGTAGTATGAAGCAGAGCAGGACCGAGTGTTGTGGGAGCTCAACAAGGAGATATTGTAATGAGAGATGAACGAGACACACCTCGCGAGCATTGGAACTTTTATTATGTCACAGTCGACGGTGCCGCTTCCACTTTTTCCAGTCATGAATATGTGGTAACGCAGCTTTGTTTGTCATATTAGATACATTTGAGTGTGTTGAAAATGATGTAATAACGGTACTCAGTCTGTTCGCTCGGCAGCTGCTGTGAGACACTTGTTGTCCACTGCAGTAAGCTAGATAGATTTTAGAATATCATATTAAATGCTGCATGGGCTGTGTTAATAAATGGCATGTAATTAATTTTAAAATATATTGTATGATGGAGAAAAATCTGTATCACTGTTATTGAAAAATAAAGCTGCATCTGATTATGCTATATTAGCTAACATTACTTGACAAAAGAGGCATGGTACTCACAAAAAATCAAGAGAA
This sequence comes from Zacco platypus, assembly GCA_038088235.1. Classification (NCBI taxonomy): domain Eukaryota; kingdom Metazoa; phylum Chordata; class Actinopteri; order Cypriniformes; family Xenocyprididae; genus Zacco; species Zacco platypus. The sequence goes on along the minus strand of CM076065.1, from coordinate 19,488,493 downwards.
TTAGATTTTAACAATAAGACTAAATGCGTTGAGCTAGCTATATAACAATGATTACTTTTCTGTCAATAAATGTATCAAAACAGATGTTCCCTTGTCTAATAAAACATGTAAGATATTAAACCGTCTTTGGTGTTCCTTTGGTTTCTACAAAATAAAACCTGAAATCGAAGGTAACTTATACTTACTTATATAGTAACTTACTTACACGTCCCGGATCCTTGATTAAAATAGCAATTTTTTCACGATTTGCAAATAGTTGGAAACATTTGGAATATTGTAAATAGTCAACTGAACAAAATATATAACACTGGCCCAGAGGTTTTTGGATATTTTACTGAAAAAATCTTACATATTGCAGCTTTAAAGAATACACAGGCCTGGTTTCAGAGACAGGGCTTGGATTTTAATTTTTCATTTGAAAGTGAACTAATCCTTTAAGCCAGGAGTAGGCCTTAGTTAAATTAGCACATTAAAGTTACTTTTATAAGTGTGCCTTAGAAAAAAGATGTGTGTATAATGAGGCAAAACAATGTCACTGACTTATTTTAAGATATGTAAGTACAAATTGCTTTCAGTTAAAAAGGCTCAAACATGTATTTTGGTCTGGCACTTGGCTTAAGCCTTGTCTGTGAATTTAGGCATCAGTGTTTTGGGGTAAGTGAGACGTAACAGTGAATTTAACAGTGAATAAAAAATTAGTTTGCATATTCCTAAGAATATGCTAAACAAATATAGTTTAGCCAATATAGGCTAAATGAAATAGTTTTTACAGTGTACTTGCATGGTATATATCCAAAAAATTAATTAATTAAGTAATATCATAGAGCTTTTTATTTTCTTGAAGAAAGTGTCACATATTAGAAAACAGCTGCTTCAGCTTAGCTACAGTACAGTATACTGTTTACAGTTCAATACAGTAATAGTTTAGATGTTTTGTTCTGTTATGAGTAATCAACAAAAGACTTTTAAAAAACGATAAAACGGAGCAGAAAGATCAAAGTAGGATTTTTCTAGCATTTGTTGTAGACAAAAAACCCATCTCAAAATATGACTTATATTTGGAGACATTATTTGGGTCAATAACACACACACACACACACACACTCACACACTTACCTCGGTTAGGTATAAAACACTGGAATATCGTTATGAGATGTTAATGTGCTGTTATGGTGTTAATAAAACAGCACCTGCAATCTTGTCAGTTTTTTGCTTGCAGTTATTCAAAAGTAATACAAAATTGATTAAATACATTTCAAGCCGTACTGACATGCATTTCTGATGCTTGTAAAGTTATCGTGCAAAGCGTCTGTCACTATGGTGACTGTGACGTATACTGGGTTTCACTAAATTATGAGGGACACAACGGTGAAGGCTTACCTCATGCATATTAATTAGGTTTCCGTTGCTTGGTAACTTTCTTGTAGTGTCCAGTCATGTTATTAATATTCATGAGCCAGCCCTTCTCAATAGTAGGACATGGTTAATTTTTAGCATTCCCCTATGACATATATCTATGATATGTCTGTACACAATTATCTTTGTGGGAAAATGTTGTGTTTGTCAGTTTGGCTGATGAGTTGAGAGGTGCGTGTAGCAGATGGCCTTTCCGGCCTATTCTAAATGATCTTTCATTATTGATGGAGATCAGAAAGTGACTTTATGTGCAAAAGAGCCCTTTGTTACCTCACTGCATCAATTATTGTAATGAGTTCCTATCTAAGGTGAGTGTTCATGCAGCTTTGTAAACATACATTATGTAGTATGACAATTTACACAAAAGTTTCTCATACATAATTTACAAACGTACTTCAAACAAAGCCATCCAAAGGAGCCAAACATCTGCTGTGACGGATGTTAGGTGCTACACAACACACAGCTCTCCTGTACATGACACACCACAGCATGGTAAATGTTTGGCCTCAAAAGGAACACACACATCATGCACACACAATAACGAGACCAGTCACAAGATACTTAGGATGCTAAGTACTATGACACTTTTTTTTTTCTTCGCTGGATGTTTCTGAAAATGAGAAATTATGTGGGGAAATATATTGGATGACTTTTAAGTTAGGGCACTTTTGATTTTTTTGATTTTTTTTTATTAAATGTAAAAAAATGTATCGCATGGCCAGAAATAAATGTCTGATCATTTGATTTTGATTGTGGATTTTGCTAATACTCATATAAACATTCTTCATTGACATCTATGGTTCCATGAAGAACCTGAAACATCCATGGAACCTTTCGATTGCACTAAAGGTTCTTTGTAGTGGAAAAAGGTTCTTCAAAAAAGTTCTTCACACTAAGAAAAAAATGGCTCTTTTAAATTGTAACTTTGCAGATTTTCAATTTCAACCCACTTTGTATTGTTACAATCTCGGTTGTATATGTAAATGAACAATGTTTACTTGTTTTCCATGTTACCTGGACTGACAATTTAACGTTTATTTGACAGCAAAATCCACCGAATGACAGAAATAGGCTTTTGACAGCTTCAGGGCTTTTGTGAAACCTATAGATTATACTTCTACATGTTTGTGTCCTGCCCATGGACAGTTGGATCGGTGGAGGGTTATTAACTGAACAGTTATTGTAAGGGTAGGTTTATTACTGAAATTGGTATCATACTACATCTACTCTTTAAACAGCATTATGGTAAAAATGGAACACTATGGCAACAGTTTTCTTATTCATACAGGTTTTTCATTCTCTCCATATTTACGATTCTTTGCAGCCTTTAGCCACAATGTGTTGGATCTTTCACTGGTAACTGAAAGTAACTCATTCCGCTAATTTTTTACTCTTTGAATTATTCCATCTGGGAAGTCGACACCATTATGACTAAAAGTTTGCTAGGTATTTCCTACTAAAGCAAGGCGGTATTTGACTCTACTAAGCGTACACTGTTACCAACTAGTTTTCAGGAAGAGTTCACTGTTAGACATTTCTGTACAGTAATCTGTCGTATCGTGCTGAGCCGCATCCAGTGTAGACAGTATCTCTAAATAGGGATTATAATGGGTTCTATTGTCTTGTCACGTCACGCCGCTTGCGTCCAGGGTAGACACGGATCCAGCATGGTATCGCCACAGGTTTTGCCCAGGGATGGAACTCAGATGTGGAAGAACAGCTGTGCTGTGTATCAATTATACCTTACAAAGATTGTTATCCGTGAGAGTATAAGAAACACCAGCAAGCAAGGTAAAAATGTGTCTGTGTATATCTGTTGTCAAGTTTGTGCACCCCGGTTTACTCGTCAACATGACGGGTAACATAAGCTTTACCACGGTAAACTGCGTACTTATGTTTTATTTTACAATCAACTTTGTTAGCTTATTGAATTACCAAATTAAAATAATTTTTAACGAGCATCACTTAGGTTACATTAATATTTATGGAATTTTCACGTCTATAGATTGTTTTGTTCTGAGACGGGCTTAATTTGCATTTGGTTTGGTTCATGATGAACAAAATGTGTCACATGTGAGTACAACTTACCTTCTTATTGGTTTCCTCTGGGTCATCCATCAAAATGATTGTCAAGTTCTCTCTGTGAGCTTATTGTGCCTTTATTTGTAATTGAAACACTATACGAATAGCCATCATTCCAGCTGTTTAATCATGTACTACATTCGTATTAATCAAACTCTCTCTCTCTCTCTCTGGATCTCTCAGTCCCAGTACTGTCTAGTGTTGCAAACATTATACGAATCAGGAGTCAGGGCAGTATTCTCGCGCAGAGAAGCGCATTTACACTACATTTTAAGATGAAGAGGCGCTTTCGTTTTCAACCGCAGTAACAATGTGCTCACTCACACTGCTGCATTTTATATAACACATTTGTGATTATGATATCGTTTGGTCCGTTGAGTCAGCTTTCACATCTCAATCGAACACAGAGTTTATTTGCAATCAGGCCGAGACCACCTCATTCAGGCAATCTCGGAACGATTTTTTTGGTGCGGATCAGAGCACGATTGCCGTGTTCACATATGCCTAAACGAACCGAATCAGGGGAGAAAACGTTCCGAAACAAACCCTTCGATGTGAAAGCACTTTAAGTTACGTAATGTGACATTCTTTTTAGATTGTAGTTATCGTTGGCCAGTATACTAGAAAAAAAAAAATATTGTATGTTAGCTGGTGCAACAAAGATTTTATGGCTTTCCACCTTTCTAGTTTTAGCATTAGTTTGTTATAGTTTTTTTTTTTTTTATGGAATTTTAGATTTACTGCATTTTTTTGTATTTTAAAGGCAAAGAAAATTCTTGGTAAGAGAAGACTTGCCTATGATTTTGAGAAATTTGCGAATTCCAAATGGGGTATGCCTTTTTAAAGTGTGTAATTCCTACTTCTGTTTTTTAGGGAACACATTTCTATCTGTAACAAAGTGGATGGTGAGCAAAGGTGGCCTACGTTTTGGAGCAGCACATGGGTTTTGCCTTGTATGTATTCTTCGGAAGCTTAAATGTTTTTTCCCATTAATATTCTGTTGCCTAAAGTTTCTTTGTGAAGATAAATCCTGAGAATACAAGGTGATCCTGATGTCACTCAGTGCATTTTTGCAGTTATGTAGACAGACCATTTGTTGTGACTGTGACGGAATTGTTATTATGTGACAGAGAAAATAATTTTTAGAGGGAAAATGTGTGCACTTTAGACTTTGAGTTAGCAATTTTTAAAAAGCTGCTGAACATTGCCAAATACATTTTAAACATAGCTAAATTGGTTGTTTGGTGCTTTAAAAAAAACTGCTATGGTAGTCTGGAAAGTTGCTAATTCTGGCAACATAATTGGCCTTATACGGCAACATGCCCTGTGCATTCTGGGTGTTGAAATTTTCCTAAATTTTACCTTTTTTACTGTATAGGCAGGCAAGTTTTAATGAAAGCCATTTTGCCATAAGTGAAGTATCTCTAAAAGCTGTTCTATGAAAGTTTATTTGAGGAACACAAAATGTTAAATAGCACTGCTGCAAAAAAAAAACTTTTATTTTAAAGTGTAAATTGTGCCATACTCTATTATCTCCTTAAATACTCTTAGGGGACAGAGAGTTTCAGTAATTCACCCTTCACCGGGAGGCAATCTGACCAATCATAACGGTGAATCTGCCATTTTGTCAGACAAAAAGAGCCACAAAACAGTATTTATTGTTTGAACATCTTAAAAAATAAGAAAATTTGAAAGCTGAGACTTTGTTTCATACCAAAAGTAACTAGCTCTGTCTTGTCTGTCGGGTGCTTTGTCAATGTTCTCTTTGCTTCACAATGTATTTTTTACTGCTTGAGAATGTGATATCTGGCATGAGAGTGCCATAGCTTGTAGAACGTAGCCACAGTAACTATAGGGGGCTGGGTCTTTGCAAAGGATCAATTGAAGTATCACGTATATGGCATAAGTCATTACAGGGTTAATAATATCAATATACAAATCAATAACAGTAATTGAAGTGCCTTCCTATCTTAACTCAAATCATGGATTGATTGATGTTCGTCAAAGTCATTTTTTAGATGGCATGGTTTTATTAAACCACACTTCATCACGTCTTTGTGCTTTGACTAATTACTTAATATTATGATAAGCACATCAAACTGCCCATGATGTCTTTTTTGCAGATACTACCACTGTCACACTGCTATTGTTCCACTTTACTGATTCATTATTGTAAAGTATGCCATTAGTGTCCATGTGCTTATTAAGCAGGTTGTTAGAGAATCTAAATAAGACATCTTGTGACGTGGCCGGCGTCTCTCTTCCATTACTCCCCTTGATTGTTCACATGATTACATATAGACCTGAATCCATTCCCAGCTTATCCAATTAATTCCATGTGTAGGGATGAAAGAGGTTGATGATGTTATCTTACCTAATTAACCTGCGTAAAACTCCGACTGGAGGACAGGCCCGATCATCCCTCATCTAAGTGTTCATTACTATCATTAGCGTAAGGGGACTAAACCTTGGGATGCTAGGGCACCATTAATTTATATCGAGTCCCTTTTTACCTCACTTTGGAGTCATTTGTCAAAACTGAGTCCATCCATGTCTGGAGCTAAAGCTGGCTGAAGTGTCTGCTTATTTATTTAATCAGTCTGTAATGAGAAGAGAACATACAGATCCGGTAAATGTAGAGGCTTGTAACTTGCTGTAACTTGCTTTATCTGCTTTGTGTTCTTCCGTTCACACATGCTTATTTTCCATTACACTAGACATTGCCAAGTACTGATGGGTAATGAAATGCTGAGTTTGAGTGTCTGGGAGTTTGAAGATAATGAAAAGAAAAAAATCCAAAACACATTTCTCAGGTTCTTTTAAAAATTAACATTTTGTTAATGGCTTATCTTCAAAAAAATGAAAATATTATTTAGTCTTTGTTGTTGTTTTTTGTTTGTTTATTTTACAAAATGTTTGAGTTTGGATGAAGGTTTAATATCGATAGTAATTTGAATAATAATGAAATAATAATTATGATTCATTAATAATTATTAGGACTGTTTTTATTTTTATTAATGGTAACACTTTACGATAAGGTTCCATTTGTTACCATTATTTAACTACATTAGTTAGTTACATTACTTACATTAGCCATGATCTAACAATGAAAAATACTTCTAAAGCGTTTATTAATCTTACACTAAAAAAAAATGGTGCAGAAACAATATTCACTCAAAAATTGCCATTAAATTCCACAACTAATTACAAAAACGTATCCCAGTGAATTAAATGTGAAGTTAAGTACAAAGACTGAAATATTATTTTCTTGTAAGACATACAGCAGCAATCTTTGTTTTATTTACCACTTCAAAAAATAATAATAATAATAACTATACAATGTATAATTACCTATGTATTATTTATTAGTTGCATCTGTTAATATTTGTGACGAGCAGGGCGGGCGAGAGGCGTGAGGAACTGCCGCCATTTTAGTTTTGTTTTGTTGTTTATTTATTTTGGATATCAAAAGTTATGTTTAACGTGCGCCGGTTCCCGCCTCCATCTTCCCGTAATTAAGAACTGTGTTACAATATGAGCTAACATAGCAATGACTTTTTATTATAATAAATACTATAAAAAAAATTAATGCTCTTTGTTAATGTTAGACAATGCATTGATATTTGAAAAATATAATATTTTTATACTATATTATATTTTCCCTTATCATCATTCTTGTTTGGTACGGCTCATCTTTGACTTTATGCCCCATAAAAAAATCAAATGTTGGTAACACTACAAAAAGATACATTAGTTAACTACATTAGTTAACATGAATTAATAGTAAACTGCACGTCTACAACATTTATTAATCTTTGTTAATGTTAATTTCAACATTTACTAATACATTATTAAAAATCAAGAGTTGTTTTTGTTAAAATTAGTTAAGGCACTGTGAACAAACAATGAACTGTATTTTTATTAAGTTAATACATTAACTAATGTTAATAAATGAACCTTATTGTAAAGTGTTACCCACATTTTTTAATGTATATTTGAAATTTGCTCACCATAGAAGAGGAGTTCAAGCCACTGTCTCTTATAAACATGAATAGCAATTTAAGTGTAAATCATATTAAAATAATAGATCCAGCCAAATAAAAAAATAACAATATTGCCAACTAAACTTCAATTACTAAGTTTTAGTTTGGTAGTTTTGTGCAAACTGTGTATGTAAGCAAGTTTCTCTCTGACATTAGACAGGCCTTTCTGTCAAAGCGAATCAACAAGCAGCTGGAGAGAAATGACTTTCCTCTGTTTTGTCAGCTTTTCAGTTTGTTAGGAGGCTTCAGCTTATTAATGCTGTGAAATGCTGGCAGATCAATAGCGTTCATAGGGCAATGTGTCATTTGTTAATCGGGTATTGATGAGAATATCGACAGGAGGCTAATTAATCGTAGACCTCGAGAAGCCTTCCATGTGTTTCCTTAATTATGTTCTTCATCTTAGTCTGTACTCACACCAGATAAAGTTGGTAAGCAAAGTTCACTGTCCGCTGCTCTCAGCTCTCACAAAACCTCACGTACTGTTGTTAGGAAAGAAAGGCTGCAGTCTTTCATTGATGTGAATTTCCTGAGGTGGTACATTTACAGCTTCATTAATTGCAACACTTTCTAAGTTTGTGTTTTTTGCTGTGAGAGAGAGTTTAATCTGTCTGAGCTGATAGTGGGCGTATTTAACTTTATTGTCCATCATTTATGATCCAATTTAATGAGAACTACACAACGATTTCCCTGTTTTTATGTTAGTGAAAATAGCTTTTGGTTTAATTAAGTGTGTGTTTGTGTGAGTGTACTACATTGAAATTTTACTGAGTAGTGTTTAACTGTTTAACTGAGTTCTTGGTTGGGGAAGGTTATCACATGTGTTAATCCAAATATCAATTATAATTTTTGTTGGCCAAAACAATGGTTTTGACATTTTGGTTCGATATCTTTATTTTATTTTTATATGTAATTTTTTTTTTTTTTTTTTTTTAACTCCTTTAAAATTAATTGAAACATCTCACATTATATATGTAACCCAGTTCCCTGAAAAGGGAACAAGACATATGAGCTGGTGTCTGAAGCATGTGCTTGGCGACTGACTGAGTGTGATGTAGTGACGTACGTCACCAGAACCATAAATAGATGCTATGCCAGATTCTAATTATCTGAAGAAAACGCACAGGCGTGGCAGCCTGACACAGCATCTCATTTCCCTCTCAGGGAACTGGTCTATACGTAACCTTAGATGTTCCCTTTCGAATGGAACTCAACACCACATCATGGCTTGACACTATGGGAGTTGTATTGCCAAAGTCGCCATGCCACTGGACAATGCCTGCCACACAAGGCTGTGTTTCTGCACAGACAATTGTGAGCATTAGCTAAAACCGGATTAACCCTGAAGGACCTGAGACCCTGGGGTTGAATCCGTCTGCTGACTTTAGAACTTGATGAATGTGTGCAAAGAGGACCAGCCTACCACACCACAAACAATGGTGCATCCATAGCAAGAGATCTGGAAGATCCACCACCCCAAGTGGAGTGGGCCCTACCCCCTAGAGGTAAAGCCATACCACGCGCCTCAAAGCACAGATATACAGCACAGACTTTCTTGCTCTTGCGTCTCATGAGGTGGAGGGAAGAAAGGCTGCAAAAAAGGTAGAACTTTTGAGATATAGTAAAGTCTAGGGTGCAGTATAGCTTTGACATCATCTGGATTAAGTCTATGCCGGAAGAGGCAACTGAGAGGGCCTGAAAATCTCCTGCTCTCTTTAGCAAAGTCAATGCTATTAAGAAGGCCACCTTGAGGGTCAGCATTTTCTCTGAAGCTGACTCCAAGGGCTGAAATTGAGCTTCTTCTAACACACCCAGGACCAATGCTAGGTCCCAGGAAGGAACTCGCGACCTCAGATAGTCCTCAGCTGCCTGGCACCATGCAAGAACTGACACACTAGAGGTTGTCTCCCCACACAAACCCCTTCTAATGGTATATGACAAGCTATGATGGCGGCCGGCCACATAGACCTTTAGTGTAAACAGAGTTAACCACGCTGACAAACGTTCTTGAAGGAACTCCAGCTCTGAACCGAAAGGGAAGTTGTTTGGTTTCAATTGATGCTGCTCGCACCTTGACACAAAGAGGTACCATTTTTGTACATGCAGCTTTCTAGTGGAAGGGGCTCTAGACCTCAACTGTCTCAACAAGAGACCAGAATCTATGAGCTGGGACCCCTCAGGGGCCATACCCAAAGTTTCCAGATCTCCAGCTTGGGACTGTAGATTGTCCATTCCACTTGAGACAGAAGATCTTTTTAACCGGGATCTCCCAGTGAATGCCATCCAGGAGAGATATCAGAATAGAGCCACTAGGAGGAGGTGGATTCGGTCCTGGCAAACCCCTGCTGGAACAGAGCCATCTGACAAAAGCCATATAGACACCACCTTGAGAAAGTCTGTACCATGGCATCCAGCCCCAGAGGAACTGGAGGTGTGAGGGAGTCCATGAGTCCATATGGGGCGGCAGTGGCTCAGTGGTTCATGTAGGTTGTCCACAAACCGGAAGATTCCAGATGTCGAGGTGTCCATGAGCAAGACACCTAACCCCAGCTGCTCCCGACGAGCTGGATGGCGCCTTGCACGCCTGACACCGCCGTCGGTGTATGAATGAGTGAGTGAATGGGTGAATGTGAGGCAAATTGTAAAGCGCTTTGGTGGCCATAGGTCTGTGAAAGCGCTATATAAATGCAGTCCATTTACCATTTACCATTTCCCCTCAGCCGAATTGTCCACACGGACTCCACAACTTGTAGATGGAGTCACCATTCCCCGGGCTTCAGCCCTTGCCTCGACAGGTTATCTGCCTCCAAGTTTGCATGGCCCGGCATGTAAACTGCTCTTAGCGACTTGAATTTCTCTTGTGCCCAAAGCAGAATCTGCTGCACCTCCCTGAAAACGGGACTGCTCTCTTGGTCTGCATGGAAAACACTTCTGTAGTCTCCAATATAAATCAACACATGATAGCCCCTCAGGAGTGGGAGGAAGTATTTCAGTGTTAGAAACACTGCCCTCATTTCTTACAAGGGCCACCACGTTGGCCTTCTGCCTTCTGCTCCTTGCCGACGTTGCCTTTGGTTGTCGCTGTTGCCTTTGGCTTGCTTAGTTGGGGACACTTAACTTGATATTCAACAATGTTTTTGATCTGCCTGCATTGACACCGTTGTATGCAAACTGAACTGAGCTGGACAATTACATCACTGTTTTCTCCAATGCTGATATACTGTGCAGATAAATTGACTAAATTAATAACTATTGATTTTTACAACAGAATGAAAACTGAATTTATTTAAGCTGTACAATGACACTATTTTCTTTAAGAGCTGATGTGCAGCCAAAAATTATTTGCCAATTATTATTATTATTATTATTGTAAAGCTGTTTTGATACAATTTGCATTGTAAAAAGCGCTATATAAATAAAAGTGACTTGACTTGACTCTCTCTTGTCCCTGGGCCTTGGCCTGGAGTTGCTGGAGGAGGGTTCCAGCTCCTGCACAGTATAAGGGATTAATTCTCTGAATGCCACCGACTGCTTTTTAGCTTCCTGGTATCTGTCAACAATGGTGTTAAAGGAATTGTTCACCCAAAAATGAAAATGGTCCCATAATTTACTCACCGTTAAGCCATTCTAGGTGTATAAATGTCTATTTTCCGCCAATCACAGAGATCTATTATGCAAAATTAGCTTTTACGTGAGGTTTGAACATAAACGTGTGTTGGCAGTGTGTGTACACAAACCACAATCCAAACCAAAAAATTTACCCACCCCTATTTTTTTAATCCCCATAAATCATAAGCAGTGTCTCATAACAATCCATTTGCAGATCCTACCTTTTGTGACGTCTCACAATACCTAGGCCCCGCCCACAGCTGCTGATGGACTCTGCCCTATAAGTAAAGACCCCACCCTCAGTGATCTGTACACAGTCCGCCATGTTTATCTCACCACTAGAGCATTTAGCAGCAGCATTCAAATACTGAAGTTAATTCAGTCAAGAACAGTAAGTTTGCTTTGTTTTTATTTTGTTGTTTGATTAATTTTAACAGCATATATAGCAGTAGGCACCATATATGAGGCTGCTTTCACTTTAACACAGATCTAATATACACATGTGATTTCTTTACTTGCTGTTTACATTCACAGACATAACTAACTGCATTTATATAAACTGTGTTTTGGTCAAAACCTTGTGTGTATTTCACAGTTTAAGTGCAATAACATGTGAACGAGAACTTAGTTTAAAACTCCAACTTAGTTCTGACATCCAGCTCTCTGTGCATGTGTTAGAGGTGTGCGCACTCAGAAAACTATAAATCAGAACTTTAGACTGATATGGCTTTAAAATAGAGATGATAATCAAATCCAAACAGATGTTTTAGATTTTTGTAGAGTATTATTCAGAGGCAAGAGCTGTAAAGGCCCCACCCTCTTCTGTAAAGTGGGGTGGGGTGCAGAAGCTCGTTTGCATTTAAAGATGCATGCACGAAAACAGCATGTTTTTCCTTCCACTCAAAAATGGCCATTTACAACATGGTATAATAAATAATCTGTGGAATATTTTGAACTGAAACTTCACAGATACATTCTGGGGACACCTGAGACTTTTATATATTACATCTTGTAAAAGGGGGCATAATAGGTCCCCTTTAAATAATATTTCATAAGGAAAATTTTTGGGTGAACTATTCCTTCAACTGCATCACTTAACAGGCCAGACGGCAATATTGGGCATCCAGCAGGAAAGCCTTGTCTCTTACCTTAATCCTTGTGAGGTTAAGCCACAGGTGCCACTTTGTAACTCTATATGTAGGTCAGCCTGGTAGGCTTGCAAACCGCCATCTTAGACCTTATAGGGACATTTTTGGGGGGGGGTCCTTATGGCGAAAACAGCTTTGTAAATTAAATGTTTGGTTTTTTTTGAAAATGTAAAAATGCAGGTTTTCTGTGATGGGTTTGGGGGTAGGGATAGGGAATAGAATATACAGTTTGTAAAAACATAATATAAAACATGAAAACGTGTGTATGTGTTTATATTTAAATTGGCTTTCAGAAAGCTGTCTACACTGAGAATTAGTAACAATAGTTTAAAAGGTTCAACAACTGCCCCATTCTCCCCAATGTGTATTTTCTTATGATGCTATATGTGTTGTTTTAATTGATTCTGTCGGTTCTTAATTGACTGATGTAGCAAATGAAAATCTGTGAGAGAGACACTAACCGCTAATGCATGTGCCATAATTAGCCAAACCCAAATGCTGACTGTGACACCAATAGGTTTGAGACTGTATCCGCTGAACAATTAAAATAGAGCTGCGTGAGGTCCGCATGCATCTTTCTCATTATTAAATTTCAGATTGCACCAGTGAAAGTGCAGTCTCCGGTCCGTCTGCGTGTCTCTTGCAGTATTAGGCCACAGGAGCGTTCCGTGTCCCACCCTGCTCTCAGGCTAAATAAGCGTGCACGCACATGGGCCGTTTGAAGTGGAAGTGTAGGGATCGATAGGCCGATGCATTAGCTCCCCATGCTGCCAGCACTGGGCTCCTGAAGGTCAGAGCCGCCAAGGGCAACACCAGGGGGCTGCACTGATGTTTTTCCCCAAACTGCAGCACAGCAACAAACAAAAGCCCCTCAACTTTCGCCTGGTGGTTTGATTATTGTTTATAGATACAGTGAGGAAGAAAAGCATGGCCTGGAGGCAGCATAATTATTTACAGCTGAAAACTCATATCATTATCAGCATGCCTCTAATTGCCAGAAGTAATATCAATGTTAGTTGATTAAATGAGAGCTTTTTGCGCTCTCTTCTTCTGTAAGATGCACAGAAATTGCTTTTTTTTTTTAACTTTGGCATATGGAGTGACATTTCATCAGACTGCAGCTGTTCAATTAGCCATTTTTTTTTCTCTGTTTCAACTATAAACTGTGTTTAATTGATTTTTTTTTTCTCCTCTTTTTTTTTTCTTCAGTGCCTTTGGCCCATGCATTCAAGGTCAGTCAAACAAAACAGTGCTGCAAAATAAAACCTCCTCTCTATGCAATAATCCTCCATTAAGCATTGGTGCAAATGAATGCAAAGATAATCAAACCGTGTTTCAAAGTCTGGCAGGACAAGCCCAGTGTGGGTGTGCGTGCAGCGCCGCTGTAGGAGGTATAGCCTGATGCTGAATTTCAGTGATTGATTAAGCAAATGTTTGTTTGGCCTGCACCAGCCCCTTCCACCATCAAAATGTCACAATATTTTATCATATTTTTAAGCTTGTAATAAAGATGAAGCTATAAATAACACAGCTCATATCAGAGAAAAATACATAAACCTGAAGGCTAATTTATTATTCATGTTTAGATTACTCAAATGTGAAAGCTGCAGCATTACACCGTGATGGAATATATCAAATCTCATATCTGTATGCATTTCAACTATGTCAGTTCAAGTTCTGATGTAAGCAAGGGCATCATGGGGAATAAATGTATCAGTCATGACACAAAACAATGGGCTAGCAAGCTTTTTTATTTTCTTTTTTTTTATGAACTACAACTATACAACTATAATAATAAAAAATAAAAATAAAAACTAACAAAACTAAAACAAAAGTGACACTAAACGAAACATTTTTTTTTTTCCTTATCACCAAAATAAATTCCAATAAAATAAAAATGTCCACAAATTCACTTTGATTTTAGTTTGTGATACACAGTATATTTTAAAACTTGAAACCTATTAAAATCCATCTGCATTAAACATGAGGCTAGACATAACATTAGGCTGTGATGAGATATTTAACACTGTTAAAAAAAAATATGTCAGTTAGTTTATTTATTTTGGCAGCCTAGAAATACAATACAACTAAATAATAGAAAACTAACAATAACAACAAAAAAAAACAATGACAACAATTACAACAAATAGAGAATTTAAAAATAAAGCTGAAATACACAATAGCTGTTCCAAAAAGCAGGAGGTTAATTATAAATTCTATTATGATGCCTTCTAATGTACTTCAATCTGGCCAAAAATCTAAACCAGCAACATTTAGTATCCTCTGTGGTTTGGGTAGATATTGAATGCATTGTGACCTGCATACAGTATATGAATCTAATAGCTAGTAGAAAAGTACTTTTATTTCATTCAATTCTGAAAAGTATAAAAGTTAAACTACCTTAGCAAATAATTGTATGTGCTTCTTAAAAGTATTAACAGTGTAGCTTCGTAACAGGGGTTAAACTGGAATATTGTAACAAAGTCAGGTCTCATATGAGAAGTGATATTTGTGAGATGTGCAAAATTTCTGCCTATATAGATTGCTCCAGAACAGTCATTTCTGCAGCCCCATTTCAGTTCGCTGCTTATGTGGACAGTATATAGTGAGGCAGTGACTAGGTTTTTGTCACTGTTACTGATATCTTAGTGGAAACTATAGCTATGATGTGTGCGTAATATTTACAGAGTGTTTTACAGACTGGATTGCTCAGAGGCTGCGTCTGCCGTGATATATTTAATATGCATGCTAAAGAGAGGAATAAGACTATTAGAGAATTTTCTGCTTTCTTTGAATGTGGCGTGCCTGCTCACTGTGATAAAGAAAAGAGGAAAGATCGCGTGAACGAGCCTGGCATGGAAGCATCTCTAGTTTAGTTTTCGTATTTTGCATGCGACTGACATGATCATCAAAAGGGCACCACAAATAATTGAAGAAACTGGCCTGAGGTCATCATTAGGACTTGAACTTCAGAACATCAGGACCACAGGAAGATTTTAGAGAACATCTTGAGGTGTAGTTGGCATTGATTGTATATTCGCTGATGGACCGTGAATCTCTCTTTGATAACCACAGTCAAAAAACACACAGATACCTGTGACAGGGGAAATTTTCTGGTGAAAAATAGCACTATTTTCTTCTTTTTCTCTGTTGCATTAATTGTGTGAAGTGTTTAGTAGTGTCATGGCACAGTGCCTGTCTGGTCAAGAGTACACCACTGGTGTGTGTCATTCTATTTCTTGATCCATACGAGATTTATTTCACCCCCCTCCTTCTGCAGGTCTCTATCACATTGTACTTTTAGGTTTGCATCATAAATGCAAAGTGTACTAGCAGCAACGTTATTGTGTTATTAAAGGATTTGCCACCAAAAACAGAACGGCACTTGCATTTCACTGCTTTGGTTCTTACAATGCATTTCTTAGCTATGAGAAATGCTAAATTTTTGGGAACGCCTGTGTGATTACGTCTTGAACAACCCTCTACACACATCCTGGCAATAGAATTGTGATTTGACTTGTGTAATTTTTTTTAGTTTACTCGCCAGACTGACATACTATTTACAGGTGCTGGTCATATAATTAGAATATCATCAAAAAGTTGATCTATTTCTCTAATTCCATTCAAAAAGTGAAACTTGTATATTATATTCATTCATTACACACAGACTGATATATTTCAAACGTTTGAAAAATGTTCATTTTTTTCTAATTTTGATGATTATAACTGACAACTAAGGAAAATCCCAAATTCAGTATCTCAGAAAATTAGAATATTACTTAAGACCAATACAAAGAAAGGATTTTTAGAAATCTTGGCCAACTGAAAAGTATGAACTTGAAAAGTATGAGCATGCACAGCACTCAATACTTAGTTGGGTTTCCTTTTGCCTGAATTACTGCAGCAATGCGGCGTGGCATGGAGTCGATCAGTCTGTGGCACTGCTCAGGTGTTATGAGAGCCCAGGTTGCTCTGATAGTGGCTTTCAGCTCTTCTGCATTGTTGGGTCTGGCATATCACATCTTCCTCTTCACAATACCCCATAGATTTTCTATGGGGTTAAGGTCAGGCGAGTTTGCTGGCCAATTAAGAACAGGGATACCATGGTCCTTAAACCAGGTACGGGTTGCTTTGGCACTGTGTGCAGGTGCCAAGTCCTGTTGGAAAATGAAATCTGTATCTCCATAAAGTTGGTCAGCAGCAGGAAGCATGAAGTGCTCTAAAACTTCCAGGTATACGGCTGCATTGACCTTCGACCTCAGAAAACACAGTGGACCAACACCAGCAGATGACATGGCACCCCAAACCATCACTGACTGTGGAAATTTACACTGGACCTCAAGCAACGTGGATTGTGTGCCTCTCCTCTCTTCCTCCAGACTCTGGGACCCTGATTTCCAAAGGAAATGCAAAATTTACTTTCATCAGAGAACATAACTTTGGACCACTCAGCAGCAGTCCAGTCCTTTTTGTCTTTATCCCAGGCGAAACGCTTCTGACGCTGTCTGTTGTTCAAGAGTGGCTTGACAAAAGGAATGCGACAGCTGAAACCCATGTCTTGCATACGTCTGTGCGTAGTGGTTCTTGAAGCACTGACTCCAGCTGCAGTCCACTCTTTGTGAATCTCCCCCACATTTTTGAATGGGTTTTGTTTCACAATCCTCTCCAGGGTGTGGTTATCCCTATTGCTTGTACACTTTTTTCTACCACATCTTTTCTTTCCCTTCGCCTCTTTATTAAAGTGCTAGGACACAGAGCTCTGTGAACAGCCAGCCTCTTTTGCAATGACCTTTTGTGTCTTGCCCTCCTTGTGCAAGATGTCAGTGGTCGTCTTTTGGACAACTGTCAAGTCAGCAGTCTTCCCCATGATTGTGTAGCCTACAGAACTAGACTGAGAGACCATTTAAAGGCCTTTGAGTTAATAAGCTGATTAGAGTGTGGCACCAGGTGTCTTCAATATTGAACCTTTTTCACAATATTATAATTTTCTGAGATACTGAATTTGGGATTTTCCTTAGTTGTCAGTTATAATCATCAAAATTAAAGAAATAAACATTTTAAATATATCCGTCTGTGTGTAATGAATGAATATAATATACACGTTTCACTTTTTGAATGGAATTAGTGAAATAAATCAACTTTTTGATGATATTCTAATTATATGACCAGCACCTGTATGATTCCACCAAATCAGCTTATCTTTGTAAAATGTCAAATCTTTTTTTAAATATCTGACCATACACTCTAAACATCTTAACAATATTTAATGGTAGAACTTTATTAATTAGAACTAAAACTTGGTAAACATGTGTGAATGTATATTTGTCATTTTAACTGCACTTAGGACTGGTGGTGATACTTATTAAGATATTGTTGGTCATTCAGTGTTTTCTGTAAAAAAAAAAAATAATAATAATAATTATTATTATTATTATTAAACATAATACTACAAAGTTTGTAAGTAGCACCAAAACATTGCTGGTCTAGAAGTAGGAACCACTTGGTACCCCTGGGGGCTGCGGGTTACCGTGACCAACAAGAAACTTGTGATGGCCATTTTTGAAATAGCAGATAATCGAGGTAATAGCAGCTCGATTTTAATCTCTGTCTATACATATTATAGTAAGCTGCATGAACACGTTGGATTCGCTGTGCCGATGAAGGTTTGCACAGTCATGAGCATCAATAGTAACGCAACTTCCACCATTGTTGATGGAAGGCTTGTTTGAGATGCATCGTAGCAGCGCGGACCGATCGGCGTGTAACAACGGAGTGCTGTGGGTACGCGGGAGCGTTTGTAGAGCATACGTATAGCCTTTGGATAACTCTTGGTGCTTTGATGTCATGCGCCGATCAGCCTGCGAGAAGCTGATGCATCTCAGACAAGCTTAGTGTGTTTGTGTTTGACGCTGCCTCGCTAGCATTGCTGCGAAAGATGAGACATATACAGTGGCATAAGACCTGGCTCTGCGCTCACTTATGTTCAGTAAGTAGAAATATATCTATGCTAAGCTTATATTTAGCCTCTAACAAAGAGTAAAATCTAAGAATTTATTAGCCAATGGCTAATGATTGACATTTAGTTGCATATGCTCATATGCGCATTTTACTCACATTGTAGAGGGTTGTTGAAGCATGTGTGTAGTCAGTCCAAAGGCCAGGGTAGTCGTGGCTTAGTGGTGAGGGAGTCGGGCTTGTAATCTGAAGGTTGCTTCCCACGCCGGCAGGAATTGATAGTGGGGATTGTGAATAAACAGCACTCTCTCCACCTTCGATACCATGACTAAAGTGCCTTTGAGCAAGGCACCTAACCCCTAATTGCTCCCCTTGTAAGTCGCTTTGGATAAAAGCATCTGCTAAATGATGAAAAATGTAAAAAAAAAAAAAAAAATGACGGGACGAAGCTATAAAGTAAAGCCACCCTACCAAACAACATCAGCTTTTGTGCCTTAAGCAAGCGCTCAGAGTTCAATACTGTCTGTCCTATTTGGTGTTGTTTGTCCCATAGGAAAGCATATATTTGAAAATGAGTGATATGATGAGCAAACAGCATTTTAAATTGAATTGACAAAATCCTCCCTGTCCTCGCTACATCATGGGTGGGGATACACACGATTTATGCGTTGCTTGTTTGGAAGTGGAACATGCATGGTCAGCTCTCAAGAAGGCTGCCTGTGCTCACTGTGACTGGGTACTTCTGAGAATGCCGCTTCAAGAAGGGCAACCGGGAATGCAGTCCTCATGATTCAGATCCTGCTGCCATATTTAATATAGATGGTTTTTTTGTTTTTTTTGTTTTATTTTTGGCTGACAGGAAGGAGGTTCATCAGCTCGAAGAGTACTTCTTGCCCAGTAAAGTGCAACCTCCACGTCAGATCTCCACAACGAGGTGTCGAGAATGTCGAGGAAACTGTTTTCTGCCTGTGTCTTTAACCCACATGTTTCAAATTACTTATCGGTCTTGGGATTAAAGAAACATTGGTATGGGTGAAGGTGGAAGAGATGCTTGCGAGCTATTTTTCCCTTGAGTCAGCATCATCCCTGAAGGCCTCGACATTACCCACCAGGCCATGTAGAACAACTTTGGGTGGTGTATGTCTGCATACTATGTCCATTTTGTTGGCATACCAGGCTGAGCTGATTAGAGAACTGGTGAAGGTAAGGAGTGGGTCCAAATGTTATTAAAGAACTAATCTGGGCCACGAAGAGGCATCTTCTTAAATCTATCTGGTATTAAGAAGAAAGAGAACACTTTCTTCTGGATGCCCCACTTTCGCCTGCTGACCTCTTCAGCAACAATGTCACCACAGTTGTCGAGATTTCAGGAGGCAAAAAAGCAAGTGGCGGTGTTCCAGTAGTACTTCCCTCACCAAGCTCAGGTTAGCATACGGTGGTTGCTTTCACTCTGTGCCCTCAGAGGACCGTTCTTCCAAGCCCGCCACCTCTGGTGCTTTGGGCTACAGTGGATTCCCTCAAGTTCGGGTCATAGTGTCCACCTGGAGATTCAGCCCCTCCGGGTAGGGTTTTTGAGAAGCCAGTTTGGTTGTTCCCTGCTGGTTGTCTGCTTCAGGGCACCAAGCTGACGACTCGAAATACACCAGAGACCAGTCTCAAGAGGCTGGTTCCCTTAGTAGACCATCTGACAGCATGGAAACTTCTGTCAAATGTGTTTCAGTGTGTCCCCAGACTATAGAGAGAGGCTATAGACTATAGAGAGAGGAGAACAGAATTCGATTCTGAATTCGGTTCTCATCTGCCTTCGTTGAACCGGGGTTCTGTCCACAGTAGTTGGTCCCAAGCAGGCTCTGGTAATGGAACAAGAGGTTTTAGGTTTTTTTGGGGGGGGAAGGAGGCCTTAGAAGATTTTCTCATCATCTTTCATGGCACATAAATTGCCTGGAAATGATAGCTGTATTTCTGGCTCTGAAACGAGCTGCTCTCACTAAGAATGGTGTACATTCCTGGGTACCTGAATCAGTGAACACACATCCTGTCGAGGCAGGGGCTGATGCCTGGGGAATTGAGACTCCAACCTGAGGCGGTGAAATTAATCTGGAGGGAGTTGGACCTATTTGTTTTTCAAGAAATGAACAACTGTCTATTCTGGTTCTCCCTCACTTATCCAGACCTGGGTTAGATGCCATGGTGCATACATAGCCCCGTTCTGGCCAGCCTGAGTATGTTTCTCAGACATGATGTCTCTCCATGGGAGGTTCTCGTCATGTCGGACCTTCTGTTTCAGGCAGGGACTTCTGTCTCTGGACTGTAACCATGGTTCCCTGAAAAGGGAGCGAGAGAGACGCTGTGTCCTGCTATACTGCTATACCCTGCATGTCTGTGATCAACTTGCTTTGGCCAATCAGAAGCTGACTTTGTTTGGTTGAGGTGCGCTTTAGAGATTCCTGTTCATGACGTCACACACTACGAGATGACGTCCTGCCATGCCATTGGACTGATTACACAATCAAGCCTCTGGCATTCCAATAGCGTTATAACTTCCAATGCAGCATCTCGTTCCCTTTTTAGGGAGCCATGGTTGCAATAGTAACCTGGGGCCTTTTCTTTGATATAATTAAAGACAACTTTAAAAGACCTTAATGTTTATTGTGATGTTTTGTTTTTTTTAAATACGCCATATTGTCTGTTATGTACTACTACCAATAAAACCATTAATTAATTCCACAACCATGTTTATTTTTTCTTCTTCTTCTTTTTTTCAGCAAAGTATTTATTTAAACACACTGGTCACATTTTATATTAGGTGTCTTTAACAACTGTCTTATTGTCTGTCCATGTTGTATTACAAAACGCTGCTATTAAGGTGGGATACAGGTATAGTTAGGGACAGGTTGTGTATGTGATGTGGTAATGGTAAACTCACTTTTTAGTTTCTTAAAAGCCAAATGTTTTAATCATATTTCTTCAGATGGAGTGAAAAACTGCTAATATTTGTTTAGCACTTAGTCACTGGCAAAACCTTCTACAATACTCAGAATTATCGACACACATTCATTTTGGTGCTAGGCCTCATTATTTTTATGGCTTTATGCAAAGTGTTCTGAGAAACTCTTGAAATAATCGCTGAAGTGAGTTTGTAAGATAAAGCTCATGAAAAAAAGTCAGCCAAGCGTTTCTCCTGCACTTCCTGAAAGCAGTGCTAATGCTAAAGCCCCTCATTCCACATAAGATGACCTAATGCAGTGTTTTCCAACCCTGTTACTGAAGTGTCCCCAACACTCCATACTTTGGAAGTCTTCCCTATCTTACGTAGCCATTTCAGGTCTTGGAGTCTCTCTACAAATGACCAGATGAGTTGTATTGGGTGTGTTTGATTAGGGAGACATCCAAACTGTGCAGCGCTGGGGGTTCTCTGGGAGTAGGGTTGGGAACCACTGACCTAATCTGATTCCCTGTTAGATAATAGTCTGATATAAGGAAAACATTAACAACGGACAGAAGACTTGTACAAAGGGTAAGAGTCTCTCTCAAATGAGATGGTGTGTAGTGTGTATATGTGTGTATCTTGGGTAAATGGGAAACCAGCATTTCTAAAAGAGCCCTTGATCATCTAAGCGCTGCACCTGTACACACTGAGAGAGTGATCTGTTGAAGTGCCGTTAACCAGTAGCACACTATGCTTATGTGCATTAACTCCAGATTCTTTTGAACTTGTAATCATCAGACTGAACTGGTTAATCATTCATTACTGAGCAAAGCAAGGTCATATTATCATATGGTGTCCATTTTGTAGGGACATTTATTTGGAACCCATTTGTAAAACGGCTTATAAATCAAATTATATGTTTTTTGAAAATGCAAAAATTCCGGAAAGTCTTCTGTGATATGTAGGTATATATATAGAATATTCAGTTTGTATGGTATAAAAATCATTTATGTCTAGTCACCATAAAACATGGGAACCTGTGTGTGTGTGTGTGTGTGTGTGTGTGCGCGTGCGCGTGTGTGTGTGTGCATGTGCGTGTGTGCGTGTGCGTGCATGTGCGTGTGTGCGTGTGCGTGCATGCATGCCTGAAAACAAAAAGAGGTCAGGATTATATCTCTTCTACACGTAAATTGGTGTTAGCATTGTGCATGTAAGCATATAACACTCACTGATGTGTTTGATCGGTCAAAGGACTGAGTTATCAACAGGAAGAAGGCTTGAAAACATACACTATGCAAGTACATAAATGGAGAGTTTTTGGTGTTTCTTCAACTAAATGTCACTATTGACGAGACATTAAATTCCCCTAAAACACACTTTTTTCACATGTTCAAGTGTTAATCACAATAACCAACAGTGGACATGCATGCTTTTGTCATTTTTGGAACAGATAACAAATGTAATTTGTAACCACATCTCATTATGTATTCTGTTTTGTATACATAATTTGTTTTGTATTATGTATTCTGATTTTTCTTTATCATCTAACGCATGCTCTTCACTGACTAGCGTCTGTAGTAACAAGTACACTAACTTTTGATGTGGTGGAAATTACAAAGTGAGATACTTAATTTTGTGTAAAAGTATAATAATAAGAAGAAGTTATTGTTATTGTTATTGTTATAAATAATTCTAGAAAAGACATTGGACAGGAGTCATATTGACAGGAATTTCCAATCTGTCTGGTTACATGGTAGACACAAATGAACGTATGCAATTCTTATGAGATTGTTTTTCCAGATATGAAGGAGGTCTGAAACAATTTTGAGAATATCGGATATGGGAGCAAAAAATTGGAATTGGGTCACTTGAACCATGTAATGTAAATGCAGTCAAACTTATAGAGAATGAAGTATCTTTCAGGCCAAACAGACCACAGTGGCAAGCAGATTCATGAGAACTATGCAGAAATGTGTGCCCTTATCAGAATATACTTCTCTTTCTGTCAGCATGCACAGACGTTCAGCCCTATGCACGTGTCATGTTAAACGTCTGGCATCTGTCATCATTTTTTGCTGCAATACTTTGAACTATGCGGTTGCTCCTAGAATGCACAGCACATTAAAGTAGTGGCAGTTCACTTTATTAAAGTCTCTCATTTGACACTAAATGCCTGAGAGCAGTACGCCACCACAAACACGCTTGATGTCTGTGAGTGTTTAGTGTGTGTGGGTATGTGTGACAGGAAAACTGTTGTTAGTGTTAGCAGTAACACAAAGGGCATTTGTATCGTATTGTTTTTTAACAATGTTTTTATTGTATTCAAGTATGAAAAATGAGTTTCTAAGACAACAGGCTTCATCAAGGCAGTATTCCGATGAATGTAAGTTAGATGGTGGGACATTAAATGTAAAACATGAGAAACCCATCTGAAATGGGAATTTGGTAATTAGTTAATTGGTCATTAGTAGCTGTTGAGTCTTCCAGTGTCACAAACAAGAACTGCAGCGTGTCTGTGTGTGTGTGTGTGTGTGTGTGTGTGTGTGTGTCACCCTCCCAAGCCTGATTTATTTGACCACTAATCAGCAAGACGCTTGAACAAGCAGTTAAAGCTGTGGAGGAAATGAGAACCACTCGAAATACAAAAGTGCACTTGATACAAAGCACACAAGCTGTAAATGCCATGTGCAGTAAGAAAGACTCTCAGAATCATTCAGCGGACATGGGTCAAATGATTGTTAGAAAACTTTTTTTATAAATGACTAAATATAGTAGCATTATGACAGACTGATGCAACAGACCTCTGACATTTCAACGGTTTGCAGTTTAAAGGAGCTTTCCTGGTTGTTTTCAACTTAATATCTATATCTTTTTCACCAACGTCTACGTGCCAAATCTGTGACATGCTGCTCATCATGGAAGTGAACTTTATTATATATGAATACTGTACAGGAAAGTAGATTTATATAATTTATTTTACACAGTTATGTGACCAGTTGTAGATAGTGACCAAGTATAAATACCACCATATCTACTTAAAGGTTCATGTACATTTTAATATGAAAGAAGTCTGTTTTATTTGTATATCTCTATTCATGAGGTGATTTTCTTGTAGTGCTACTTTGCTGCGTTGAATAACGTCCCACCATTAGCATGACCTCCCAAGAGAAAAAGACAAAAAACTTACAAATTAATTTACAGTTGCCCACCTTACAGGTAGCAGAGTTGAATGTAATTACCAGGCAGAACTTAAATGAGTGTAATTGAGAAAAGGCCTACAGCATACTTGATAACGAATAGCGAGCTAATGAGAGGGCTAAACGGGCGCTGGTGGGGAAGTGAGTATATGTAGTGTTTCTGTTACATTTCTCAACTTTACTTTCTATCCCTGCCACATACATAATTGTGTTGAAAATGCAGAGATGAGTTTTATTTATTCAGCGTTGGCCGTTCAGAATTACTGGAGATCAGCACGGGGTGGAAAGGTCAGGCCATGGCACAATGATGTTGAGAGGGCTCTGAACTCTTGACATGTTCGGTTCATTTCATTTTCATAGTTTTGGCCCGTCATTCAAAATTCAGTTTACATGTCTGAGTTTTCTCAAAAGTGACTTAAAGTTTTCAGAATTTGTTTGTAAGCATTTAAAGTGATAGGTCACACATAAATGAAAATTTTGTCATTTACTCACCCTCATATTTTTCCAAATTCATAGGATTTTCCAACCGAATCTCATGTGAAACCATAACTATTTTACAAGGTAGTTATTTTGTATGAATTCATATTCAAATGTATCATATTCAAATGCAGGATTGTGTTTAAGATGTTTTAATATTCATGTTGCTCTTTTTTATACATTGGACATGGGCTGTCATTTTTTTTATACTCCAGCTTGGGCATCACTATTCAGGATTCTTTCCACCTTGTAAATGCTGTATGGATTCCATCTTTGCCGTATGGATATGCCATCTTTCTATCATCTGGCTTCAGACATTTTCTGCTTCTTTGGCCATTCAGTTTACTAATTCTACTGTAGCATATCTACAGCCAGTGAGCGTAAGGATTCTCTTCAATGTTTAGTGAAACCGTTGATCACGTCATTTCAACATGGCAGAATGCATTAAAAGAGGTTACAACACATAATTACAACACATATCTATAGAAAATTGAGTACATCATGAGTCTTCATCGCATGTAAGTCTGCCTCATTCAGATGACTCATCACAACAACATATTTGATTTCTTAATGTTTAAAACAATTGAAATTAGCAGCAAACTACAAAATGCACATCTAAAAGAGAGGAAAACATTACGAATTGCTGCTGTGTACACAATCAAACTCCAATGTTTTGTCGCAAAATTGTAAAAAATTGGTAGAAACTAGCTAAATTAGGCAGATTCCAATGTAGACAGGCTGTGTGACAGGTCTTGGTCTTCATAATCCATTACCAAAAATAAAACAAATACATCCTGAATAAGAGTCCTATACACAAAAATACTGCACATAAACATTTTAAATATGCTCAGCTTTGATAAAACCATCCAAAAACTTTTTCAATTATGAATATTTTTTACCTTTTATTATGTTTTATTCAGGTTTAGTAAAAGAAAAGAATTTATACAAGTCTTTACTATTTAAATATTTACTATTGAAAAAATAAATAAGTAAATATAACTACTGTAGACAACCATACTTCTTACTTTTGTAGAAAGAAAAATGTTTTTCAAAATGAGGATGTCATCAAATGTCCCTAAAGGCGGCTTTGTCAAATGTAACTTTTTGGGACATTTTTGTCTCCAAACTATAGCTAAGTACACACACACACACACACACACAGTGAGTCAAATCAGTTCCTTCCAATTGACTACGTTCTCTTCACTGACAGACAAACATATGGGTGAAGCTCCACACTCTTAAAGCAGGGGGTGGGGGTCAGATGAATTCTTGTCTGTCTGACTCTCTCTCAACTCATCAGTCCCTCACTCTATCAAATGCATCTATTGTTTGTCTATATCAGGATGGAAAAGAGAAAAGCAGCAAGAGAATGATTCGGAGCACTGGAGTGACAGTGGCTGCATATTAGTTTTTTCTGACCGGAGAAAAAAAAATCAATACGGCTTTACAGGCCAGGGCAGAGTGACCCACATCTAGAGAAAGGCCTGGCTTTCACCCACACCCTGGCCTGTGTGTGTGTGTGTGTGTGTGTGTGTGCGTGTGTGTGTGTGTGTGTGTGTGTGTGTGTGTGTGTGTGTGTGTGTGTGTGTGTGTGCGTGCGTGCGTGCGTGTGTGTGCGTGTGTGTGTGTGTGTGTGTGTGTGTGTGTGAATGCGGTGAGGGAGGGAGGGTGTTCACATACGCCCTGCCCTGCCCTCCTCTTACCGCCTGATTTCACAATGACTGATTCCAAGTGACGCAAAGATCATAAAAGAGCAAAGCTAACTGTCAGCCTCTATTAGAATGGACACACAGACATAGACAAAGAAGAACAGCCTCTAACATTACCCCTGATTATCATACAGGCCTGGGCCTGGACTCACCTGAACGCTGCATCTTTAGGAGTGGTTTAACCATCGGATTTAGCTAGCAAGCTTGAACTTGTTTGACGGTATCTTCAGTATTAGCCATCCGAGCAACGCTTAAGCTAATGGACATGGAATCAGCATGTTGGAAAAGTAACGGCGGTTCTCATTGCAGCAGCTGTGAGGGTTCTCACATTAAGGGTTTGCATGAAAGGCCACTCTGGGTCACAGAGGAACTCCCCGGCCTGGGGATGGGTGGTATTTTGGGGGCTTGTAACCATCCATAGGGGTCAGAGAGGGTTCTGCTCAACCTTGATGAACAGAAAGCTGAGAACTTTTAATGAAAGTCATATGTGTTATTTGTTAGAATCCCACACTCACAGCAATTTGAGTAATGATAAGACCAACAAAATAGTGACTCAAAAGAATCCTTAATGCACTATGTTGTTTGGTAGCAGCCCATGTTGCATTTTAAGTGTTATGAATGGTAAAAAAAAATTAAAAAAAATACGTCAAAGAGTACAGTTCTCTTTCAGTCTTAATCATATCCCACACTCACATACTCACGCTAGCGAAGGACCTCAGTGTGTGTGGCCAGTCAATAGAGTAGTCTGTCACCACACACTCTTTTCATGAGAGCAAACACAACATTCAGATCAATACATTTCTCATCACACTCGCTCTTCCATCACTCCATACACGCCTCTATCAGCAGAGCTGTAAAACAAACTATATTTTTATACTATCTGAAGAAAACGTCAGTGCTGCTTGCAAGTACAAAATTCACCACTACAATACTATAGGGTGTTGTGGATAGTTGCTGCAGTAAAAACATTTTGAATGTTTTTAGCACATTGCTTTGTGGTTGCACGAGTGTTTTAAGTGGTTTTGTGTGGTTGATGGGGTGTTCAGGGTGTTTTTACTATGATGTTCTGTAGTGCATTTCAAGGCTGTTTTGGGTGGCTGCTTACTTGTCCAAGTCAAAAGTGTTCATGCAGGGTTAAATCAAACATCTCACTCATTTTTCCTCCTTCTAAAAATGCAGAAACTTTTTTAAGGGATAGAGTCCCTTTGTGAAAAGAAGTGCATTTCACTCTATTTAGTGTGCACTTGTAGTGCACTTCAGATATTATAAGTATATGTTTAAAAAAAAAAAAAAAAACTATACTTGCAAATAATATATTAATTAAATAAAAGGCCACTTGACTTAAAGGTGCAGTATGCAGTCTCCCAGAATTGTTGTTGAACACTATTGATATTTGAAATCAAACCAAACAAACCCACCCCTCTCTTCTTTGTTCCGCCTCCAAAATTCTCAAATATTTTACCGCCCACTCCAAGCTGGTCTCAAACCCTAATCATTAGCATGCGAGACCGGCACACTAACGAGGATACTAGGTTTACCTACACAGCTTTCACTAGCTGGCCAGCATAACACATGCAATGCAAGAGTGGATGTCTCTTTACCATAGCAGAAGTGAAGCAAAATAATGCCTCACGAAAAAATTAAGCAAAGATTATGAACGAACGCCAAGGAAACACAAAAATGAACATACAGTACACAAGAGTAAATACAAGCAAGAGTTGGTTGTTAGTCCACTCTCAAACACTGACAATCAAAACTGACCTGTTCCTTCAGCTAACTTTACAACAACAGCATATCTTGGTTCCGTGAAACCTCAAAACCAATGTTACTCACGTATGGAGCAGAAACAACAAAACCTCGGTCTGTTTTCAGGCCTTCTCTTCAACGCTGGAAAGCTTCTAATATTAACGTGGGTTCTAAAGCTCTTGCCTGATCATAACTCTTCTTTTTCCAGTTATATTCCTCCGGAGATTTTCGGTAACACTTTATTTTACAGTGTCATTCTTACATATGTTACATGTAGTAACTATAGTAATAACTATAAATTATACATATTTACATGCAACTAAACCAAACCAAATCCTAAACCTATAGTAAGTACCTGTAGTTACTTAATACTCAGTACTTAAATGTATAATTACAGTGTAACAAAGACCTAAAAATGAAGTGTATTAGTGTAGATTTTTTCTTTTGTATTGTCTCTCACCTCTCTTTCTTTCTTCAAATCTCCCTCATGCTCACTCTCTCTCCTCCACCATCATACTAATGGTGATTTGGCTACATGTTTGTTGTGGTGCTCCGTCCGAGCAACTTTTCAACAGCATTGTTTGAAAAACTGCTTACTGCACCTTTTAAAGAGAGTACATTTGTTTGCGTTTTATTTTAAGGTGTCTTTGTTTCAGTGTAATTACTCATTTATGTACCACATTTAATATGAACTAACAAAATGTACTTAATATATGGTCAGGGTTTGGTTTAAGGTTAGTTGCATATGACTTATTTTTATTACTTAAGACATTTCTATAGTGTGTTTTTATATATTTTAAATGTACTAAATTGCAACTTCATCGTTACAAATGGGCAATTACAAATATATTTAAATACATGACACAATTTTAATGTTAATAACACCATATACATATGTATATAGAATATATTAAAGTCTACTTTTTCACAAGGTTAGTCACTTGTGAGTTTTAATTTCCATTAGTCACCTCAGAAGTAGCTGGCTTTGTGGCCAGTTAATAGCAAAACCGCTCACTAGATTTTGGAACAGTTTTCTCTCATGTCCTGTCTCCATCATTTCCTGTCTTCCTCTCTCTGTCTCATATCCCATGAGTCTCTAAAGTGACTCATCTGTATGATTCTATTATTAGTCAGGTGAAGATGATGACTGACAGGTGTTTGTATGTGTACTTAGATATAGTTTTGTTGAATAATTTGACTCCAGAAGTGAACTAATTCTGGCAAAACCTCATCAGTCTGTAGTGTGTTCCCTATGATTCGGAGCACTGGAGTGCCAGTGGCTGCATATTAGTTTTTTCTAATTATTCATTTAGGGGGTGGTTAAATGACACCTTTTAATAGTAAATAGTTATGCGCATTTAAATGTTTATGTGTGGAGACACTTACTCTTTCTTTACAAAGTGACATTGCCAAATTACTTGTCTGGCCCGCATAATAATACAGAATTATTAGCTGTTTCCACGGATCCATGCGAACTGGAATCATTTTCATAAAGTTTTGTCTACATAGGGAAAGGAAAGGGAAGGTTTCCTTTGTAGGGGATTGTTTAGTTGACACTTCAGGGGTGTGTTGTCATCGTGTCTAGGCGCAGGTCCTTCATCTCATCTGGATATGGCCTGAATATGGCAGACAAAGGTAAACCACAGGATAAATAGAGAGAGACTAATATTATCATAGATGCCATTCTTCTTATGATGTAGTGAGTACAGCAGGTGTTATGGGAAGTGTTCCCGGTTCCGGCCGAGCTAATTTATGAAGCCTTACAATTTACATGATTTGAATAATAGAAGTAGATAATGTGTTATGTTTATGTCAGGATAGAAATGTGTTTTTAGTCTAGATTTAAACTGAGAGAGTTTGTCTTCTTCCCAAACATTGCTAGATATATTTAGATATATTTTTAAGATGGAAGAATGCGGTTTTACAGTGGCTATAAACGTGGCTCAGATGAATGATTGGTATCAAAGAGCACACCCAGGTTCCTAACTGATGACAAAGACTTGACAACATCCATCATTAATTTGTGAATCACTGACATTACTTATGTCCATGATTGCTCTTCATGTGACCATATGAATAAACATATGGAACTGAACTTTTTTCAAAGGAACAAAAGACATAAAGGAAATGCACTACAAAGCTCATGTGAACTACAAAACTGGAGTATCGACACCATTAGATGACGCAAAACAACACTGGATCAGGAGGTGTGTCATGTGACCAAATGTTATGATTTGGTCCTCACACAGACTTATTGTATGACTTCAGAAGACTTGAAATCTAGTATGCAATGTTGGTTGTACCCAGTATTTCACAGAAGAAGGAAATGCATATATGTTTGCAACAAGTTGATAGTAGAAGTTGATATTTTGATATTTTTTTCAGATGAAAATTTAAAGCAAAAAGTTGTGGATGGCTTATATCATGCCATATGATGTAAATTTGTTCATAGTGTCATAATTATAAAATATTTGTTCAGATACTGTATCATGAAGTCAGCTGACGTTGTTTGTCGTGGTGGTCAGATGTGTTTGATTTAGACACAGCATGCATGGAGTATAAAACTAGAACATTTGCCACATAACTTGTGAGAGACAGAGAGAGAGAGAGAGAGAGAATCAGAGGCTAATAAAGGCAACTATCTTTAAACTAGTCATGCAAGCTGAGACAAGTGCCGTTTCACAGCTCACACACTGGGTTATGAGGATGTTTTTAAAATGCTTCCTGATACTCAACTGTACACACAGATACATTTTCACTCATACATACACTTTAGCATATAAAAAGAGTACTTACAGAAATAATATACTTTAAAAGAATATACTTAGGTGTGAACTGAATGTTTTCAGACACTTAAGTGCATGTTTTTTACAAATATATGATATGATATTTGTTTAACTTAAGAAAGCTTTTTTGACCCACATTAGCAGGGCTTAAGTATGTTCTTAGAGGAAATTTCATAATTATTTTATTCCATTTAAATGCAGAATGTACTGACAAGCACATATGGGATACAAAAATTTACTTTGTCATTTCTTTTGTAATTTAGTACATTTAAAATATAATAACTTTAAAATGTAATATCATAAAATAACATACTTCAGTTAAAATTATAATGATGTACTTTACGCATGCTTTACTATGTTAGTCAAAACATCAAAAATGTGTTTTTAGAATCTTTTGTCAGGCTTTAATGACGTACACTTAATGTACTTCTTCTTTTTTCCCCTTAAAAATTTACTTAAAAAAATATTTATTTGACATTATTACAAAGTGCGATTTTGAAGTGTATATAATGTGTTAAGAATCATAGTCATGAAAGTAATCATTTTAAGTACACTTAATTGGCCTTATTTCATTAATATATATATTCTATATTCAAGATTTGAAGTACACTGCAAGTGCATGTTCAATACAGTTAAGTGCACTTCTTTTTCACAAGGGACCTATGCTTAAAAGAAGTATTGGCATTTTTAGAAAAGAAAAAAAAATTATGAACATCATATATAACTTTTACCATGTATTTATGTATGAGTTATTGTCAAATTTAGGTCCCCAATCTTTGCTTAAGATAACATAACCGATATACACATATTTAGAGAAATACAGATGAGTCTGAGAAATGCAGGGCTTTCCTAAAACCCTCTAGCTCAAACCAGCCGTGTGTGTGTGTGTGTGTGTGTGTGTTTGTCTGTGGTTATCCTTCAGGGTGTCATAGCTGCATGCAGTGTCTTTGTAAGAGCACCTAACACACACACCCCTGAGGGAGAGAAGCTGTGCGTGTGACCTCAGGCCGCTGTGTGTTAGGTCTGTTTCACAGAGAAAAAGAGACAAACACAGCATACACACAACCTATGTGTCCCACAACCACACACTCGCTGGCACAAACAACACCCACTGGTTTTATTGCCCACTTTATTATTACTCTGAGTTGTTGCACTCAGCTCTTCTGCCCTGACATGTTTGTCATGATGCAAATCTTTTCAATTTGTGGTAGCTGGGAGCTAAAGAAAGACTTTATCTGATTGGCTATGAGGTAACCTTCTATTCCCTCAGCCAACCAATAAGCTTTGGGTGAGGAAGTGACACCAGCGATAGACTACTCATAAGTAGACACTCATTTTATATCATCACGGTGCCTTCAGTATGTTCATTCGCAGTCCAACTGTGCTGCAATGCATTGTTCCCCTATTGTTTTTACCATTGTAATAGTTTTATAAAGAAAGAACAGAATACTTGCTGTGAATTCTACAATAAAGACCCGACAGAATCTCCAAGAATCCATAGCGAAATACAATAACATATTGTAATTTTATAATTCAGGATTTCTGTAAGTGCTGGAAATTTACTATAAAACTGCTTTAATGTGCTAATGTAGGTACAATGTAATAAAAACATTGTCTATTTACTGCAGCTCTACTGCAAATGTGGTATTATTTAGCTCTAGTTTGTGGAGTTTTATCTTGCAGCTAAGTTTGTCCCCAGATGTAAACTTAATCTAACAAACCCTCCCAATTAGAATCTAGAGACATCCTCATATTGGAAATTAATATATATCAATAAGTATATATTCTGGGTCCTGGTATTCTCTATGTTATGGGGACCAATAGTGACACCTGATTTTTTTTTTTACCTTGTGTATGATTAAGGTTAGGTATAGGGTGGGGGGTATAATTTGCAGTTTGTACAGTAGAAAAATCATTATGTCTATTAAAAGTCCCCAAGAAGCATGGAAGTCCAACGTGTGTGTGTGTGTGTGTGTGTGTGTGTATGTGTGTGTTGCTGTAGGCTGTGCTTAAGCTGTGAGAGCTGAATGATTGAATGTTTAAAATGTGAATGAGGGTTGAACAGTGTGACATGGCTGCATGATGGAGCAGTCTGCCATTTACACGTCATACGGTGATGAATATGGCCTTCTCAAATAGTTTGTGTGTGTGGTCCTGGTAAACCCTACGTTGTGGGGACAAAATGTTGCCACAAAGATGCCAATATCCAAAATCCTTGTCCTTGTAGGGACATATTTGGGTCCCCATGAGGAAAACAGTTAATAAATTATACTAACTGATGTTTTTTTTTTGGTTATTTTAAATGTAAAAATGCAGAATGTTTTCTGTGACTGGTAGGTTTTGGGTTAGGGCATAGTATTAGAATATACAGTTTGTGCACTCTGTGTGTGTGTGTGTGTGTGCTGTTGTTGTTAATGTTATTGTTTACTGTTTCTGTATTTAATGCAGTCATGGTCACTGACTTGATGCTGGTTCTCCCACAGGAAGTGCCGCAACACATCTGACGTTCTCTGTTGTGTTATGATTCTGTTTGTGTGATTGTTTGTGTACAGTGACTCAAGGTGAAGGCAGAGCATATGTGTTAGCAGATGTGTCTCCTCAGAAAGTTAAGCTTTACCCTGTTCTTTGTGCATTAATGTGCATTTATTGGGTCCAGAAATGCAGATATGTAACTTCAAAGAGATATAAACACACTACATTGCACAGCCTCATACATTCACACACCGCTTCTGGAAAGAATCCAGATTGCTCTTCAAACGTAGAGTATTACGCACATTTCAGATCCATTCTGATATCCTGAAAGTGACACCGCAGGTCTATAGTAACCGAATGCGCCATGAGAACGGATGTAACATCCTTCAGAGACGTTTAAAGATCATACCTGTGGCCAAGTCGTGTTATTCAACCCGTAGAGTGAACACATTTCAGCGCGCAGGAGCACAGGAAAGGGTGTGGAGAAGATTTGACTGCCTGTCAGCGCCTGTCAGTTGTGTGTGTGTGTGTGTGGTGGAATCCTGAACATTTTAATCAAACCGGGCATCTAAGGAATCTTCCCACAGTGTGTGTAACACCCACAGACACGCCCGACACACACACACACGTTTACAGATGAGGACATACCCTTAAATTCTACTGTTTTTATATCAACTTCATTGTAATAGCTACAGAGTAACCCTTTATATATATATATGTGTGTGTGTGTGTGTTATAAAAAGTATGTTATTTAAATAATGAAACTTTTTTTTTTCTCACTGAGGACATCCTTAGATGTCTCAAGAGGAAGGTTTGACAGATTTTGTCCCAAATTATAGGTAAGCAAAACCACACACACTTTTTCACATTTCTCTGATCTTAAACATCCCAAAGTTTGGTTTCTAATTGCATTTCTGTTCCTTTTTTTCTTTTCTTTTCAGTGCTCCATATTTTAATCTGTGCTGTCGACCTGTGGCTCTTGTCGAATATGGCGTGATGTCAATCATTCTTGTGATCCATCATCATTACAGTATCACAGCTCTTCGCTGCAGGGCTTGAACCCCCCCTCCCCTCTCCTCTCCTCTCACACAAGAAATGATTGAAAGCCATGTGAAATTAGACAAAATCAAGACGCAATAAAGGACATGTGAGTGTCCAAGTGCTGCTCCTCAGTGAGACAGCAGTGTTAGAGTGAGCGCACTGTCCTGAGTAATCCAATCCGATGAGGCCAGTCCCTTAATCTCTGTCTAGGGAATCTGATTGCTCTAATGCATTTAGTGAAACTCAGGCAAGGTTTTATTTAATCGTGTGCGCTGGAACTGCGGAGGGGAGATGAGAAAAGTACACAATCTTTCATCATACAATCATCCAATACTATTGCATTTACTGTTGTTCTGTTGTTCTTACACGTGTGTGTGTGTGTGTGTGTGTTTGATCTATAGGGGATGCAAGATTTGTTTTTTGTTTTTTTTGTTTTTTTTAATGAGGTAGTTATTGAGTTGCATATGTTTTCCGGAGCTTCACCATGAAAAATGTGATTTGAGGCATTAATAATTGCTCTTGAATTACTATATTTTACATTTTGGCAAACATATTGGATTAAAACACATTTCATCTAACATAAATCTACTTGACACTACAGAAAGCACTGATAACCATATTACCACAGGAAGGTGAATTCTCACATCACAAAAACTTTAAGCAAGTAAAAATTAATTTAAAATGCTACAACATATGCCCTATGACACTCAAATAACACAGTAAACATTAACTAAATAACATAAAATATCTTGATGTACATAACTACCAATTAAAATGACTGAAAAATATTTACATGAAATATTGACAAATGTCAAGTCAGGGTCATGCAGGGTCTATCATTTTACATCATAAATATGAAAGTGTTCAACATCCACAAATAATAATAATAATAACAAAATTAAACATTATTTTACCACACTATCTTGAAAGAAAGTGTTGTTTTTTTACAATTCCCACAGTGCTCACTTTTTTTTAAGCCTCTGTGAGTGACACATAAAGCAACACATGTGATTAAAAATGTGTGTTAACCTGAGTGAGTGTGTGCGATTTAGTGGCTAACCATGTTAGGAAGCTGTTCGTGTCGAAGGGGAAACGACTGCTGCCTCGTGTTTAAGGGGCGTTGAGTGGCATATGAGGGGTTTATGGGGGGATCTGTGACACGGACCCCAGCTGTGGCTTCAACTTTAACACATAAAGAGCTGTGATTGTGCATATGTGTGTCTACCAGCACACTATTTGTTTTCACACGACCACATTTCTATGTTGTTCACTTTGTGAATCAAATTTCAAAGACCAAATGATATACAAACACTCATCAAAACACAAAAATACTGTAATCAATATGTATACTGAATCTTTTCCTCCTAATAAAAAAAAATCATAGTATTTTGAAAAGTTTATCAGTCCTTGCTCAGTCGATGTTGACAGCGTGTTTTTGTAGCACAAATAAGGGATTGGTTCATATACTGTAAATTTCTAATGATGTTATGAATTGTTTTGTGGCAGAACATATTTGTGCTGTTGTTTAAATTCTACAGGCATTGGCCTTTAATGTTCCAACAGTCCTTATTGAATTATCGTCATCAGAGAACAGACTTAATGCTGCACGGCTGACCTCAGCTTTTAATGAAGCTTTGTGGCGGTGATGAATTTCATGCCTGGTGTTTCACTGTTAAATATAAAAGGTTTGGTCAGACAACCTGATCGAAAAGATCATGGTTCATCTTACAAATATGCTCTGTAGACCCACTAACATAAATTAAACTAATTACTTCAGTCAAATTAACTTTTATTTAGCACTTTCTTTTTTTTTCAAGTTCACAGAACTGACATTTTAAGTAAACTGAACTGTTTAATTGTTTTGAGTTGTATGAACTCATTTCTTTTAATTTAGACAAACTTAGGTTTAACTGAAACTGGGCTGGGATTTCTGTTCACTAGCATGCTTTGCCCATGGTACTCAAAAGGGTGTTATAAGTGTTATATAGGCTATTTTTGTGCAAGATTAATGTTGAATGTGAGATTTAGAAGTGATTAATGCTTTGTTAGCTTTTTTTTTTGTTATTATTTTTAATAGGAAATAAGTCAACACATGAAAGATATCTGCACTAATCAAGCTATTTCAAATGGAGGAGTAAAAGAATGTTCTCTTTGACGTGTCTGGTTTAAAGCTTGTTTTATTTTTAATCTCCCCTGCATCAAAACTTTATCCAGTAACTCATCTTTGATAATCAAAATTAGATATTTAAAAAAAAAAATTCCTGTGAAATTCATTTCTTCATGCCTTAAAATAGCTTGAATGTAACCATACCTTGGCTTAGTTTAGAATATGCTGACCATGAATTTGCAAATTAGTCCCCACCTCCACTCAATCACACCTGCTCATACTACCTGATCCACTCAGTCAACTGTAGTAAGCGCTACACAATGGCAAGTGGAAATATTGGTTAAATAAAGCAAGAGCACCCTCAGTTGATACTGTAATAATATCATATTGACGAAACAAATTTGGTAAATGTTCCAGTGTAAATTTGCGTTTCCACTCTGTTACCAAATGTACCAAATGTTTCTTTTTACTATTCGTTTTTGTAGCATGTGACCAATCAGGGTTCATTAGTTTAGTCAGAATCGACTCACTGCTCAAAATGCCAGCGTTTCAGAGTTCTGCATTCTCGCAAATCCTCTCACTATCAAAGTGTAGAAACAATGTAAATAAGAGATTCATTGTACAGTGTAGACAACTTAATTGATTATAGCGGAACTTTGTGAGATCATGAACTGAGATGAGTGACAGCTTTTTTGTTATTATAAAGGGAGTGCTCTTTGCACTTCAGGCTATATATAATCCATTCAGAATTTGAATAAAAGTCGACACATGATGGCAATTGATTTGATTAGCCTTTGGCTTGACTATGTTATAAAACAGCTAATAATGTATTGCTAATGTTACACAAATCGTTCCTTTTGCCATCTCAGAGTCAGACAGCTGCCTTCTAAAAATCAGCATCCTTAGAAATAATGTTAGGAAAAGTCCTTGCCCGCACATTGACTGGATTAGTTACAAGCTTGTGACGGTAGGAATTGGGGCAATTTCAAACAGCATTTTTGAAACTGTCTTTGGTACACTGCAGTTTTAAGAAGAAAATAGGTCTACACAGCAATGGTGTTGACTGTTGAAATTGCGCACGGTTTATCTTAAAGCATATTAAAAACACCACACAGACATTTAAAGAACATTGATTTCCTCCACAGGGGTTTTTTAATGGTGTTCCAGATCACCGCAGATGATTATAGGCTATGTTTGTACAGAGCATTTTACAACGTTAGTACAGAGCATGATTATTGTAAATGAGAAGGTGTAATGGAGAGTTAGCAAAGAAACTTTTGTTGAAAGATGTAGCAACTACAGCACAAACCATAAGTAATCTATTTCATAGTCTATCATAAATTATGGTTTTAATGTGGATAATGTTTTCATTGATTTGTTTTTTTAAATTAATTCCAAATGGGACATATTAAAATAATACTACAAAAAATGTCACAACCCCTTTAAAAACAGTAAATTTAGATTTTACCACATAAAGCACTTTAGGTACAGTATTATTTTACTGAATTTTATTTACAATGTGTCTTACATTTGTTAATATGAGATTTTTGTTTGTATTTGTTTTCCTGTTTAACCAAGAGGTTGATCTGTGACATTTACGTGCTCTATTACGGGGATGGACAAACTCAGTCTTGGAGATCCACTGTCTTGCAGAGTTTTGCCTTGCTGATAAAACACACCTGCCTGTAGCCTTCTAGTAATCCAAAAGACATTGATTAGTTGGCTCAGGTGTGTTTGATTAGGGTTGGTGCTAAACGCTGCAGGACAGTGGCCCTCCAGGACCAAGTTTGCCCATCCCTGCTCTATAACATACTTTTACTTAATGAATTCAAGTCAAGTCGAGTTAAATTTATTTTTATAGTCCTTTTCACAATAAACATTGTTTCAAAGTATCTTTACAGAAAATCATGATGTTGTTGTTTTGGAGTATCTTAATATTTTCAGGCTTTATAGTAGCATTTAGCAGATTAGATCTGGATGATAATAGCTGTACGATATAGTTTACATTTTGTGAGGACACTGTAGATATACTGTGTATATGGGTAAAGTCGGTCATTTTTATATATCCAACTTTATGCAAAGAGCTGGGCGAAAATATAGTTACATTTTGCCACAAAAAAATAGCCAGTCTAGATTTTATATATAGTATAGATATCGCTTTATGGCAGTGTACTGTATGTTTGAAAATAAAGTTTGATATATCCCACTGCTGTATATATAAAATTGGATATAATATAAGTCAGAGAATGGAAAACACCAAAAATGGGTGTTTACTGTTGATGTTTGTATAAGGCAGGGGCGCCCAATCCTGTTCCTGGAGAGCTACCTTCCTGTAAAGTTCAGTGCAAAGTGTGTTCCGGGTTGGATCTGAACTCTGCAGGTAGGTAGATCTTCAGGAACTGGATTGGGCACCCCTAGTATAAGGGCTGCATCTAACTCCACCTTTAGACATTCACTCACAAACTTCCCTAAGCTCTTCTCCTCGGAGAGAAAGCCATTTTGAAGTGCCTTCAACTTCACCAAGTGGATGAGGGAAGTTTATTTGGACTTCCCTCGTCCCCTTAATTTTGACAGAGGGAGTGAGTCTACTCGTATGTACACTCCAGGCCGATCCATAGACCACAATGTGAACCGAGTGAACGAGACAGAGGGAAGTTCCTGAGGGAAGAACATAACAAAGTGGACTTAAATGTAGGTATGCAAGCAAGAAGCACAACCTATATACAAGCCCCGCCCCTGCAGTGCCACCCCAAACATATTGACATTTGAAGGTGTTTGACATTGCTGCCTCTTTGTTTTGGCATGCGTGAAGCGCAAAGAGGAGGAGGTCGTTTGGATGATTAACAGGAAAAGCGAGCAAGCGAGAGCGTCTGGGGTTAGTGGTAGGTGTTCCTAGGCCCCTCTGGCAGGAGCAGCTGGAGTCTCTAAATTAGTGCTGGGCTTGATTATGCGCTGTTCACCCTCTCCGGCCCCTCCTCTGAGTTTAGCTGCAGGTGAAACTCGCTGCCAGTCGGCCTTCTGCCGCCCCTCTCTCAGGCTTTTGTCCTCCCGCACGTAATTGTAACGTGCATGGTGCCGCACGGCAAATGTGCTCAGGGTGTTACAGAGTGTGTGTGTGATGCTTTTCATCTGTTGACAGTAGAACCAGCCCATATCTCAAACACACGTACACAAACACACTTCCCTCTAGTGGAACTATTAGCCAGCATGGAATAGCTTGGTGATTCCCAAATAGGGATACACATCCCCTGAGGGGTACTTAAACAGGTTCCAGGAAGAATTTGGGTTATACAGTATGGTTTAAGTTAAACCTATAAAACAGAAATTACTTTGGTTATTTGTAGTTAATCTGAATATTTATTCAGTCATTTTTTTGTAAAACTTTGCATTGTTTGTTTGAGCATTCTGAACAACCTGACAGAGCAACTAGCTCCACCAATTGCATGTGTTTCTATTTTGACCAATGCATGGGTTTTCGTGTTCTTATTTTTGCAGATGATATTGGTTATGAAAATGCACCTTTCCCTTTGACATTTGTACAAATGATGGCATGTTTTGCATCAAATTGAGCTTCAAATGATAATTATATGTCAGTGTACACAATGATTTTTGTTAAGCATCTGTTGTTAAGCATCTCATTGACATTTCATTCATATTAAATTTGTCACTTCCTCTGGTGTCGATAAAGGGATGCCAGAGCATTGTTGCCAGCCCTCTGGTAATATAGTAGACAAAAACACTGAGAAACACTGGAGTAGATGTTTGCAGAGGGGGTACCTGTCTTTCTCTCTCCGTCTTTCTTTGCCGGGTCTTTGTGCGTGGGATCCTTGGGTGATTTGGGATTTCTCCCGGTTGCAGGCCTGGGGGAGGACCGGTAACTGAGCCACCAGCCGAGGGAGCTGGACCAATTACACTGTTAGGATAAATGTAGCGCCATGCATGGATTGTGGTACTTAACAGGCCGTATGAAGGCAAGCTTCACCAGGGTATTTTAAATGGAAGGGAATTTAAAAACAGATTTATGGGGCAGTTAAAAATAGTAGGCGACTGATTTCCCTCCCCCATTCGTTTGCCTCTTTTCTTTTTCATGAAATGATAGATCTGCAGAAAGAGGGAAAGCTGTCCCCAGCGGAGCGGCCCAACACAAATTGACAATTTCAATCCTGTAGCATAATATCCTCATCGTCTTTCCTCTCTTCATTTCTTCTGTCCTCCTGACCAACAGTGACATATTAAATTAAGCCTTAACTAAATCTGAGTTAATGAATTATTCCAGCACCTATGATGTGATTATTTTAATTAATGGGACAACATACCTGCCGCCACTCTCGTCTGCTAATGAACAGTGCACTCGGCTCTAATGTCTTTTTCTGACACCGCCCACAACCCCCCCAAATAATGGGAAATGAGTGTTTCTGTGTCTGATGGCCAATTCCCTCCTGTGAAACAGAGCTTTGTGAATCAGTGCTAGCCTTTTCCACTCACACACACACACACAAAGTGGGTTGTACTATTTTGTAGCTGCAGGTAATTGGTTGTCATATCATATAATGTCCTGCTCCTCTTACAATAGTACTGTGGTGGTACTACCATGGTACAACGATGGTATCTGATGGTAATATATGCCATATATCCATACTCATGTAACAGATAGTGTTTTGTTTTTTTTGTTTTTTTTTAATTGTGTCAAAGCTCTTGGGGGGTCCATCTAAACCCCTACCTCCCCCCTTCAGAAAAAAACCCACCATGACCTAATAATATACTTTTTTATTTACTTTACAATTTTTGGTCGTTTTCAGAATGTGTGTGCAGCTGAATATTTACCTCTACACACCAAAGCATAACTGACTGGCAAAAATCAATGTGATAACAAACTTGGCACTCTTCTCTTCTTTCTCTTTTCCTTTGTCTAGAACTGAGAAAATAATAAAATAAATTTTCACATTTATATTGTTGTTATTG
This sequence comes from Zacco platypus, assembly GCA_038088235.1. Taxonomy (NCBI): domain Eukaryota; kingdom Metazoa; phylum Chordata; class Actinopteri; order Cypriniformes; family Xenocyprididae; genus Zacco; species Zacco platypus. Next base: position 19,446,814 of record CM076065.1, on the reverse strand, counting down.
TGAATATATTTGGAAAAGCACACCATGTTTGTCACAGAATATTTTATAATTTATTATTTATGTTATTATAAGCAATACACTTGCTGGATAGGTTAATTAATGCACAGACTCACAGATATTCATTTTCATTTATGGATTTTATTTCGTTTTAAAAACTAATTTATCTTGAATGTGGTTACATAACAGCACAGGAAATTCACCTGATAACTCTGGTCTCTGGCATTTTTGTCAGTAATGTCGTAAATAAAATAAACACTCTTTTTGAGTAGGTTAATCGATTTAAAATTGCATAGTTGCTTAATTCAGAATGGGTTGCTAGCTTAATCCAAGATTTAAATTTTTCTAAAAATTAGTGTTAGTAAGCTAAAACTGTCTGATAGTAAGCTAGCATTGCATAAGATAATTAAAGACTATTACATATCAAAATCATAATAACTTATAGTGACTGTTCGGTTCAAAGATAAATGTTTATTTGATATTAGTAAACATTAGTTCCACTTTGCCAGTGTCACTCAGAGACGTTGCTTTCTGTAAATTTCTTTAGAAAACCGCTTGAGAATTTTACTTTGTGAGAGCATGATAATTTGACACACACAGTCAAACACACGTTTTGTTTCTACTATTAGTTGTAATGAAAAACCAATGGCCTCCCAAAGTTCCTTTTTTCCCCAAGGTCTGGGACCAGCACCCATGAAATGAATATCAATTCACCAAATTAGGTTATTTTTGTATTCATTTATAAATATTTTTATATGTATATTTTTGTTATTATTTTATTGAAAAGAACAGAGAAAAACATTAAGGTGAGAGAGGCCTAAATTATTTTAAAAGTGTGTTGGAGACTATTTTTAAAGCAATTATGCATGTTACTTTTTTTTTTGGTAAATGTATTGCTTAAAAAATAATGGAACAAAGCATATCATGCTCTTAGACTGTGACATCAAGTAAAGTCTGGCCTTTAAAAAAAGTTCCCTGCCAACTCCATGTTTCAATAGGAAGTCAACACAGAAAAGAAGTCTGCACTCGTAAAGCCAATTGACAGCTCTTTAAGAAACGGTTTCTGACCTATAAAATGACTTTTGTTAATGTAATGTAATTATCTTATTCTGTCATATTTTTGTCTTAAATAAAACCAGTGAATTTAGATGTTACCACATGTAGTACTGAAGGTTTTGCAATGTACCTATTTGTTAATATGGTATTCTGTAATTTTAAAGCTGGAATCTTTATGCAAACTCCACCCCTGCAGTGCCACATATTGACATTTGAGGGTGTTTAAAGAGGCTGCTGTGGAAAATGCCAAATGTGCAGTTTCAGTTCAGTTGCATCTGTTGTCTCATAGTGTGGCTGTAACTGACCGGGATCTGTTGAAACTTGAACACACAACTGTCACTCTGCTAAAGAACTTTTTTTTTTAAACATAGAGAAGCAATTAAGCAAAGTATACAGCATAACAACAGCCAACTATCAATGCCAAAAACATCCACCCAGTGCTGATGGTGTCATGACACACCTCTCTAGAAATGCCTTTATCTCTTCTTCAATCGTGCCAATCACCTCCATGACGACAAACTTGGACAAAATGGTTGGCCTGTTGGACTATGCCAAATTTATACCTGAAATTTTGGGCTTGAGACAAATAAAATCCTATTTGTATTATTTGACTTGAAGCATGACATTTATAAAGAGATGATTATTAAGATGCAGTCCTGTTTTTTGCTCTACCTATGGATAGACACAGTGGCAGACTGAAGAAGTTACTTTTAGTTTGTCCTACTTTTTGCTATCTATATACATTTAATTCATTCATTTTTCTCACAAGTCACCATTATACAGAAGTTGTGATAGTCGTTTCTTCTCTTTTGTGACGTATATCAAAATTAAATTGCTTCTCGAACAAGAAAAAAAAAAAAGTAGGATTTGAATGGATTACTGTTGTTTGATTTTTTTGCAAGCTCATGTGAATGACAGGTTGTCCTGCCCTTGTGCCGAAAATGTTTAATCAGAAAAGAGATGTCACTGCAAGTGGGAGGGGAAGTTATTTTAATAAAAGACAATGAGGACACATGTATTTAAAAAAAAAAATAATAATAATGTGCATGGATACATTATGGTAAATACTGCAATATTCCATAAAGAAACATGGTGACTTTAAATTGTGTTTCTCCAGATGACAAATTCTTATCTGACCTTCACAATTTAAGAAACAGTGTTCAGTTAAAATGTTACTAGTCTATATGATATGCAACTTTTCATGTTATCATCTGTGAAAAATAAATCAATTTATTTTTAACGAATTAACAAATTCCTTCTTTTGTCCCAACAATGGCACAATAGCTTGTTTGGGTTTTGCAGTACCACTTCAATTTTGTGCATCAATGAGGATGTCACAACGAGATACAACTGATCGTCCAGTCAAAATCTCCAGTTGTGATAAAAGTCTTGTATAAAGTCTATGTATACTGTGCAGTATGAAATAAAAGGCTGGTGATGTCACACAGTCTGCCTTAGCTTTTTTGTTAGATCTCATTTGTGTTCTGTTGTACAACCTGACAAGTAACATTTGTTAAGAACAGAAAAAAAAAATCACAGTGTATACTCTCTGTTTTTACAGTTGCTATTTTCTGAAATTATATCAAAAGAAACTGGATATTTTTCTTTAGTGTAAGTTTTAAGTATGTGTGTGTGAAGAGGAAACTCGGATTCAAACATATACAACTCACAGGATTCTTATATCACACACTCACTCACAAGAAAACACCTAGTTCCCCATGTTCATCCCTGTGCATTCATGCGTTCAGAGCCCTGTAGATCTGTACTTGAGTCTGTGGTCTTTGTCAGACAGTAACAGACTGTTGCAGTAAATGGGGCTGTGTTTGATATTTAAAGTTCAGGCTCCGCTGACGCTGAAGGCCAGACCAAAGGACTGACATGCTATCATTTACTCTGCCTTCTCTTTCACTGAAAGACAGGAACAATTTCACTGTACATAATACACTGCAAAAGACCCTAAACTTTTTTTTCTATAGGACTCTAGCTTCAGCTTTCCAACCTAGTAGTATGTAATAACAAATAAGTTATATAAGCATTTGACAATTATTAAAGGAATGCTATCTCATATTACAAATATTATATATAAGGCAGGGGCACATGAATGATTTGCGAAATTCTATGTTTAAAAAACATAATTTTTGCTCATAAATATATTCCTGATGTGATATTTGTCTGGTAACAGCTGGTTTGCTGAAATTTGGTGAATGAGTGCTAACTATGGTAGGATAACCACTTACCAGAGCACATCCTTTCAGGCCATCCTGAGGCTATTGTTTGGTAACAACTCCTCAGTCTTAAAGTTGTCATTTTATGCAAAACGTAGTGTTTGCTGTGGGAAAATAGCATGTAAAAGTTTAAACACTGTGACTGTGGAGCTTTCAAAAAGTTTTTCATTTGTTTGAGCAGCCCAAAATGTCCACCAATTAGTTTGGGGCAGTTTTCTAACTAACAGAAGACAAGTGGAGCCTTCAAAAATGTAAAATTTCCTGATAATTTACCCACTCCCATGCCATGCATGATGATTATGTCTTTCTTTCTTCAGTTGAAAAGAAATTAAGGTTTTTGAGGAAAACATTCCAGGATTTTTCTTCATATAGTGGACTTCACCAGGGTACAACAAGGTTCTTATCTAGCAAAACGATCGAAACAGTCATTTTAACCACAAATACTCGCCTTGCACTGCTCTGTGATGCATCAAGCATTACATAATCACGTTGGTCGCAAGTACCGCTGTAGGGTGAAAAACTCATTTCTCGTCTCATTTTCTCCTCCAACTTCAAAATCGTCCGACATTGTTGTAATACCTTTTTTGTAAAGGGTGTTTGACTTAGCCTTTGCATGTTCACTTTGTAGACACATGGATTGGGACTTCCACCCACATCACACGTGACCTTTCCAACAATGCGTGGCGCATCACAGAGCAGTGCAAGATCAAATGTGGTTAAAAAGGATATGTTTTTTTTTTTTTTTTTAGAAAATGACTGATCGTTTTGCTTGATAAGACCCTTATTCCTCGGCTGGGATCGTGTAGAGCCCTTTGAAGCAGTATTGAAACTGCAATTTGGACCTTCAACCCGTTGTACCCTAGTGAAGTCCACTATATGGAGAAAAATCCTGGAATGTTTGCCTCAAAACCCTTATTGTTCCATTTAAAATAGTAAATATTATATACTACAAAAGCAGCTTTCTACATTGAAGCTCCTTTTAAAAAAAAAATTAAATAATAATAATTTGGTAAATATAATTTGGTAAATTTGTTCATGAAAGAAATAATGGAGAATACTAGTGATTGCTACCTGATTGCTAAAATATATTTTAAATAAATGCCGATTTCAAAACAGGCACTACCTTGCTACTAGAAATATACTCTGTATATTAATAAATGATAAAAACAATAATGAAAACAAACTAATAAATTTGTGACCATGCTTGTTTTCAGTTAAAAATGAAGTGTTTGGACAACTTGCCCCAAGTTTGTTGTCACTGACATGAGAGTGAGTAAATGAAAAGTAAATTTTTGGGTGAGATATTCCTTTAAGAGACTTACTGTAGGGACACTTTTGGTAGTGAACATTCAACTGCACAAGAGAGAGAAGTATAGTGAAAGACATATTCAGATGACAGACTGCATGATCAGGACTGCTGTGGCTCCTGTTCTGGCCTGAAGCCGTGTGACACTGATCCGATCTAGTTAAACAACAGCTGTTTATGATTTCAAGGGAAATCAGAGGAAAGATTCTCTCTGGAGATGCTGCTCTGTGCCAGGCACTCCCCCTCTTCACAAATCAAATACCTGTACAGAAGCCTGTGGGTTTCAACTGATTCCAAAACTAACCAAATCAGCCCTTCATTGTACCAGAGCTTCAATAACAGCTTGTCATTGAGTTTCAGAAGTAAGGAAATCTGGTTAAGAGTTTGAAAAGAACTGACCTTGAGAAGGTTAAAAGTTTGATTGGCCCCAACTGTTGTAGGATGTCATTCAAGTTAAAACTCAGTGTCACAGGTTGGTCAAGTTAGAAAAGGTGTTTGTGTTTGAGGGGAAAAAAGAAAGCAAGAAATAAATAGAATCAGGTTATGTCAGGTTTGCAGTCCTGCCATGGATTGAAATGATTAGTGAGCTGTTTTATAGCTTCGTCTGGTTGGGGCTTGTGAATGTTTGCAGTGAGGTTGTTTGGATTCAGAAGTGGGCGGCACTCTCCAGCCATGTGGACCATGACTATAAATCCCAGTGAAATGATGCAATGGGGCAAATTATAGAGGTTGAAGTAATCAGTAATGTTGGCGTTCATGATGCTGTAAATTCCTTTAGATTACACTTTGCCAATACATGATATATTTTCTTGTGTGCCAGCTACCATATGCTGAATTTGACCGGTAATAACTCAATGAACTTGTTACTGAGTATGTTTGGACTTCACAAAAAATCATAAATGGGTGTTTCTTCAACTATTTGAACAAATAGAAATTTATTAACTCTCTTCAAACAAACTTTTTAGAACTCAAAAATAGAGTTTGTCTTACTGTGTCAAAGTTTGAACATACATGTTCAAAAAGGTGAATTCTGTCTTCTTCTTTTTTTTCCCCCCTTTCTGTGGACCATGAACAAATGTCAGTTCCACCACATCGTATGTTTATTTAGTTTTATTTGATTTATTTATTTTAATTTATTTGATGGCATTCAGTTCAGTACATTTATGTTTTTGGGGTGAAAAAATGAAACAACTCCTTTGTCTGGATGTTTTCATAGTATCATTTTTCTTTTTTTTTCCCATCACTTCTAATCACTGACTCTATTGTCTCCTTGGCACTTTAATCAAAAAAAATTGTTGTGGGAGAAATGATAAGGGACAGTCATCATTGTCCTAATATGTATTAAAACAAATTATTTTTTATGAATTAATGGTTAAAATGTTTGTTAATTTTATTCTGTGTTATTCTTTGTCATTTAGAAAGTTTAAAACAATCGCCAAGGCATCCAAATTGTGACGAATCCATATTCTATTCTTTCAACTATAGAAATACCAAATACAGTCTCATTTTTTTCCATGTTCTGTGTAGTGATCTGTTTTTTGAAATCCTCTCTGAAAAATAGTATTAAATAAAAGAATGAGAGTGAGAGAGATCCTGAGAGGGAACCTTTCCTGTCTGCGTAGTTACTGTTCCAACCAATGCAAGGAAACACATGTCTTCGTTTAATTATGGTTATATGACCATCATAAATAGACTGGTGTTATGAAGGGAGATCCTTTATGGGAGTGAAGAAAACCAAACTCACTCTTTGAAGTGTGAAATGCACTCTGCTTAGAGCTGTAAAACTGCTGAGCTAAACACACTCAAATGATATTTACTTTTTCCATAGAGTACCTGAGTTTGATGTCCAACTTTATTGTGCTAGTAGAGGCATTAATTGGTTATTTTAAAAAGATTATACAGCCCAACATAAGCGTTTTATATACTGAAATGCACATTGGCAGCACATGTATGGAGGCTTGATGTATGGTGACAAGGTGTAAGTCATTTTCTAAAGCAAACACAGACGCGGTGGCTTTACTGGGCCGATTACCTGAACTACGGGGAGGCCCTCGTAAAAACCTGAGACCACTGATGCTTTCTCCTGTCAACAAACATCTCATTTATTATACTAAGGATACTCACTAGACCAGAAAAAATCACTTCAGTAAAATAACATGAATAATTCTGAATATTGTTATTTTGAATGCATGCCATAAGATTGGATAGTTTAGAAGTAAGTGTGAAATACCTATTACTGCAAAGCATTGACAAACTAGCTCATGTCCACAGAGCAAATCCCAATAATGGCCTGGCAATACAGATCCATGCTCTATAACATTAAAAGAAAATCAGACATTACCTACAGTATCTTGTGCTGTGCAGCTCCTGGTCCAGACTCTTGTCATCTCAAAACTGGTCAACTGCAAGCCTTTACCAGCTGACCCTCAAGTTACCACCATCAAGTTTTTACTGCTGATCAGAAAAGCTACATGTCTGGTGGGGTTGGGGAAGGCCGGGGGCAGGAACAAATTTTTGTTACCATATGTAACGTATGGTGGCTGCTTCATCAAAAAGATGAAGAAGATCAATAGTGTTCTAATGTTTTAGTGGAGTTAATATCCAATGATAATATGATAATATCCAAGCAGACAAAGACAAGGTCGGACACAACAGAACACAGGCGGGAACTAAAATACGGTTTTTGAAGGGTTTTGGAGGTGGACGAGGAGATGGCGACATGATGGTGAGAGGCTGGAGTGAAGGGATGAAGAAGAAATCCCTGAAGCGCAGATGTAGGGTGCTTGGGGGTGTAGACCCAGAGCACACCAATACCAACTGCCCACGGCGGAGAACCCGATGAGGTGGAGCCGGTGTGATAGAGGACAGAGATGACCCCGAGGAGAAGGAGGAAACCTGCTGCAGTCATAGGGGTGGAGGGAGCAGTGGACTACCCGCAAGTCCGTGGAAGAAGTGCTGTGACAACTGACCAAGGGGGAGCCGTTAGTTCAAGAGAACCCCCCTAGTGGAGCCTCAAGTCCAAGGGTCTCTGGTGAAGCCGAAGGTGAGAGGAGCCAAGGCGTAGCCGACAGGCCGAGATGGAGCAAAGAGGTCAGAGGCCGAAGGTGGAGTCGCAGGATCCTCTTGCACAGACACTGCTGGAAGTAGCACAACCTGCAGCTCCACGTCAAAGCAGAGCTTCCACCGAAACAGTGCAGGACTGTAAACATCCGGCAGCAGCGGTGCTGGAGGACTGGCTGAGCTTTGCGGTGTCACCAAAGGTGTAACACAGTTTATGCGGGTTAATGATAAGTGGAGATCATGGTCCACATAGTCATGAGTGCTGTGTAATAACAGCGATAATGAAGGTACCTGGTGGAATAGGGTGGGAATTAGTACTTCCTCCTTGAAGTCAGCCAGTCCTTCTTTTCCATAGACGCCCTTCCCTCGTCCACTGATGTTGTGGGCTTAAGCCCCTGGTCAGACATGGAGCTCCAATTCTGAGGCAAAGGTTGGCTCTGTCCTCTTTTTCTTGGGCTCTGGCTGCCGCTTCGCGGCGGGTGGTAGCTCTCTGTCTGCGGGGGCCTGGCATGAGTACTCCACGATCGAAGGTGGTGCTTTGGGCTCTGGGTTAGGATGCTCTCCAAATACCGGATGATTACTTCTTTCCAGGTCAAAGCAGTGGTGTCTGGGAGCTGAACGGCATGGTGAAATTTCGTCCCGATCCAAAACAGTGACTTCAGTGTTTCGTCATCGTAAGGGCAGGTGACGGCAAGACTATGGAGTCAAGATAGGGCCATATATATCTGCAAAATAAAACAATGTTTCGCAAAAAAAAAATAATTATCTAGCGAACTTGAAGAAAGCTATCAATAATACATACCTGTGATCCATCACCCGCATGTCTCTGCTCCGCCATTTCGATCGATCCCCTATGATCGATCCACTCGGCCTGGGGCTCGCGCTGATGACGTAAGCGAGAGGGACGCGCCTTCGTCCCTTGTACACACCCCAACCTCTTGACCACACCCCCCACGTCAAATCAGGGACACAAAGCGAGGCGCAAAGAAAAAGGAAACGCAAAGGAAAGCGTGCGCCGCAGAGGCACGGATGACTGAAACGCGGATTTAAAGGAGCGGCGCAAAGGGAAATATATGTTGCAAAGTCAATGCTGCTGAAGTTTTACTTTGCTAAACTTTATTTTTTCTCTCAGTGGTTAACTTTTCTTTTGCAATTATTTTTTTTTACTTGCAAAAAAGCAATTTTTTTCTCAATACTCTATTTTTATTTGCAAAACATATAATTTTTTTTGCAATTATTATTTTTTTTTTGCGAAACATTGTTTTATTTTGCAGATATATATGGCCCTATCTTGACTCCATACAAGACAACAAAAACACTCAGTAAAATCCAAAAAGTTGTGGCTTATTTGAGCCACCGTGCTAAACATCCATTATAATCCAGTCTTCTGTTGTTGGCAAACAGATAAAGGTCAACAGTGCCCTAACTGAAAGTTTTACTGATAATATCCAAGCAGACAGGTTTAGAAACACACACACACACACTTAACATAGAGATCGGACCCTGAACAGAACACAAGCAGGACCTAATAAACACAGAGATAACTAACTCAATCACAGCTGTACGTCTTTTAGTTAGTGTCCATGGTGACTGATGAGTGGCGGGAAACTGAACAATGAAGACGTGACAAATGAAAACAAACTGAAAGTCTTTGTCTGTGACAGTATAGGTACTATTTACAATAATATTATTATTATTATAGAAAAAGTGCCTGCTGTGAAGCAATTCAACTAATATAAATGACACCTGAAAAATCTACAAGTCTTCATCAAACTTTGCCTGTTTTAAATGCATAAATCCATGGAAAAAGAATGTTGTCAGAAAACAAGTGTCAGAGCACGGCCTTGAACCATGGAAACAAAAAACTGCAGATAAGAAAGATAAACTGTCGGGAAAATTAATTGTTATTATTATATACTATTATATTCTTTGTTTTACTTATAATAAAATCTGCAATGTAAAGACTGATGCAGATACACATTTCTTATCTTGGTACTGAATTGTTTGTATTCACTGCAGTCTTCTTATTCCTGTGTTCAACTGGCTGGTAAAAAAAAGTTATAGACTTATTTTATTTTGAAGATAGAAACCGCACAAAACTTCTAAGAATGTTAATCCCCATACAAATGAGTGAGTTATGACGGTAACCTGGATTTCTTTTCCCCCTAAAGCACGTGCAAAGTGGATGATGCGTCATTCACTTAATCTATAGCTGATATATGCACATTTGTGACTCAAAATCATATGAGTTTGTATTAATACACAAGTTAAATACAAGTTGTGGGCTACAGTTAATGGAGTAAATCACTTGGCAAAAGAATTGTTTATTATTTACAAATTTAATTATTTATTGAGCATTGGTTCCGTTTCATGTTGTGCCTAACAACATCCCTTAACCATGGTAAAATCACTGTAACGCACGACCTCCCTTTATTGTTTTAATTTTCTTATTGTTTTAACTTACCTTCCACAGACTCTCTCTTGTTAGTTTATACAGTGATTGTATCCCTGGAGGCTAGTAAAGTCATGTAAACAGACTACTCCACATGATTGCGGTTGGATACATTGAAGTCACAGTTATCCTCAAGTGCTGAAATGCACACAAGAAGTGTCACACTCGTCCAAGTCTGCATCTGCGAGCTAGAGGGCTTCTATGGTGTCTTAGAGTCGGAGATGTGTAGATTTGTGATTCTCTCTCACTCAGACCATGTGCTATATGCCAGCAGAGTGTGGATCGGTCACCAGACTCATTCATTCATCAGATGTCTCCATTCAGAGAGATGTCCTCCAGCGGGCATCACAATGCTTCAGCAGGCAAACACACTCGAGTTTGAAGCCTCTGGGTGAAAACACACTCAAACATACACACACAAGTGCTTTGTGAGTTGTGTTCCTTTTGTGAGTTATTCTTTGGGAAAAAAAAGCCTCTTAAAAGCCTCTTTCCTGTTAGAGCATATCCATTAAAATGTGCTGTAGACTACGTTAGACTACTATGAGTGAATTTTCATCTATACAAATCTCGTATTCATGATGCAGTGGCAGAATTTTTATTTTTAATATTTAGGGGCTCCATCTTACCCCACAAAACTGCTTTTCAAACTGCTGTTAACTGCATTTTATACTTTTTGCATTAGTATTGTGTTGTCGCTATGTCCAAAAGATGCTGTGTCAAACACAGTTATGGTAAAGGGGTATGACATTTCGAAAACATCCTTGACCAACCACAACACACCGATCCAGCCGACCAATCAGAACACGGTGCGCTTTTCGGAAGGAGGGGCTTCATAGAGACTGGAACTAAACAGCGTTATTGACAGCTTGGGAAGAATGGAGTGTGTAAAATAAAATAAAATGTGTAAAATATGTGAAAAATAAACATATTTTTTGAACATTCAAGCATGAAAACCTATTCTAGTAGAGCCCAAAAGCAAAATCAATGCTTTGTAAAAAGCCATAATTGGTCCTCTATAACAATGTAATAAACTTAATAAACTGCAACGCATATTTGTCAGTTATACGTATATGAAACGGGTTAGATTGAGGTAAAACTAGTACAAATAAGTATTAATAAACTGAACAACCAAGTTTATATATTCATTATCAATAAATCCTTTTTTTCAGTCTTAATTTTTAAATAATTTAATACTACTTGTTCCATGTCTTCCCATATTTTAACCATGTTTATACTTTTTAACTGAATAAATTAAATTGATTTCACAGTAAACAAATTTATGCTGATTTTAAACATATACTGTAAAATATAATATACATAGACACATAAAATCAAATAAATAATTAATAATAAACATGTTTTTGATTACATAAATTTATGAATAAGTGTTAAAACTGTGTAATCTAAATGCATGGAAATTGTATATGCAATTTAAATATATAAATCCTAAATTTAGGCCTGAATATGTTTTGGAGTGAACTCTTCATTGGAAGAATTTTTCATTTTAATTCAACTAATCCTTTAATCTGGATGTCCCTGAATTGTTAGACGAAGACGGTTTTTAGACGTTAATCTCATCGCACTTTGTCAGGTCATGCCATTCGATCGTAAAACCCAAATCTAGAGGCTGGCATAGACAGGATCCATATGTCAGCTCCTGTACGTGGTCATCAGATGGCCTCCACCTCAGCAGGCATCAGCTCTAGTCTGCCCATCCATCACCTCCCACCCTGCATTAAAATTTAATTCTGGTTACTGAGTGAGGCCATTGAAACTTTTATCTCAACCCTTCTTTATCTTCTCTTCATTAAGTTCTCATGCCGTAATAGCCCGAGAGCTCTGCGGCTAAGGATGATGTTTTGAATAATGAAGACTCATTATTCCTGCACAGAATGCTTGTTAATTCAAATGATGATATTAAAACTATAGTAGCCTTTAGCAGTGGGGTGATTTCTAGCATACTTTATCATGTATCAATATATACTCTGTTTGTCAAAACTGCCCTGGGCGGGACGTGACATTCTCACAGAGGACTGGAGCGCTTCACAGGCCCCGGAATACTCCAAGGTGACAACTCTCTGAATCCGAGCCCTCAGGAAATGGGGACGCGGGGACAGAACCCGACTTCAAGTGCCGTCAAACACACACATACACACATAGCGACACGTTCTCCATCTCTGTCTCTGTCTTTTGATGTCATGAGGGACACACGCTCATGCATAGTAAATCCACACACACACACACACACAGCCACACAATAACGTGTATATGCTTGTGCACATTAACCTTTACCAATTGTCTCTTTTTCGTTTTATTATTTGCATTTGAGCTTGAGTAGGTCAACTGCCTTTTTAGAATGGATTGGTTTTATGTATAAAAATTTAAGAATAGGCTCTCTTTCAGTTCATAAGTTTGAATTCATCTTAAATTGGCCACGCCTCACAGGATGTTGAATTAGAAATGAATTGAAATGACATGATGAGATATTTACTGAACTGGAAACATGAAAGTCTTATAACTTAAATAATCACATCATTAATTTTCATGAATTTATGCCTGATTTCAAATATACTTGAAAATATATATTAAAAAATCAAATATTCTATTCAGATAAAAATACTTTTTTCTCATCAAAATGAAGGGTAAATTGAATCGTGGGAAATGAAATTATTTTCCATCATGGTGTATAAGGTTGTAATTAATGCAATTTCTATTAAAGTTAAATTAAAGACAAATTTCAAACATTGATCATTAATATTATACAATGTTTTTGGAAATTCCCATATGCTGTGCATATGAAAACAACAGAATCAAAATTTTTGGTAGCCATTCTATTTGAATTCTACTTCAGTTATATGAAAATTCTGCATTGGGACTGCAACCTCAATTAAAATGTTTTAAAATGTTTATATATTAAAGGGCATTCCGAATAGTGCAAAGTTAGAAATAATTCATTTTCAGTTCCACTGAAAACCAGCTATGCTATTATGACCAAGCATCTGACTCCCACAATGCATTGCGGCCCCGCAGGCTGAGTCAAAGGAACTGCTACCATGGGTTTCAAAGCCAAAAATGGATGCAAGACCCAGTGTGCCACACGCTTAAAAATTGTAACACTCATATACATCTACTCCTTCTTGCATGCAAAAAATCTGATCTTACATTTGTTTAACAGTAAAGAAAACGGCAAAAATGATTTTGACGTAATAACCGTTATGTATTTGCTTAGTAAAATATATAGAATCAATTCAAATCATGTGACTGGTTTATCTCATTATGAATGAGAGTTCCTGAAATACTGAAACGTAAGCCAGTGCAACTCAGTTCTGATGTTCTGGCTCGATTCCCTATGGCCCATCCAGTGTCTGCTGAAAAGCCCAGTAGAGTGAATTATCTGGGGGTGGCAGATATCCAACCCAAACCTTGCCGCCAGCCACATAAACACACTGTACTTGCACAGCCTGGTGAAATCTACAACACCAAACATACACACAGAGGAGAGAAAGGAATTTACAGCTTACTAAAACTACAGCATGCCCTATGCAATGTGTTATGCTCACTTAATTTGCATGTGTTTTTTTGCATGCAAGTTTCTGAGAACTTTCTTTTGGTTGTCATTTTGCTGCCAAACCCATTTAAATTGAACTATTTAAAATTTGCCAGATTGTATAAGAGCATTCATTTGAGCAGAGTGCTTCAGTTGTAAATGACCGCAATGGCTCTATTCCCACAGTAATTTACTGATTAACCTGGTTTGTTATAGGGGTCTGAGAGTGGTTGACATGAATTATAGCTTATATGTGAACATTCCAAACAAACTTAGAAATTACTGAACTTTCCCATTTTGTCTGAAGTACAGTTTGTAGTGTGGTTTACTTACAACATGCAGTGTGCATGTCATTTAAAGATTTTTTTATTATGAAAAATATTATAATAATAAGTTAATAATAAATGAATACATTTGGGAAAATTAGTGTGTAGTAATTGTGCAATAATTTAATCACTTTGAATTTAATGAATGAATGTACTTTGCTTGTAATTTAACTGTAAAGTGACCAACTGCAATAACGTGTGTAACGCTTTAGATTACAGCCTGCAAAGTACTGCGTAATTTACAACGTAACTTTCGGTAATTATAAAGTACTTACATGTAAGTATAAGGGAACAATATGTAAAATTTTGGGAATAAAGGGGTAACAATAAGTATTGTAATACTTATTATATATATGTATATATGTAATACTTATAATACTGTAAGTATTTTAGAATTAAGGGGTACTTATTATACTATACTATTATGATAGTAACAATCTTACATATGGGAGCAATTTAGCGAGAACATACACTGATTACCTTTTTGTAATAATAGTGTACCAATACATATAGGCTTTTAAAAAATGATGGGATACATATGTACATTTATACAGTATTTCTTATTTTATTTTTATAGCTAAAGTGCAGGTGTTTTAGTTTGGGCTTAAATGTTACAAAGCAAGTAAAACTAAAACTATTTGAATTTAGAAAAATACTGTGGAAATAAACTCTTGTTATGTAGTTACAGGGTAAGAGTAATTTACATCATAGTGTCACACTTGACCTGTAACTACATGGAGCAAGAGGGTAACAAGCACCACTTACCCTGTAAGTACATGGAGCAAGAGTATATTTATCCAGTATTTTAACAAAAGTTGCAATAGTTTTAGTTTTACTTGCCTTAAAACACGGAAGAACAAACTTAATCAGTGCACTTTTGTTAACAAAAAAAAAATACTGTATAAATGCATATGTACCCCATAATTTTTAAAAAGCCTAATTTATTTATTACCTTTTTGTAATAATAGTGTATACTTTAGCTAATTAGCTCCCAAATGTAAGATTGCTGCTTATCATAATAGTGGAATAAGTACCCCTTAGTTCTAAAATACTTACAGTATAAATAATTTTTTAATTTTCCTAGTTGTTACCCCTTTATTCACGATTTTTTTTCTTTTCATATTGTTCCCTTATGTTTACACGCAAGTACTTTATAGGTACACTGTAATTACCAAAATTTATACTATAAATTCATTTTAATTACACAGTATTTTGCAGGCTGTAATCTAAAGCGTTACCACATTGTGAAATGTAAACTTTTATTGTTATCACTATTATTTTAAAAAAAGGTTTCTAATCCCCATCAAAGGTTAAAGAAAGACATGTGCGCACACACAGACTAATACACACCCTCCAAAAATCAAATATCTGTGAGTTAAAGAGCATGGAGGTTGGTGCTCTACCTGATAATGGGTTTTGTGGACCCCTGCAGGCATGAACCATTGGCAGATCCTGAATGCTATGAAGGGATCAATGGAAGAATGAAAGAGAGAGAATGAACATCAACGGATGTATAAAGAAGCAGAAATCCTGTGGCATCAGTCTTTGGAAAGAGGTGAAGAGCCGGGCTCAGGAAGTAATCTGTTGTTAAGACACAAGGCTGCTGTAAGGTTTCCCATCAGTGCATGGATTATGACAGCGGAATTGTCATTTACATCAGCACGTAGTTTTATGCGTCAGTGGCGCGGCGGTTAATAGCATTTAGGAAACAATGAGCTTGGTCGCATCATCTCAATCTCGGCCGTCAAATCCACAAGTTGGAGAGTGCTGAGCTCTTGTTGATGTTTGCGCAGACAATAGGTTTTGTTGTGGCCTTGTAACAGCGCTAATTCCTCATATCTCTGCGCTCCATGCGCCTGTCATGGCTGTCACTCCGTGCATATCTCTCTCGATGTATCAACTCCCACCATTGTCTTTGTGCGCTGTCTTCAATAATCCTGTGTAACGCCTGTGTATTCTGTTTTCCAGAACTGCATGAGTACCATGACCAGACTCAGCCCTCGAACAGACTGGAGACGTCTACGACGTGTGCTTCTTTTATTTTGGTGGAGGAATCTCTGTCTAGAGGCGAGATAAGCCGACAGGGTTAAAGCCCTTGTTTTTATTCAGGAAGAATTTAGTTAGGTCTTTCTGGAAGCGCAGAAACAGAAACATATCTCACCTTCGAGGAAAATGTGGCGTTAATCTAGTTACTGTAAAGCACAACATTTCAAACGGACAGCTGTAATCGTGACATCTGCCTGAACCTTTAAATCAAAACCACCACAACATGTCTAAAGGACTTGCTGATCTCTTCTTTATTAACAGGAAGGAGCAATCGAGACAAATTGCTTCTTAAAGTTGCTATGAACCTGCAGAGGAGACGATTTGTGCACTGTTCGCAAACGTTACTTTTAAGTGCAATGATCCAGCTTATGTTCACACAAGCAATGCCTCCTTAGACTCTAGATGCCAAACTCTGTTGCAGCGCCCACTCAACATCTGACAGGGAAATGAGGTTCCTTCCTTCACAGGCAAGGCAGTTGTGGCCTGCAGCTACGGCCTGCCGGAGGGCGGCAGGTGTGTGTGGCTGGGCCTGTGATGGATTGACAGAAAGCAGCAGAAGAAAGAGGGCGGTGGATGGGTTGAGATGACTCCCTGACATATACGGCCGACATCACAATGTGAGTTATGCTCGGCTGTAATGAGCAAAGGCAGCTGCATGTGAGCGCAGCTCTGTAGAAACACGCTTAAACTCTCTGCTATCAATCACACACAGAGCGGCTCTCTTCTATAACTTTGATTCCGTTTCAAACACCCTTTCTCTCTATTCGAGTTTCATTTGCATTCAATTTGTTTCAGCAATCAGCACTATGAGAATAACATGATTGCTAGGGCACCAGTAGTTTCATTAACCAGCGCACTGTGGTTAAAGATTAGACTGGTACAGCATTGCAGGTCAGTGGAGCACATTATGATAAACCGCACACAAAACTAATAGCTGTTAAATTCACACCATATACCTGCAGCAGCTGGAGATCTAGTTAGAAGTCAAGTATCACTATTATAATTGCATTAAGGAAATCAAACCCATGACCTTGGCATGATAATCTATGAGTTGAGCTACAGGAATGCTATTACTCATACTTGAGTTAAGCATTAAACTTGTCTTGTTTTGTGCATGAATGAGACCTGAAATAATGCAACTTGTTGAGATATGTGCTATTGCTTATGCAAGAAATCAGACTTGTTTTCTAACTGGCATGACAAAAAAAAAATTAAAAATCTGAAGACTTGCATAGCACCATACAGAAGACCACCAGAATGTTAGCAGTGACTTGCAACTTGATGGTGGGCTCTTTTGATTTGGGTTAGTAATTAACCATAGAGAAGCAGAACACAAATACTTCATAAAGCACATCACAATAACCTGGCAACCATTCAGATAATTTTTTTAATCATGATGGCGAGTAGCAGTCACATTTCCTTCAAAATATCCAAATAATCTTGTTCTGAATAACTTGTTCTGTCTTTGTTCCTTTAGTATGAAGGTGTGAGAGAGATAAAGAGGCGAGAGAGCAGTCCTGAATAAGTAAAACTCTATTCCACTCCACTTTCCATTATTAATACACACCCCTTCATCTGTCATTAACACACTCCTGCTCCTTCTGACTGCTTTTGTTCTATTAAAACTCCTGCCTATCTCTCTCTTTGTTTGTTTCTTTCTGGGTTTGTTTTCTGCCATTCTTCCTCGACTGCTGTCTTTCTCAGCGTTTTTCTCTGTGTACACATTCACTCTTTCAATCAGGGAAAAATTAAAAGTAATATGTTGAACTGAGAGTGGAATGACTAATCTATGTGCTCCATTAATCATGTCTGAATGATCAGAGTTCAGAAAGAGTGTGTGAGTGTGTGTGTGTTAGAGAGAGAGAGTGATGGAGTTGTTTCCAGCAGTAAGTTGATGAGGGGTCACTAGATTTCACTCTCATCAGATGAGTGACACTGTAAATTGGCCAGTGAGGGAGTAGAGCGATGAAGAAATGGCTCTCAGCAGAACCTGTCACTGCTAATCCGACCTGCATTTTGACCAATAATTTAGGAGCAGTTCAGCAGCATTCCTGCTATTACATCACAGGCCCTTTAAAGTCAAAATACAACAGCCAAAAAAAAAAATATTGTGATCACTTTATTACAGGACTTGAAAAACTAGCTGTATATTTTGTTATAATCATGGCCAGAGGACAAAAATCTGCATGAATTGGAGTGTATATTGACCCTGGTTCCAGAGCATGACTACAACTTTCTCAATGTCAATGAGAAAACCTGGATTGATAACTAGATAAAACATGTCTCTTGCTTCAATAGTACAGTAAATATTTGCATTCATAGCTAACTGAATTGTACTGATGAAAAATGATACTTTGGTCCCCTTTAAATGCGTTATATGTAGAATTCAGAAACCCTCGTTATTAGTGACACTGGTGGCCTTTAAGTGAACTGCAGCCAGTTACTTATTGCTCGTGCTTGCGCTCGCGTAGACCTAATGTAGCCTACAAGAGACCCCAATATACTTACAGCAAAGTTCTGTTAATGATACTGTTAAAATATCCCAATGCCATCCACCTGCTGAGAGCAACTTGGTAAATATGTGCTGCCCACTTTCCTTTCAGTAACAAAATAAACACAACAAAATGACAGCAATGAGAATACAGTTAAGAAAGCATCTACAATGTGGATATGTTTGCACAAGCTCTGCAATTCACCATCATGTTGACAGATGAGGTAATTAAAATTACACTGTTATGACAGTTTGAATATTAAGTATGTTTGAGGCAATAGGCTATCTATCTATCTATCTATCTGGTGGGCTATATTTTATTTTATTCTTTTTCAAAGGGATTGCTATTTGCTTTTTGAGTTGAACTGAACAAAACAGGTTTAAACTGGTGATAAGAACAAAAAAAATGTTAAATAACAAAGCATTATAGAAATTTGTTATATCTTGGATTCTGTCTTGCAACCTGCTTATTTTAATTAGCCTATATATTTAGCCATCCTAATTCTGCATAATTATATTGATAGTTACAGTTTGCAACATTTGACAGCAAAATGTTAAATTCTGCTTACTTTTTCACAGTTCTTGCTGCAAAGCACTTCAGGAATGGCGTATTATTACAACGTCAGTCATGTTGAAGTATTTTAAATTATTCTTAGGAAGTAAAATAAATAAAATACTTATTCTTAGGAAGTACTCCGTATTTCACTAAACTCCGTATAGTTTTATAGTTTAACCGGAGTTTAAATGATTTCATAACACAATAGTGAAAGAAAAATCAAAAGCAAAATTGTGTCACTCTCCTTGAGGTTGTTGGAGGAAGACCTCTGTCTCTTCTCCTCAGTCTTCTTCAGCTCTTTAGGGGTCTTCACCGGGATTATTCATGCTCTCAGGATTAAAAGTCAACCGCCTATCGCCCCTCTGCTCAATGCTCGTCACCCCATCACAGCCAATGGCGTGGCAGTGATGGGTGCAACAGGCATGATGGTTGGCCACCCACGCATCCAGGAGTGCGGGGAGAGCGGTATCAAACGGAGAACATCTGTGAGCGCTGGGCCGGCGTGGACCTGAAACAGAGGATGCCCGGGGCTACAGGCTCTGCATTGGCCCACAATGCACTGCCACAGAGAAGAAGAGCACATCCAAACGCACCCAAACCCCAGTGTGGATAACAGAACTCAGAGAGAGTGGCGACGCGTGCCAGAGACCATCCGCAGACTGGATGATCTGAAAATGGGTTGTAGTTATTGTAGCAACGGGAGGAAGCACAAACGGGGGCAGAAATGTGACAGATTTTGTTTGTCATCTAAATATTATATATTCAACATATAGAAAATATTGTGCAAAATTTCTTGGTCAATCATTCTTTTAAATGTCAAAATAAAATGTCATCAAAATTAATAATAACCTTCTCTTTCACAAATTCTGTTCAAATACTTTTCCAATTACTATTCAACTCCTGTCCTCCAACTACCAAGCTCCATTCTGGTATTCAACAATCCAATCAGCTTCCAATTGACCCTTCACAAACAGTTTGATTGACAGGCGATCTGACCAACTAACCCCAAATCCGCCATTTTATCTGACAAAGCAGTCAGGGGAGTATAGTAGATTAATGTTGGTGAACTTGAAAATTTGTGTGTACTCACGTCTTTCTGCGGTTGAAACATTCCTTCTGATGTCTATTCATGTTTATTTGATGCTATGAAGAGATGTTAGCAACATGGAGCAGGTTTTTCGAAGGGTCAATTGACAAAACCTGCCCAGCAGTTTTGCCTCTTTGAATAACTTGTTTCACTCAAAAATATGTCAGTTTACTGAAGGACAATGTTGGCTTTAGTTTTGCAGTACTTTAGAGAGACATGTTGTAGATTTTGTTGCAAGATATTGTAGTGATATTACAGAATGTACAAGATTTAGTATACCAACATTTAATAATGTGTAAGTATGAGTTGCATTCTCAGCATGGCCTACAAAGGACATTATAAGAATATACTTTTACGATCAGATTTCTTTTTCAGGTTCTACTTTCATGGCAGAGCAACAGTCTGAAGAGAACTTTTTAGGTTAAAGATAGCTAAACATGCTAGCTGATAACTCATCCATTTTGTATGTTTGAATGAATCTGCATTGCTCAGTTAATGGCTATTGCAGTAATGCAAGGACAATTAGTATGTACAACAGGTCCACATGTTTGCCAAGCATTCATGTTCACATTTATTTATGCGTTGAGTTACTTTCCTTCTAATGAATTGTTGCAGTTCTCTCTCACGTTGTCATGGCACTATTAGGCATGTCTCTCTCTGTTATCCCATTGAGCTATGCTCAATTGTGCCTGTTTATTCCCCCACAAGTACAATTCTCATAATGTCTCTTCTGAGCTTCATTTCAATAAAATATTCGTCATCTGCCACAGCTCTCCTGGTTCGCCGCTGGCCGCAAACAAACACAGACACGTACATGGTGAGTGTTTGTCACTGATACATCGCTGTGACACACTGTCACCTGTCTGTGTTAGGTGTGTGTGTGTATGTGTAGCAGCTGTTCCTGTTTTTAGCTCAGTTAACTCCTTTAATAGATGCTAGTTTGGACGCAGGTGTGAAAGTGTCCCTGTAGGTTTTGCAGGTCTCTTTCTCTGTCGTTATGCGAACTAAAAGAGTAGACATGTTCACAGACATTCATGAATGTTATTTGTGTGCATTTCAGTACATTTAAGTCTTTTAATTTTGTTCAGAATTTATTCTAAAGCATATTCAGCTGCATTTGAAGTAGACAACTGCAGAATGAAAATCTTTAACTATGTTTCATCCATTTTTATACAATTAAATAAATTAATTTGAGTGTCATATGAACCTAGGTATTATTAGCATAGCCGCTAATAAGAGGTGATTAATTTGCACGGCTGCTCATTTCCTCTTCCTGTCACACACTTATTTCATTGGGCTCAATAATTCTCTCTCCAAATTTACACAAATGTAGCTCATACTGAAACGTGTGAAAGAGTTCCTACATGTGTGTGCAGACCAGAGGAAAGATGTATGAGGATTGCTTTCTCTCTCTCTCTCACACACACACACACACACACACACACACACTATAAGTGCCCCCCCCCCCCCCATTATAATAAGAGGTCGCAATTTCACCTCTAAACAGCCCAATGTGAATATACACAGTATAGAAATCTGTACAAGCTCTGAGAGATATTAAAGCAGGATACATTGAAGAAAACATTGGCAGCAGACCACACATATCTCATGAAGAAAAACACTCAGCTTGATCTTGAAAAGATGCATTCGTTTAGTGACTGCATTTGGGATGTCACAGGCATTACAGGGGCAGTAAGCAGCTAGTGAATTGTAAATAACCCTCCATATAAATAAAAGGACCTTTAATATGCTTTCAGAATAAATAATTTCTATTCATGGAGGGCTGCCCAGTCCATCGCATTTTTAATGTGCAATTGCATTTGCTTTGAATCTCCACACAACAATTTTGTTTGTTCTATTTTAAGGCTGCAGTGTTTGCTATGTGTTAGAGTATGTCCAGGGTCTGGCATGGAGGAGACAGGTCTTCCCAACAATTTATTGTTGTGAAATTTATTTTCATTGCTCAGGTGACTTATTGGAGGAATCAGTTATCAGAATCAGACATAAAAATAGACACAAATGAAACATATTTGGAGAAACATATCATAGCTCTAAAAAGAATGTGACTGTAGCTCAGATATGTTGGTCTTAGGAGAATTTAATTGAGAAATATTCATATTCAAATCTCTGACTTCTGAAGACTGAAATCTTGGCGCTGACATGCGAGTACAGTTTGAGAAATCTACCTTCTTTTTGGCTCCAAGGTCCACCATTGTCAACAACAATATTCAAATGTCCCAAGCCCTAGTTTAATCTATGAGCACTCCTAGTTTCTGTAAATTAAAAAATACATTAAAGGTAGGGTAGGCAATTTCGGGGAGGCTAACAATAGCAAACTAGCTTTGAAAGCGTTAGATAACAACCTCCCTTCAGAGTGCTCTCCAAAGCCACGCCTCCTCCATAACATGAACGAGCACAGCCAGAGCAGAGTCTGCAAAGGATCATGAGAGACTGCATTAAATAACCTCATGACTCAAAGGAAGCACATATCATTATATCATTAAACAAATTTCAGAGGTTGGACTTGTATGACCTGACTACTGCAGTTTAAATTCAGAGTTGATATTGTTGCCAGAGAAATGCATAAATCCAAGTCTGAGGATGTGAACAGCTCGGGTTGCCATCTTGTAATTTTGGTTATGACATGGCGTGAACGCAACATAAGCTTGTTGTTTTTGTTCAGTAGGAACTGTAAAAGGTGGCTGCTATTTGTTTGTGGTGCTCGGTGACTCTGTCTACAACTCTACAGTCTCACGGAACAATGTCTGTGCGAGCAGTGTGGAAATACATATGTTGACAGGCAGGTTGGACATCGTATCAAAGCATATGGACCTAAAGCAATGATTGGATGAACATTTTTTGGTCCTGTGACTTCCACAGAATATATATGTACATTTTTAATATTTAGACCACTTCTATTATTGATTACTATCAGGATGTGAAGAGAGTTTCAATTAAAAAAAAAAAATACTTACCCTAACTTTAATGTTCTTTAGGGATGCCACTCTTTAAACAATGAATTTACATGACCGATTAAGGATTCGGATTTTAGTTTTTTTAATGTTTTACTCACAATTTCTACATGATAAAATATTTTAGAGCTTGATATAACTAGAACAGATGCCATGGCATTTTAAGATTGTATCAATTTACATGACTTTTCCAGGTCTAGAAATCACACTTTTAAAATTAGGCATCCTCATTTACCTAGGCTTTCCTAGACTGTGGGAACCCTAGTTCTTCAAATATTAAAACAATAAAGAGGATGTGAATTAAAAGACGAATTATCTTAATTTTAATTGGTTTAGCTAATTTTAATGCTTTTTGAAAATCATTTTAAGTATAAAATCATTTTATCTCGAGGCCCCCTAGTGGGCCTTGGTCTCCTGGTTGAGAACCACTGCTCTAGAGATTACCATTTGTTTTGTTTTGTTTTTTCATCGGAGAAAAATCTGAGAATAAGCAGAACTCTCCATTCAATATCAGCGCTGTAAAGGAGAAAAGATTAGATATTAAAGAGATTTAATATTTTTCTTTGCTACTCATCGCTGCACAATGTTTGCAGCCTAACAAAGCAGAGAGAGTGTTCACCTGTAACCCTTAGGCAGTGTACCCACATGCGTGCTTGTTTTCTACATCTCATTCGCCTTGTGTTGCATTGTGCTTCCTGTCGACAACTCAGTCACAAACACACATCATAGCACACGAGTGCAGTACAGTGCAGAAAATCGCAATTATAACAGCATACATTTCCCCTCAGAAGCTGCTTTCAGTGTGTGCGGTTGCGCGTGTCTGAGTTTGTGATTTTGTGTGTGGAAAAAAGGCTGGGCACAAGCTGCCTGTGTTCTGTTGATCATTGAGTTTTGGAAAAAAAAATGATGTCAAAAAGGCAACTCTGTATTTATGGCTCGACAGATATCCTCCAGTTGACAGGTATACAGTCATTATGTGGCTGTCAGGAGTCGCCGCAGGGCGATCGTTGAGCCGCGAGCCCGTGTTCCCATGCATCAGAGAGAGCCTATTAGTTTACTTGTCTCCCCCTCAAAGGCCACACTGCACCTCCAGACACCAGCAGGACAAAACAAGGTGTCATATTTATGGAGCAGTCAGCAGCACGCTGATGCCAGAAAGACTGACAACTGGATGCTGGGATTTTGCAGCTGAGGTAAATGATAGCACGTCTCTGTACGTGACACCTGAACCCAAATGGTATGGGTAATTGTTACAGTCCAATTAGAAGAAACTGGAACTGTTACATAAGAGGAAGAGTTTGTTTCATAATGACCTCACTTTCGCTGCTGGTGCGTTTTAAGAGCAGTCTAATATTATGCTATTGTCACCTCTGTATATCTTTTACCTGTTCTTTGTGCAAAATCTGAGTGAGTCGTGGAGAGAGACAGGACCATTTGTCACCCTAAATCATTTAGAGTGGGCAGTAAAGGTTTATTTGCACAAATCCACACTTAAAAATGTCTTAATATCATTGAAATTTTTTTTTTAAAACAAGCACAACTACACTTTTTGAGCAAAACCTTTTTAGGAAAAGAAGCTGGTTTGAAATGCTAAAAAAGAAGACAAGAAGTATTTATGCACTGTTGAATGGCATGTGCTACTGGAACATGCTCATGGTGTTAAGTTATGAACTATAGACGCTAGTCTGCAGAGAGTCCTGCGTGCGCTTCACTGATAAGCCTTGGTACTGTATACAGCTTGAGGTCTGACTTGTAAAGCTGGGGCAAATCAATCAATCTCAGCTTTAATGATTTGGGATTTTGGGGAAATTTTAACTGGAGTATTCCCACTGCTGACTATGTCAAAAAGTGGTAGTAAAAGTTATTGTGAAAGTGGCTACAGTACCGTTCTTGCATCATATGTTTGTAGACAATTGCTTTGATTGTTTTTTGTTTTGTTTTGTTTTGTTTTTTTGTTTTTTATCTAATGCAAGTATATTTTTGGCCAAGATTTTGTGGCTTGAATAAAGTATTTGCTTCATATAGAGAAAAACAATAACATAGATTGCACATTTTCTTTATGTTTTTCACCTTAATCCAAAACCACTTTATTTATTCTTGAAGTGAGCTTTTGCTTGTATGGTGATTAGATTCACTGTTTTGGACTGCAATCTGGAACTTGAGAGTGCAAGTATGACCCGTCCGTTATTCAACCGACTGTCAACGCTGAATTGTGGCTGGATGTCTTGGCTACAATTTATCATACAGTCTGAAATGAAATACTGTACACATCTCACAATCTGTCTGGCCTTCGTTCATCTTTGGAACACACATTAACATATTTTTAATGAAATCCGAGATGTAAGATATTGTTGAATAAAGTCTTTTTATGTTTGTTTTGTTTTTGTGCAAAAAAAGTATTCTCGTCGCTTCATAACATTAAGGTTAAACCGCTGCAGTCTTTAGGGCCTATGAAAGAGTCAAATACCTCTTTGATTTCATCAAAAATGTCTTGATTTGTGTTCCGAAGATGAAGTCTTATGGGTGTGGGTGAGTAATTAATGACAGAATTTTCTTTTTTGGGTGAACTAACCCTTTAATCTGAATGCTTATTCAATGTACACACAATAATCATAAAACTAGTGGCATTTTAAATTAAATCTAGCTTGACACTTCATTGCACATGGACTTACAGCCACATTAAATGCTTAATATGCAGATATCACACACACAAACACACACTGATTTAGAGCACCTCAAGAGACACATTTAGCTGCATAACTAATTACTCTGACACACCCACTCATTTTTGGGCTGTGTCCTACATTCTCACCTTTGACCTTTGACCCAGGCCTGGCTACCTGCAGCCGCATACAATGAAACGGATTTGTGCGGGGGGGCTGTTGAGGGCAGAACTCCACTGCATTAGTCTCTGCCAGCTGGATCAAGACCCAGGAACTATTTCAGCTCTATATTGGAGAGAAAAAAAGATTTTGCAGAGAGATCAAACCTAAGAGAGCACCAAAATGTTCTGATGCTCATTAGAGGGGAGCAGCTAACTAAAAGTAGCAATGCTACAACTAACTACATTTTCAGTTGCATCATAGTAGCTCAAATGTTTGCAAAACAGTATAGTTCTACCATTGTCAGGTTACTTTTCCCAATATTTTTATTATTATTATTATTATTTTAATTACAGCCAAATGGATTGATGCAGTTATCAAACTCACTCTCACTTTCCTTTGTCTTTCACATTTGTCTAACTGGAAAGCCTGATTTATTTGTGTGAATTATTTCATTCAGGTGGTTCATCTAAAATTAATTGGTTCAAAAATAAATTGTGCAGGAGTCCGTGTGTGGGATTTTGTCTTTTTTGAACAGTGAAGTATTTAATTTGGCTGTTCATTATTGTTATTTTCTAGTTTTTGTAATTGTTTTTCTATTTAGTGTATTTTTTCTCTTGTGTTCCAGTTTAGTGCTGTCACTCTAATCAAGATTTATTATTTCAAAAAAAGCGTTTTTTATGTTTGTTTGTTTTTTTTGTGGTATATAAATAGCCTGATCTGATCTGACTGAATTATAAATTATATTTTCTGATATGTATTTTTAAATATACTTCCCTCCTTAAATAGCTTAAATATAGTTGGCTACTTTGTTAGCAACTTGTAGAGTAGCTAGGTTATAAGCTTGACTGAAGTTGTTTTAATTATCAAAAAAGAAAAAAAAAATATTTGTGGCAGCTGATCAATAGCTTCTGATCAATAAACTACTGTTATAAAAATAATTTCCATAATGAAGGTCATGATAATGAGGGCCCAAAAATAAAACAGAAATAAAGCTATGAAAGTTCTTAAGTTCTTTACTAGTATTTATGTCAGTTGCGATAACAGTTGCCCTGACATGTCAAAAGAGAGGAATGCTTCTGTGGTTTAACCAGTTCATCAGTATGACACAATGTTACGGCTTTCAGGTAACATAATCATATAATTCCCATAACTCACCATCAAATTAAAATGTCACTCTTTATACAGATGTGGACAAAATTGTTGTTACCCTTGGTAAATATGGACACGATAGCCAGTGAAAAAAAATCTCATTATGAAATAAATGTTTTTCTCTAATGCACGTTGGACACAATTAATGGTACCCCTAGAAATTCTTATGAGTAATATATTCCAAATCCATATTTACATTTTTAGAACACCACAGTGACTGGGAACATTAAATTATCCAGCCATGACTTCCTGTTTCACAGAACTATAAATATGAGGAAACACAAAGGCCAAATTCCCTTTATCATCCATCACAATGGGTAAAACCAAAGAATATAGTTCTGATGAGCAGAAAATTATTGTTGAGCTTCATAAAATAGAAAGTGGCTGTAAGAAAATAGCTAAAGCTTTGAAAAATCCCATGTTTACCATCGGGACAATAATTAAGAATTTCCAATCAACTAAAAACGAATCTGCCTGGAAGACAACGTGTGTCTAAATCATCCTAATGCACGGCAAGGAGGAAAGTTTGAGTGGCCAAAGACTCTCCAAGGTTCACAACTACAGAGATTAGTTGAGTCTTGCGGTTAGAAAGCCAAAAAAAAAAAATCAAACAACCCCTATATCACCACAATTTGTTTGGGAGAGTCTCAAGAAAAATCTTCCTCGCTCATCCAAAAATAAAATCCTGCATATTCAGCTGCCATTCAGACATGACTCAAACTTCAAACGGTACCTGGTTCTATGGTCAGATGAAACAAAGAAACAAAAAAAAGTACCTCATGCCACCATGGGTTGCTGGATATTAAATGGCATTTACAAATATTGTAAATGGTAAATGGTATCTTTCAGTCAAATACAAAATGAATGTAAATATAAACAAATTAAAAAAAAATTCAAACCCTGATTGCTTCTGCTAAAAATCTTATAGTGAGCCGTGGTTGCTGGTGGGATCTTCCAACAGGATGATGAACCTAAAAAACAAACATCAAATTTCTACACAGAATTGTGTCACTGAGCACAAAATGAAGCTTCTGCCATGACCATCCCAGTCCCCTGATCTGAACCCTATAGAACGACCCGAGTTACTTAAGGGTAACCCTATTTCCTGATAAAGGGGGAACGAAAGCTGTGCTTCAGCGCTATGGGAACGTCTTTAGTCATGACCGGCTGTGAATATATGTCTGAACACGTCAATGAAACTGACATATATTTATAGCCTCCGTGATGTCATCACTATGCGCCAATGAGAGGCTATAAATAGATGATCCTCAGGTGCATCTGTAGGTTCTTTTGTCTGAAGAGCAGTCCTGGGACATCTTAGTGCGGCAAGGAAGCGGAGCTTTCTTTCCCGCTTTATCAGGGAACAGGGTTACAGTTAAGTAACCCGGGTCGTTCCCTTTCAAAAGCTACACTCAAGCCGCGCTTCAGCGCTATGGGAACGAGAATACCCACGCCGCCGCACTGCGTGTCCGGACCCCCTGGCTGTGAAGTGTGTCACCAAGCACAAAGAGTCTCACAAACTAGCTCAAGACGTAGACTCAAGGACGCTAGAGCCCGGAGTAACATTAACATCTAAGCTGTAAAATCTTATGAATGTATGTGGAGAGGACCACCCTGCTGTATCACAAACACTTTGCAGGGGGGTGCCCCCTGCCAGAGCTCTGGAAGAGGCAACCCCCCTTGTGGAATGTGCCCTGATGCCTCTTGGCGAAATGAGACCACACGCCTTGTAGGCAAGGGCAATAGCATCTCTCACTCAGTGTGACATGGTCTGTTTCAAGGCGGTAGCGCCTTTGCTACGGCCTCCATGGCAGACGAACAATCGGTCTGACTTATGCCACTGGCTAGTACGATGGACATAGGTCTGTAGAGCACGAACTGGACACAGTTTGTGAAGTATTTCCTGATCCGGCGAAGTAAACGACGGAGAGCAGAAGGCTTCGAGAATTACCGGATGTAAGGTCGAGAAAGGAACCTTCGGTAAGTAATCAGGATGAGGATGCAGAAATGCTTTCACCATACCTGCGGCAAAATTTAAACAGGATGGCATAATGGACAGAGCCTGTAGATCCCCAATTCTCTTCAGAGACGTTATTGCCATGAGAAAAACCATTTTCAGAGTTAACAGCTTATCTGAAACTGACTCCAACGGTTCAAAGGGCTCTTGAACCAACCCTTCCAAGTCCCAAGAAGTTCTAGCAGGGGGCCTTAATCGCCTAACTCCTCGAATGAAACGAGAGAGCAGGGAGTGCTGGCCCAACGGTATCCCGTCAATAAGAGCGTGGCAAGCCGAAAGAGCGGCCACGTATACCCTTAAAGTAGCGGGGCATGTACCCGTCGATAGCTTGTGTTGTAGAAAGTCCAGAACTGTAGAAACCTGACAGTTCACTGGATCTACATTGTGTAAAGTACACCACCTTTGAAAGATAGCCCATTTATTGGCATATCTTGCTCTGGTAGAGGGAGCTCTAGCACTTAAGATGGTCTGGATAACATCTGGTGAAAGACCTGAGTCCCTCAGTTGGTACCCCTCAGGGGCCAAACATGAAGGTTCCATAACTCCGGCCGGGGATGAAATATTGTCCCCCTGTGCCTGAGACAGAAGGTCTCTCCTATTCGGTATCGCCCACGACAAGCCGTCGAGGAGAGCTATTATCTACGAGAACCACATTCTGTTCGGCCAACGCAGTGCTATCAGCAAGAGGCAAATTCCTTGTTGGCGAACTCTCGCTAGAACTCCAGGGGAGCAGAGAAACTGGAGGAAAGGCGTACAGGAGATAGTACGAGCTAGTACGACATCTCGGTGTTGTAATGCCATCTCCTGAGGCTGTGTTAATATTAGCCAGTCGTCTATGTAATTCAAAATGCGGATACCCCGGAGTCCCAACGGAGCCAGTGCTGCATCCATGGATTTTGTGTATGTGCGGGGTGATAGGGCAAGGCCAAATGGAAGAACCCGATACTGGTAAGCTTCGCCCCCGAAAGCGAACCTCAGGAACCTCCTGTGTTGTGGCAATATTTCTATGTGAAAATATGCATCCTTCAGATCGATTATGACGAACCAATTGCAATGTTGTATTTGAGATATGACCATCTTTACTGTTAACATCTCGAACTTGAGAGCTTTTACTGAACGGTTTAAGCCTCGAAGTTCTAAGATTGGACGCAACCCCCCCCATCCTTTTTGGGGACCAGGAAGTACCTGCTGTAATAGCCTGACTCTCACTCTGGCAGGGGAACACGTTCTATGGCCCCTTTCTTCAAGAGAGCCTGAAGCTCTTGTAACAGTAACGTCGCTTGCCCCGGCTTCACGGTAGTGGAGACCACGCCGTTGAAACGCGGGGGACGACGAAAGAATTGGATTCTGTATCCTAACTCTACTGTTCGAAGAACCCACGCAGAAATCCCTGGCAGTAGTTTCCACGCTGCCAGACTCTCTGAAATGGGAACTAACTTTTGTACTTCCTCTAGGTGTAATGCTAGATGCTGCGCGTCCCGGTGTGTTGCGGGAATCAACGGAACACTTAACATTTCGCTGGAAACCGCTGCCCCCCAAAACACCAGAGGTGGCGAGGAAGGAGGGTGGGTTTAATATGCGATCTTCGGGAAAGGGCGGTACATGGTGTTTGAATATACGCCCTGTCCCGAGGGGGGCAAATCCCACAGGGCTGGGCGCAAGACCGTCAGGATTTTTTTTTTGCGTGAAAGAATTGTCCTGAGGTCTTGCTTGGGAAGCTGTTTAGCGTTGCGAGACGGCCCCCAGTCTCTGTGAGGGGGAGCACGAGTCACCACGCTCTGCTTTTGAGCCTCCCAGTGTGAAGGACCTGGTTGGGGCTGGGTGGCTGACGGCCCCTCCTGTTGAGTGCGCCGAGGAAGGAATTGGACCAACGCTTCCTCGGATTTTTTCACCTCCCTAAACCTGTTGATGACTGTATTACTGGTGCCACTGGTGCATCAATTAGAAAGACACGGTCCTTGTCCTTGATGCCCGTGAGGTTCAACCATAGGTGCCTCTCTGTGCAAACCATCGCAGCCATTGAACGGCCGATGGCACGGGCCGTTTGCTTGGTGGCACGGAGAGATAGATCGGTGGCACGACGAAGCTCCGCGAAAGATGCTTCGTCTATGGTTGAACCCACACTCAGGTCCTTCAGAAGGTCGGCTTGGTACGTCTGCAACACCGCCATGGTGTGCAGGGCAGCACCAGCCTGACCCGCAGCTTGAAAAGCCTTGCCCACCAGATTTGATGTAGTGTGACAAGGCTTTGATGGAAGCACCGGTTTCTTTAATGACGATGCCGATCCAGGCGAGAGATAGCTCGCCAGCGTCTCTTCTACCTGGGGCATCGTCGCATACCCCCGCGCCTCAGCACCCACGATAGTCGAATAGATCGACGTTGAAGGCGCGAAGACACGGGAAGTATATGGTTTTCTCCATGACTTAGATAGTTCGTCATGGAGGTCCTCAAAGAAGGGGAGGGACTGACGTTGTGATTCCTCCCCCCTGCCACCGGACAGAAACCGGTCTTCTAACTTAGAGTGTTTGGGGGGCTCCCTTTCTTGTGGCCAGTCAAGCTGCAACCTGGCCACAGCGCGAGTCACCACCTCCAGCAATTCCTCGACAAATTTATTGTCACTTGAGGAACGTGGCAAGGCAGTAGACTCAAAAAGAGAGTCATCGTCCTCCGCATGAACTGAAGAAGCACCGGAGTGCGCTTCAGAGTCATGCGGATGGACCGATGGATTTGGGGACACAGCAAGAGAAAGGGAAGGACCCGTCTGCCAAATCCAGCTGCGAGCCCCATGATCTATTTATGGGTGCTTGCCCTCTGAAATAAGAGAGGCGAGAGCGAAGCAATCTGATCAGCAGCTTCTCACAGTGCCCCCCAAACATACAAAGCAGTATTGGTGTGTGTCCGCCTCTGCGATGGATCGTGAGCACGGAGACACACACTGTTTGCTCTGATCGCTCATTTTCTCTCTTTTTGTCTTGTAAATAAAATATACTCATATATATATATATATTTGGCAGGACAACTCAAACTTGTCCTTGTTCTTGAGAGGAAGAAGAAGAGAAAGAGAGAAATTCTTATGGTTTTGCTCATATATAATTCTTAACAAAGGGTTGAGAGATAGTGAAGAGCAGTTCAAGAACACACATCCAGCAACGCCTCTGAAGAAAAAAGACCTGCAGATGCACCTGTGGCTCATCTATTTATAGCCTTTCATTGGCGCATAGTAATGACATCACGGAGTCTATAAATATATGTCAATTTCATTGACGTGTTCAGACACATATTCACAGCCGGTCATGACTAAAGACGTTCCCATAGCGCTGAAGCGCAGCTTGAGTGTAGCTTTTGAAAGGGAACATTAGTTGGGTGAACTGAAGAGAAGCACCAACATGAAGCTGGGAATCTGAAGATTCTGTGTGGAGGAATGGTCTCTGTTTTTTTGTCAGGTGTTCTCCAAACTCATCAGGCATTACAGTAGAAAACCCAGATTCATTTTAAAATCTTATACTTTAATCGTTAGAAATCTGTGAATTTAAAAAAAAATCTAAAGGATTGACAATGCAGATTTATTTTCTCATGCTTTTCTTTTCATATTAAGGGTACCAATAATTTTGTCCACATCCATATCAAGATATAAATAACTAAAGGGTTACGTTTAAGGGTGAGTTAAGGTGAAAGTGAAAGGGTCAACAGTGTAATTATAGATTATAGAAATTAAAGAACTGCAGAAATTTATTACAGCTGTAATTACAAATTAAATGCATGTACAATGTGAAAACAATTATGTATACACTACACAGTAAGCACATTGTATCAAACGATTAATTTAAATGTTAGTATATAGTAGTTTAAGACACGTAATATAAAGTGGGACAAATAAAAAAAAAAGTCTGATCATATTTGAAAACTGGAATATTCTAAACAATGGGTCAGGTTGGTGTGTATGCACTGATCTGATTTTTTTTTCTGATATTTTTTTATTATTTTTATTTATTTATTTATACCTACATACTCTTGTCCTGCAGGCCTCTGATTTAGAGCAGGATCAATACAATCTCCCAACCCAGAATTTATTTTCACACTGGACCCATTGATCTCGATCACACTGAAAGGTTCTGGGTGAAAAAAGAAGAAAAAAAAGACAGTAGAGTTTCTTCTTTTACCTCATTCTATCAAAGGTATATAGATTTAAGAACACTAAAAAAAAGTGATGGAATGTGTCTTTCTTGTGTCTTAGGTTCTTGTGAATAGTAACATGTTATTCGGCTGTCATTTGTGCAGGCCAGAGCTGCTATGACTATACTTTGATTTTAAGATAAATCACCACATTGATGCTTCAAAAAGTTCATAAAGAGATTTTCTGAAGAGACACGATTGTATTATATGATAAACAGGTTTAATTTAGGCCTTTATTCACATATAAACATTGTTCAGCCAACATAAACAGAAGCTCAACCGAACCTGCTTGACTCTCAAACGTGATGAATAACACAAGAATGAACTTCATTGGTTCTCACACGTCAAGCAAACATGCTTGAGCTTCCGTAACTGATGTGCTTTGATTGTTTATATATGAATAAAAGCCTAAATGAAATCTGTTGATCATATAAAGCGATCATGTCTCTTTGGACTAAACCGCTCAATTCATATTTTATGATCTCTTTATGAACTCTTTGAAGTGTGGTGGTTGTAGTAGTGGTAGTTAGGTGGGCCATCAGTGGAGGGACAGATAAAGCTCAGATTTCATTATAATATCTTCATTTGTGTTCCGAAGGTGAACGAAAGTCTTATGGGTTTGGAATGACATGAGGGTGAGTAAATGATGACAGAATTTTCATTTTTGGGTGAACTAACTCTTTAATGAAAAGAAAAACTTTTTCAACCAAATTTCCCATAATTCTTTGTGGCAGCCTGAGAATGATAAACTACACATATAAATCATCAATTACACAAAATAGTTTCAAATGTACTTACCTAGTGAGCTGCCTTCATGAACGCAGGAGGTGTCTAGTGTTTATTTTGTTAAAACTAGAAATTGCATGTGTCAAAATGTTTCTACCCAACATTAACAGCATTACTGATGTGAACGCATGGCTCGGGAGATCTTGTAATATCGGATCCCTACGTGTGCTCCGCATGCGTGACAGATGCAGATTTTCCCGCACGGACAGGGACAGAATAAATCACGCGCCAAACTCGCTGTCATATTGAGCACACGCCGTCCCTGCGGTGGCTTCATGTTTTCTAAATGAAGAGTGTGGACTGGTGCGAGTTGGCAGCCGGGACTTTGCCTAATTTTTTGATAACGCCTCGGTGGGTTTCACTACAGCATCTGGACGACCCAGAATGCCGCGCCAATTTTTAATAGGTTGCTGCTCTTTGCATATTAGCCCAGTGCAGCACAGCTTGACTGAATCTACCCTGCTTCCCCCACCACTCTGTGTGTGTGTGTGTGTGTGTGTGTGTGATGGGCACCTGTTAACTGTGCCAAGTAATATGTTTCGTTAAAAATTTAATCACCTGCAAGTGCAAAACAAGTGCAATGCAATCATACGTTAATTAGCTGAGCAATTAACACTATTCTCTTCTATAGCTAACACGTCTACACACGTGTGACTGACTTCCTCATTAGGGTTTGCCCTGTGATTGCATGTCTTATTTACAAATGTTTGTTTCTTCATTTGTTCCTGTATATTTACAGATTGTGCATTCACTTAACCACAAGTGTAATACAAATTGTATCACAACAGACCTTAGTCAGGGTAGATGTCATATTCAATTGGACACGAATGAAAAAGATTCTGTGAGGAATATTCTGTCTTATAGGAAACATATTGTGTTAAGTTTTAGAAAATATTATTAATATTAATATATTACGATGCAGTATGTGCTATGAAATTGTGTGCTTAGCATATAGCTTAGCAACATGCTAACATCAGATATATAAACAGACATCAAGTGAATTTGGTTTCAGCTTGGTTTTTGTCTTAAAATTTGACTTACTGGTCAGGTTAGGTTGGATCAGGTCACAGGGTCTTGTTTATGGGCTGGGTTCAGGCTTCAAGTTAATGCCTGTGCTGACCTCTACTTGTTTCCTGGTTTTCTACTATGAATATTTTGTTTATCGGAAAAGTATTTTGCTCACTTTTCCCTTCACTCCTAACTACTGCAAAATGGAAAAATGACTAGGCAGTGGTTCAATCCTGTATAATAAGGGGGCTGTAGTGAATAATTATGTTTTGACAGAGATGTGTGGCAGCTGATCAATACCTCTGAAAACCAATGACCAGTAGTTCTGTGAAAGAAAAAAAAACTGCATGCTTAGCAATGACTGAAGCAGAACAACAGATCAAAAAACAGCTTTCTAAAATAGAGAACACTGTGACTTCACACTCAATGTGTGTATCACAGCTGTGAGAGCTGAGCGGAGGGTCACTGATGGCTATTGATCAGACAAACACACAAACTAACACACTCATAGATCTGGTCTGTCATCCAGCACTATAGATTAATGTGTCAGTGTGTTAATGTGTGTTTCTACTTCCTTCGTGTTTGTGTCTTTGTGAGTTTTATGATGTGTTATACGATTTAAAAACCTTTTCTGAATTCATCAACGCAATACATTATTTCATTCATTTATACATTTGTTTGATCATTAATTCAGTCCCTTTATGTGCATGCAAGGAAATGTGCTGGCCGTGTGTGTGTGTGTGTGTGTGTGTGTGTGTGTTCTGCTTTATCTATAAGTAAACTCAATTCCAACGGACAAATCTCCACTGAGGATGCAATAAAGATATGAATAATATTTCATGAACAAATTTTCTCCAATACCACTTGTTATGCCATAAAAAAATATTTATTTAGTCTCTCATTTATTTAATCATTAATTTATCCATTCATTCACTTCTTTGTTTAATTCATTTATTCACCTTTTCACCATCATCTTGTCATTTAATACGTTCTAAAGTGTCTTTATGGAACAATTGCTTCATGTGTCATTCTTTATTTCGTCAATGCTCAAAATATCACCAGCCTCTTTCAGTGGCTCATTTATCATGACTCTATGGTGTAAATATGACAGACATGAGTGAGGCTGGTGCTGTTTTGGGGGGATTTTTCCTGATAGCATGTGCCAACCAGGCGCCATGGTTGTAATTCGATTTAGCCAGAAACAGCTTTAAAAAACTAGAAATGACCACTTCCATTGAGCGTGCATACTTGGAAGCCTGCGTCATGGCTACAAAGTCCATCCTAACAGATGACTTATTGTAGAATCATGTTCACACACACACTCACACACTGTGAAAGATACACAGCAGTCCCCTGATCATCTCTAATAAGCATTGGAGCAGTTGCGTGCTGGTGTGTTTAGACCGTTGGGTGTGTTCTGATGGAGCCCGTGGTTCATTTGTCAGAACTACATGTGATGATTAATGGACTTCAGTTTCTGAAAAGTGAGACACAACACAACTATTTCAGTCCAATCCAATATTATACTAATACAGGACCTGAGAGAGACATAGGAAAGGAAAAGCAGGATCGACGTGAAGTGAGCAGGCTGACAGAATAGAACACTGTGGAGATTACATATTTTTGTATGCCAGCCTGGAAGTTAGCATCATCCTGGTTCCCTCACCAAAACTGGATTTTGCCATTGGCATTTGGATTGTTAAAGAAATAAGCTCTGTGCACCAAAACATGTTCACTGATTTGGTTTGCTCATACATGCATCTCTTTTGGATAATGTACCTTTGTGGTGAATGTAACGATCCCTGTAGTGTTAGGCTAATTTTAAAAAACGCAATCATTTGCTTCAATTTTTGGTAACACTTTGGTATGGGGAACACATATTCACTATTAACTATGACTTGCCTCAACAAACTCTTAATTTACTGCTTATTAATAGTTCGTAAGGTAGTTGTTGTGGCATTTAAGTTTAGGTATGGGATTTAGGGATGTAGAATATGGTCATCCAGAATAAGGCATTATTTTTAAGTTGTAATAAACAGCTAATATGCAAGCTAATAAGCAACTAGTTAAAAACTGTTCCCCACAAAAATTACCCAATTTTTGTTTAGTTATGACAACTTCTACTGAAATTATGTTCAACCAACAAACTATACTGAGTTAGTACTGAATTTAGTAATACTATACTGAACTTAGTAATTTGTAACATGAACACACATTTTTAAGGTAATTACTCAAAAAATGAAGTTGAAGCCCTGGAACCAATTAATCTTATATTTTTTAGTTAAAATCCAAAGCTATCATAGCACATAATTAATGTAACTTATTTGTATCTATATTTAATGAACAAGTAAGATATTACTTGTCACTGGCATGTAGCACAGTCCTTGTTTATAGAGTCAATTGTTTACTTTACTCTTCAGCAATGGAAGCCACAAAAACATTACAGAAACTCTTTTAAATGTCAAACATAGCATTAAACACTAACAGGTCTTTCCCATCAGTAAAAAACAAATAAAATTACACTTAATTTCAACATTTCTCCTTATCCAGTGAATAAACCTTATCTAGTTTAATCAACATTATTATGTCAACAGAACTTAACTTAAAATATTTAATTAAATCAATAAATTAGAATTTTAACTTGCAGCCATGCATTTATATAAAGCTGTCGTAACAGCTGTGGTCCCCTGAATTTAGACTTTACTTTTACTTACTTTTTAGAGTGTACTTATTTATTTTATGTATTGTAAATTATGCATTCACTATATCCATTTATTTTTTGCTTACTGACTTTTTAAATACATCATTTGCTGTTATCATGATGAGTAGTTCATTGCCAAATTAAAATTCAAATTAAAGCCTGTGATTCTTCTCGTAAAAATGTTTATGAAAAATACTGAAAAAGGGGAGGAAAAGTGGGAGGTCACTGTTGCATTCGACATAAATAAAAGATAATACGTGGAGGACTGCTGGAGTCAGATAATGACTGGTAAGTGTGGAGGTGGCACACACAGGTTAAGGATGCTGTTACTGGATCCCATTTTAGTCTAGGTCAACAGCCATTCCCAATGGGTGGATGCGGTCAAAGAAGCAAAGGGGAACGATACATGCATCCAAGGTCCTGAGGCTACACGCTCTCTTTCTTTATTCTTTGTTGCATTCGTGACACTTCCAGAAGGAGGCACAAGGCTTGGTACAGAGACTAGGGAAATTTCCCTTTGATTTGATTATATGCGCTGCTGTGACGCACCCATGAATGCTGTTGTGTGTGTATGTAAATGCATTACTGAAGCCCCCCAGATGGCCTTGCATCCACACGGCCCAGACAGAGAAGATGAGAGGGGGACGTGAGCGTGTTGCAGGGAGTGTGCTGAAACCGGGATAGCTGGGATAGTACGACTGTGAGCCACGGGTACCAAAGCTGCGATTACACACGTGGGAGGGCTTGGCCCAGAAAGGGAAGTTCAGTAGAGGTGTAAAATCAAGACATTCCTTGTGTTCTCTTTATAAAGTTGCAGTTGAAGAACACAGAGTAGTCATATATAAATAGATTTTGACATGCAGGGTCCCCCAAAAATTTGGACCCTTGAAGCACACTTGATTATGAATTTCATTGAATTAGATAACAAAGCAAGCGACATTTATGTTAAAGAAAGTAAGCACAAGCTTGCTTGTTTTCAAGAAAAAAAAAATCCGAAAAAGAACTTTGTTAGGAAATCAAAATGGCCTTTATCAACTACATGTATAAATACTATATGAAACATGGTAATTGAAATAAATAATTAAGCATGTTGCATTAATGTAAAAGGTCATGCAAGCAACACTAAAAAAAAGAAAGAAAGAAAGAAAGAACTGAAATAGGGTTTCGGGTTTAAACCTGTTCTGTTCAGTTTGTTTAAAAGCAAATAACACTCCCTATGGAAAACATTTTTAGTACATAACAGAGGTATATCTCAATGAATAAGACATCACAATAAGTAAGTAAATTAAACGTTTTCCTTACAAAATGTTTTTTTTGTTTTTTTGTTTTTCTTAAAGGTAAGGTAGGTCATTTCCTTCAAAAACAATTTTTGTTATGCTGGTTGAAAGTCTCTTTACATCCCGATAGTAATTACTAAGTTAAGTGGTCTAAATGTATTCATATGTATTTATATTTTCTGTGGAAGGCGACCAACCATATCCCTCGGACCAAGAAATAAGATAGGATGTCCTTCCTGCTGTCAATGTATGTTTTACCCACCCTTGTGCACCCTGCTCGCACAGATATCATATGTCATCAGCGTGTTTCATGCTATGCAGAGGTAAGACAGATGCTAGTCCCAAGCACCGCAAGCCAACAACAAGCTTACGCTGCGTTCACGCCATAACTACCGAAATTTGGAAGAGATGGAAACCCAAGACACCCATTTTTAGCATAAAAATAGGTGGATGGAAACAGGGCTATTGAGGACGTGCGTTCCCGGAGCGGAGGGTAATGTTAGGTGGACTTTGTTGCCTTACATTCACACTTTTATTTTGATGTCATGATTACTCATTAGTTTACTTATCAGTCCTCACCTGTGCCATGTTTTCCTCTTCTGTATTTATATCCCCCAGTTTTAGTTATTCTTTATCCATTCTCATTGGTAATATTGTGGTTTGCTTCATCTCCTGCATTTTCCTTTTTCTCCTGCATGTTTTGGTTTTTGATTTATTGTTATTAAAAGATACTGCTGCACCTAGATCCTGCCTCAACTCATCCTTTTTGCAACCCATGCTGACAGTTATAGGCTATTGTAAGCAAGACAGACTTCTTAAATCTAGCTGGTTAACCTTCATGAACTGTAGGTTACGACAATAACAGTTAATAATACTTGGAGGAGCTTGAGGGTCAACTTAACCTTCAGCATCCACATTGCCATTAATATGCCTTATTTGAATATAATATTTTAGTGTATTTAGTGTAGTCACATTACAGAAGTAAATGTTGTATTTCATGTTAACTCTCCTTAAGGAGAATTTTCTTCTTGATTAAGCCCTAAAAAAATAGTGTAATCAATTGCATTTGGGTCCTTTCTGTGACATTTTTACTTGAATTACATCTATTAATGTAACCATAGCTCATTTTTACATTAATACTTTTTATGTGTACTTGATCTAATTGCAATGATATCCCTGTCCTTGTGTCCTTATCCTTATGGAATATCCCCATAAAACAGAAAAACTCAACATGTGTGCGCGTGCGTGTTCACGTTCCAGTTCTTTTCAGTGTTTGTGCGTGGGGTATTAACAAACACACAGTTTTTGTCAGTTTCTTCTGGGGTGTGTGTGTGTGTGTGTGCGCTAGAGTAAACGTCTCCTGAATTTATTGAAACTTCGGTGTTTCCTAGGTGGGTCTGTGTGTTACATCTCTTGTGTCTGTTCTGGAACCTGCCCTAATTTCTTCTATTGAGAGAACATTTTGTCTCAGTGAAGTTGAAACAGCTCCTGACCCTTCTGTTTGGACGAATTAAAGCATGTCATTATTTGCACACGTCAACACTAATAGGGCCTTATTATTGCTTTAGATGTATAGCCATATCTATTTAATCACTTTTAAAAAAAATCACTTCACTAGCTATAACATTTAGAGCCATTGCTCAAGGGATTTATTTATTTATTTTATTTTTTAAAAATATCTTCATTCCATTCGCAGTTGAGACTCACTTATTATTGAGTTTACTCAATACAGATAAACAGATAAAGCAGAAGACACATGTGGCATTTTGTGCAGCGTTTCCCTGCACGCACACAACTGCTGTCATGCAAATACACAACCCTACAATGCCGTCAGAGCAAAACTAATATTTGACGTCTACATTGATCAACCATCTGACAGCGTTTACACGTGAAGCATTTTAAGCGTCATTACACGCAAGCTCTGAATTCCATGCCTTACATTGTTCTCAGCTTTTGGACTCATAGTTTAACTACAGCTCAGAAAATATAATAAATCACTGTGTACCACACTACCACTACAAGTAAAAAGTTTGGAAACACAATTCCCTTTAGCTATTTTCAACATTTTAGAATACTTGCAGTATTCAAAACTTGTAGTAAATCAATATTATGAAGTAACATAAAAGAAGTAAGGGTTAAAAAAAAACAACAAAAAAAGTCACTACCATTTGTATAATTACACCTGTCTTGGATGAGGTGCATCCTGGGACATTTACTTATGCACTTTACAAAAGTAAGCATTTAGATTACTTTTTTTTTAATATCATGAGAAATATACATTTATCCACATATGTCCATACTTTTGATAGGTAGTGTACAAAAGTTAAATAAATTAATAAAAATTAATAATCATTGAATATATGTATTTTTTATATAATTGATTTTTTTGTACATTATATAATTTGTTTTTAGAACATTTCAAAACTGAAAATATTTGCAAACTCTTTTACACAGTATATCCAAAACTTTGACTGATGGTTAAGGAGCATTTTTTAAGAGTCCTCTCATATCTCTCTTCCTTTTTCTCTAATCTGTTGATCTAAAACACTGTGTCTGTCTGAGGAGTAGTTTTACTTTAACTGACAGCTCTTAAATTACTCTGCTGAAATGTGTGACAGTTTAGAGGGTCACGGCTGAGCAACTGCAGTTTATGAAATTCTTCACAAAGTTTCTGATGAGAGATATTGTGCATATGTACATTTAGCCCTGTCATAGTCAAGAAGATGAATTTCCTTATGCTTTTACTTTACATCCATGGCCTGTTTATACAAATATTAAAAACAGTGTTCACACAAACTGTTTAGCAGAATGATGATTGTGATTTTGGCAAATCAAGCAAATTTTGCCTTTGCAAATTACTGACCCTTTGCAAAGACCCTCCCCCTTTAGTTACTGTTCCTTTGTCTGACAAGCTATGCTCTCTCACGCCACACATCATATTCTCACGCAGAGAAAAATACATCCCGGAGCAAAGAGGACACTGACAACGCACCGACAG
Organism: Zacco platypus; assembly: GCA_038088235.1. Classification (NCBI taxonomy): domain Eukaryota; kingdom Metazoa; phylum Chordata; class Actinopteri; order Cypriniformes; family Xenocyprididae; genus Zacco; species Zacco platypus. Next base: position 19,404,759 of record CM076065.1, on the reverse strand, counting down.
ACATATGAAACAGTTTCATATTTATTATATCAAATATGAAATTATGTTTAAACAATAAATACCGTATAGTGGCTCTTTAATGTGTAGTGACAGAGCGCTGTAGCTCCTTCAATCGGCTCATGAACATCAGAAAGAATGTTGTGACAAGTGTGGAAAGACATCAGTACACACAATTTTTGAAGTTCAAATTCACCAACGTTAATCTACTAACTCCCCTGACTGCTTTGTCAGACAAAATGGCAGATTCGGGGTTATGATTGGTCAGATCACCTGTCAATCAAACTGTTTGCAAAGGGTCAATTATTTTTGAAAGATTTGCGTTATATTTATAAATTTAAGATACTGTTGGCCAGTGTATCACAGGACTCACACGTACAGTAGATGTACACAAACGATGGGAGGCCTATACACTTACCTTTTAGAGAGAGAAGCAGTTTCTGCCATCCAAAAGTGTGTTAAATACAGTATGTAAGCATCCCATAGCCACAAAGTAATCTTTTCCAATACTTTTTGTGTGCGTTTCTGAGCACTTAAGGAAATAAGGTGATAGGCAACACATCATATCAATGACTCTCTAATGTCCCAGTTTATGGATATTGACTGAAGATAATACGCATTCAGTTTGTATTCCGAGGTCACCATAACACCTCTATGATGAGATGTATTTCTGAGCATGTCTCATTTGGCAATGGAGAATGCAGAGCCCTTTAAGTGATGTGAACCATGAATTTTGATTAGCCTCATGATTCATTTATCATCATAAATGAATCAATATTTCTGAAAAAACAAAACCGCTTTTCTTCACTTTCATACTTAAAGAGTTAGTTCATCGAAAAATGAAAATTCTGTTTTTAATTACTCACCCTCATGTTATTTCAAACCCATACAACTTTCATTCATGTACTGAAAACATTGAAAAAAGTTCATAAAAAGATGGCAAAACTAATCCATATGATTGAGTGGTTTAGTCCAAATTTTCTGAGGAGACTCGATTGCTATAAGATGAACATTTAATGTAGGCTTTTATTCACATATAAATATTGATCAGCGAACATAAAGAGAAGCTCAACTGAACATGCTTGACGTGCGAGAACAAACCTCTTCCGGAAGCACAAACGTGCTGCGAAACACATGAGAATGAACGTCATTGGTTCTCACACATCAAGCAAACATGCTTGAGCCTCCTTTTACCACATCTAAAGTGTGAGTTGATGAATGTTTATGTGTGAGTAAAAAGCCTAAATTCAATCTGTTCATCATATAAAGCAATTGTGTCTCTTCAGAAAATTTGGACTAATCCTTCCAATTCATATGAATTAGATTTATTATCCCTTTATGGACTTTTTGAAGCGTCAAATTTTCAATCATGTAGGCTTTCTATGGAGGGACAGAAAGCTCTCAGATTTCATCAAGAAGTTCTTAGTTTGTGTTCCAAAGATGAACGAAAGTCTAACGGGTTTGGAATGACATGAAGCGTGAGTAATTCATTTTTGGGTGAACTATCTATCACAGAACATTCTATTTGAAGCTTGATTTTGAAGCATGTGACTGCTTTGTTGTTTTGCTTGATTTTGAAGCATGTGACTGCTTTTGATGACTGTAAGGACTGACTATAGCACAAGCCAATAGTATTATAGTGCGGGCTGTGAAGAAGCATTTCACTGGTTTGGATCTACTAAATGAGTGTCAGTGATCTGAGGTGAGCAAATCAGCATAGATGAAAAGTATTTAAGTAATAGCACTTTTCTACTATACTTAAGTATTATTTTGGAGAATCTGAGCTCTGCTCTATACCAAAATTGTACTTTTGTTCAATTACATTTACAAGGAAAAAAACAATACTTTTTTACCTTCTCTCATTTGGCATATTGACATATTGTCTGTATAGTTTCTCAGTACATTTTACACCTCTAACTGTAAGAATTTAGATATTTAAATGATTAATAATTACATTTAATCTGCAAAAAAAGAAGAAGCATTGATATTACAACTATTAATTTACAATATTTGCAAGCCAATACTCATCTGTATGCTTATACATACAGTAATAAACATTACTTTAATTCCAATTCCAACTGAACACCATCTTATAGTAAAGCTTAGCTTTCCTTGTTTTGTGCCCTTCAGAAAGTTATTGTATCAAAAATGTGTGCTTACACAGGTCTCTCATGAAATCTTTTAAAAACATTTTTGCAGGTTCTAACATGTAACTTCTTGTTTGATTGCTTAGAGAATATGGTTTACTCATGTAAATACATGCAACTGGCCATTTAAAGGATTTGAATGTTTTCATCTGCAAATGTGATCTATAGACAGATTATGGTTAGTAAACAATTCAACATGGATGCTATAAAATCTGAATTTTATTTTATTGTTAAAAATGTTTCAGGAAATGGTGCCATTTTTGAGCTATATGTGTCCCCATGACTTACTACTTCTTATTGTATGCTTATTTTCTGACCATACGTTTCAAACACAGGTAAGTTTCTATTGCTGCCTTAATCTGTGTTATTGTATTAAAATATACACTTATATTGACTTCTAAAAAACTCAATGGTTATATAATGGATACTCTATCGTTGAATTCAGTTCCCACAGAAATATATTGTTCTTGGCTGGAAGAAGAGAAGAATACTGACTGCAAATATGTAAATAATCTTATTTTCTAATTAAATCTGTATAGCACCCCTGTAACAGTTAACCTTAAAACATTTTGAATGAAACATGGCTGGCACATCACAAAGAAAAATGTCATGGGTTAATTACAAAGTGTGATTTATTGCAAGGCACACCCAAAACTGTATGATACTACCAGAATTTTCTCAGTTATCTATTCAAATTTATTTGAATTTCAAAGCTGACTGTGACATGGTTGAAATAATCTACTGCTTTAGGGTTAGTACGGATAAATAACTATTGGTTAATGTGCAATGCTGTAATCACATAGTTGGGGGTAACAGTTTAAAGAATTGGCCATTGGAACACCCACAGTGACCATTTTATTTGACTATTCAGAGAGGACCCATCCCACTACGTTGTTACAGCCCTAGTACTTTGGGCATGAGGTGTTAAAATATGATTTTAATCTTTTTAAAAAATAAATAAATAAAATTTAAAAAATCAGTCATAAATTTACTTGAGAATCACCCACATATACACACTCTAATTAGAAAGGGGTCTAGAGCATGTGTGTGTGTGTGTGTGTCACTTGATCAAAGCAGTGCATGTAGGGCACTGTGGGGTGTCTAATAAAGCACAAGAGAGCAGGAGACCTGTTCTTATGAGGTTTCAAAAGTGTGTGATGACTTACAAGAACATCTTGCGTGCATCACCCTTGTTACATAAAAGACGTTTAATCAGAAACATGCCAGGATTGTGAATGAGTGTAGTTTTTGTCTACTGTTTTCTGTTGTTCATTTCCTGAGAAGCAAAAGAAATGTTAAATGCTGACAGAGGGGAAGTAGAGAGCTTGAATCAAGGAAGAAAGAGTTTTGTGTAGATTGGACAGAGAATGCACAAAAATTGGTGTTATTGAGAAGGCTGTGTGTGTGTGTGTGGGTGTGGGTGTGTGTGTGTGTGTGTGTGTGTGTGTGTGTGAGTAACACAATTATCAATAAGAAAGCATTGGTTCCTTTGTCATGGCCGTACACTGATGCTTTGTTTTACACACATTGTCTTCTTCCTCTAAACTTGAGATAAATGAAAGCTTGTACCTATCATCAGACAGACAGCTTTCAGGCCAAACTGCAGCAGGTCACTGTGAACAAGGGTCATGGCGTTAATGAAGTCATTTCTCTGGCATGGTGCACTTTTGTGTTTAGCTCTCCAATAACCTGCTCTAACCTGAGGTCATGCTGTCACATCAATGAAACGCTAGATGAAAGCTGAAAATACTTCATAGATTTGGTTTAAATTCAAAAACACATCTGCCTAGTCAAATGAGTATAAATTAAATGCAAATATTCTTCAAATATAATTCATCTCAAGACTTTTTAGATAAATACATTTAGATATAAACTGATTTATATCTATTCATTCGGTTCACCAGAGATCGACTTTGTGTGTGTGGTCCTGGTGAACCCTACATTATGGGGACAAAATGTCCCTGCAAAGTTGGCAATATCTGAAATCCTTATTCTTGTCAGAGCATTGGTCCCCCCCAGAAGAAAAACAGCTTATAAATCCTACTAAGTGTTGTAGAAAATGTAGAACGTTTTCTGAGATGGGTATCATATTTAAAATAGCTTTAAAAACATATTAAACAATGTTTTATTAAAAATCAATGTTTTATGGAAAAACCTGTTTGGGGTATCCCTTTTTTCCCATATGAGATTAAGATGGTGTTTTCCAGTGTGGATTAATACCTGAACGGAGGTACTGCAAGAGGTTAAAAATGTCTTTGAAGTGCGGCCGTGTCAATAGCACCCGGGGCCAGACACAGATGAGCAGTGCTGCTTTTGTTATTCACAGTCATGGGCCCTTAATTGCAGCCTGACACAAAGGCATGGGCTAAGGTAACATTTAAACATTTACACAAGACTAAAGACAGGAGGGAGGGCTACCTCTCTTTTTAACTTAATGGACAGAGATACTCCACCACAGCCCTCAGAGAAAGTCTTGCTTTTCCTACAAGAAGCCTCCACCTCAAGAGGAAGATAAACTTCATTTAAAAAAAATTCTAAATCTATCTATCTATCTATCTATCTATCTATCTATCTATCTATCTATCTATCTATCTATCTATCTATCTATCTATCTATCTACTGTATCTACCTTATCTATCTTACAATTGACAGAGATGTGAGACTGTTGTGTTGTAATAACTCTTTCGTTCCAGTGTTGTCAACCTGAACCTTTCGATAAGACTGGTCAGATCAATATCAAGTTATTCTCAACTTCAGATTAAATGTCTTTTACCTTCTATGTCTTTTTATAGATCATTAACTTGTATTAGGACAACAGACAGTTTGTGTTCATAACATGAATGCACATACAAATTTCTAGATAAAGTAGTTGATGATTTGACATGCAGCTTTAAAACAGATGTTGTGTAAAAACCTGAGAAACTAATGATGCAATGGCAGTATTGTCTTTGTGTGTGTATGTGGAATAGTAAGTGTATCTCTCACAAGTGAGCTGAGAACAGAGAGAGGTGACTATTGGGTGTCATTATCATTATTTTTGAGTCAACAGTGAGTATTAGTTACCCATAAGGATGGGTGAAACACTGAAGATCAGATAGCAGGGGTTTCCCGGATCAGATCACTTACAGAATCAGACCCTAGGGACACACATACAGAGGAGAGAGAGATGTTGGGTTTCCATGTTTTATGGAGACTTTCCATAGACATAATGATTTTGTACTGTACAAACTGTATATTCTATCCCCTAAACCCCAACCCTACCTCCTAAACATACTTATCACTAAAAACTTACATTTTCAAAAAACATCATGTTTATGATTTATAAGATGTTTTCATACACGCACACACTCACACACACACAAACAGGTTTGTTTTGCTATCAAAGTGAGGATATTCCATAGGCGTAATGGTTTTTATACTGTACAAACTGTTCATTCTATCCCCCTATGCTAACCTTACCCCTAAACCTACCCATCACTGAAAACATTCTGCATTTTTACATTTTTAATAAAACATTGTTCAGTATGTTTTTAAAGCTATTTTAAATATGAGGACTTATGAAATGTTTACATCGTAATACCAGTGTCATACCCATGTCATTATACAAAATAGTGTCCTCATAAATCACAAAAATGTGCGCACACACAAACATGCGCACACACATACGCAAAGCTGTGTTCGAGTGTGAACCATCAGAAGTTTTTTTTTTTTTGGGTAAATCATTCTGTGCAATGATTCATGGTTATATAGATTGTCAGGAAGGTTTAGCAAACGCAAGTGAGAGTATTACGAGAGACTTGCAATTTGAGAGAATCAATCCAAGAGTTTTGTTATGTAGTTTTGACAAGTCTTCATGGCTCTTGACTATAAAATGTAAACAATGTTTGTATATTCACCTATAAGTGTGCGGACAACATTACAACACAATACACTCTCATGTGTCCTCCTATCCTTAATATATAGACACTTGGCTGTACAAATTATAAAAAATATACTCAAAAAATGTATTTTGAGATTTTGCTGAAAAGTTTAGAAATAGACACAACTCTCTTGACCTTTGACCTTTTGAAAATCCTAAAAACTGTTCCTTTCATTATCACACAGTTTCTTAGTCACTTAATCAAGCATTTTATGAAAGATCAGCAATTTAAGGCACTATATCACTTGGCTACTTATCATCCATCAGTGCCTAATAGGACTTTAATTCCAGTTAACCTCTCTAGCAGGAGCCTCACTCAGGGACAGTAGAGTGTTTAGGACTTTTAAAATATTTGTGCTTCTAATACAGAGCCTCGACCACTATAATGCATACCACTATTCTCTGCAATATGCCAGAGTGGTCATTGTCACTTAATGGATTTTATGTTTAAGCCCAAACACCACCTTAATCTTAAGGGTTACCCCAACTAAACCCCCACCCACCTGTGCACTCCACCCCTCACCCACCTAACCCTAACTGTTTAAGAGGGAGACACATCAAAAGGGTGAATCTCACGAAACCTGTCAAAAACATGTTGAGGTATTACACACCAAAATCAAATGAAGGAAAGAAGAAATTATATTTTGCTTGAAAAAATGCAACCTTATTTTCTTTGAAATTAAGACAATTATTAGATTATTTTCATGCCAATTAAGCATATCCTCCTAAAATTTAATAAATAGACAGTGCATTAGTGTAATGGGAAAAAGTTTTTATTATTTAATTTATAGTATGCATCATTTTATCTTACTTGTTTACCTTAAACATGACATAAGCTCAATTGTTAACATGACAAGCACTATACAAAAATGTTTGGTCAAATATAATTCCTCCTTTAAAGTGACAACCTGAATTTCTCCCAAATGTAAGCAAGTATATGATTTCCATTCAGTTTTGTAGCCTTTTTTTCAGACACTCTCCATCATTAATTCCAGCCACATTCTAAAGATTTGATAGGCAATTGAATAGGTGCTGCTGCAACTTTACCTACAGTAACAAGTGAGAAGTCATGGGCCAGTCACAAGTAAGAGACAGAGGATCAGTCAGCAAAACACTGTAACCTTTTTACCCCTTAAGAACAAATATGACTGATAGTACTACTGAACTATTGAATCTTTCTGTGTGTGTCAGAGATGTTGGACAGATATGGATGTTTCTCCTGTTATCAGATTACCTGCACAATGGCATAAACAGATCATTATCCATGCATGACCTCACCTCATCTCATACACACACTCGAACTATTCACTGTGATATCATATTCCACTCACGTCCAGCAGGATGCTGCTCTCCTATTGGCTGGAGAAAGCAGTGTAGTCCATGATGTCAGGGTGCTGTCTGGTCATAAGTTAAGAGCCTGTGCTATTGTCTCTGTGCATGTGTAACCTGAGAGAGTCTTGTAATGGTCCCTTTTATAAAGTCTTTTCTGAAAAGAACATGTCTTTGATCTATATGCAGACCAAAAGAAAAACTTGGAAGGAAAGGAAAGTGATTTTGTTTGAAGTCTTAACAGAAATTCAGAGTAGATAGGTGTTTTGGTTTTGCTGTATTTAACAACAACAACAAAAAAAGTAATTACTAGTAATAACACAGTAGTGACAAGTTTTTTTGTTTGTTTGTTTTTTGAATATGGTACCATGGTATTATTTAAAGAATATCATATTATTTAAAAATGTTAAACTTTCAAGAAATTATATTTATATTACATGCGTATGCATATCATATATAGTTGTGCAATGGGTGTGTGCAATGAACAGTGAAATAGAAACGTACCTCTATTTGGTAACACTTTATTTTACTGTGTCATTGTTACATATGTTACATGTAGTTACTATAGTAATAACTATAAATTATGCATAATTACATCCAACTAACCCTAAACCAAACCAAACCCTAATCCTAATCCTATAGAAAGTACATATAGTTACTTAATATTACTCATTACTTAAATGTATAATTACAGTGTAACAAAGACACCTTAAAATAAAGTGTAGCCCAAACTCATTGTTAGCTCATGTTAGTTAATACATTAACTAAGGTTTACAAATGAGACCTTATTGTAAAGTGATACCATAAAAATAAATTCATGATTGTGTTATTTATATCAGTGGTAAGTCATAACCTATAAATCAAAGTGCCAATGTGTTATCTACAGATAGCCTCCCTGCACCATGGTATAACCACAGTACTTTTCTCATAAGGAAAGAGAAGGTGGATGCATTGTAGACTGCATGAATGCCAAACTGCAGATAAATATGTAGATGCTGATAATTGTGCAGAGGGTTGGGTCAGTTCTGGCTGTTGTGCTTATTGGCTTTACCTGTCTGATAGCATCAGAGTCTCTGGCCTGCACGCTCACACCCTCAGGCCTCACACTGTTTATTTAAACTTAATCGTTTCAAAGCATCTTTTCACCGGTACTGAAAGATAGAGCCAGCGAGAGAAGAAAGGACTGATGCAAATCTCCTCTTTTCTCTGACAGGCTGCTTTCATGGCCCCTTTTTGTCTTACTGTTTGGGGCTGTAGTGTTTGTCTCCAGTAGAATGCTTTTCATTAATCTCCACCTGAGGGCTTTTATAGCTCTTGATGCTTCGTAAGCCATAAAATTTGTCAATGCAGATTTATCAATGATTTCAGCTTGATTATATGGCCAGGAATTTATGGGCCTTCCCACATTTCAGGTGTCTTCAGTATTAGGTCAAAGTTCAAGAGTCACAGGTGCCCATGTTTTCCTTAGAATTAAAAGTCAGCTGAACCCCCTATGGTTTTCATCTCACACACACATACAAACACAAATATGCACATTAAATCCACGAATACATTCATATACAAATATCTCTGTCCTCTCAACATTGAAAAAAGTTATGAAAAACATTACTTTCAATGTAGTATGACAAGTGTAACACTTTATAATAAGGTTTCACTAGTTAATAAATTTAGTTAACATGATCAAGGAATGAACAATACTTCAACAGCATTTATTAATCTTAGATAATGTTAATTTCAATGTTTACTAATACATTATTAAAATCAAATGTTGTATTTGTTAACATTAGTTATTGCACTAATGTGAACTAACAGAAATAAACAATGAACAACTGTATTTTTATTCATTAACATTAACAAAGATTAATAGATACTGTAACAAATGTATCGCCCATTGTTAGTTCATGTTAATAATGTTAACAAATGAGACGTTATTGTAAAGTGAAAAAAAAAGTTCTAAAATACTACAGTACTGTCAAAAGTTTTTGGATGCAGAGTTACAACTAGAGAAAGAAAACCTGTTTGCAGAAAACAGTGAAGTCTTCGCCTGAGGGGGGGGGGGGGGGCGATATGCTGCTCACATTGACAAGACCCCTCCATTTCCCACATCCACAAGCACTCAAACACTCACGGTGTGTGTAATTTAAATGTAGATTGCTATGCTCCAGCATTTTGCTTCATACCTGTCCCCAGAGCATCTGCTTTTTGCTGTAAAATCTGTCAAGTCATGCTGAAAGAATTTTTTTTTCGGCATGACGCTTACAAGTAGAGATGGGGCATTCTTTCTGCATTAAACCTACTTTGGTTTCAGGACCACTGTGCTTGAAATGTATTTCCAGACACATGCACTGTACATGTGTGTTTTATGACTTGACAACAATTGTACATTTGTATTGCAAAAGCAATACTTATTGTATCTTAGCTGTGTGTAATGAGATTTTGTGCAAAATAATAATAATAAAGTAATATTAATTATACAATTCTCATCAACCAAAAGTAGAATGCTGTTTGTTGAGGGATAATATCTGCCATCGCAATGGAATCATTTATAGATTTTGCTTGACCCAGCCTCTAATGGCGATCAAATACACAAGAGGACAGTGAGATAAAAAAGAATTGTGCATTCAATGAAGTGTACACAGAAATTGAGAGCAAAAGCCTTAATGGAGAGCTTTGGTGTTTGTCTGTGGGGTGAAGGTGATTTGGTGACTATGGCCTCAATCAGCTTTGACCAATCAGTGATGAGTGTTTAGAAGTTGCTCGATCGGAGGCTGCGTGTGACAGCCGTGACGCAATGGTGGCTGCATGCGTGGGCTCGTCTCCTTGCCAACCAGCCGGGCCCTTGAGGCCCTTGAGGGCTGCAGAGGTCGAGAACTTTTAATTATCAGCAGCTCCTCCAGTGGCTGAGCGGTCAATGACCATCACCCAATCATCAACACACGCATGATAAAGGAACACAATGGGCGGAGTGTGTGTGCTGGGGATGTCAGCATTGGGGCCCCTTCAAGAACATGGGCATTCCACACAGTCATGTTCATGCTAACACACAAAATTAAATAATGAGTTACATTATGACCTTCTGCTGCTATTTTAGGTCTGGATCTTTCTTTTATAACCCTAACAATACAGTTGTGCTTGTATCTGACTTTTTTAACTTCTGTTTGATCATCAGTTTCAGGATTGTACCAAATTTATGCATATATTTTTGTTATTATTTTTGTTATTTATTTATTTTTTTATCGCTTGATTTGAAAGGTTATTGCTGAAATTTCAAAGCATGATATTTTCCTAACTCAGGCCCAAAATAGCACCATAGACTTGAGTACCACCATACTTTGCCAAATTTTGGTGCACTTTGTAATAAATCACATATTTTAATATTTTAATAAAATATGTATTTTGTGGAACAACCATTCAACCCTGTCATATTCAAAATGTTTGAGGTCTGTAAGCTTTATGCCAAGCACAAATGTTTTTTTTTTTTTGAAAGTTTTGTTCATCACTATCATTTTTTCTTGTGACATACACTGTAAAAACAAACTAGCGTATTCAACTTAAAATAATTGGTCCCACTTTATTTTAGGTGTAATATCCCAATTTAACTATGTACTAACATTTAAACTAATCATTTGATAAAATGCACTTATTCTGCACATACATGTTTTTACATTGTACTTAAAAATACCTGCATGTAATTACAGCTGTAATTAACTAATTAACTGTAATGACATCAAAAATTACACTGTTGACCTTCCCTTACATCTAAACCCACCCTGAATACTATTAAACCTGTCCCTATCCTTACCCGTATCCCACCTCAATACCAGCACAAGTGTTTTGCATTACAACATGAGTGAGTATTTTGTGCTTATGTTTTGATGTAAGTACTTAGTAGTTAAAGACACCTAATATAAAGTGTGACCAAAAAATTTGTAACCTAGCTGCCTTAAAATGGTGTGTTTGGTAAACTAAGAAACGTCTCTGTGTGATTGCGTTGTGAAGCATGGAATCAGTCCAATCGCGTGACGAAACGCCATAGGCGGGTGACGTCACTGACCAGAAAACTAAAGCATTCCGCTATCAAACACAGTCAGCTTCTGATTAGCTGAAGCAAGTCGATCACAGGCATGCCAGGAGTATGGCAGGGAGACGCAGCGTCTTGTTCCCTCTCCAGGGAACCAAGGTTGCATATGTAACCAAGACATTCCTTTTCAAGGGAACTCACGCTACGTCAATGCACTGTGGGAATGCTATACCCACACTGCTGTATGAGCAAGTGCCTGTCTGTGTGAAATCGTGTGTGCACACTTAGACAAGAGCAACCGCGCCACTGGCATTGAGGTGAGGTCAAGGTCATAGAACCTGACAAACATGTGTAGTGAGGACCAGCCTGCCGCATCAAAAACATCTTGGATAGAAACTCCTGACAACAAAGCTTTAGAAGCAGCTATACTCCTGGTAGAGTGGGCCCATACAACCCACAAGATGGCCTCAACCACCCACTTGTTCATCCTCTGTTTGAATGCAAGGAACCCCTTCCTGGGTGAACCAAAGGAAATAAACAATTGTTTGGAATTTCTCCACAGGGCAGCTCTGTGGACATAGGCGTCTAAGGCTCTGACTGGACAAAGCAAGTTCAGTTTCTCCTGGTCTGACATCCTGAAGGGAGGAGGACAAAAGTCTTGCAGTATGATAGGCCTTACAACATTAGTAGGGACATTGGGAATGTAGCCTGGCCTAGGGTGAAGAAAAGCCTTTTCCATGCAAGGCGCCAACTCTAAGCACGAGGGAGAGACCAAGAGGCCTTAAATGTCTCCAATTCTGTTGAGAGACATAATAGCATGGAGAAATATGGTCTTCAGAGGAAGGGATTTCTCAGGTAGCTCCTCAATGGGCTCAAACGGAGCCAGGGAAAGGCCTTCTAACACGATGACTTGATCCCAGGCCAGCACCCTCTTGTGGACTGCAGGTCTTAACCTCAGAGTGCCACAAAGGAAACAGGTAATTAGAGGTTTTCTCCCCAAAGACACACCATCCAACACACTTTACCTGTGGTAAGCAGGTAAAGCTGCCACATACACCTTTATTGTGGAGGGGGATAACCCTGCAGAGAAACACTCCAGCAGGAATTCCAGTACTGCACCCACTGGGAAGTTAACTGTGTCCAGCTGGGCATCTCTGCACCAAGAAGTTTCCACGTGGAAGGAGCTCGGGTGTGCAGTATGGTCTCAACATCCTCAGTTGAGAGACCAGAACTTGTAAGCTGGGCCCCCTCAGAGGCCAAGCCCACAGTTTCCACAACTCTGGACGGGGGTGAAGTATCGACCTCTTCGCCTGAGAGAGAAGGTCCCTCCTGAACGGAATCTTCAGAGAAGAGTCACACTCGGACCAGCCAGAAAGGGGCTATCAGCAGCAGGCTGACTCCGTCTCTGTGAATTCTCTCCAGAACTCCTGGGAGTAGAGTGATCAGGGGAAAAGTGTACAAGCACAGACTCTGCCACGTATGAACCATAGCATCCAGCCCAAGAATCCAGCTGGCTGAGTAAGGGAGAACCATAGAGGGCAGTTTGTTGTCTCTAGAGATGCAATCAGATCTACTTCCGCTCGACCGAACTTCTCCCACAGGATACTTCTCTCTATTCTCTGGGCCTCTGCCCTTGCCTCGACAGGATGTCTGCTCCCTGATTTAAAAACCCAGGAATGTAATATGCCCTCAGAGAGAGCAGCTTCCCCTGTGACCATAAGATGATCTGTTGAGCCAGACCTGCCATCAGACCTAACAGTCTTTGAAACTGCTTGACAGTGAGTGCCTGGCCTAGCCTTATTCCCTTTACGGCTCGAAGTGATGCGAGCAGGAGACAAGTGTGCTTTCATCATGATAGAATCCCATATCACACCAAGAAAAGTGGTACTCTGGGATGGAGACAGCATACTTTTCTTGGCATTTAACCTCAACCCCAAATTTCTCATGTAGGCGAGAACAACATCTTGATGTTGCACTGCCAGTTGCTCTGATTGAGCTAGAATCAACTAATCATCGATATAATTCAGTATGCAGATGCCCTGAAGTCACAGCGCACACAGGGCTGCATCCACACACTCCGTGAAAATGCGGGGAGATAATGGGCCGAACAGAAGAACTCGATATTGGTACGCTTGGCCCCCTAAAGCGAACCTCAGAAACTTCCTGTGTTGTGGAAGGATGGATTTGTGGAAGTATGCGTCCTTGAGATCTATCGTGACAAACCAGTCCTCTGACCTGATTTGTGACACGATCTGCTTGAGAGTAAGCATCTTGAACTTGAGCTTCCCTACAGAATGATTCAATAGACGCAGATCTAATTGGAGGCAACCTGAACTGAATGGTATAGCTTTTTTCAACTGTCTGCAGTACCCAATGAAATTAGTTTGAAGTTTCCACTCTGCCAGAAAATCTACTAAGGGTACCAGTCTCTTGAGACTGGCCTCTGGTGTGTTTTGAACAGCAAGCACAGCACCCTGTAGCGGCGCACTGGCAGGGAATGACTGGCTTCTTTAAAATCCTCCTCAGAGGAAACAGGCCACCCTTGGGTGGGAACCCGCTGAGAGTGTCTTTGCCCCGGTAAATAGGCGGGGTTGCCAGAACAGGCCCCCGAGGGCACCGAAGGGAGAAAGGCACCGTATGATGAGGTGGGAACCGCTGTCCTTCGGGTGAGGGGATTGCACCCTCAGAAGCCTGACACTGGTGACATCAGGACCTCTTTTCAGACTAAGCCCTCTTAGCGATCCGCTTTGCCCTTCAAGGACTTCGCCTGAGAGTCTCCCAGTCTTTCAAACAAAATTAACCGCATCACCGAAGAGACCAGCAAGAGAAAGCGAGGCGTCCATAAGGAAACTTTTTTCTTTTTCCTTTATTCCTGCTAGGTTTAGCCAGAGATGCCTTTCCTTGTCGACCAGGGATGCCATACAACGGCCCACTGACTTGGCCGTCTCCTTGGTTGTCAGAAGATTCAAAACTGCCAATGCTGACCTCCTCGCTCTCACTCAAGTCTTTTAGCAGGTCGGCCTTGTATACCTGCAGAATTGACATAGTGTGCACACACGCCACAGCCTAACCTGCAGCTGAGTGCGCTTTACCCACCAAAGATGATGTTGCTCTCAGAGGTTTGGTGGGTAATGCCCGCGCTTTAAGGGACGATGCCGTCGTCCCATAGCCGTGTTGTTTGAGCCCATAAATATTTGAATATGTTGATGTCGAGGGCTAAACACACAATATGACACCGTTTTTTTCCACAACCTTGACACCTCACTGTGGAGGTGAGCACGAGAAGGCAGAAAGTGTTCATCTAACTTGCTTCTCTGCCTAGTCTCCTGTTTATCAGGAGGCCACTCGGTGTTAAGTTTAGCGACCACACAAGTGATCACCTCCACAAGCTCCTCACACACAGGAGAGTGAAGTGACGAGTCCTCACTTTCTCCTCCCTCGGTACTAACAACATCCAGGTCCTGAGAACTGGATATATGAAGTATCTGTGCTTGTCCCGGGGAGGAAGTAACCACAGAGCGTGCTTCCAAACCCTGGGAAGAGGCTCTGGACCTGACAGGTGAGGGAAGGAAAAAGGCAGCGCCCGTCTGTAACCCCTCTGTCAGATACATTTGCGAACCCCACGACTTGAGCCTCCACTCTGTCTCGGCAGAAGCAGGACCCAAGCCATAAGGATTGCCAGCCAAGGTGCCCTCCTCAAAGAGCGCCTGGCGGGAGCACAGCGTCCGAAATGGTAGCCGCTCACAATGCTCACAATCAGCCCCCTCGAGGGCTGACTGGGCATGCTGCACTCCCAGACAAACAATACACATCAAATGTGTATCCCCACCCATCATATCATGAGAGCAGGGATGAACATTTTTCGCTTGCCATTATATAAATGTTTATATATGTGCTTGAACTGATACAGACAAACAGTAAATATGACATATGATTCACATAAAGATCTTGCTGAAGACACAGAAGCTGACTGTGTTTAATCGCGGGATGCTTTATAGTTTCCTGGTCAGTAACTAGGGCTGCACGATTAATCGTATTTTAATCGTGATAACGATATCTGTCTCCTATGATTAATTAACCATAATCGTTGCGATATCAATGTGCCAAGCAGGAAACAAACATTGTAAGGTTATAAATTGTTCGTTTTTCTTATGGGTTGAGAGTGAACGGATGATAAACTTCGTCACATGTCTCATGTGACTGTTTAGATTTCAAACATGCTTTCATGGCGTAGCAGAAGTTGGCTTGACGCGATAAGCTTACAGTCATTCAGTCTTAGAAAGATGGCAGAGCAACAAGAGGAAGGTGAAGTGCATTCATTAGTTCTCAAAAAAGGGTCATACTTACTTGGGAAGTATTTCGGGTTCAGTGAAAGTGATGTTGATCAAGTAACTTACGAGTCCTGCAAACTGTGTCACAGGGTAACACAACAAATCTCATCAACCACCTTAGAAGCTACCATAAAATACAATATTACAGACAACAACGATAACGGGGACATTGCTCAACGCAATGCCATATTCGCCTTGCTCTCAAAGACACACGGAAATAGTTTAATTTAGCCAATGATATGTGTCCAATAAACACTGTAAGCAATGAAAAAAATGATTGCCACACTTGACAAAAGATACATCATATCCTCACGCAACTAGTTTTCTAACATTGTGCTGTATGCAAAATGCCGACTGGAAATAAACAAGAAAATCGCAGTGCTGAATATTTTGCTGCCACAACCGACTTGCGGTCAAGTAGAACTGCCTAGCCGTATCTTAGCTTGACTGTTCATTTTATTGCAGGCGAGTTTGAAATGAAAAGCAAGCGTTTGCAAACTGTTTTCCCCACAAGACCATGCAGCGGAATCTATTGGAACGGGTCTCAAAGAAGCGATTTCTGCATGTGGTTTGCTTGAGTAAAGACTTGTCTGCATTAGAACGGACAACGCAGCTAATATGATCAGGGCAGCATCTCTGAATAACTGGACGAGACTACATTGCTTTGGACGTAGACTTCATTTAGCTAATGGTGTGTTGTTTTAATATTTTTCCCTAATATAGTGTAACTATTTCACCCATTGTAATGATGCACGTAGTCATTTTTCCGATATTACATTGCCACCTGGCGTCATACAGTATATTCAGCGTATGCTGCCAAATAGTCCAATTACAGAGATTTAAAAGTTTAAGATAAAGCGAGCAATATTTGGCTGGTCATACAATACTATATGTGAACGTATGTGCATCCAGCAGTGTTTACTGATAAATAGTCTCCAAAAAAAAATTGTCACATTAAAATAATGTTTGTTAGCATTAAAATGCATTAGGTATCATGAGCTGATAAGTAATAAATCTGGATCAGTTGTTTTTATTAATTTGTTTAGTTTATAATGTTATATATATATATATATATATATATATATATATATACAGTACTGTGCAAAAGTTTTAGGCAGGTGTGAAAAAATGCTGTAAAGTAAGAATGCTTTCAAAAATAAACTTGGTAATAGATTATATTTATCAATTAACAAAATGCAAAGTGAGTGAACAGAAGAAAAATCTAAATCAAATCCATATTTGGTGTGACCACCCTTTACCTTCAAAACAGCATCAATTCTTCAAGGTAAACTTGCACAAAGTCAGGGATTTTGTAGGCATATAGTTAGGTGTATGATTAAACAATTATACCAAACAGGTGCTAATGATCATCAATTCAATATGTAGGTTGAAACACAATCATTAACTGAAACAGAAACAGCTGTGTAGGAGGAATAAAACTGGGTGAGGAACAGCCAAACTCAGCTAACAAGGTGAGGTTGCTGAAGACAGTTTACTGTCAAAAGTCATACACCATGGCAAGACTGAGCACAGCAACAAGACACAAGGTAGTTATACTGCATCAGCAAGGTCTCTCCCAGGCAGAAATTTCAAGGCAGACAGGGGTTTCCAGATGTGCTGTCCAAGCTCTTTTGAAGAAGCACAAAGAAACAGGCAACGTTGAGGACCGTAGACGCAGTGGTCGGCCAAGGAAACTTACTGCAGCAGATGAAAGACACATCATGCTTACTTCCCTTCGCAATCGGAAGATGTCGAGCAGTGCCATTAGCTCAGAATTGGCAGAAAACAGTGGGACCCTGGTACACCCATCTACTGTCCGGAGAAGTCTGGTCAGAAGTGGCCTTCATGGAAGACTTGCGGCCAAAAAGCCATACCTCCGACGTGGAAACAAGGCCAAGCGACTCAACTATGCACGAAAACACAGGAACTGGGGTGCAGAAAAATGGCAGCAGGTGCTCTGGACTGATGAGTCAAAATTTGAAATATTTGGCTGTAGCAGAAGGCAGTTTGTTCGCCGAAGGGCTGGAGAGCGGTACACGAATGAGTGTCTGCACGCAACAGTGAAGCATGGTGGAGGTTCCTTGCAAGTTTGGGGCTGCATTTCTGCAAATGGAGTTGGGGATTTGGTCAGAATTAATGGTATCCTCAATGCTGAGAAGTACAGGCAGATACTTATCCATCATGCAATACCATCAGGGAGGCATCTGATTGGCCCCAAATTTATTCTGCAGCATGACAACGACCCCAAACATACAGCGAAAGTCATTAAGAACTATCTTCAGTGTAAAGAAGAACAAGGAGTCCTGGAAGTGATGGTATGGCCCCCACAGAGCCCTGATCTCAACATCATCGAGTCTGTCTGGGATTACATGAAGAGAGAGAAGCAACTGAGGCTGCCTAAATCCACAGAGGAACTGTGGTTAGTTCTCCAAGATGTTTGGGCCAACCTACCTGCCGAGTTCCTTCAAAAACTGTGTGCAAGTGTACCTAGAAGAATTGATGCTGTTTTGAAGGCAAAGGGTGGTCACACCAAATATTGATTTGATGTAGATTTTTCTTCTGTTCACTCACTTTGCATTTTGTTAATTGATAAATATAAACTATTAACATGTCTATTTTTGAAAGCATTCTTACTTTACAGCATTTTTTCACACCTGCCTAAAACTTTTGCACAGTACTGTATGTGGTGATGTTATCAGCCCTCATAGGGTTAACTCCCAAATATGGTGTGTCCGCCTATATAAAAAGAGATGCGACGGACATGTAGGCAAGCGTACTATTCCGGGTCTAGGAAGTGACGTCATTCTTGGGCGCCTGTTTTGGTTCAGGAGTGTGTGGCTGAGGAGAACGGCAGACACGGGGAGTGAACGCTATCATTGTGAGCCTTTTTGCACGTCATCGAGTGCGCTGCGCGGCGTGAGTTATTTCCCGCAGTGATACATGGCGTGGAAGTGTTGCAGCAGGCTTAGCTGACCATTGAAGCTTTGAGGACGCCGTCGGCTCATGCTACGTCTTGTTATTTCCATCTGCGTGTGACACCGGACGACTTCGGACGGACTGGATGGTGTTTCATTCGCAAGGCGCCGTCTCGTGCGTCCGTCTCTCTTGTTCTGTGCAATTTATATGGACTTGTATGCGAATCCTAAACTCTACAGTGTGACGGCCTCCATCCATTGCAGGACGACGCGCAGGTTGACCTACGTCGGGCGTGCAGCCTGCCAAAATATCTAAATTTATGCTGTAATAGTGGACTGAGAACGAGAAGTGGGGGGTAACCTAGCAGTGACGAAGATCTATGGTGGCACCCTTATATTTGTGTGTTATTAAGAGTGTTCCGTCTGTGTTTTGCATTTTTTTTCCTGTTCTTTTCTGTTTAGTTGATTTTCTGTTTGTGACTTTGTATTTATTTCATGTACCAAGAAGTATAGGGGAATCCATTATCGCCCGTTGTTGCACCGATCACTGTCCACAAGCATCAGCAGGTTAGCTGATGTTGTTGGTGAGAGAAAGACAGGCCTTGTCTGGCCGTACGTGACCGTATGCTTCATTGACGATTTTATGTGGAAAGTGTGTGTTTTTGTTTATTTTGGTTATATTGATTACTCTTGTCTTTTCCCTTCAGAATCTGGGGTACCTGTGGTCCCTGAAGTCTTCTGGGTGTGGTGGTGGTTTGATTGACAGTCTGCAGTGTTCACAGCGGATGGAGTGTTGTGAGAGAGCACGTGTGGTTGCTGTGTTGACCTGATAGTCAGGACAAATTCCCCAGGTTCTGAAGTGGTAGGTGTGTGTGCGTGTGTGTGTGTGCGTGGGTGTGGGTGCTGGACCTATCTGGGTTTAGGAGTTATTGTCAAAGATTGTGCTGTATTTTATGGAATAGTGTTTTTGAATAAATCATTTTATATTATCATCATTGTCTGTCATCTGACTCAGCCACTACGTATCTGCGTGCTTTGTGTACCTTAAATCTATTTGTGGGTTCCCGGGCCATTTCCGGGTGGCGTAGTCGGACTTAATTTACACCCAAACTGCCACATATATATATATATATATATATATATATATCCGTCACGCCATTGGACTGATTCCATACTGATATTGGTACAATTTCAGTCAGACTGTTATGTCAGTTGTCTCTCACATAACTGGGATAAAAGAAAGTATTTTATGAAAATTGTCAATATAACAGTGAGGGACAAAATTAATTTTAGAGAAAACCATGTAAAGCATGATATTCTGAAATAAAGCATAAAGACACTTATACGAACATGCAAATTGGTTGATATTCCAATAAAAATTTTATTTTAAAAGTTATTTTGCAAAAATATATTTGATGTATACAATATAGTTTGCTTCAAAGCAACTTTAAAGTAATAAACAAGAAAAACAGAGTCTGTGTCACAAAATTCTTCTCCATTACACACTAAACTAGTCATATTCAGTATCCTGTTAATTCTATGAGTAGTAAGTCATAGGCACACCACACACGTATAGCAGCATTTCCTGAGAATGACCCAAGAGCTGCAGCAGAGCAAAGAATGATCCTACTTGTTCACAATGGACAAACTCCTGGAACAAATTGCAAGCTGTGTGTCTAGCACTGATAAACTACACCCTGCAGTTTAATGACATGTTTTACATTCAAGTCATCAAAGCACAAGCACTACACCCATTACAGATACTCCTCAGAAAAATATGACATTTAATATTGTCACACACACACACACACACACACACACATATATATATATATATATATATATATATATATATATAACTTAATAACTTAAACTATATGTTTTGCACACATTACACATCCTTTCATATCTATGCAGGTACAACAAAGAGCAAAACACTCTTCATCACGCCACAGGAAAAAAAAAAAAAAGCATTCACTCACATCCTAAATTAGATTAGACTAATAATTAGGTTGCCACTGATTTTCAGGTTGCCACTGTAGTTTTTGTTTGTTTGTTCGGTGTTTGCTTGTTTATTTGTTTGTTTGTTATGATTTGTACTTCTTAGACCTAGAAATTAAACCTATGGTTTAAAAACGAGAGCACATATATCAAACAAGCTCTTTCTTTCTTTTACTTTCTTTCTTTATTTATTTATTTCTTTCCTTTCTTTCTTTCTTTCTTTCTTTCCTTTCTTTCTTCCTTTCCTTTCTTTATTTCTTTCTTTCTTTCTCTTGAGGCCTGAGGCAAAATCTGGAAGAGCCCAGTTTTGTCCTCTACCATGTTATTTTTATCAGAAGCCACTTTTTTAGGCCCAAAACAGCTCCCTGCTGCTGTGCATCACTTCTTTTTGTGGCATTTTCCTGTTTTAGCAACTAAAGTACTGCTGTTGTTTGTATTCCACACTAACAAAGCATGTATGTGTGAATTTCCATTTCTTCCTCTCTGGTTAGCCTGCTTGCAGTTTGTTTTAATTGTCAACACAATGATGTCCTTTAAACTGTAAAAAAAAAAAAAAAAGTGACATGGCTAACTACAGTGGATGAGGCCTCATTCAATTTACTATAATATAAAGTCATTTAATAATATAACAAAAAAATCAATCTGGCTAATTTTCTTTGTTTTTAGACAGTTAGTGCTGCACACTTTAATTGGGAAGAGAAGATCTGAGTGTCTTCAACTATAGAGGTGGGAGGAAAGGGAGTGGGGTGTTGATCAATCAATCACTCACTCAATCAATCAATCAATCAATCTGTCTGTCTGTCATCTTCTCTGTACTTTATCAGCCAATTAGAATAAGTATACTGATTTATGGGATGTTGACCTCCAATGCCATTTAATAAATCCTTGCAATATGATTGAAAGACTCACAGAATTGTCCTATCTTATTTAAAACTTCATTTCTATTTATAGTTACGACCATAAGCACATTTGTCTTTGTAAAACAATGAACTCTTGGTATCTTTGGGACCACCATCAATGACTTTGCTATTTCTCTTTTTTGGCCATCGTTGTTGTGATCTGTCACGACAATGAAAAGTGTGGGAAAGAAACATGTGGATGCCCTGTTCCCCCCATAAAGAACAACAAGTACCTCTTTGTCTCAGCACAGCATTAGTATTGTGTTGGCAGAAGTTTCTGTGGATGACCTCCCAGGGTGTAGGGCTGTAAGAAGGAGTCTTTTAGGCTGCACGGTCTACCCAGGTCCCTTTAGAGTCCAGATCTAGTGAATTAGTCACCAATGCTAACTCATTGTGTCCTCAATGTGGCATGTCAGAGCTGGCTTGACAGAAGAAGACCCTGGCTGATGGGAAGGGTTAGGGTAGGGCCTGTAGCAGGGGTTAACTCAATGCATATGTCACCTTCTGTCCACACAATAGGACTGTGAGCAGGCTGTACCATCAGGTGGTCTCATTTAGCACAGTGTGTGGTATTTAAGTAGATATTGACCTGACTGAGTGTTCTCATTACTGTCCAGTTACAGTTAGGAGAGTCCACCTTGGGAGCAACTAAGAAGCCCTTTTTACTATCATACTGATATGGCAGGATGAGATGATAGTACAGTAAGCAGTAACCATGGGTAGTGCACAAATTTACGAGGACTGGTGTTCCTAATCCCAATGCATAATTACATTGTTTATCCCAGGGTATCGTGAAGGTGGGGTTGAGAGTTGAGTCCAACTGTAAAGCTGTTGTGACTGTAATTGACAAAATAGGACATGTTTCTGGATCAACATCCTTGTTGGTCCTGGTACAACATTCCTTTCAACCAATCATGTCAGTAATAAGAACAGGTAGGGCTAGAGTTAGAGTTGATCCACGTTTGAGTTTGACTAGAATGTAGGGATTGACAAAATTTTGGCCATTGAAACTTTTCAGCTCAAAATACTATTTTCAGTTTTGGCCAAAATTTTGTAAAGAAACTGTTACTTCAAAATCGGGGATGGGAGAGGGACAGTCAATTTCCGTTTTTTCCCAATGTCTCACGAATTTTCAGTTTCAGTTTCCTAGAATTTTGGTGCAAAAGATAATAATCTAGGAACACGTCTTACCTGGCAAAATCAAGATGACTGTAGCACAGGACAGCTAATCCTCATGCAATAAGAAAAATGTAGACTCTAGAGGGAATTCTGGTCCAAAGAGCTTACACTAGAGCTCCACACATTGACATCTGGCTTATAATTGTACTGGGGTCAGGGACTGACAAGGCCATGATGAATGAGGAACTAATCTGCTCACTTCCTCTGGTCAAGTGATAAGACAGCGAGAGGCAAGAACCACCTCTGGTCTATTTGTACCCAAAGTATCAGAGATTCATCACAGCACATTACTCTCTACATAGGTCTGAATCAAATCCATCTCTCTGTTATGTGCTTCTAAAGAAAAGGTTAATGTGCCATCATAATGTGAACATAAGATCTCTTTTAAAGACGTGTTGAACTCAGGGTGAACTCTCCACCGCCAGATAAAGCTATCTCTTCGTCATGTTGTGGCAGCTAGAAGCTGAGAGAATTCAATTAATACGATTAAATGCTCCTCTACCAAGGGCAGTGCTGGAAAAGTACAAGGCTGTGGTGAAAGCAGAGTCATGATAATACAGATGACTCCTCCCTAATTACGATGTATGTGTGGGTGGAGTTTTGATGGGAATAATGACGGTCCAGAGGGTGAGACCAACAGCAGCAGGTGTTGGGATCTCAATGACAAACATGTGCCTGAACACGTTTGACTGAGACGCGGGAAAAAATTATATCCTGGCACAGCTAAAGATTTTCATCTCTTCAGCCTTGAGTGTTCTCCAGAAAAGGAGTCCGGGAAGAGGCTGACCTAATCCTCCCACTATATCTAACCCAAGATCTGAGACAGACAACCACCTCATTTAAGCTTTTTATATGCCCAAAACCTCATGATTGAACACATACCAATGGACCTGCTACAAATTAAGAGCCAACTCAAGCAATAACCAAAGATGGCTGGTAATATCTTACTGAATGAGCTTTCCAAACACTTTATTCCATTCATACAGCACGCATCCTGTTTACTTTCACCCTCCCTTCCAAATAAACAGACAATCTGCTTCAGGCTTGTAATGTGCAGCCTGTCCTGCTCTAATTTCTCTGTAAGCATCTCTTATGATTTCCTCCTTTTTCCTCTATCTCATCTATTCATCTATTACTGTCAACTGGCCACCACATAAGTCACCAATGATAGGCACCCTACTAGCCCTGACCATCCCTAGTGCAAGGGACAGACAATGCATAAAGGCTTGACTGAGGGGGACTCTCTGGCCCCTATTCAGCATGGTGACACCCAGCTGCTTAGCTGCGTCCTGCAGACTGTGGCCCATTGTATTGCTTTAGTCACATCTTTGACCAATAGACTCCCCCTGATGATCTATAGCTGGGCGGCAGTGCCGACCCAGACCGGCTCCATGGACCTTGCTGGGTGTCTCACTCCTGGGGTTGACAGATAGCCTGTCAGTTACTGTTTTTCACAATAGTTTTAAATGAGTAACTCATCTATCAATATCATACATTTTTCCACCACCCAGAGGGTCTCTATCTGAAAATCAGTTAATTTTTTAACACTCACATTTTAAGGACTATTTTTTGGAAGCTGTTTACCTATTGAAACTTTCAAGATGGCATTTAGCAATGACACAAATCAAACAACGTTTTTGTGTTCTTTGTTTATTTTTCCCGGTTTTTCGATTCCAAATCAAAGGGTAAACATTTTAAATGTCTGCATGGTTTCAATCAAACTCAGGTAGAGCAGTTACTCTCATTAAAGAGCTCAGGAGATGTGTCCTATTAACCTGAGCAGTCGTAAAGGGTATATTAATGGTTTATGTACCTCACTGGTGCATTGTTAATGGCAAATGACATTTACTGTGTGATGCAGTCCAGGCCATTGTGAACACTTTATGGTTGATCTATCATGTCAAACGCTCAATGATAATTAAAAAATAAAACTCTTGGTAATGTCAAACAAGACTCAACACAAAGGTCTCAATATAAACCCCTTGCTTGTTTCGTCCACACCAAAATTTTTATATTTTATATTTTTAAATATTCCAGAAATTACTTAAACTTTAAAAAAAATCTCATATATAGTTTGTGGATGTGTACAATCTCACAGTTTGTACAAACCACAGTTTGTGTCACTCCCACAGTTATACTAAAAGACATATATATTATCAGAAATTAGCTCTTCCCATTCTGAGAGGTTTGTTGTATTGTGCCATTAAAAAAATGAAAAACAAACAAAAAAAACCTCTACCTCTCAGAAGAATGCCACCACCATTTTCTGCTTTATTTCTCGTTTTCCTTGTTATCCACAAATGTGCCAGTGATAATAATGACGATAATAATCAGAGCCTAATGATGGTGCTTCAAGGATTTGTGTTTTGTGGACTGTGACAAACATGAAAAAAAAGGGCAAGAGGGAGCAAATGGTCTTCTTTTAAAAAGCGTGACGCTTGATTGAAGTGTAAGGTTTGGGTTAATTGCAGCCAGAGCTTCAGACCAGGAACAGATGCCACACTCGTGCATCAATAAATGCTTATAAGTTACTTATTTAGTGCTGCCTGCCATGAAGGGAAATGACACGACTTTAAGCACAAGTGCCCCAGGGGCGATTCCCCCACTCTTTGTCATGTCATCTCATATCTTTGGATCTACTCTAGAATAAACAGCTGTAGACAACAGGGCATACTGAAAAATACAAATGACATACGGCAAAATACAAATGTTCATGCTTTACAGGCATGCTATTCCTTCTGTTTGGGAGCCTCACATCAGAACAATTCCTGAATGGCAGATTTCTCATTGTGGAGTGGAAGGTAATATTGGACTTGAGGTACACACACACACACACAAAATTGTGATTCAAATACAATATTATACAAAATTATTTTACTGAAAAATAATGTATCCACTCAACAGATGTGTGAGTTATTCCTTTGAAAGTCAGATGTTCCTTTTGAACTGTCAGATGTATGACACTTTCTCTCATTGTCTCTCTCTCTCTCTCGCTCTCTCTCTCTTTGTCTCTATATGTCTCACAAACACATAAATTCAAGCTGCTATCGAATTGTTGCAGATCTGGTTAATCAACTTCTATTTGCATATTTAAGCACAACTTGGTCTCAGCAGCCCTCACAGTGACAGAACACGGATCTGAGGACAGGGTAAAGAATACTTCAAAGGAAGCACATGTTTGTTTGTGGCTAAGGACTGACACATTGTTACTTCACAAATACTTTAAGCTCCAGTAAATACCTTCCTATTTTTAAGGATTGCCACATATAATAAGTACTTTTGCACAGTTATACTAACATATGTGCAATTTGTAAAGAATGTACTTCAAATTACTTTGCTAGCTCAACCATATATATATATATATATATATATATATATATATATATATATATATATATATATATATATGGCATATATATATATATTGTTTTTTTAAGATAAAAAAAATACACTAAAACATGCGGACACACTCACAATTTCAACTGACACATTACGTATTATCTGTTTAAAAATTCACGCATATTTTGTGATGCATGTGATTGTCAGTTAGTAAAGTACCAAATCAGACATTGATTTGCCTGCATGTGCATGTGGAAATGTTTAAAAGACATCTAAGAAAAGAGTAGAAAGTGGAGAACCTAATTTAAAGATCAGGAATCACCGACATCTGAGTAGCTCAGCTGATTTTAGTCTGGCCCGGCCCGGTCCGACCTGAACCAGCCCAACCCAGCACTCTGGCCATCCTGTCATAGCAAAACACAGTGCAGATCAGATCACTGCAGCACAACTCAGCAGCACAGCCAACTTTTCCATGACATCATTCATCAGGCATTAACCCTGTTAGCTGGTCATTATTTGCAGCATTTTCTTCATTTTCCTCATACTCTCCCTCTCCATATGCATCTCACCTTTCCCTCTCTTTGTTTTGTTGTGGGTTTATGTGTGTGTTGTGGCATGGTGCCAGAGATCTGCTTGTGCATTTCATCTTCAGGCTAATTTCTGCTCTGTGTTTAAATAGTGAATGAGCACTGTAGCCCTCCACTGCCCTGTGAGCATATGTACGTGTGTGTATGTGTGTGTGTGTGTGTGTGTGTGTGTGTGTACCTAGTATTCCCTATGTTATGGGGACCAAATGTCCCTACAAGGATAGTAATACCAGTAATGATTGACCTTGGGTGTACATCTTTTGTTTTGGTCCCCACCTAGGAAAATAGCTTATAAATCAAACAAAATTAAGTCTGCTGAAAATGTAAAAATGCAAGGAGTTTTCTGATGTGATGAGAAGGTTTAGGGGTAGGGTTATGGGATAGAATATATAATTATATATAAAAATTATATAATAAATATGCAGAATATACAGTTTGTGCAGTATAAAAACCATTACGCCTATGGAATGTCCCCATAAAAAATGAAAACACAACATGAGTGTGTGTGTGTGTGTGAGAGAGAGAGAGAGAGAGGTTGAGTCAAGTGTGAGTGTCTGGGGAACAGCAGAGAATAGCAGAAAGAGTGACTCTCTTACTCCTGTCCTAACGTACTCTTGCCTCACTCTGATCTTACAGCACAGGGCCCTCACACACACTCGCACACACACACACGTTGTGTTTTCATTTTTTATGGGGACATTCCATAGGCGTAATGGTTTTTATACTGTACAAACTGTGTGTGTGTGTGCGTTTGTGTGTGCGTGTGTGTGTGTGTGTGCGAGTGTGTGTCTGTGTGTATGTGAGGGCCCTGTGCTGTAAGATCAAGCTGTAAGTGAGACAAGAGTACGTTAGGACAGGAGTAAGAGAGTCACTCTTTCTGCTATTCTCTGCTGTTCCCCAGACATTCACACTTGACACAACCTCTCTCTCTCACACACACACATACACTCATGTTGTGTTTTAATTTTTAGGCATAAAAGGCATAATGGTTTTCATACTGTACAAACTGTATATTCTGTCCCCCTACACTACCCCTACCCCTAAACCTACCCATCACAGAAAATGTTCTGCTATTTTAGATTTTCAAAAAAGATAATTCTGCATGATTTATAAGCTTGTTTCCTCATGGGGACCAAAAAAATGTCCCCACAAGATCAAAATTTACTAGTATTACTATACCTGTGGAGACATTTGGTCCCCATAACGTAGAGAATACCCGCCCTTACACACACACACACACACATCATTTTGTGTGAGTAAATGCTCTTCTTTAAATTCATTGCTGTTTAAAGGTGCTTCAATTTCAGTCACTTTGCTACCTTTAGCCGCACACCATCTCTCTAAAAACCCAGCCTCCAAAGAAATGTCAGCAAACCTGATGTCAGCAAACCTGAACGTGCAAAATAATTGACAAGTAGGGTGTGTACATTAGCTCGTATTCTGAGAGCACAGGCTACTCCTCTGATTTTTATTTCAGTTATATTTGTTAGGTAGTAAGGTAATTCTAGGCTATTTTGGGTGGTTGGCAGGACATTGCTGTGCAGTTTCTGGGTGGTTGCCTTTTTCACGCCCAAGTCTCTGATAATTTGCTCTCAAGATATGGTTCGGATCACACGTTTTATCGTCCACTAGGTGACAATTATTAGTCTGACAACTTAGATTTGATACCGCACATTTTATATCCTTTAAGCATGACAAGAATTTTTGTAACAGCATTTTACAGTTCCCAACTGTAATGTCATTCAGTTGTACTGTTAATATAACTTTTTGAGATATCAAAATCTGTTTGTTACCATGAAATATTAAATAATAGATAATAATGCAGGTGGTGAGCACACTTAAATTTCATCAAAATTTAAACCATGTAAAGATAAGCATGACACTAAACATGCAGGAGATCAAAATGTAATATTGCTTTAGTGAATAAATAAACTTAAAACAAAAATAAGATGTACATTTATTTCAATTAAATGTATAGGATGTATAGGACATATAGGATGGTTTATATGCTCCTTTGCCTATACATTATAAGGTTCTTACTTTACTTTTAATTCTTACTTTTAAAAAAATATATAGTTTTAAATATTTTACCTTACAAAAAATCTTTTTAAAATGTCTTTTTAAAATATGTTTTACTACAGTATCTTAAAATGTTTCAATTATATATTTTATGTAATATGTTTACTGCAAGTGGTAAGGTAAGCGTTGACAGGTTTTACTGAAGTTTTATATTCTTATCCATCAGAATGACTAACATTTTATTCAGTGTACTTAATACAACTTTCAATGCGTGTTTTGTAAGTATGAAAATCTGTGTGGTGCATGCTAAAATCTCTGATTTACAAAACTGTTAGCACAGCCTTCAATGAAGCTTTGCAAAGTTGCAGTGATGTCAGGCATGTATGTAGTAAAAATAATGGCACTGCAGTCTGCCTGAAGACCGAAGCAATGTATGTTTATAATGAATACAAGTCTTTAATTCAACATATCTGTTCTGCTCTTACAGGAACAAGTCTAAAGTGCAGACGAAAGCCAAAAAAACGTATCTGGTGTCAACAAATCAAATGCTGCATCAACATTTTTCTTATTCTTTTTTATCTCATTTCTTCCACCTTTTTTTCTTTCCTTTCCGTCCTCCTCTTCTTTTCACTTGAAATTGATTTCTTCTTGTTTGTCTTGGCAGTAATGAGATCAGCTGTGGGATTACATTTCAATGGCATAGCACCTTCAACCCCAGGCAAATGATTTGTCCAAACTTAATAATAAAACACTTACAATGTATTGTCAGAGGTAAACAGTAGTTGTAATAAAACGTTGCCTGGGGTACAGACTTCTTTTAACTTGTAAAACCCTATTTGGGTTGGCCTACACACCTACTGTAGCCACACCGATATGATAAAATGAACTGCATTTAGATGAATGAGAAGTCCAAATCTAAGCTATCTGCTAGATGAGGATAACCCAAATATCTGACCCAATGAAACAAACAAGCAAATCAAACATTCATTAAATCTTTTTAACACAAATAAATAAAACCTGTAAAACATAGTCAGTGTGCTGAAACGATCTTTTCTGATGAATGTGTTTGCATTGGAAAGTATGTGTCATCTGCATATACAACTGTAAAATGATATCTAACTTGTTAGAATTTCAGAATTTCATTGTGATAGAAGTTAACTACACTGAAATTACATTTTTAAATGTATAACTATCCAATGAAATCATTTTGTCTGGGATAAAACAATGTATTGCAGGACCCTCTATTGGTCACACTTTATATTATGTGACTTTAACTACTATGTACTTAAATGAAATATAATAATAATAATAATAATAATAATAATTGTTAGGTACAATGTACTTATTTTGTTTAGGTTGTATTGCAAACCTCTGCTGTTTGATGAGGTAGGATAAGAGTAACACTTTATTTTACAGTTTCCTTTTTACATGTGTTACTTGTAGTTACTGTAGAAATAACTAATTTATGCATAATTACAGTGTACTTATCTAAGAAAGTACTCGGTAATATAAGGTAACTACTAGGTTTAAGGTTAGTACCTAGTTATTACCCAGTTATTGCAATAACTATAAGTACATAGTATGTACAGGAACAGGACTGCAAAATAAAGTGCTATATTTTTAAAATATAAGTACAATGTATGTACACAGTAAGTACATTGCATCAAATGATTGATTTCAATGTTAGTACAAAGATGCTTAATTTAAAGTGGGACCCATTATTTTTTTTAATAAATGAAAATAATGTCAAACTCGTAGATACATTTATACTAAAACTAAAATGCACCCTATAAATTGAAATCATTGATTAATCACAGGGATGAATTGATGAATTTACATGTCTGTCTGAAAAATATCATAGCAGATTGAAACAGACCTTTTCAATGCATTTGTCTATTATGTCAGTTCACTCAGTAGTAAAGCTTTCTGTGTCAGCACTTTGACAATAAAAACAGTGATGTAGCGTTTTGTCATCTCTGTAAAATAGTTTGCAATACCGTGAAAGCTGAACTACTGTTACACTTCTAAAAATGCGTTTAAGTTAGTGTTCCTAATTTTAATAAGTTATTCTCCAACAGTCTTGCTAAATTCCATTAAATAACATGGTCAAATTCAATCTTCCCCAAATCTAATTTCCAATTCTGATGCATTTTGACTCATCCAACCTAGACTGTGTAGAGTAGACTGTGACACAATTTACTGTAGTGCCAAACTAAGTTAGCAATAAAATTATGGTATTACTATGTGTTTTGTTTTCTTTTTGAACATGGTACTCTGGTTCATTGTACTACCATGTACAGTAAATAAAATTAATTATTTAGTACCATGGTATTATTGTAACTGCACAATGGGTGAATTGAAAGGCTTGCATAAGTGTGTGATTCTTTGAGTATGCTCATGCACATGTGTCGGTACCAATGAAGTGCTCTTATATGGAGTTTTCAGTAGATTAGTCAAACACCTGTTTGCAGTGACGGAGAACAGCAACCGTTAATAGCCTGTCATAAATCGCTCACTCTATTGTGCTGTCACCAAGTTGCAGTACCACATTTTTGGTGGCCTGGACTTTCAGTTCAACCCAACAGTTTTTGATTAAGATCACTGGAGCAAAGTGTGTTTCAAAGACAGCCCGAAGGAAGTTAAATCTGATAGAACTTTCTTTTTACTTTTAACACAAAGGTAATAATAATATAAATATTAATAATTAAAGCCAAAAATGTAAATTTATTTTAGGTAAGTGTTAGTCTAATTAGCTTTACACTTAAAAAATTTACATTTTGTTCTTATTTATAAAGCTAGACTATAAAAATGTGAAAAAAAGTGGAGTAGAAAAATGCATAATTGGTTCGTTGTTGCTATAATCATGCAGTACTGGATAAAGTGTGTCTATATATTCAAAAGGTATACAATCTTGCTGAAGTCAGGCTTATCTGAAATCTTCCCATTACCTCATATGAGAAAACACTGTTTCTCACAAAAAGTGTGAATTCAAATATTGCACCGATTTGAATAACCAATACTGAACAGGCCTTACACTGCTCTAGGGCTGCTTAAATTTGACTTGTTATATTTTCATGTTAAGCACATGGTATTGCTTGAAATAACACATAATGTTGCCCATATATTATTTACATTTTTTCCCACACAGAACACCACAATTTACATTCTCTAACATTGTCAGTGTGAAGCGCACTTTTATCAAAATGAATGTTTTTGACTTGAAAGATGCTGAGCATCAGATTGGAGGAAATTAAGTCAGACAGTCTTAGTAAAAGAGCTATTTGAAACAGACGGCCCTCTCCATGTGGTTAACACATAAACACAAAAATCACCAGCATGCTCTCTTTTGTTTTCATTTTTTTTATGTTTCAAGTCACACAAAAGAAAATGAAAAGGAGGGGAGGAAAAGGAGAAAAAGCAACACCACAGATGGGATCAGTTGTGCACGGTTTAGAAAAAAAAGACTCACCTTTTGGGCCAAGCCCATTTAAAGCTGACACTAAAGAGAGCGAATGAGAGGAAGGGGTGGAGGACTACAGGACACAAGGGCTGCGCAGACTCTGCCACAGTCTCTGTCTGGTTAATGCGGGTAGGCTGTAATAAAAAGCCACCATGTGCCAATTGAGCTTCCACAATTAACAGATTAGGGTGATAAAGAGGTGCATGACTGCGAGGCAGGGCTGCCCCCCCAGGCCTCAGGGCATCATGGGTAGGGAGTGGGCCGCTCTCCTGATGAGGGGGCCAGATAATCTCCTTCTCTCTCGCTTTCCATCCATTCTTAACCTCTCTCCCCCTCACAACCTTGTGCCCCGAAGCACCTCTGCAAATACCTGCTCAATATTCAAGCAAAAAGTGTGTTCAGGGCAAGTGGCACGTCTGCAAAGGAGAGATACAAAAGCCGGGCGGAAACAAAAAGTGTGACATCTGCTAAAATGATTGCGAGTAAATATGTTTGACAATTATTGTTTACAGTGACAGTGGTAACAGTTCACGAGATCCAACCACATTTCTGTTTGCATTGAGGCAGATGGGCCTACAGCGATTCATTAGCAGCCTGTCAAAAGCTTCATTCCCAACTTACTTTTATTGTGTGGATCTGTTCAACAGTGGGAGGAAGCTGCTTATTTGGCATAATGATCACGATCAATTTGCCTGTTATAAATCACTTGCTTTTCTGTCATTCTTTTTGCTGTCCTTTTTCGATCTTTAAATTTTCTCTTTTCTCTCCCACTCTTTCAAGTCTACCACTGTAAATATTTACTCTTCAGTGATGGTTCCTTGAGTTTGTGTCTTTGGGCCGTAAGTTAGAATTTGCTTTTGTGTTACTGAAGGATGACTTTAACCTTTGAGAATACTTGGAGCCGTGATGATGTCCCGAGGGAAGCAACAGAATCTTTCAGCAGCCAGAAGATTTTTCCAGAATCGTTCGTAATCAGTTCTGGCTTCCATTGGAATGGTTAGACGCTTTCAGGGTCAAACCTCCTTTTTCTTGATAAACCTCATAATCTGTAGATGTGAGTCATTTCTAACCACAAACAGTATTATGTTGGTCTGTGTTCTTTTTCTTGCTTATATCCCATTACACTTTTGATAATCTACAGAGGCAGGTGCATGCAGTTATAGACATGCAAAGCACATGGTTTGAATGTGGCACGCAAATATGCCTGGCGTGATCTGACACAAGAAGCTTTGAGAGTCCCACACCGACAATATTTAGCCACCGTCTTTAACACTGTGAAACAAGGACACAAATAGAGACTAATAAATTAGTCCCTCTCCCCTTGAGTCCCCATCACTGCTGATCTGATCCACTCAATCAAATGTGTTAAGTCATAATTAACCCCAGCTCCCGTTGCTCTAATTGAAGCCTATTAGAAGGCGCGTGATGCCGGCACAAACGGAGGAGGAGACCAACAGCCATTGGATTGGAAAGCAAAGTACAGCTACACCTCACACAGTGAGCAACCAACACTTAATTATCAATGAGCTTTTCTCAGCTCTCTACTCTTCTTTCGTTCTCTGTTGCTCCCTCTTTCTCTCTCTCCTGCTGCTATCGGGCCTCAGGCTCTACAAGTAATGGACTACTTTAATGAAACTTGAGTTAAACACAGTCAAGGATGAAATGTTTATTGTGCATTTGATAACAAACATCAGTGAGGGAAGTGACAGTGCAACTGTCTTTAAAGCTATTTTGTTATGTTTACATGATCATCAATAATTGGTTGTTTATTTGCCCTTTGAAGGCACATATATGGCCATACAAGATGCTGAAGCTGATAAAATGACAAATCACAACTTTAACAAGTGACATACTGTACCTGACTCACGGCCTGCATGTTACCAAGCATTCCGTTGTCATCTTTCGGATGAAATGATGGCTCATTAACAAGACTTAAAACAATATGATAATAAAATCTAACCAAATAAAGCAAACCCTAACATAACTGTGATAAATCGTTGACAGCATATAACTTCTTGAACTCTCCTCAAGACGTAATGCAGTTTTTTTAGTAATGATAAGCTGAACATTTGCAGTATTTCGTGCAGCTGAGATGAAGCAATAGATGGTGGGTAAAATGGGAATCGTTGGGAAACACCTTCACTGACTTGGGATCATTTCTTATGAGCATCTTCTATTCATGCCCTAAAAGAGTTCTGGCAAAATAGCAAGAATTAGGAGAAACATGCTGACACATAAAATGAATTACAAATCGCTTAGTGCAGAATTTCACAATAATGGGGCAGCATAAGCCCTGATGTGTTATATTATTGCCACACCACTTTTTGATCCTATGTTCCTATGATTATTTATCTGAGCAGGTCCCTATTCTCAGGAATCATCCCTAACCAAAATAAACTGTAATCCTGATTGTGACCTCACATCTGTCACATGCAATGGCCTTTTTTCTGTCTGGATTCTGGAACATCACAGGAGAAGCGATCAGTTGTGCTGCATGATGGAGCATTAAACCATTTCACCCTCATTGATAGATCAACATTCCCAGAAGCAGAAAATATTACACTCCCATGTTCTTTCCAAATGTTGCCAGGTTTGATAAAAGAGGAAGAGAAATGATTTGGGTGATGCCAAGTCTTTTCAGGATATTGTAAAATCTGGCAATTTTTAAGGAACAACTTATTTAAGTTATTTTTGTCTTGGGAATTGGTGAGGAAGAATTTCCCTGACCACTTTCAAAATGATTGGAGATAAACCCTTCCAAGTCTTTTTAACAATCTTTAGCAGCCGACTATATAGTCCCACGAACAGTGTTGACATATACTTGATGATTCTTTTCAGATGTCTCCTAGTCTTGTAAGCGGATTTGAAGTCTTCTCTATTGCATAACATTGCATAAGTAATTAGATAGTTGAAACAACAGACTCTTATTTCCAACATATTCTGAGAAGGTTTACATTTTTTGATTATGACCTCTAATTTAATTATTAATTACTATTATACATCCAGAAATATAAGCTATCTACCAGTGAGTCAGGCATCCTACAGCTTACTTCATGATAAAGAATGATGTTAAAGCAGATTTTAAAACGCAATTCCCAAAGCTGTTTCAATCACAGACAATATATATTACATGTTTTAATTTTAAAAACATGGAGGAAACGTACAAATGGTGCCATCAATGCTGTTGACACCTGGCATTACTGTTCGTTTCTGGCAATTAAACTGGACGACGCTAACCACAGATCTACAAACGAGGCTCAAACGAGATTCGTTCACTTCAAACAAATTCGGAGTTGGTCGAAACAACTTGAAATTACATGGTTATGTTTCTGGACTGAATATAAATGAACTCTACTTCAAAAAAAAAAAATGCAAGCTTGTGCATAGATGTAATACATTCTTAAAACATTTTACGGAAGACAACAAATAAAAATTAGCCTAAATAAATAAAAACAATTTTAAATTATTCATTAATGCCATTATTTTTTTTTAAATGATATGGCAAATGAACTCATCTAAAGAACTTAGGATTTAAATTGTTAGTTGCATATAAATTACGCTCTTGTTTTAGCCTAAAAATAAAGTGTTCGCAAAATAATATTAATAATAATACTAGTAAAACATATGTATATACACGTTTTTTGCGAACACTTTATTATTATATATACTACATACGCAAATATGAACAAACAAAATATAGCACAAATGAATGTAAACCATTCTTCTCAATTGTCATATCTTAAAAAGTATTATACACGCATTGTATAAAGATGGTATTGAAATCCAGCATGCTGAACAGAAATGTAGGATTCTCGTCTCATCAAACGTGTGTTAAAATAACAGTTTCACCAAATCAACTCTACTTTAAACAGATTCGCATTTGTGCTGTACCCTCTGTGATGTTTGTATACATAAATATATCCGGTAGAGGTGCAATAAGCCAAAACTGAGTGTTGTGTGTATTGTGGGGGGAAAAATGAAGAGAGCAACACAAGTGATCTGGCGAGCCCGTGTGTGTTTAAGTCGTTTATCAGGGTCGGGCACTGGCGCTGCCTGCAGCTATGAGTCGCCTGGAGGAAGATTCAGACCATCATCATCAAACTTCATCATAACAGCACAGCTGCGCTCTGATGGAACAGATAGAGCCACATGAAATAGTGTTCTTCTTTACTGTGAAATTATCACGTCTATTAATTCTCTCTCTCTCTCTCTCTCTTATTTCTCTCTCTCTCTCTCTCTCTCTCTCTCTCTCTCTCTCTCCCTCTCTCTCTCTCTCTCTCTCTCTCTATCTCTCTCTTACTCTCTTACTCTCTCTCTCTCTCTCTCTCTCTCTCTCCTCTCTCCCCCATCCGTGAAAGCGTGCGATTCCCAAGCAAATGGGCCGTTTTACATACTGCTTTTTCATCGTTGATTCACAGAAAAAAAGGTTAAGACAGAATAAAAAAGAAAAAGAAAAAAAAATACGTTCAACAAGTCAGGAAAACAGGCAAATTACCATAAACAAATTTCACGAGCAAATTCATCAAGAAATCACACACACACACACACACACACACACACACACACACATATATATATATATATATATATATATATATATATATATATATATATATATATATATATATATATATATATATGTATATATATATATATATTCGTAGTAGTAGTAGCCTACAGGTAAATCAAAGTAGCCTACAATATAGTAAAACGTACACAAAAAGTAAATTTAAATGCACAATTAAAGACCTAATATAAAGTGGGTCCTTAGTGTTATTAATATTATTATTAGAATGAGAATGAACAAGGAAGTCAAAGTAAAAAGTCGGAAAAAAAGACTATTTACCCCCGCCCCTTTTTCTAAAAGTTGACTTCTCTTTATCGGTTACATTTATTGTATAAATTACTCTTATTTCTGTTTATACAACGTCACATCTACTGCATGGCCACTGCACAACCACTGACTTTCCTTGGAACTTTTTAACTGTCTTCATGTCGATTTCTGAAGAAAAATGTTTCATTGACGTGAAATTATTTACTCACGCATGATAATTCGAATCGCCTATCGGGTGACAATATTAGGCTATTTTATTCAAATTTTTTTTTTTCAAAATGTATTGTAATGACTCGTTTGTTCAATGTAGTGAACATTCCGTTTAACTAAATATGTTGCTGTATCTAAATGAAATATTTTTATTCGAGGCGATAATATATAGACTAATATAATATCATTAAAGTGTCAACATCAAGTGTAGCAAGAACCAGGCACTAAACAGAGCGGGCTGATAGTGTCGGCATTTGTCAAAAGATTTGGCTTTTGATAATTTCACAGTTATTTGATCATTTGACTCGTCGATGAAATACACCCCGTGAGGCATCACTATGACAGAATACATCCGGATGAGCAATGCAACGAATATAACTCTAACCAACAAGGAAATACAAACAAGCAAATGAATAATAATATGCAATAATGAGTCTGCAGGTCCCTTCATACGCAATATACATGCTCTTGGTGAAGCGTGAAGCGGTTTGTGAAATGTTCACATCATTGGCGAGGTTCTGGGGTTTGATATAAAGAGACAGCCCTCAAAAGCACTTGATTGAAATGGCGTGTGCCTGGCTGACGGGAGCCAGAGCGGGACAAAGCCCTGCGAAAGCACGGCCACTCCAGCAATTATTCCTGCACGCTGAATTTGGATTAGTGCAATGGAAAGAAGCATATGTTTGGCCCGCGGCGACACTCCCCCCGGCTGGCTTCAGAGAATGAGAGGAGAGAGAGGGAGGCAGAAACTAGAATATCAACTATTTGTAGAAAAAGGGCGAAACATAACAGTCGTAGATGCTTTATTTTGGGGTGAACACGAATACTATGTGAAGACTTTGGATGGAGGATGTCATGACGAGTAGTTCGATTTAGATTTTAATGAATGAAAAACAAACTGAAGCATATGACACTGAAATGATGTTCCTATAAGCTACACGGTTAGCAAAATTAAACATTTAATCTTGTTCAAATCGTCATATTTGTCTTTTTATCTCAGTTTTTGTTTTTATTTTATTTAGCGCTTCATTTTATTTACGTAGTTATTATTTTTAATTTTTCTTCACTCATAAGTTTATAATTATAAACATAAAGTGTTGCAGATCAGATGACCGCCTAAGGGCAAAAAATGTATTCTGTCTAGTTGTTGTTGTTGTTGATGATGATTTTTAAGAAAATCCAGTGGATACGTGGATCTGAAGATTCTTGGAATATCAAGTAAAAAGGACCATATTCAATTCAATGGTTCTTTGCCGAACCTATGTTAAGAGTGTATATTTTATAATTCTGTTCTGTAAGTACTCTACACCCTTTGGCAATAGTGTGTAAATGTTAACAATCAAGCAATGAAGCGCTGACTCTGAGAGAGAGAGAGAGAGAGAGAGAGAGAGATGGAGGGGGGGGGGGGGGGGGTCATTGATTCATTCTATCCAGACCTTATATGTAAACGAAACATTTCTACATTCAGAGGTATCCCCTTATTTACAATAATCTGTTTATTCAAAGGCACTTAATGTTATCTAATCGATTACCTTATGTCTGAAGTAATAATGGGTGATTTCATGAAGCTTCTGACCTCTTTTGACATTATGGGGGCCCGCTCTATTTAGTCGGGAGGGGTCAGTTGAGGGGGTGATGAAGTTACTAGTCCAGCTCAATTAACCATTTTGCGCTCCATTGAAAACTAGTATCACGTCATTCGATTGCGGACTTGTGTCATTTGTCAAGGCGCTTGATTTTTTTCTTTTCTAAAGCATCCCTAAGTATCAGGATTTATATATGCAACCTGCGTGAGATAATATAGACTATAATAAGTAAAAAATACCTTGTTTGTATCATGAGCGTCATTACTTGTTTCATAATGTTTGCTCAAGTGACAATTTTAAGGATCACTTTGCATCCTCTATTTAATTTTATTAACGAAGGTGAAAAAATATTACTGCGCATTGAGTTTATTATTCATAAAATAAAATAAAATTGCACTATGCTACAACAACAGAGCATAATATCAAGTGATAGCCTATTTTAATAATGCCGGGTTTACTGATTGTACAAATCACGCTCTTATGATCCTCTTAACTTACTTCGTAGTCGTTATTTTACTAGGAGCCAGCGGTTACCAAACCAGCACATAGATCGCCCAATATTACGTAAACTTTCTTTACGGGAGCTGTCAAGTCCAGAGGTGCTGAACTAAGGCCAAAATCTTCTTCAGTATCAAGGAGTTTGTCTCTCAGCACTTAGTGCGAAAATACTGACAACCAAAAAATAGGCTATCTGTAGATAGGAATGTGGAATGTTCTAAACGAATATGTTTATCAACAAATATTGTTAAAAAAATATAAATAAGTTATTAATGCATAACTACATGAATAATAACAAAAATACCTCAAGACGAACACATGTAAGGAAATTATAAAGAGACACTTTGTTTATTCATACATAATACGGTTTAACGTCTAAACACTGTGCTGCAGATACTTGAGTCTACCAATGGGCAACATATGTTAGTTCTTCATGTTACATCTACAGATAAGGCTATAGGAGAAGATTTGAACCTGCATCTGGAAGAAGATAAGGACGAGGAAGAGAGAGGAAGGCACTGATTTAACACGTTCACTCAATTGACATTTGTTGGTTTTATTTAATTGCATAAAGCATTTATGTTAAAATGATTGTCATAGGATGTCCACAAAAAGGTTAAACTTATTAGTCCTGGCTTTCGTTTGTACTGAGATTATTAAAGCAAGTTCAAAATAAAACAAGAGTTATAAGTCAAGAGTTAAAGGCAAATCCAAACGCGCCTGCGTAAATGTCTATCATACCCAAACCCTCCTCTATCGGCACACTCTGTGTGCACACATGCATAACAGACCGTGTGTGTGTGTGTGTTGTGTGAGTGTGTGTGTGTGCGTGCGTGTGTGAGAGAGAGAGAGAGAGAGAGAGAGAGAGAGAGAGAGAGAGAGACCTTCATGTCTGTACTTTCTATTTTTTTAATCGAAAGAATTGTGCAAAATTCTCTTCAACAAATGAATGATTATTTGGGGAAAATTACATAAAACGACACATGTTAATTATTACAGACAAATTATGTGTAATTGATATAGCTAGTACGGGAGGTTATGTAGTGAATGAACCGAATTCAGCTGGGTATTGCAGTAAACTCCAATTTCACTAGCCTATTCTGCGTTTTATTTTCATTTTGCTGCAAGGCATAGTTGTGTTCAACTAGTTCAACTAAAAAAAAAAAGAAAGAAAGAAAGTGTTGATACATGCGATATTTTTTTTTTTTTTAAATTAATGCGAAATAACGCTTGTGCTTGTGTGGTGTATATACAAATGTTTTCTTTGCTTACAAAAAAAAACAAACAAAAAAAACAACAACAACAAAAAAACGTTGGGCCTCTAATATACTTAATCAATGACATTAGCGTTAATGACACAGATCCACGTGAAGGAATTCCTAATTCCGATGAATACGATTTAACATGATTGTGATTTCCCTTAAAATGACTATTCATGCGCTTTTTTATGCGCCTGAACAGGAGGAGCAGCCGGGTATCCTTTCTGGGAGAGCTATTGTGCCCGAGGTTAGAATCCCACACACAATCTGAGAAGCAGCCAACAAAAACAGTCTTGACAGACAATGCCTCGCTTCACCTGCTGCTGCACTGTGCATTGCAATTATGCCAAGGACATGTACAGTTAGGCTCCGTTCCTGTTATTTGAAAACAACTGCATCTGAGTCGAACAGACTGTCTGAGCACAAAAAGAAAGAAATGTGATTTTTTTTTCTTAAACGAATAGCCACTATGGTGAAAATATTGTGCAGGCAGTTCTTTCCTCAGTGCCATGACAGACGTCTTCTG
Organism: Zacco platypus; assembly: GCA_038088235.1. Taxonomy (NCBI): domain Eukaryota; kingdom Metazoa; phylum Chordata; class Actinopteri; order Cypriniformes; family Xenocyprididae; genus Zacco; species Zacco platypus. The sequence continues at coordinate 19,363,703 of CM076065.1, read as the reverse complement.
TACATGACCAGAATACATACAGCAAATCCAGCAAGCCCTAATGGAGATTGATTTTCAGGCGCGTGCTATCAATAAACAATCAAACTCTATTTGAATCTGAGTTATGCAATGCACAAAATAACTATGCGTGTTCGGGCACGACACTTTCTGCAAGTGTACCCAATGACTCAACGAAATTGGATGAGTAAAATTATGACATGGATGCTGCTTTTCGTTTTAACGCTGAAGTGGCATGCTTACAATTTCTTTCAAACGAACTGCAAACTGATATCAGCAATATATATATTGTCTGTCAAGATTTGCATTATAATGACATGACATAAATATTTATCACAACATGGCTGACAGTGTATTAGGAAAAGTAAGGTGCACGGCGTCTACAAATAAAGGCATGGAAATGGCGACTGCACTAACCTTCAGCTGGATTCTACATCTGACTGATTTAAAGAGCGCTCTAGCTCGAGGGCTAAATCTACACACATTCACTTCAAACACGAAAGAGAATGCATTGTTTTTTTTGTGTCATTTGGCTTGGCAAAAAAGCTCCCTGCCATATTTGAATGATCCTGTACTCTGAACTAAGAGTTGAAAGTAAGTTTTTTTATTATTATTATACTTGAGGGAAACAATGGGTTCAACTGCTTATTGCATGGAGCAATCGTCAAGGGAGAGTTAAACTCAATTACAGTAACTGTGCTGAATAGAAGAGAGAGAGAAAGAGAAGAGAAGAGAAGAGAAGAGAAGGGGGGGGGGGTACATGGCAGCAAGCAGTGAATAAAAAGTAATGAATAAAAATCGACATGAAGCGTATCAAATATTTATTTTTTTTCTGGGCAACAAAGAACTATAATACATTGACAGGCATGGGAGCTATTGCCAGCACAGGTTTATACAATACAGATAAAACCGCCTCCAATTTAGACAGTGGACACACAAGATATCAGATGGTCCCAAATGTTGAATTTATTCGAAATTAAAAAAAATAAAGAAGTAGAATTCATAAGACAATATCCATTTATTGCTCTTGTGGTGCTTTGAGGGAAGAACAAGAGGTGATTGGCACAACACATAAAAAGCTCGTATAAAAACAAGAAGATAGAAACACAAAACTAGCATCGGGGTCTCCGCAATGACCTTTTTCGATCTAAAACTGAATGGCATAAGGATAATATATAGAGAAATTGATGTTTATTTCTTTTCAATTTGTTCACTTGCTTCAGTGTCGCCTCAACATGCTACAAGAGGGCTGAATTGAAATATCCCAGAGAAGAATACCCCAAACTTCTGTTTTCTAAGAACCATAAAACCACATGAAGAACTAAGCGAATATTTAAACCCACTAAAACAGGAGGCACCAGATAAATAAAAAAAGAAGTTTGAACAGACGTACCATATTTACAATTCCCATTAAATTACACATAAATAAATATATACATACATGAACACAGATTCCCTCATATAACCGTGAATCGTGTTAAAATTCAAAGTTCAAGTTGGTCGCTTGGTCGAGTGAAAAGTCAGTTCTTGAAGTCATGGCATGGAGCTGTAGATTTTTTTTTCAAGTTTATTATTCACAATACTGATAGAAAATCTTCCTCTTTCAGCTTCTTGTTGTCACATGGCTACAATCGTAAATGGGGATACTGAAGGGAAATCGCTGAATTTCAGTCCGTTGAACTCATACAAAGGGAGTTTATGAAAAGTCCTGCTGTGGCAGATCTGTACTCCTCTCATTGGCACACTGCTTTATTTTGAATCAGAGAAATGCCTTGTCCGCGAATCCCAACGTGAACTGTGTGGTTTTTTTTTTTATTATTATTATTAAAAAAAATCAAAAATATTTCAAAATGTCAAGATCGGGAGGTGGTGTTTTCAGTGTTTCATCTTGATCACTAGTGTGTTTGTTATAGCCTATGTATTTTGTCATATATCAATTGGGATGTGGTGATTGGACATCACTTTCTGTGCTTCTCGTCTTTGTCACCCGCTTTCGACCCCGTCTCATTGTGACTGTTAGGATTGTTGTTCAGGTACATTTTGTCCATGGCTTTAATGGCCTCCGTCAGATAGTTCTGCAGCGCCGTGAGGGCCGCGCACATGGCCGGAGTCCCGAATCCGTGAGAAATAAGACTGAAGTGGGTCAAACAGCTCTGAATCCCGGGCTCGAGAATGGGCTGTGGACGTGAATTCCCCAAGGGCGAGCGGTCTTGAGAGAGCAGGTCCGTGAACTCTTTGCAGATTTGTCTAGAAGGAGACACAATGCAGGATGCGTGTCAGGATGAAGCTAATTACAGCTGAAGGTATGAAGTCAGAAATGTATTAGTAAGACTATGTGCTCCTTATGTGTCCTTTAATCAATGGCACACGTATTCCTTCTGACAGCAGCTCGTTGAACAGTGGAATCAGAGCGGTGAACAGCTCAAGTTCAGTTTGAAATGAGCGTCGCTTATACGTCAGCAATACGTCAGCCGGAGACGTGAGAATTGGATTAAACTTATTAGGCTCCATGACATCTAAGAAGAGCGTCGGCTTGTTGATATTTTTTTATTGTTATTCATGGTTATTTTTATGCATTTTGATTAGAAGTGGTGCGCAGTTTTTTATAGTTTGGATTTTTTTTTTTTTTGAAGAAAGTCAATAAAACAATGTAAGGAAAAATAGGATCCTAATTCCTTAAAGGTTGCGACTATGGGCTGTAGTGCAAACATTTGTGTATTTTACGAATCCACTCGGCCTCAAAAAGCAGACACTGAATCCAGTCCTATTTATTAAAAGCTAGCCTGCATAGGTCTAGATATTAGCAGCTCTGTAGGCTATCCAGCAGAGAAAAAAACTCCAATAAATACAACACAACAAATAACGCGAAAAGACGCAGTCATAAACAGATAATAAATGAGCTTTGACATCTGAATAGCGAGAATAGCACTTACTTCGTTGCCAATAACATGTTTTTTCTTTGGACTTGTTCATTTGGGTCTGAATGCTGTCGGTTTACGTATTCAGCTACCGCCTTGGCTGGAAACTCAGTCTCACATACATAACCGAAATCTCTGGCTAGATGCACAGCTTCACCTAGAAGAAAACAAGAGTCAGTATTTATGTTACTGCAGTAAAATGTAGATTGATGAAGATCTTTAATAGTTGCCGTCTAATTAACGTCCTCGGCCAATGAGCAGGACATCGCTCTCTATCAATTCTGACATCATTAAAATGCACCTTTATTGTCCATTGCCTTGTAGAAAATTGAATTTTGTCAAATACATGTCAGCATGCACATTCCTTCTAAGATTAGCAATATCGGATGATAACTCCAAACGTATACTATGTCATTGATTCGGAATCCTTCTATTAATATTAGAAGAATGTAGGCTAGTCTATACGAAAGAAATTTCAAACGGCTAAAAGTAAACCTTCTTCTTATACTTCAGCCATGTAAAATAGGTTATTCCGACTTGGTCAGTGTGTTTGGTTGATTTTTTTTTTTCTCAAGTCTTGGGTTTAATTTCCTGAAACAGTTGGAATTTTACTGCGAGCCTTCCTGTCATAAGCCTAGAATCCGGAAGAACGCATGCGCCAATTAGCATCAAAGCTCAACTCTACTAAACTGCTTTCCATAAAATGGAGCAGATCATAAACAATAACAGCACTTCTGAAAGCCAATGTCCTCCGACTAAATCAGCGTCTGCTTGCGTGTCCACCACCCCCACCCCTCGCCCTTATCTCGCAGGAATCATACATTTCTTCAGGCTCATTACCATACAAGACTAAATTTCAATGAAGCACGATGAATATTACATTCGGTCTTCAGCGGCAATGATTAACAGGAGCCAATGAACCGTCTCCAGCTTTCACCTTTAAAACCCATGGCACACCAAATATCACTGCACGGAATAATCACCTCCAACTTTGCAAGCAAAATGGATTTATTCAACAGCAATGGCATCTTCGCAGTGCAACATAATTAACTCATTTATATCTAATAATAGGCTTTCAACCTACAGGTCAACTGCATCAGGCCGACAAGAATACAATCCACACATAGTAATAATAAAAATAATAATAATAATAATTTTCTGCCGTCGTGCCTTATACCCAATAATGCACAAAACAAAATGACATAAAACGACACAAAGTAGGCCACAAAGACACCCGAATCCACACCATGCTCAAATTTAAAGACAAGTAGTCCTTTTGAAAGGGAGAGAGAGATTCCTGTAATCCCACAAACATTTTTCCGAATTATATCTCATGATCCCGTTCTCTTTTCTTACATCCTTCAATATCGTTGCTTGCAAGACAAACTCTCCATTTAACGGACGAATGGAAATGCTTATTTAGAATGAAAGCTGCATTAACCATCTGCTTTATTAAAAATATATCTATTTATCAGGAAACTTACCTTCCACCAGTGACGTCAAAAGGGTAACGTTGGCAGCTTTGCGTCTCCCTGCTGGTAGATTTAATCCGATTTTATCTAGTTTTTCTCTTAAAGATCTTCCGCCATTCTTAGATTTGGCCCTTTGAAATAAATGACAATAAAAATTATGATGTGAAGTTATATTATACATTCGCTATATTTCCATATCATTTATATTAGAATTTATAATATTTATAGGCTAATTCTTACTGGAGCGCGCATGAACTTCAATAATAATTAAAAAAAGAAAAAAGAGAAAAACAGTCGTTAGTCCCCACGACTCCTATTTATAACAGCTCTTCGACTTTCTAGGCTGAAAGCAAGACCTCTACTTTTAAAGACTTTGTTTTGGGGGGATGCAATTGAATGTTTCAACATTAAAAAGAACAGTTTGTCATATTTCTTATAGCCCACTGCTACACTAAGGAAGTGGCCATTAAATAGTTTTGAATTAAAGACATGACAGCATGTAGCTCATTGCAATTGGGTAGGCCACACTATTTTGCCTATGTTGGGATATGACTTCAATAGGCTACTATGTCGTTGAGTTTGGCGACGGCAATCGCTTGATAATATATAATTACTGATATAGTCTATGCAACGGATGTCCAGCTCACCTCCTCAAGACCCCGCCGAGCAGGGAAGCGTTCAGGCACTCAGGCGGAGAAAGGCGTCTCTGCACCTCCGCTACTGTGACTTTGTATTTTGACGTTGAGCTGAGAAGAGACAGACGACCCGGAACCGAACAGAACACTTCGTTTGGGTTTACCACACCCCCGAAAAGCCCGTCTTTATTTATCGGTATGGCAGAGACATTGCTGTTGTTCTTGGATATGGAAACAGGACCTTGAAAAAAAGGAACATGATTAGGCCCCCCATTCGAGACTACAGCACCAACCAAATGGAAAAAGATGAATTACTATGCAGCAGGCAGCCTTTGAGTAAGATTAGACATATGCGTTTATATGCACATCATCTCGCACGCCTATGTGGAATCAAAGGCAGTATGGTCTTATCAGAGAGGAAGGAAAATAGATACCACAGCAATAGCTTTTCATTCAGCTCATGAATGTAACTGCTGGAATATGCCCCAAGTAATGAAGTGGCCCAGCCATCAAAATATTTCATATTATATCGCAATGGTGACTCCACACCAAGCTCGGTGAAAATGACAGTTCAACATGCATGGCATTGCTTCAAATTTTCCACTGTTTGGACATCATTAAACAGATACTGATAAACGAAAAAAATAAAAATAAAAAATGTTGATAAACTCTATATTGTTACATTATATATATATATATATATATATATATATATATATATATATATATATATATATATATAAAGTATTTTTATTTGATTAAAATATTATTATTATTATATATATATATATATATGTATAATTATTTAAATAATAATAATAATAATAATAATAATATTTTAATCAAATACTTTCGACAAATAAAAATGCGTTTTATGTATCTTAATTCATTAAATATGTTTTAAGCGTTAAACAGTCCCTAACCACGCCACACAACGCCATAGAATGATACACACAAATTCAAATAGGCTGCTCAGACTCATACACGAGCGCTTTACAAATAAGTGATCCGGCCTAAATCCTGCTGCAGCGCCCGTTGTTACTTTATGTGCTAACCGGAAACAAAAGCACAGGCACTTTTGGATAGATCACTAGTGACATTAATAGCTCAGGGGAGACTAATAGAGACAAGAGGAGTTAAACGAACTCGTGAGATCGCAATTATTACGTGTATGTGCAACGAGTATTTTTCTGTGCATCAAATTTAACATGTCAAAGCTTTCACTTTGTTAAAGCGAAGAAAATCGTATCTCACTGCAGCGCACTTCATAAGAAAACAACTCGATCCAACAACACTCATTCTCCTGCAGCCCACATTGACCAACTGCGATCCAAACGAAACAAAGGGACGTAATTGCAAAAATGACTTAAACTGAAAATTATACAGTAGGCTTTTGTCAAATCTGTTTTAACAAAAGCGCTTCATAAACGAAGCCTCTACACGCGTTTCTCACATCATCTTTGAATGAGACATTTAGCAAATTTCATTGAAGGCTACCATTTTAAATGTAGTCACAGACTAAGCTAAGCCAAGCACCATCATATTAACACAGACAATAGTGTCCGCTATAGAACACTTTGTCAAAATGGTTTGTGCCTTATCGCCAGGCTATCTCAAGGCCTACAAATTAACCCGATCCGTCTCCCAGCAAGCACGAATAGACTTTACGAGCGAAGAGTTGCTAGTGGAACCACGAACGGTATTTGAGAGGAAATTGCTTACCTTTCTTGATTACAGTTTGGTCTGGGATGTGAATTCCTTGATCCTCAACATGCTGCAAAGATCAAAAAGCATATTAAAAATAATCGAAAGTTTGAAAACATCGTACTTTTTTGCACGTGAAATTAAACGCAATCCAAAGAGAAAAATTGCATAATTTAATGACTATACGCACACTTTAAACCGTATCTTCAAAGAAAGTATAGATCTTTGACCATAAGTCTGTACGTTCAGCACGCGCCACTTATTGAAATAATAAAAGGTTTAAACGAAGCTGTATTATATCATAAATATGATATTAATAGTAAATATATTTATTTCAATTTTATCTACCAAGAAAATTAAGAAGAAAACATGCACCAGTGGTGGAACAGAGAATTTTGTCTAGGCTCGATTCGTCAGATCTCTTCAGCAGGCACACTGCAATCAAATTACTTATGAAAAGGGGGGCAGCCAAGAATCACGTCCAAAAATGACAGACAATATTAATCAAAACGCTCAGCACACCACTCACTTTGTGTTGCTGGGGCGAACAACAGTGAATATAAGAACTCCAGTAAATAATTAATGAAAAAAAGGGATTTTCTTTATAGTATTTTATTTAATTACTCGCGCTGTCGTTCAAAAATACAATTTTAAATAAAAATGACATTTGTTTTCTTATTTATGTTCTCACAAAACATGGCATGTTCATCATAGGCCTTTAAAGTAAAAATATCGAACGCCAAATATAAACTTAAATTGAAAATGTTACATTACAAAAAAAAATGCCACTTTTTTTTTTAACTGAGACAAAAACCGTTGTTACACATTACCATAATACGATTCAATAAAACAACAACTTTAATAAAAACAACTTAAATATGTGACCCAATATTTGCCCGAGATTCTTATAATAGCATCAGCAGCAAATCTGAATAAAGGTGATGGGAGTTTAGAGGTTGCATGTTATATTATATGATTACAAATTTTCTCCTCACCTGAACATCTTCTAAAGAGTGAGGTATTCCATGGATAGGGATTGAATCCGTGAGTCCAGTCTCAATACCGTGACCCGAGGGAAGTAGCACTTCTCTGCGGTACTCTCGGCACAGCTGATGCGGTAACCCGCGGTGCTGGTGCAGCAGGCTGCTCTCCTGACTCTGCCGCTGGCCAGGCCAGCCCGGGTGCTGTGGCTGCGGCTGGGCGTGTAGAGAGTTGATGGAGTACGGGTCGTTAACGTGAGAGTAAGGGTCCTGAGACTGCGGGTAGATGGGCTGGTAGGGTGGCGGAAAGTATGGCGGCTGGAAGTCTGAGTTGGGCGTGTGAGAGAGCGGAGGAGCACTGGTGTACGGAGACTGGCCCACGCTGCCCAGCTGGGGTAACCGGGCTGTGCCATTGCTGGTCCCGTCATGGCGATCCTTAGAAGAGAAAGAACGATATAGTGCTATTTTAGTGCTGTTATATATATTTTTTTCTTTTCTTTCTATTTTTTCTTTATTTTTTTAATAAAAAAATATTTATATCAATAATAATAATAACTAGAAGTGATTTGTTATCGCAAATTGGTAATTTGTAATTTCAACAGAAAACCGATCAAGCTTTTGATTTGGTCAAGAACAACATCAAATACAACAACATTATAATTATAATTATAGCCCCACGACTATCAGAATACATATTATTCTACATTAAAATGGACATCAATAATTTGCTATTCATTTAGCAATTAAAGATCCTACTGAGAGGCAAAGAAAAATAACCAGAGCTCACATCAAGTATAAAGTCTTTGTAATAGCATTTGATGCTACCAAGAACAGCTTGCATGATGGAACAGACAAAACGACAGGATACAAAACAAAACAAAAACAAAAAAAAACAATCGGAGAGTAAATGTTGAGCGCAGTCTTCAGATCTTTACTCCCGACAGTCACTCACCATCGCGGAAAAACTGTGCACTAACATCTGCGAAGATTCCCGAGGACTTCAAAAGGCAAGAATTTCAGAGGGACAAAACGAAAACGAACGCGCAAATTAAATCAAGCCAATAATAATTGTAGGGCGAGGTGGCGGTGGCCAGCGTTCAAATAAAGCAATAATCCATCACAATCTGGGTAAATTCCCAATGTTCTTCATCAGCTCTTTAGATGCAATGATTTTTCTCTAAAGTTTCTTAGATCCCCTTGGCGTCTCCCGGCTCTGTCAGTGAGCTGTTCCCTCGCTTGAGCTCATGTTAGCACAGATCTGCCTCTTCCCCTGCACTCCTAATAGTAGATATTCATGACTATTAATATTACACGAATACTTAATAAGAGAAGAATGGTCGGAAATCGAGCGTGAAGCGAGGAAGCAACTCAAGGCAGACTGCACTAAATGACGTCCATTGAATGAGGAATCAGTATATCTAATCAGAGATGAGGAGAGAGAGAGTGAGTGGGAGAGAGAGGGAGAGAGAGACAAAAAGAGGGACATTCTCCTGCGTCTGACGAATCAGAGAGAGGGGGGAACATTTTAAAAGGTTCGAGTGCAAGCAAAAGTGAAAGAAAGACAGAACGAGGGGGAAGAACACAAGGAAGGAAACAATGTGCACCTCTGATTCTGGTGAAAATCCAGCGAACGCGGAGGGCATCTGGCCTGGCACATTTTTACTGTTCACTGGATTCTCCTCTACCTCGTTGTTTTTAACATTAGTCCTCGTCTGTTCGTGCTCCATGGCCCACTAGAATCCCTCACCACGAATTTGACCACGGCCAAGACACGCCGATGCAGCTTAAACTTACCGCCAGAGCAAATATTTAAAAAACTTTACGCGTGAATACTCATCCTACATATTTCCTACATAGTTTTAATATCATGCGCGATTATTATGAAACCGAATGTAATTATTTATTACAATCAACGCGAGTCTAAGCGCTGAGAGAAGACGCTCGAAGTGCAGAGGTTCTTTCCTGATCATGGCGTATGTGATTCTCCACAAACGAGCGAAAACACGTTTTACTGGCTTCGCCACAGCAAAAACTACTCCCATATATTACTGCATTCACCGCAAACACATCGTGCCAAATAAAGAGGAAAAACTTTCAAAAATATTTTGACAAACACATTAAATTTAAATCTAATTTAACCGCTGCAACATTTGATTGTTTACCAAACCCACGTTTGGTAAGTTTGTTTCTTGTCTTTTATTTTCATACACACATTTAGATATTACGAATGATTTTTTAAATGATTTATTTTTGTTCTATCGAAATTCTACAGGCAATTAATGGGTGACGTGTTTATTATTTTATGCTTGAAAACAATTACATGTGTTCTGGATCATGCAGTAGCCTTTTGCAATATTTTATTTATCACTTGTTCTTGTGTTAAATGAAATGGTACACACAGCAAACCATTTTAAAATTTTAAATTAAAGCTGACTGAGTGAAAAAGTTAAACCGTTCAGAATTTTGGTAAATATCATGCAACATTTTGTATTAAAAGCCTGGATAAGCCGCTTACCTCGCAGTCTTCATATTTAATATTATCAGTTAATTTCCAAAGCATTTTCATTGGTTGTGGATAGAGTGAAGTGCGCCTTCGCTTGAGTTTGACACAGTGCACAAGGCTCGAGCCGCGCGCTCAGATCTCCCTCTAATGGTGAAAGAGAGAGACTCGAGCGCTACTGTAATAACCCTCATTAGCATATCAAGAGACCAAAGCCAATGAATATACACAGGTAGAAACTGCAACGAGAATTCCAGTAAGAATACCTTTACTGAGTTTCATTTGTATTTCAAAAGGGAGCAGTAAATGCAGGGGTTGATATCAGTGCTGAAGGAGGACTTCACCTTTTCATTTGAATTAATGATCCAATTGAATTTATTCAAAGTGGACTTAATAGGCCAAGAATAACATCAACTAAGAAAAATATTTCTCTTTTGATCATAGACCAGACTCTTTGCACGCATATACACATTTTTCAAGAAGTTTTAGTGTTCGAATCTACAACCCAAGAGCAGCCTGTAAAATATATATTTAAACAATGCTAAACTGCAGCATGCACGTGCTTCATTGGGCAAACCACACTACTTCCAGTCTGACAAATGTAAACTGTTGTTTTAGTCCTATAGTGAGCATGGGCTTGTAAAATACTCTCAATACTGTTATGCAAAAAAAAAAGTACGTTCTTCAGTAGGTATACATCTATTTAGAACGTGTAACGGCGCAATTTGATAAATGTAAATAATTAACACAACAACATGGCTTGTTAAATGTGAATGAGGTCAGGAGACAGGTCGCCGACTCTAAGGCGTTGTCTCTCCCTTATCTCCATTACCATTTTTGGTGGGGTGAGTCCAGTTGTCATTAATGAGAGGCCGAAAGAAACTAAGACACAATGACGATTAAGAGAGGCAGAGAAACGCGCAATATAAATGGATGGGAGTGCTGCTTTGTTTTTTCGCTGCTTATTGATTAAGGGTCCGCATCATTGAAACCAATCGCACAAAAGAAAAGCAAAACTAGAGTTCATTCTTCAAAAATATTTGGCAATCTTAACAGTGGGAAAACTGCCCGTTCACAATACTCGTGTGTCCATTAACCTAGCCAGTTATGTATGGCGTTGCATTCACAAAGTAAATTACCGAATAACGTTTATTTATTTATTTATTATTATTATTTTTGTTTGTAGCCTTTTTTATTTTTTACTTTTTTCAGTCATCGACTTAAGGATCGTGTTTGACACAAAAGACACATGGGAAAACAGTGGGGTTTAAGAAGATTAAAAAGAAAATAATAAATAGCCTATTCAGTCTTACCCGTTTTGCTACCATAGGAAATGCATTATGTAGTATGCCTGCACAGAATGAAATTGCAATATCTGAAATCAGTTAATAAAATTAAAACATTTACATCAGTGAGCAAAATAAATTAAATACGTATCCAATATCTAACAACAAATTTAGCCTATCTGAAAGAGTTCCTTATTTTAGAGAACTCTGATCATATAAGACTATTTTTGTTTCGCCATTGCCTTCACTCCCGAAGTCTCAAATGCGAACCTATCTGCGTGTTCTATAGCCTACAGCTTTTGTGTGTAGAATTTTATTTACTGTGGTTAATGACCAATAGGCCTACTGTCTGGAAAACGTTTTGAAAAAGCTACCGTGGATAAGACTTAATTCGAACTTATGTGGAAAAGTAAAAGCGTAAAACCGCATCACCCCCATATAGACTACCTTAAAAGGAAGAGAACTTACCTGCCAGTCTCCCATTTTGCCCATTAGTGACATTCTTGTGTCCTCTTTCTGAATGTGGTACATCACACCGTGCTATCTCATTGGGTCTTGTGTCCTTAAGCAAAATTCCACTTTACCTGAACAAAATCTACTCACCTGGCAATAAAAACAGAGGACCACCTCACGGCGCATGCGCTCTGATACGGGCACGTGTAAGGCAACGACACCTGGAAAAGGTAAAGGCAATGTTGAGATTGCTGCTGCACATTAACATGGACAAAAAGCAGCAATAGTCTGACTTTTCCTTCTGCTGTTTTAAGTGTAAAATATTAAAACTTGATCTTGCACAGGCAGCATCCATAAAAAGTGTGCTTTCGGATTATGTATTATAGCAGTTACAGCGGGCTACATGTGACGTCCGTTATCTCTAAAAGAAATAGTGTTTATCCTTTAAATTTAATTGAATATGTTTTCACTAATTCAAGGGCAGCATTGGACTTAATAAGCCCCCCCCCCCCCCCCCCCCACACACACACCCAAATTGATTTGACCATACAAAACATTACTGAGCCTATTACAAATAGCCTATCACATATCACAAATATGACATTCAGGGAAGGGCGAAATTTAGGCTGTAATTTTTTATTTATTTTTTTTCAAACACAGGGCTCCTCAGTTGTAAGTGTATGTGTGAGTGAATTTACCAAAATCTTTTAAAAATAACTCTATGCGCATCTCGGAGAGTGACTAATAATGGGGCAGCTGAGAAATGAGTATTCAGTATGGCCTATGCTGTAGCCTAAATGATGGCACCCCCTGTCGCTTTTAGACATGACTTTATTATGTTTTATTTTAACTGTGCACACCAGAAAGATATCTATTACTAGAAGCATTATCATAGAACTAATTATTAAAATAAAGTGAAAGAAAAAGAGAGGATCGTGGAGGCGATCAAGTAATTTCAATAGACGCTACACCGACGCACAGACGCACAAATAAATCATGCGCAAAAATGCCCAGTCTGACAGTGAAAGGTGTTGTCAGAGATGTCATTCATCTGTTTAAAAAAATATTTAAAAATAATAATAATAATTTTTGATACACTTTACGATTACAAAATGTTAATTCTAGAAAGGACTGGCGACAACAAGTAGAAATAACCTGATACAAACAAAGTATTATGGAAAACACGTTTTTTTTTTTTTGTTTTTTTTTTAGAAAGTAGTTTAATAATAGAATTATAGGTTACATTATTGTTGTTGATGCTTGCCACCAATAGGCCTATATAGCCTATCTAAACATCAACTTTTTTCTAAAGAACTATAGGCTAAATGTCTCTCAATAAAGCTCTATTAAAATGCGGCTCCTTCAAAAAACAGCTGCGGGGTTTAGCTTTTCTTTTACTCATCCAAGACAAAGGTTTGTTCTTCATTAATATCAGTATTGACAAGACTACTGTATATTTCATTAAAAATCAAACCAATTTATATTTTTGTGCCAAGCGTGAAAAATAAGAGACACTTCTAGACAATAGAATATTGTCAAGTAGGCTCAACGTTCTCCCTCAAATTCATCTGATGTTCTCTGGCGCCATCTATTGGACAATAGTCTACTGGAGTCAGACTTTTGCTTTCCACGTTTCCACCTGTCCACATTATTGACCAGTTAAATTCTCTCCCCAAATGACTGATTTGACCTTCTCGGTTATGAATCCACGAGAGCCTAAAAAAGTTCTATTTTTTCAGAAATTACAAGCTGATACCTATTTATGAGCATAGGCTACTGTTAAATAACTATTGAAAACACAACTTTTAAGTAAATAAACAAAATCAAATAAAAATGCAATTATTCCTTTTTTATGATCACAACCAACAAACATGTTATTAAATATGTCTACAAAATTTGTTTCTCATTTGGTCATATGGCGCCATCTAACGATGGTAGTTAAAAATGCAACAAAATTACTATTTGCTTAAGTACTGTAAATCCCATACATGACCATGTATTCGTCTATAAAGGCAGTTCATTGGCTATGACTAGTTTTACTTTTAAGAAGCCTTGTTGAACACTCATTTAAAACTATTTAAAAAACAATACATAATACACAACAGGCAATATTTTCCATTAAAGTAAGACATATCCTTGCAACAATTAATTTTACTTTTTCTTTCCAAAAATTTTTCGGTTACATATGTTTCGATGGTCCAATTTAGACATTCTAACTTTGCTACTACATGTAAATTAACTCTCATTAGAGTGTTAGACTGTTAGGTCATGGTTAGGTGTTAAGGATAGTAGAATAAGTTGACATGTAGTTGCAAAGACAGTAGAATGTCTGTTGGGGGAGCATCAAAATAAAGTGTAGCAGATATTAAGCAGACAGTCTACGAGTTAGTTGACATAGTTGTAAACTTAGTAGAATGTCTATTGAAATAGATTGTTACCCTGTTTTCTGTAACAACCAAAGACAAGAGAACAGATCACTAGATGCTCTGTAGAGGAGCAAAAACCCAAAATGAAGCAGCATGTGTTATAAGTAACTTCAGAATATGATCTGATGCTGTTACCAGGAGAGAAGGCGTTTGTTAAGTGGGATTGATGTTGGGTGACTAAAGGAAAAGCATTTGGCAGGTGTGTGGGAAAGATCAGATTTCCTGGAGACTTTGGACTGTTTCCAGATTGATTCACCATGGCAACAATACGGTCCTTACTCTGCTCTGCTATCTAGACCACAAGGAACAGGAACACTGACATATTGCTGTCGAAATTAATTTGTTATTTGCTTTTTAAAAAGTCTCTTAGTTGGTGAAAAACATTCCTGTCATTATTAAATTATAGTTTACAAATAGGGCATGGTGGTTCAGTTTCCTCGCCACAAGAAGGTCCCTGGGTTGAGTCCTGGCTGAGCCAGGAGAACTTTCTGTGAGTTTGCATGTTCTTCCCGTGTGAGTGTTTCCTCTGGGTGCTGCAGTTTGTTATAAAGAAAATGGATTGCATTTCACTGCATTTGAAATACAAATAAAAAGGAAGGAGAAAACATATAAGCAGGTCAGGAAATCAGTAAAACAGATAAGATCATAGTCCTTAAGAAATTTGCTATTCTTCTTATCCTTCTTATTTGTTAATCTCTTATAATGTAAGTATTGGAATTCATATATTAAGGCTTATATTTCAACAAGAAATTAAAGCTGCAAGCAGCGATGAAAGGGCCCTCACACCCGGGCTCACCGCCACCCGTAGGCCTTCGGAAAATGGCGAACAGTGGGTGAAGCGCAAGCAAGAGAGTAAATACAGGACAACGATGGCAAAATCATTTCAAAGTGCTACACTTCCTGCTGCCGACAGGTGGCGCTTTGACCGTATCTTAATATAGCTGTTTGGATGTGTTCAGGACAGGACTATTATCAAACATGTGAAGTTTGTAGCACTGGAATGCCTGAGTTACAACAACTTTCTGTTTTGTATCATTAAATACCATTTTGCCCCACCCAATTCTGAAACCTATATCAGATGTAAATTTTCACCAGTTCTGACGCGTGTGCAAAGTTTCGTGAGTTTTCAAGCATGTTTAGGCCCTCAAAAAAGCGATGGAATTCGCATTTCGTAGAAGAGGAGAAGATATAACGGAGGAAATCCAATAGGGTCCTCGCACTTTGGTGCTCGGGCCCTAATAAGTTCAACAGCTGCCAGAAAAATATAGAAATTCATCTTTCAGAAAAAAGTTTAAATCATATAAACTTCAGAAATCGTATAAACTTCAGCCTATAACCAAGCTGTTTTGCAGTGAAAATTGTCAAAAAATAATATTCCAGTAAAATTAGCATTGATATGTATGTAATTTCTGCATTTCACTTTTTATCAAGGCAAACTCCATCCAATAAAAGATGTGTGTGTGTGTGTTGGCATTGACTTTAAAAAGTCCGTAAATTCTACATGCTCAGGTATACTGACATAATTTTATATAAACTGACATTTAATTATTTATAAATAAATACATTTTAAATTAAAATTATTCCACAGTATTTCTTTAGGTCGTAAAGAAAAGGATGAAAGGTCGTGCACATTTTTCCAAGTAAACGAAGATTTTTGGTGAAATTAGAGAGATAGGTAATTTAGGAAGTTTGAAATAAACTTCATTTCCCATAAGTGCACTTCAGAAACGTTGTAACGGATGTACGTCAGATGCGTAAGTTTTCATTGGCGTTTGAGTTTGTCAATCATGAAGGTCTCATAAGGAACTTTACGCAATTCGAGTCGACCGCCACACACCAACAGGCAAGGACATCAGGCAGAACAGAACAGTATTCAGGCAGCGAGTATTCAAATTCATAATTATATTGCAGTGGTGTAATTTAGAATAGGCTATTTCGAGTAATAGCATTAAATATTTTGAATAAACACGGTGTCTTTGCACTCACAGCTGATAGCAGACATGCAGTTCATGAAACGGTCATGCACTGATCTGAGTTTGTGTGTACATTGTATGTATGTATGTATGTATGTATGTGTGAGAGAGAGAGAGAGAGAGAGAAAGAGCGCGAGCGAGCAAGTTTCAGTGTGTTTGAGTCAGCTGTACAATAATCTAGCCATGAATTGTACTGCAGGTGTCGTTTTTAAAAAGGTGCGCAATTGCAAGTAAGCCACACTCTGGCTGTAAACTGGCTGTGTTTAAAATATTTCTGTATGTGTTTTCAGGTGTTGATGATGGCAGTGGACTGGGCTGGTTATGGATACGCAGCACTAGTAGCATCTGGAGGAGTCATAGGATATGTCAAAGCAGGTAATGAGAAAGCTCAAGAAGTTACCATGTATATAGAGTTTATATTAGAGCCCAAGTTGGTTTTGTTGGTCATTAGTCTGGCTGGCTGGTTTACTGGTTGTAGAAGGGGTTTGAGCTCTTGTCAGCTGGCCAGACTGGGGAACTGGCCAAGACTGACCTGCTAAACCAGCCAAAGACCAGCTTGGTCAGATTTTATGCCATACATGCATGCACCACCTTTAAATTAAATTGTGTTTTTTCCCCTATATTTGATACAAATGTCATGTACTTTGCAACCAGAAAACTTCCTTAAAGGTGGCCTTTAGCCCTGTTGTACATTATTGATTGTTCAGAATTTTTTTTATTGGATTATAACATGAACATCATGCTCTAGAATGGAACTTGAACTGAATTGAGTCGGATGATGAGTTTTCTACTGTTGAGCTGCTTTATAGCTGAATCAAATTTGTTTTTATAAGTGACAATTAGTTTGCAACATCAACAATTGAAACTGAGCTGAACAGACATTGAACTGTCTTGAGCTGAATAATGACACCACTGTCTTTAAAGCAGAATTTGCATCAGTCTCATATTTGATGAAGGTTGTGTTATTTTCATGTTTATTACTTTTAGGCTGCTTTGAACCCTAATGTACTGCATAAAGTACGATATAAATAAAGGTGACTTGACATGACATCTAAATGCTAAAAACAGCTTTTGTTTTGTACTTTGAGTACCTTTTGTCACTTTTTACAATTTATACCATTCATCTGTGTTTTAGTATATTTTATTTGAATTCCTTTGTTCTGCAGGTAGTATCCCATCCCTGGCAGCAGGTCTACTCTTTGGGGGTTTGGCTGGCTTCGGTGCTTACCAGACATCACAAGATCCCAAAAATATTTGGGTGTCTTTAGGTTTGTATTTTTTTCAGGGTAGCAATTATTATTGTTTTTGCAGTCAGAAAGTGATCTAGTGGCAGTATATGTGATTGTTTTATGAAATTATGTAATGTCATGTTGAATTACACCATCTGTCATAAATGTTTTTCTTTCAGCTGCATCTGGAACACTTGCTGCTGTCATGGGGAAGAGATTCTATAACTCACGCAAAATCATGCCAGCTGGTCTCATCGCTGGAGCGAGGTATCTAACACACATCACACTTTATTTGTCTAATACAGGGATTCTAAAAATTTTTGTTTTCCTATTGAAGTAATTTAATGACATACTTGCATTTCTCTGATGTTGGTTAATGGTCAAATGACATGCATGTAAACAAAATATTTAGTCTTGTTTATTAAGTGTTTTCATTTTAAAATGATTTATTTTTACATTTTCATGATGTAGTTACTTTTTAGAGCTTCATTACCTCTGCTGTGCCCTCATGACCAAACCACAGTTTGGAAAACCCTGGTCTAAAATCTTTCTGTTCTTGGCTGTTAAATAACATTTTAATTAACATCTAATAAAAAAAGACAAATAACTCATATTGTGTATGCCAAATGTGTGTAAAGGGTGAAAACACAGGCATATTACATTTTAATTCTGTTCCTGGATTTCTGAGCACTTCGTCTTACATCTCTTTCATATCTTGCATATGTCTCATTCCAAAAACTTTTTGGTAGCACTTTACAATAAGGTTCATTAGTTAGCTACATTAGTTAACATGAACTAATAATAATGAACTGCACTTATACAGCATTTCTTAATCTTTGTTAATGTTAATTTCAGCATTTATTAAACATCAACATTAACATTAACATAAACATCAACTTCAACATTATTAAAATCCTGTTAGCATTAGTTAATGCACTGTAAACTAACATGAACAATGAACTGAATTTTCATTAACATCAACAAAAATTAGTAAAAACAGTAACAAATGTATTACTCATTGTTACTTCATGTAATTAATTAATGTTTAACTAATGAACCTTATTGTAAAGTGTTACCAATTTTTTTTTTTGGGGAGATATGCATTATGGTATTGGTTGAAATAGTTACATGACTGCAGCCAATTATCATTTCAAACCTGAATGACTTTCTAGCATTGACATAAACACCATAAGAATAATTATAAAAGTAGTCCACATGCCTTATCTGCTGGACTTCAATTCTTCTGAAGTCATCTTAAAAGCTCTGAGTAAGGAACAGACCAAAATTCGTCTTTTACAGAACTTGATATCAGAATTTTCAGTTTTGGCTAAACTATTCCTTTAAATGTTCCTTGCAGTGTCTTGATGCTCGCAAAACTTGGAGCCGGAATGCTACAGAAACCTCAGCAATCATGATGCTCAAACAGAAATCACCATCTGCTTTCACTCAAACGTAGTCATTCTTGTTCATCCTTCTTGATGTCATTATAGCTCATTGTCCTTATGAGTATTTTGTATAAAATGTACAATAAAAAAATAGATGTAAGGTGAATTTCTGAATTAAAGACTTGTTAAAAACATGCCCATTTTATGCATATAAAATACTTACAAAACACTATTTATTAATTTCAGTCAAACCCAATAAATGGTATCTACATTACTTGTTCATGTTATAGTTCTCAGTATTGCTTACAGAAAAAACAAGGGATGCTAACATTAATGTTCCATGAAAATAAAAAATAACACTGCCTTCCAGCATGAATCATAGTAATGCATAAAAAGAAAACAAGAATATATTTAAAACTGGATACTATAAAAAACGTCAAAAGGGTTACAAAAAAGTAGATGCAATATGTGGAATATAGATCTACCCATTTCATTGTAAAAGGATTACAAGCATTGGATGCATGAACTAAACAAAACTAAGAGTTGATCAAATTGTTAAGTTTTAAACAGCCATTATTCACAGATTCTTGCCTCTATTGAACAATTAAGGAGACATTGGCTTACATGGTGTTGTGTTGATCTATCCTAGCTGCTCCTCTAAGTAATAAAAAGATGTTATATGTGTTTATACAGTATTCACGAGTGTTGAAACAGACTTTATTCCTCACGGCAGCTGTAGCTTTTACTAGCGATGACTTCCATATTTTGCAGCCCAGTCAACTCGCCCATGCACTGGCTGAACCGGTGGAGTGCGACCAATGAGATTGGCAGAATTTTTGCCTAGAGCTGAGTAACTTGTTCCTTTGAGTTGGGTTCGGTCTGGTCTCCTTTTCCATCCATCATAATCTGAGAAGCAGTAAAGCCAAAGTTTAAGGCTACTTTGATGGAAAAACATAATGAAGAGGCAGAGTCCAAAATTAACACTTGCCAAGAGTCAAGCAAAAGTAAAAACTATTTGCTAAATAAAACCAGTTGGCCAGTAACTTAATTAGGAACTGCAACATCACATGGCTTACATAACAATGTAAAAACGACTGTCTGTTAAAAGTTATTCGACTCAAAGACATACAAACCTTCGAGCGACTTGGAATGTTGTATATTCCTCACTTTGGTAAAATGGTTGGGGTGGGGGTTGTAACGTGTCTTGTCAATGTATAGTTCACCCAAAAATTCTGTCATTAATAGCACCACCTCATTTGTGTTCCGAAGATGAACGAAAGTTTTATGGGTTTGGAACGACATGAGTAATTAATGACAGAAATTACTTGTGAGTTATTGATCACAGAATTTTCATTTTTGGGTGAACTATTCCTTTAAAATTGTTGTGACAGCTGGAGTTTCACCGAGAGACACAGACTGACAAGTTGTATATGATGCTGCAATTGAAAGGTTTTCGGTGTATCTGTCAAGGGGTCAGTTAAATAATTCCACAGTATATGGTACAAAAGAAAAATATAGGCTAATTTTGGACCCTGAGAAGAGGTGTTGACTAAGACAACTATTGTTTTGAGCTTTTACCTTCAGAGATCTCATTGACTGAAACTGTAGAGGAAGGTTTGGACTTTGAAGGTTTAGCTTTGCCAGTTTTAGAGTCAGCAGTGGCAGAGAGATCAACTAAGAGCAGATATAAATGAGTTGAGAGAGAGATAGACAGTGAGTGAATTAATAAATAGATGAAGAAAGATAAGACAGATCTTAAAAGAGCTCTAGCAACAGATGTGTAGAACAATAGAAATAAAGCAAACATGTCAGTTTAAAAAAAAAAAAAAAAAGCAAGAAAATGAAAAGCCTGAAAGCTCTAAGGAGTTCAAAATTTTGGGACTCAGAAGAATAAAAGTAAGAATAAAGGTGAAGTGTGTAGGTTTTATGGCATTAAGTGCACCAAATGGATTTTAAACTAGACTGAAGCCCTTTTCACACATTGTGTTTATCCCGTAAAATTATACCTTCTGTGAACGCAAACGGGAACCAAGTAACATTGCCGGGATCAGTCCTGGAACGCGCCGTGTGTGAACAGAAGGCAGGACCAATGCCCTAAAGCTGTGTATCATGATGATCAGCAGTTTAGCAGAACAGTATGCGATGCGCTGATTGAATCAGAAAAAAAAATGCACGAGCGTGATTTCTTGATAGAGAAATTGCAGATCATAAGCAAATTTAAGGCACTGCAGAGACATTGTACATCATATCCTGATGTTACGTGTCTTTACGGGATGTGTGTGAACACACCCACAGATTCCGGAAAATCACTGGCAGTTGCAATGAACCAAAATCAAGCGATCGTGGTACAAATCCCTGGACACATTATCCGTGTATTTTCCAGAATCTCTGTGTGAAAGGGGCTTGAGACAAACAGTCCCATCTCAAAGCATCACACCATTATATATGATGGTTGGGGAAGGCTGCTTTCATCATGAATATTAATGTGCCTTCTACTATTGTTTTGGAAATTTTCTGGTTGGTCAGGCTGCTCAAACAAACAAAGCAATGTTTTGATTGTGCCATTGAGTAAGAAAGAGTAAACATAAGAAAATATTTTACAAAATTACACACTTCACCTTTAAATTGAATATCAGTATCAGAAGACAACATAATTATATCGATATATGCAGGCCATGTAGAAAAGCATAAAAATGGTGATTTCATAATAATCCATCAGTCTTAACAAACACAAAAAGTCAAAACGCAGAGAGAAGCAAATTATTAGATATTGAATTTTAAAACTTACGTGCATGCTGGTGTCCGAGAGGGGCGAGCTGAATCCTTTGTCCAACGGATCCCACTTCCTTCTTCTGAAAAGAAGGCATGTATCCTCCAGAGAGATTGTATGTGGTGGTTACAAAGTTTCCTGTGAGCAGAGGCCACAACTTAGAGAGAACACAACCAGCTAAACAAACAATCAAACAAGTGTTTGATGCCTCTCTCTATATACAGGTGCTGGTCATATAATTTTTTTATTTT
This sequence comes from Zacco platypus, assembly GCA_038088235.1. Taxonomy (NCBI): domain Eukaryota; kingdom Metazoa; phylum Chordata; class Actinopteri; order Cypriniformes; family Xenocyprididae; genus Zacco; species Zacco platypus. The sequence continues at coordinate 19,341,724 of CM076065.1, read as the reverse complement.
GCAAAATATAGCCATTTAAGAGGTGTGTTACTTATTCTACCAAACGTTTTAAGTAATCAACTTCCTCAATGACTGTACTATTTTTCTTGAAATGTTTTCCAGACATTTACACCCCAGACCATCATCTATGACAATGTGGTGAAAAGCAGAATAGCACTATTGCTATATGTACCTTTGACCTGTTCATTTTGCTCTAGTGTCCTTTCTTTAGCTTTATCTGTGGCTTTACTGCTTTCCTCTGAATCCATGCAAGGAGAAAATGATGGACAGTATTACAGTAAATGTAGACAAGAATAACATGAAGCCAGGTTGTGCAAAATTCAGAACTTACGATTTGGTTTCATGTCAATTCATAACTTGAAATTAAAAAGATGTGGCTACTGAATTTGAAAATGGAAGGTTAAAAATGTACTGAATTGCATTATCCAAAGGAATTAGTTATCCATTTACAAGTTTTGTTAAAAAATATAACTATATATATATTAACCAATTACATCCATTATTCCCTGATACAGTGGTGCTCAGAATTATTGGCACCTTTGGTAAATATGAACAAAGAAGCCTGTAAAAATAAATCTGCATTGTTAATTCTTTTAATCTTTTATATAAAAAACCCCCACATAAATCTAACCTTTCATTGAAGTAAAAGAATTGAAAATGTAGGGAAAATCTCTTTATGAAATAAAAGTTTTCTCCAAAACATGTTGGCCACAATTATTGGCACCCCTAGAATTTTTTCTAAATAAAATATCTCGGAAATATATTCCCATTTATATTTACATTTTTTAGCACACTAGGGTGATCATGAACATGAAATTGTCCAGCCATGATTTCCTGTTCCACAGGAGTAAAATCATGAGGAAACACAAAGGCCAAATTCCCATAATCATTCATCACAATGGGTTAAACCAAAGAATATAGTTCTGATGTGCAGCAAAAGATTGTTGAGCTTCAAGAAAGTGGCTGTAAGAAAATAGCTAAAGCATTGAAAATCCCTATTTCCACTATCAGGGCAATAATTAAGAAGTTCCAATCAACTAAAGATATTACAAATCTGCCTGGAAGAGGACGTGTGTCTATATCGCCCTAATGCGCAGCGAGGAGGAGAGTTTGAGTGGCCAAAGACTCTTCAAGGATCACAGCTGGAGAATCACAAAGATTAGTTGAGTCTTGAGTATCAGGAAGCCTGAAAAAAACAAACAAAAAAAAAACAAACAGCACCTACATCCCCACAAGTTGTTCGGGATGGTTTCAAGAAAAATCCTCTGCTCTCATCCAGAAACAATCTCCAGCATATTCAGTTGTCAGACAAGACTGGAACTTTAAACAGGGCTGGCTTCTATGGTCAAATTTTGGTCAAAGAGTTTTTTTGCCGCAAACCCACCAGATGGGGAGTTAGCACAGTGACTTTAACTCGCTTCTAATACACCAGAGACCCAGGTTCAATCCCCACCAAGGGCAACTTCTCACTTGTAAGTCGTTTTGGATAAAAGCGTCCACCAAATGCATATATGTAAATGAAAATGAGTTTGGTGCACACAGGGATAAAAAGTACCCCATGCCCAGAGTTATATATACTGCTGGATCTTTAATGTTGTGGGCCTAATTTTCTGCTGGAGGTCCTGGACATCTTGTTCAAATACATGGTATCATGGATTCTATGAAATACCAACAGATAAAAAATCAAAACCTGATTGCATCTGCTAGAAATCCTATAATGGGCTGTGGTTGGATCGTCCATCAGGACAACGATCCAAAACAAACATCAAAACTGACACAAAAATGTGTCACTGAGCACAAAATGAAACTTCTGCAATGGCCGTCCCAGTCGCCTGACCTGAACCCTAGAGAAAACGAGTGGAGTGAACTGAAGACAAGAAGCACCAACATGGAGCAGGGAATCTGAAGGATCTGTAGAGATACTGAATGAATGAATGGTCTCCGATCTCATGTCAGGTGATCTCTAAACTCATCAGGCATTATAGGTGAAGACTCAGAGCGGATATCTTGGCAAAAGGAAGTTACAAAAAGTATTGAATAAAAGGGTGCCAATAATTGTGGCCAACGTGTTTTGGAGAAAAACATTTATTTCATAATGTGATTTTACCTACATTTTCAATTCTTTTACTTCAATGAAAGGTTAGATTTGTGTTTTTTTTTTTATATAAAAGTTTAAAATAATTAACAATGCATTTTTACATGCTTCTTTGTTCATATTTACCAAGGGTGCCAATAATTCTGAGCACCACTGTATGTATAATATTGTTTCTCAAATGCTTTAGCAATTCTTTATAGTCCTATTCTGTCCAAACAATTATACCGCCATGAAACAGATTTTGCCATATGACACCACCAAATGTATACCGCATCATTTTCATAGGTATTTCTATAATTTTATAGGTCTCTTTTTTATGCTATGATTTTGATGGGTAATGCATAAAACAGGAATGTATCATTAAAAACTGCACTGTACACGGTTTTCCATTTTAATTCTACTTCATTCATTTCGATTTTTAATTACAATACTGCATCATGTTTGCAATGCCAATTCAAATTTAGGAATTTAATTAACATTTTTTTATTATTTAAAAAGTCAATTTATTTCTGAATGATGCACAATACTAAAATAGTGAGATCAGGATAGTTAAAGGCACAACATGTATTCCCCCCCCAAACATTTCATTGTGTTAAGCTATTTAACATTGATTAGTCTTATGTAGCATATACATTTGCTTACCTTGTCTAATAATGTGCAAGAGCGACATTGCTGTCAAGTCGAAGTTTGTCGCAAAGCTCTCGCTATCTCGAAAACACCACAACTATACTGATCCTCATTTTATTTCTCCTTTTGTCCCAAAGTTTAGTTGCTATGGTCCATAATGTTTGAACGAAACAACAACAGCTTGCCCCTAGATGTGTTGTTGCCATGTCTGTTGCCATAGTTACAGTGCAGTACAAGCAGAAACCAGTGATATTACGTCATTGACAGGCGACAAGTGACAAGGGAGGGATGGGCACTATTTAAAATTGTGAATTTCTCTGAATATACAAATGAACATTTACAACAATGTAAGTACACAGCTGAATGATATTTGGATATTTTAATATAAAAATCTTACATATTGTGCCTTTAAGAATATGACTGGATGAACACTTGGTCAGTAATGTGGGGTCCCATAATTCTAAGTTAGTCAAATAAGCAACACAGATACTAGGCTAAAACTACTAAGCTAAGGGCTAAATGAAGGAGTTTTATACAAGTTGGTTGCTACAATGTCTCATTTACTTATCCTAGAATGCATAAAGGAGGTCAAACTGACTCATAGTTTTAAAACTTTTGTTAAAATAACATGTTTATTCAATGTTTCACTTATTCTTGTATTTCTTGCCCAAAGAATTGGACCATTTTAAAGTGTTTTCACTACCCCTAGGATGCATAAAGGCAGTCAAATCTTCCCATAGTTATTCATCCACATTCTACAAGAAATGTGGGGAGAGAAAGTTTAAACTACAGCATTCTTTACAGTAGTTCTAAATTAGTTTTGAATTTTGACCCAATTTATGCATTTGTGTAGGTTGTTTGGTTCATGCATTCCAGGTCCTTTTTACAGAACAAGTCATTCAGTGCATCCCTAATTCCAGGGTTAAAAGATGTCAAGCACAATGTCTTAAGAATAGATGCAAATGAATTTGAGGGAATTGTGTATTGCATATTGATGAAGTCTCAGCTTTAAATCATTTATGATATGAGGTGTGTGGCTATTTGCTCACCTGGGCTGATTCTGGACACTGGCGCCCCTCCAATGGGTGCGAGAGGTTTGTTCATCAGTGCTGAGGTGTCCCACAAGTCTTGATGTGACTCCTTATTGCTCAGAGATGGTGTGTTCTTGCTTATTAACCCTAAGATTGACAGAAACGAGTAAAAAAAATAAATAAATAATAATAATAATTCTAATTTAAGCAAAATAGCCAAAAGGGGTGTTCACAAACAGCAATTTGCTGCATGAAAGTAATATTCATTTACAATTCCTTAATTTTCAACGATTTATGTCTGCTGGCCATGCGATGTGGCTCAACAAAGTCCAGAAAAGTAAAACTTTTAGGCAAATGATATGCAGATTGGATCGACAGTCTCCACATCACAAGTGATTTGTCTAATGCGAGATACGCCTCTCACTGTATCTGGACATGCAGGGTTATTAATTTTAAAAAAGTGTGGAAAGCTGTGTCAGGAATTGAATTGTGTTTGGGTTTGATAGGCATTGATAATCATTCATTCTGTCCATGATGTGATATATTGTGCACTGTGCAATTTATACACAAAAGATCACCACACATGAAGAGACTAAATCAAACTGAGATCTTACCTGGCAGGTATCTGGACTGGCGCAGGTAATGTTGTCTGGCTGAAGAGGTGCTATGGTGACTAGAGTCTAGCTGGTTCAGTTTGCTGGTGTTCGGTAACTTGGTTACAGTACTAAATGTGTAAAGGGGTTTCTGGTCCTTGGGCCTGTAAAGTTTTTCATAGCATAAAAGAAGGAAAGAGTGAAATCTGAAATGAAATAATTGAAATAGACAGTGCAATAGAGAAACATAACAGTTCTGTTCTCAAACCTAGTCAGCAGCCAAGATACTAGATATTATTTGTAGGTATCATAGGCAAGCTCCTAACACAGACATTATATAGCTTTATAAAAGACTTTACATTATGGGCAAAATATAAGAAAGCAGATCCCAGAGGTGGACTATTCAATATCTATTCAAAAATCTACCCAAGGTGGTTGACAGAGTCAAAAGACATGCTGATTATAAGCGTTTCTTTTAATACTAAAATACATTGACAAAAATAGTTCAATCTAACATAATACAACCTAAAACTATGCTGCTTTACTCATTACTCATGTGTTCTGTGTGTTTTTATGCTTTTAGAGTATCACATTGTTATCTTAGCAACATGCTAATTACAAACATAAACCCATGAAGAGCATTACAAATTATACAGTTCCATTTCAGCTCGGATGCTGAGTTAGTAGGTCAGTAGACAGCAAGGCTGCTCACTTGGTTTCAGAATAGTGTGCTCAGTGAAATGTGCTATAGATGAAATCAATGTAAACACTGCTGATGTTAATCTTTAAATGTAGTGATCATACTGTGGAGTAGTTTTCTCCTCCTCGAGGCCTTTGCTGGGTTTTTTAGAGAGGGAGGCTGCGGTCTCAGAACAGTCAGACTCATCCCAGCTGTCTGAGGGTTTCATGTTTGTCTGTCCCCACCTTCTCCGACCATTCTTCAGTCCGATCAAACTGTTCTCACCCCCCACCACCTCATGTTAGGAACACAAAGCATCATTCTGCTGATATTCATATAGGTACTTAAAATAAAATAAAATAGAGAACTAATACAGATAATCTTTAAGGTAATCTCTCTCTCTTTGTTTTTTATAAATATCACAATTTTATTTTGTCAATAAAGATAGAAATGGCTCAGTGAACACCTGACTTAATTAAGTAACAGACTGTACCTCAACATACCATTAGTAATGTTATTACAGTAAAATTTTGGGTCATTTTTCATGCCTATGTACTGCAACTGTGACATTACTGCAGAAATTAATTTGACCCATCATATAGGTGCATGGAGGTTATGGTTTATGTGTTACTAAGGTAATTCCTGTGAAAAAGAAAAAGGGCCGTATAGAAAATTGCTTCTTCTATGTCCCTTTATGGTATCCTCACATGAGTACCAAAGAGTAACTGTTTTTTTTTTTTTTTTTTTAGTGCATCATGATATGACTTTTATACAGTGATTGATATACAGTAATTTTGCAAAGGCAAGGTTGGTAAGTGATTACAACTGTCTCATACTAACATATAAAAGGTATTAATGATATGGCTACACTACAGGTCAATTTTTTTATATATATATAAATATTTTATTTTTTTATTTTTATATTTTAATATATATATATATATATATATATATATATATATATATAAATTTTATTTTAATGTTTCTCCTTGATAAGTGCTCACCAAGGCTGCATTTATTTCATTAAAAATATAAAAATAATAATAGTAAAAATAAAAAATAGTAATGTTGTGAAATATTTTTTAATATAATTTAAAATGTAATTTATTAAAGTGAAATCCTTCAGAAATCATTTTAATATGATTACAAAAAACCTTAATTATTCCAAACTATTGATCTGTACAAACCTTTGTATATGTTGACAACTTGACAAGTTGAGTTGCCTATTTTTCATCATTCATTTATAGTGTTGTTTACTTGCCCCATTGATTTCCACGGTTTTGATTAAATATTGCGATGGCACATACTTTTTTTTTTTTTACTAAATACTGCAATATTCCATTAAAAAAAATAAGAATTGCCTATTTTGATTTCATGGTGACTAAATTTGACATGGAGTTTTTGTACCTTTTGTGTGTATGAAGCAAGAGGGTCTATCTGAGAAAGAGACTGAGGCAGAGGAATCTGCTGCAGTGGCTGATGGGAGTTTCTACTTTGGCCTTTAGTCTGTGATGACAGCACTGGTTCTGAGACAGACTGCAGCTCCGATCTGGGTTCACTGGGTAGGACTGGCTTTATCTGAGTCTTCCGTAGATCAGGCGTCATGGGACGGGTACCCAGAACTTGTCCCACTTGGAAGTAGGGGTATCTGAGTGCCTGAAATGAAGTTTAAAAACAATTACTTAAAAATTATGTTAGAAGATGAAATAAACTAAATTGAAATAATCCTTTAAAGACCATTTGTTATTTCACATTTGATTTGATGAACCAAACCTATTTGAGTTCTGTTCACTATGTGTCCACATGGAGACATAGGTATGTACCTTTGCAGCAGAGGGTCTTTTCTTTGGGTCCCACTGGAGGAAGTCTCTCATGATGTCTAAAGCTTCATTGGTGGCGTTGGGGATCAGAGTTTTCAGTGGTGTAGGAACACACTGGGGGAAGCGGAAGTTCATCGCAGAAGCTAGCTGATAACCCTCGGGCCAGTCTGACTGCAAGGGAAAATAATCAATGTTTACTATTACAAGCACTTTTTACCTATTTACTCATGAAACTAAATATTCTAAGAGATGAATAAAATCAAACATCCTAAACTGATAACAGACGATTCATTATTAAAGTTGCATGTTGCTCACCCTCACATATGAAGGATACCAGTCTCTACAGGCCAATCCAGCTAGTTTTTCCAGCCAATTTTCAGTTGTAAGACTAATTTATATAGTCGTTAGAGAATCGGAGAATCAGAGGACTCAAATCTGAATTAATGAATGGCCCAACCGACTCAGTCAACAACCGATTTGCTTGAAATTATAATTCAGTCACTGGGGCTGACTCTCATGATCATGACCAATTAGCTTTTTCCTCACACAGAAAAACTGACATATCAAAAATCAAGTAGTTTCAAGTCTTCTAGTGTGATGGCACCAAATTCCCTGAACAAAGTTGGTTCATCTTCACATGATCATACCTTCTTTACTGTACCAAGGACCTGGCAGATCTTGAAGATCTCATCCACCTCACTGTTGCCAGGAAATAGAGGTCGCAACGTGTAGAGTTCAGCCATGATGCAGCCTACTGCCCAGATGTCTATGGGTGAACTATACACTGGTGACCTTAACAGCACCTCTGGAGCTCGATACCTGAACACAAACACATAAGAGAGCTTAGAAATGCTCACATTTGAGCCAATAGGAGAAACCTCTGCCAGTTGGACAACTGAGCACATACTCAGTTTCACTTTGAGGAATTTTGACAGAAATATTATGCTCTCTCTCTAGGTTGTTGGTTTGAAAATGAATTGCAGATGCCATCACTGTCATTAGCAGGCATCATTTATAACAATAGATATGAAATGCAAAAGTATGACTGAATTGAAAGATTGAATCTTTAAAAATATATTTTAAAACAAAATATAAAACGATATTATTTTATTCAAGTATCTTTGTTGCTAAAGTATTGTTGCTAAGTATTTAACTTATTTCATATTATGTATATCCCACTTTGACTTTAGTTTGAAACACATACTATACCTGAAAGTTAGAAGAATTAGTACCAGATAAAATGCACATATATTTCTTTCACTAAAAGATAATGGGCAGATTTGTATTTTAAAGTTAGACAATTGACCCTTCGCAAAAACCCGCCCTCTTTAGTTACTGTTCCTTTGTCCGACAAGCCATGCGCTCTCATGGCACACATCATGTTCTCCAGCTGTGAAAAATAAATCCCGTAGAAAAGAGGACACTGACAACGAGTCGACAGACATATGAAACAATTTCATATTTAATATATCGTAATTTTTTAAAGAGTGGCTCTTTAATGTGTCGTGACAGATCGCTGTAGTTCCTTTAATTGGCTCGTGAACGAACCATCTCTTCATACTAGTTCATTTATAGTATCAAATAAACATGAACGAATGTTCAGAATATTCAACATCAGAAAGAATATTGCTTCAAGTGCGGAAAGACGTGAGTACGCACAATTTTTTTATGTTCAAGTTCACCAATGTTAATCTACTATACTCCCCTGACTACTTTGTCAGACAAAATGTCGGATCCGGGTTATGATTGTTTAGATCGCCTGTCAATCAAACTGTTTGCGAAGGGTCAATTGCTCTCGGTCTAACCTAATATTATGGGTTATATAATTATATTATATTATATTAGACACGAATGTCTCAAAACACAATTTTCCTAACAAAGAATGAGAACAAATACACTAATTACAAGCATAGATAAATACAATATAACAAGGTTACAAATAAAGTAAGGTCTAACAGAAGTATTCAGGAACAGAAATGTAATAATTAAATGTAAATAGCACTGTACAATGAACACTGTGTAAATTAAATATAGATTCATTTTTGTTAAAGCTGTCTTTTGTTGTTTGATTAACATTAATGACGTAAACAGCAGCAGGTATTAATAGGCAGCTGTCACTTTAAGACCTAATGCATGGATCCAATATAGTAATACACATTCAATTTCTTTCTCAACTGTTTACATTCACTTAAGACAGTGGTTTCCAAACTAGGGGGTGTGGAGTTGTGAAAAGGGGGGAGCAGTAAGGTTGAGGGGTTGTGCACAGTCAGCAGATTATTATGCAAAAGAAACCTCTGCAGGCTGATACAAGACTATACTGCATAATTATCCTGCTCACCAGATAAGTAAATAATTGAACAAAATATTAATTTGACATTTTTATTATCTCAAAATGCCTCAGAGTACCCGCTTGAATGGTCTGTTATCACCTTTAAGCACAGTTGTTGTCATGCAATAACATACCACTAGACGGCGCTATTGAAGAATGAGAATTGAGTACTACAGGGAGCTGTGTAGAAATATAAACGATTGATGCATGGTTTGGCATTAAGCATGGACCATTTTGTGAAAGGAATCACATGCCTTGAAACAGAGAGAAACTGTGATTAAGCAGTAAAAAGTGAACTGACAACCGAATTTAGCTAGTGTGTATGTGGCCATAAAGTGATCCTGTTACTGGATGCAACGTGACATGACAAATCCCGACAGGTAAACTGATGCCCTTTTCTATTTCTGATCAGCATATTAGAATGATTTCTGAAGGATCATATGACACTGAAGACTGGAGTAATGATGCTGAAAATGTAACTTTGCCATTACAGGATTAAATTATATGTTAAAACATTCAAATAGTAAAAAGGTTATATTAAATTTTATAAATTTTAAAATTTAACTATATTAATGTGTTTTACTGAAATTTTTAATAAATAAATGCAGCTTTGGTGAGCATAAGAGACTTTCAAAAACAGTGGGGGTTGGGGTTAGGTTGGGTTTGGGGTGGCTGAAAATATTTTTTTCTACAAAAGAGAGTCATGGCAGAAAAAGATTGGGAACCACTAACATAAGACATTACTGACTGTGTTTACATGAATACAAAGCCAATACAGACATTTTGACATAAATTTGTGTATATGTGTCTGTTCAAGCACAAGAAGATGCAAAAGAGGAATCAATCTAGTGTTTGTAAGCTGTCTGAAATGCACCTCTCTATCTAATGCTTCAGATATGTGAGGCTGTGCGCACAGATAGCAGCGTTTCAGTACAGTTCTCTTTTGCCTCTTCTTGCGCTGGAATGGTTTAAAATCAAGTGAATGTGTAAATTAGCAAGACAAAGTGCAAAGTCTAAACTTTGCAATTAACTGTGGGGACTGGTCTGTACGGATCATGAATCAACTATGATCCATCACAGCCCTACTTAATAGTGATAATGTGATGTCCATTAAACTTTTTTATACACTATACCATCGTGTTGAGACATAGTCTGTGTAAGGAGGCCTAGAGCGGATCTCTCGAGCCAGTCCGAAGTCAGCGATTTTCACCAGTTCTGGACCCATACACAGCAAATTCTCTGGTTTCATATCACGGTGAAAAAATCCTACAGGATCATGGCAAAGAGACAGTAAATGTTAACATGCAGATTAGAATCCATCTTTATCTGTATTGTTTGCATCCAATGCAAATACAGAGCTATGGAGCCTATATAACACCATTAAAGCCTTTTAAGATTTTAAGTAACAAATACCACATTATACTTGGATTGTGTACATGGTGGAAAATTAACACCCACTACCAGTCAAATCCACTTTCTGGCAGTGGCTGGTATGTTACGGTGTTATGTTATGGTGGTAAACCTGTTGTTTTGTTAAAAATATGACCTGCTCCATATAAACTGCTTTAATTAAGCTACTGGTATGACCAGAGTGTTCATCTTATGAAAATGTGTACAACACTTTCAATTGATTTTTCAAAAATACTGTTCGTATCTTTAATATATCATATAGATATCTTAAACATATCTTAAGTTGATGATTTAAAAAAAAGAAAAAAAGAAAAAAAAAGAAAGAAAAACAAAAGGCCTTTACCAGCCTTTGTCTGATGGGCGAAAAGGTTAATTTCCCACCCTGACTGTAGGTGTAAAATAACTTTTTTGGTAACACTTTACTTGAAGGGGGGTGGATAAGACTGACATGACACCTTCATAATCGTGACATGACACATGTCATGAATATGAAGGTTTATGCATGTTTATGACAACTGACATGAAGTGTCATTCGCTCAATTATGTCATTTTTAATGCAAAGATGACATTGTTTGAGATGTCTTTGTTATTACAACTTGACATAAATCAATACATCATAACCTGTCAGTATCTTTGTCATGACAACTTGACATTACCAAGACATATAACAGCGTCATGAATATTTTTTTTGATCTAAACTACAGTGGTACAAAAAGAAATTATGAAATGAAAAATATTCATGACACTGTTAAAATTATTTGACAGAGTATTAACACTTAATGACATTTTAATGACAAACTCAATTTGTACCACTGTAGTGTAGGTCAAGAAAAATATTCATGACGCTGTTGTAATGGTCTCATGACAGCCAGTGTCAAAACCAACCACATGAGAGTTTAATGTAATGTTAAACCATAAAAGTAAAAAACCCAAAAGTAGTTTCTTAAGTTTTATAATTGATCTGTTATGTCATGTTTATGACGAATGTATGACCGGTTATGATGTATTGGTTTATGTCAAGTTGTCATAACAAAGACTCCTCAAAGTCATCTTTGCATTTGTAATGACGAGTCAGCGGGATGAGATCCAAGTGCGAGCTTTAATGACAAAACGTGGTCAAACAAGCAATGGTCAATCAAACAGAAAACAGAAGTGGCAGGGAACAGGCAGGCTCGTAGTAATAGTCCAGGCAAACAGGTCAAATGGCAGGCAGATAAACGACAAAACGATAGAACAGGCAGGATCAGGAACCAGACAGACAAGACAGGAATAAACGCTCAGAAATGTAACAGTAGGATGAAACAAGACCTCGCAACTGACATGGGTTCGAGGGTAAACTTAAATAGTGCACTAGATAGCCTACAGCTGGGCAATAATCAACATGAAGATGAGGGGCTTATGAGAAATGTAGTGTGGTGCATGGAGTCCATGATATGGGATGGCGACCTCTGGTGGCAGGTAGATGGAGGACAACGGACCGGATTCACGACAGCATTAAAAATTACATAATTGAGCGAATGACAATTCATGTCAGTTGTCATAAACCCTCCTTCATATTCATGACGTGTGTCATGTCCTGATTATGAAGGCGTTGTGTCAGTCTTTTGCACACCCTTTCAAGTAAAGTGTTACCACTTTTTTAAAGGAAACATGCCACCTTTCACTATTTAAAATGTAATGACTACTGTAATAGTTTATTACTAATGTAATAAAACTAATTAGAGGGACTAATTGAAGTTCATATGGGTAAGCTCCTTAAAACATTAGAGAAGAACAAATGAAAGTGTATTGAAAGAGAAAATCTTACCATGCTTGTGTACAAATGCCAAACCAGAGAGAACTTGAAACATGATGTTCCTTATTTCATTCTCAGTAAACATCTTATTTTCCCTGATGTCAGAGAATTTCACACACAAAAGAGACAGGAGAAAAGAAAAAAGAAACAGAGGTAGAGGATAAGAGAGGAACAGCATTTCACCCACAAAATGTGTGAGACTCTTTTCTGTTTGGTTACAGCTCTTTGGAAAGTAGTATAAGCTGAGAAAGCTACCACTGAAGACGTATTAGCTTCTTTGAAGAGATCATATCATGGAAAAATAAATTCAATTTTAAGAGGTCATTGTACTATGAAAACAGACTGCAACTTGCAGAACTCAAAATGTCCTCTATAGTACAAAAATGCCATTTATTGAAACTAAGCTAGAAAATGGTTTTCACACTTTTCTGATGTCAGAATTTTGAAACATTAACAAATGACTATCCCTTATTCAAGTCAAAAACACTTTTTTAAAGTTCAGAAATTTGATCCGTCAATTCAGCCAAATCTGTCAAATGGGCGTTTCTGGCTGTGAAAAGCACCTGCTGCTTATCATATCCTTCTGATAAATATCAACATTGAGGCTAATTCACACTTCAACAGAAACTGACCACCAGCATATGGAATATGTTCAGTGGCGAAAACAGCCAACCAATGGCAAAAGATCCAACAAAAAACAGACGAAAGTGTCTGTTGCCATTAGTCAGCATCTGTCGGTCCAGAATGAATTAGCCTTTATAAAGGAGTCGTTAAAATTAGTTTGTAAAAACATCCCTGAACACTTTGGTTCGATCTTAACAGTTTGAAGGCACATTTCAGTGACAACCGTTAATATTATTGAGGCAGAGGGAAATTAAAACTATGCAAGCGGTTAGCCAATCATAAAGGACAAACATAAAAGAAAAATATTTTAATAAACATGATATGACCCCTTTAACTGCTTATAATGCAATGTGTCTAATGGCAAGTCGTGGGCATTTCAGATTTTACAGGATTTAGTTTAACATTTTGGCAGTAGCTGAGATACTCACACATCCTGTCACCACAGAGATGGAAGAACAACTGAGTCTTTAGCAGAAAGTCTGTAGTAGATTTCATGTAGTGAAAGTCTGTTGTAGGTCTATCTGATACTGGACTCAGACTCAGTTGTTCTAGTTTGTTGGACATGAATATGACAGCCCTGTGACCTACCATTCTTATGAATAAATGATAGTCCCTGCAATATCTGAAAGCTTATATTCCTGATGACTGACTCTGGGAACAATTTGGTTCTGGAGATAGAGAATCAGCACAGCTGTCAAACAATCAATGTGCTTTTCATCAGCCACAATGACCATTTCAAAATGTTGTGACCAAGGTTAAGTTTGACTTTGTTTGTATATCAAATGCATCATGGGCACTTAACATAAAATGGCAGATGAAATATGAAATCTCTTCATACCTGTCTTTCATGAGCTGGTAGAGGTTTTCTTTCATGTATTCAAAGACAAAGTACAAGTGATCATTCTCTCGTATCACCTCCTTTAACTTCACCACATTAGCATGATTGAGTTTCTTCAGTGACTGCAACATAGACAGGAAGAAAACCAAAATAAACACAATGAATACTCAGATTTAACAGTTTAACACAGTGCCATAACCAGCACAACAGCGATACACGCCTTGCAACAAGACATTTTATGTTTTGGAATGGTTTCTATTTCTGCAACGTCACAGCTATAGGAACACGAATTAAAAAAAAGAACTGTGTTGTATTTAATGACAGTGATAATCTCAGGAACTGATCATGTAATTTGTATAATCTTTAAAAAAAAGGTTTAATTTTAGTATATATTTTTAATGATGTTAAATTTTGTGTAAATGTGATTAATTATTTACAAGTGAGACAGCACTTGTAAAGCCCATCGACAGGCTCCTCTGATTGGCTGTAATTTGTGACTGATTTTGTCACTCTTGTAGCCTTGTCACGTGTGGTGTATACATATTGCTTGTCGCTGGAATCTTGTCGCATCATGTTTGGTTAGGGCACAATGTAAGTTCTAAACATTTGACAATTTTTATTTTTTGAATGAACTATTCTTGAATTTGTGTTCTCTGAGTTCATACCTTAACCTCTCTCAGATTCATGCACTCTTCCCAAGAGTAGAACTTCCTCTTCATTCTGTGAGAAACACAATGACTGATTTCATCTCCATGGTTTCTTTGCCAACAAACAGCTTGGGTAAATCAGTCAATTATTAGAATCTACCACCCTGTTATTAAAGGAACAATGCTAATATACCTTCACATGTGATATCATCAGGTGTCTTCATGATTACATAGAATCACTTTTTGTGTGTCAGAATCTATTTTAAACTCCAACTCAACAATTTATTAGTGTCATAAGAAATGTTCACAGAAGCCTCTATGTTACTTTTTTTTTCATAAATTACATTGTGTAGTAAAAAAAAATAGATGTGTGTCAGATTCTGTTATGTTTAGTTTCATGGACTCTCAGTTTGTTTTCATTTGTCATTTGCCTTCATTTGTTCTGATCCACTAATTTGTCTCCTTGGTTACCCTGGTTCATTCAGTCCAGCTGTGTTCACCCCATTGCCATCTGTATTTAGGTCACTCTGTTTTAGTACTCAGCTGTCCAGTCTCATTTCATGTTATGTTTGTGTACCATGCTGCCTGTTTGGATTTATACTTGTTTAGATTATTCTATTAAACTGTGTGGTGGAACTTTATTCGTCTTCATCCTCATCTGCCTGCCTATGCACACCCTGTTACAGAAGACCCGACCAAATAATGGATTTTGCAGCGAAAATTGCTGCATTGGCCAGTAGCAGTCAGAATATTTTAGATTTTACCATGGAGTTCTGCTGTCTCACCGTTTGTTCACCCTACGACGACGAGACTCTGAAATCGCTGTATTGGTTCGGGGTTACTTTCAACTTCCCATAGACCCCCCAGACACCAAAGGACTTTGCTGTAAGGAGACTATCATCAGGTGTCCAGAGAGTGTCTACCCCCGATCCATACAGCTGCCACAGCCCGAAACCAGAGCCTAGCCCGTCACCACCATCCTGATCGATGAATCTTACGCCTGACCCCCACGCAGACTGGAAGCTTCTACCTGCCGCAACATGTGAGCTAGAGTCCAATGAAGGAAGGACAGCGCCCGCTATCGCCTTGAGTATGATCAGGGGTGTGAGCCGGCAACACCATTTTTCGCAGTGGGAGTCCTCGTGGAGTTTGAGGGAATGCAAGTGAGCCACGCCCACCCCCCCACCACTGAGAGTGAGTACCTGCTAGACTCTATGGATATTTTTCAAGAGAGTGGAGAGTTGGATCGCTTTTCCCCCATGAACTAGCCTGTATGTCAATCATCTTCTCCAGTCATGTTAACCCCGCCAAACCTCCCTCTCCCACCACCTCTCCTGACTACTGTTGGTAGTAGCGCTTTGTTTTGTTTTTTTATGGGATTTTGTTCATCTCTCCAAGACCGTCCTTAGTCCTCAGCCACTGATACCATCTGGTTGTCATTGTCTCCCATTGGTCCCTCAGTGTTGCCTCCTCAGTGGCGTGGTTTCACCTTGGACCTGTGAGGACCCAATCCCTCCTGGGCAGTCTGAGCCTGTGGCCTCGGAGTACTCAGACCCACCTCAACAAGTCGCTCCTCTGCCTGCGCTCCTTCCTCCCTCGACTCCAGCGTTCACATTGGGCGGTTTGACCTCGCTGGGCTCCCTCAGTACATTGGCTTTGCCTGGGTCAGACCTCGCCACAACTCCACTGCAGACTTGCGGGCCTTCAGCTGCCCTTTGGTCCTTCAGCTTCGGTCCAGTCATTACCTCCACCCTCAGTCACACCAGCTCGTTCTCAGCCCTCTGGATACCCGCTTCCTTCTCGGGTCGTCGTTGCAGCTCAGTCGCGGTCGCCAGAGTCATTGCTTCTTCACTTCCTCAACTCTACGTCTGCACGAGGGGCTCTTCTGTCCATCGATCATCACCAGGATGATACCCCTTAAATCCCTCCATCCACTCTACCGTGAGCTATTGTCCTGGTTGCGCTCTGGGTCGGCAACATCCATCTGCGCCCCCACGGTCTCATCTGCCTGCTTCCTGCCTTCACTTCTCTCCAGCGCTTTGCCACATCCTCTTCCTCCAGAAACTCCGCCTTCTCTCCATTGGTCATCTCTCTTCTATGGCGCAAGGACGTGCCTCGCCAGAAGGGGCGTTATGTCACGTTCTGTTCTGTTTAGTTTCAGTTTTCATGGACTTTGTTTGTTTTCATTTGTCACATGTCTTTCTTCCGATCCATTCGTTTCTCTCCTTGGTTACCGTGATTATTAGTTCATTCAGCTGTGTTCACCACATTACCGTCTGTATTTAGGTCACTGTTTTAGTTCTCAGTTGTCCAGTCTCGTTTCATGTTGTGCTGCCTATTTGGATTAATACCCATTTAGATTATTCTATTAAACTGTGTGTTGGAACTTTGTGTTCGTCCTCATCTACCTGCCTATGCACAAACAGTTACAATATGCAGGTATTGTTGTTTATTATGTATAGTTATACTGGTGCATATAAATTATTTAAAATCACTTTTTTTAAGTTATTTTAATAGATTTTTACTGTATTTTAGTTCTTGTATTGAAATTTTAAAATTTACTTTGTACTTTTCTATACTGACCAGCCCTCTGTCCATGTCAGATTTTCCAGTTTCTAAAAGAAACTAAAGAAATTATAAAAATCTTACTATCATCACAATAACACCTCTCGAGGAGCTGATATACAGGTCTGAAAGAGAACTGTGCCTGAAAGTCCACTTGGAATTATGTAAGAGAGAGCAGTGTTGATACTGAGGCAGGCTTGGCCACTTTCACTGCTTTCACCGTCACCCAGGTATCAATTTGCATAGTGACCGCCTGTTCCTGCACAGCTATTACACCTAAGAGGGGCATTTATAATTCACATCACCAGCCCCAATTCAATGAGCAGATGCATGTGTTGGGTGAACCTGAAGTTAGGTGAATCACATAGGGAAGTCTGATTGAGGCAGGTTTGTTATGACACTCAATATAAAGACTCAAAGAAGGCATTGTGTCTTATTTTTCTAATGTCAAGAGTTGCTAAAATGAGGTCAATGGTGAAACATACAAACCCAAGAGACTGATTAAGCACTTCAGGAGGGAAAACGCTAGGACAATTACAATAAACCATACCATAGGCATGGTTCTCATTACTAAACACATTAAAAGTCTTCTCTGTCTGAAAGGCAATCTGTCCCACTTTCTTCAGAATAGGTGCATGACTAAGTTCATTTAGTGTATCCTTTTATTATCTGATTTCTGAGTGTATTATTTTTGGTGAGAAAAAAAAAAGTTAAATGGGGTTTAAATTTATACACCAGGCATTGTCTGGATGTAGAAGAGAGGGCACTAGAGTGTCAGTCGGATTGAAAAGACGTTTTACTGGCAGAGCAAGCCATTACATTTTGATGAAAAATTCCACACCAATAAATATGTTTTAGGAAATTAAACGTGGTCATGTTGACCTTATATACTACATACTTAGATAAAACTGCCTTTGAGAAGCAGAAGAGCATCATATCTGCATGAGATCCGCATGTGTTTGAAACCTGATCAATACTGCCGTCACAGGAATGCATTAAGACATGTCCAAATCGAATGCTTATATAAAATGCCAACAAAATGCCTTAACCTGGATGATTTTTGAAGGCAACATAGATATTTCCTTCATTGCCTTTGAGATCCCACAACCATATGTGTGCGGTTTTGGTGGCTGATGGAACATTTTAAAGTAGTAATTAATTCATATTTTCATTTAATATACATTCTTTTTTATTATCCAAGATTGTATGATTATTTCAGCTGATAAGCATTCTAAAGTTCACTTGAATTTGCTCTATAGCATGATATGTTATGCTGCCTTAGACAAGAACCGACAATAAACTGAATGAGGCAGGGAGTATAAATACACAGGGAACATAATGACAGACACCTGAATGTAATCAGTAACCAAGGAGACTCGCAAGAATGCAATTAAGACTACAATGAATTGAAGCACAGGAAAAAAGCACACAGGAATGAAACTAACACAACTAGGGCTGCAACAACTAATCGATAAAATAATGATCAATATATAATCAATTAATGAATAATCAAAATCTTTGACAACGATTGTCATTATTGATTCGTCAGGTCTACCCACTGTGCAAGGAAAACATTTCCATTCAATCATTTGGCAGATGCTTTTATCCAAAGCGACTTACAAGTGAGGAAAAGAAAGGAAAAACGTCTGTCAGTTGCGTCAAATTACAGGACTGAATAACACATTTATATGGACAGAATGTATTTAAAAATAGTGGAGAAAACAGAGTGAGCTGCTGCGGATAAGGTAGTGGTCCAAACTGCCCAAAAAATGTGAACTATTTATTTTAAGCTTCAAGCTAATTCATTAACGTAATTGCCTACCCTGTCAGGTGCTTGACAGATCATTCTACGGCTATATCCTTATCTGTAAATGTTACAAATTCACACGAGCAGTTCCATTTCACATAAAGGTTTGTCCAGACAGTCTTTGTTAAACGTCAAACTATATGTTAATGAATGAGCGCCGGCGCACATCTGCTTCAGACAGACAGAATGCGGTAGAGAGGGAGACAACTAAATTCTGCGCAAAAATCTTCATTATGCTGAAATATCTGTCATTTAAGTATTTTGGGAGTGGTAACTGTAAAAGGATAACAGCATGTAATTGAATAAATGTAAATGTTTTCCTGCCTGTTGGTTAACACAGACTTTGTGTTTTTGTTTTTCATTATCTATATTATTATCTTAATTGTTAATGTAGAGATTTAAACTATATTCACTATAAACAGTGCTTAAATTCATTAGACCACGGCCACCCAATGTAAGGTTTGTGCCACAGCTACCCTAAACTAACAGTACTGGCGATTACCAAAATCAATTTTTAAGTTTCTGTAATGCTTAATCCATCAGCAAGCTCTTCAGTCACAGTAGCATTTCTAACGCTAATATACAATTGTTGTCATGAACATATTTGTTCTTTTTTCCAGATGCCCAATTACAGCCTATAACAACAGAGACTGTGGAAAAGTACATAAAAACAATGCCATCAAGAATGCGAGCCGTTATTAAAGCCAAAGGAGGCCGTACAAAATATTACGTTTTTTGGACATGTGTGTGTGAATAATGACAGATTTTGACAGATACCTAAAATATTTGTGTTCTCTTTTCTGTGAGAAGTGGTCTAAGACAGTGGTTCCCAAAGTGGGGAGAAGGGTCTGTCTGCATCCCGCAGTACTACAACGTACTTCAAGTTACGCCTCTTCAAGTTACGCCTTCCGCGAATAAACAAGCGTGACTAAAACAATCTTTTAAAGTAAATTATTTTATGTTTTATGAATGAAATGTGTGTAAGATGAGCTTATATTGCTATTGAATCTTAAGTATGAAACAAGCTAGTAGTAAAACAAAATAAATACTATCAAATTAATACAAATGCAATTATAGCTAAAAACTTACCCCCCACACCCAAACCTTTCCCTAAACCTATCCCTTCCATATTAAAATGTACTGTAGAGTTTCATAGTTAAAATACTTAAAAAATGACGAAAACATACAGCATGACTGTGGCGTTGTAGTTGTTATACGATCCGATCCCTTATCACTAGGTGGCGATAGTGAGGCTTAAAAAGCAAGAAAAGTGAAGTAGAAGAAGATCAGTACTCGTGACGATTGTGTCTAGAAGGGATACAGCTACAGCCAGAAGTTAGGCAGAATCTTTGGATAAATAACAGTAAATTAAATGTGCTACTTATCAAATTGTGTTTTATTAACATCTACATCTACTCCAACCCTAAACTTACCCTTACAATACTGAAAATAGTTATTAAATTAAATAAATAAATATTAAATGACGCAGTATTGACGTGTGTATGTGCAGCGGCTGCATCACCTCTTTTTGACATCTCGCGTGGTTCTGTGTGACTTGGACAATATCAAGTTACGCCCCCTGCAACAGGTTACGCCTCCTTCCTGTTACGCCCCCTCTCTTGCAGTCTGCAGACAGATTCTATTGGAAGTGGGGGTTGCGAGATGATTTCTATTTTTTTTTTTTTTTAAAGTGGAAAAAATATATAGGCCCTATATATTTTTGTTGCAATTAATTTAATTCAATACTTATTAAATGGTGTTTGCAGAAAAGTCTGATTAAAAAAATATATAATGTATATTTTTTAATTAAATTTGTAATTTTGTCCCAGACATTATACGAGATTACGTCAGCATCAATCACAATCAAGTTGCGTACGTCACGCGCTGTTGTTTGCTAAAGCTAAAGGTGTTTGAAGGCTATAAACAAATAATACCTGCTTTAAAATGAAACGGTGGTTAATATCCACAACAGAAAAACCGAGAGGGGGAGAAAAGTCACAGGTGAGGCCGGTTTATGGTGCGAAGACTGCAGTTGTGGAGGTTTTATGAACAGCATTCATATTTTCAAAGCTTTAGCATAGCATTTTTCAGCTTTATGCACACTTAATATCTAATGCAAGCACATTTATAAATGCACACAAACCCAAGTAGCTTCAAGATATTGTGACATTATGACATTGAAATGTTTATTGTAAATGAAGGACATCGTTTTGATGTGTAAAACTGATATTGATATTGCATTATATGTGTGATGCTGAGAGAAATGAGGAAGAATTATTCAGCATGACACAGAAATGCTTTACTGGGTACTTAGTGTTTCGGACACGTTGACCGTCGGATTAGCATGTGCGCGTGTGTGTGTGTGTGTGTGTGTGTGCCGCTCAGACCTGCTCGACTGGTTCCTGAAGGCAGAACAATGTTCAACCCAACATAGTTGCGCAGTTACTTTCCGAGAGAGGGAACCCCTGGTCTGAGATATTAATCACTGTATGTGTAAATAGCATTCAATTGACACATTTGTTTGAAGGACATTGGGCAGGATGTGCAATAGTGTGTTTTTTGTCAATAAAATTAAAAAAAGAAAAGCTAGGATTTTTATCTGATTAATCAATTAATAAGCCAACTAATCGATTATCAAAATAATCGTTAGTTGCAGCCCTAAACACAACACATAACATAATCCTGACAATATGTAAGTGTCATTATTCTAACATTATTTTCATAGCTTGTTATGAAATAAAAAGTCTCCCTCACCTTAGAAAACTGAACTTTCCTGTCCAGTCAGACGTTATACTCTGCTCATAGTGCGCACTCTTCAATTGCATACACAAATGCTGTGTCACACACTGTATATCACTTCATATATAGAGTGCATCCGGAAAGTAAATGGATTAAATTAATTATTTTCCTCATTTTTCTACAAACAATATCCCATAATGACAATGTGAAAGAAATCTGAAATCTTCGCAAATTCATTAAAAATAAAAAATTGCATGTACACTTAAGTTCATCTTACAACAGGACAACGACCCTTCGCCCCAAACCGAGGTCCAGAGCACTCTTGAGCAGGTTTTCATCAAGGATGTCTCTGTACATTGTACATCTGTACAGTCATCTTTCCCTCGATCCTGACTAGTCTCCCAGTTCCTACTGCTGAAAAACATCCACACAGCATGATGCTGCCAACACCATGCTTCACTGTAGGGATGGTATTGGCCAGGTGATGAGCAGTGCCTTGTTTCCTTCAGACATGACGGTTGCTATTCAGGCAAAAGAGTTCAATATTTGTTTCACCAGACCAGAGAATTTTGTTTCTCATGATCTGAGAGTCGAAATGAGCTTTCTCCGCAGGGTGGCAGGGCGCTCCCTTAGAGATAGGGTGAGGAGCTCCGTCACTTGGGAGGAGCTCAAAGTAGATCCTTTGCTCCGTTGCTCCTTCACATCGAGAGGAGTCAGCTGAGGTGGCTTGGGCATCTGTTTCGGATGCCTCCTGGACGCCTCCCTGGGCAAGGCCCCGGGGAAGACCTAGGACATGCTGGAGAGACTATGTCTCTCGGCTGGCCTGGGAACGCCTCGGTGTCCCCCCGGAAGAGCTGGAGGAAGTGTCTGGGGAGAGGGATGTCTGGGAATCTCTGCTTAGACTGCTGCCCCCGCGACCCGGCCGCGGATAAGCGGTAGAAAATGAATGAACGAATGAATGAATGAATGATCTGAGAGTCCTCCAGATGGGCTGTCTTGTGCCTTTTACTGAGGAGTGGCTTCCACTTTTCTGTACCCTTCCCCAGGTCTACGCCTCGATACAGTCCTGTCTCGGAGGTCACAGACAATTCCTTGGACTTCAAGGTTTGGTTTGTGCTCTGACATGCAATGTTAACTGTGGTACCTTACATAGACAGGTGTGTGCCTTTACAAATCATGTCCAATCAACTGAATTTACCACAGGTGGACTCCAATCAAGTTTGTGAAACATCTGATGATTAGTGGAAACAGGATGCACCTGAGCTCAATATTGAGTGTCATGGCAAAGGCTGTGAATACTTACGTACACGTGATTTTTTTGTTTTTTATTTTTAATAAATTTGCAAAGATTTCAAACAAACTTTCACATTGTCATTATGGGGTATTGTTTGTAGAATTTTGAGGAAAATAATGAATTGAATCCTTTTTGGAATAAGGCTGTAACATAAAATATGGAAAAAGTGAAGTGCTGTGAATACTTTCCGGATGCACTGTAAACCACAAGAGAAATTATGAACATGCAATGTTACATTGTCAATTAGTAAGTCATGAAATAAAAGTATCAATCAATCACGTAACCGGTAAGCCGTATGTTAGTTGGGAAGGATTTGCATGCAGATTTGATGTTCATTCTACTCATCAGGAGTGGTTTCCATGTTTCATTAACAGTGCATTTTAGTATTATGTATTTACTGTTGCAACTGTTGTTTCTGTAACCCCAAAATGACACTTTATTTTCACTTTGTGTTATTTTGTATATTTTTTAATTACTGTGGTGGCTCATGCCAACTTTATTGTTTTAACAAAAACTATTTTGGGACTACTATTAATAGGCCTATTTATTCATTAGTCATATTCGTACAATTTATGTGTATGTTAAGTAGAGTGGGAAGGTACTTGTGTAATGTATACATATATATATATATATATATATACACATATATATATATATATATATATATACATACACACATACACATACACACACACACACACACACACATATATATATATATATATATAATTTCTAAAAAATAAAATAAAATGTGGGTCATGACTTAATGATCACGGGAAAAAGTTGGTCCCATGGCCAAACCCGTTGAGAACCACTGCTTTAGAAGGTGTCTTCATACAAAGTCAAAGTGACTATTAAGTAACTATTAGGCTTGGAAGAAAAACATGCTTTCGGTTTTGGATGAAGCCTAACTGTTTGACGCACCTCTTGATGGCCACTAGCTCTCCAGACTCATTGCTTTTCCCCATCAGAACACTGCCATAGGTCCCATCGCCCAGCTGCTTGAGTGTTGTGTAACGATTCATCTTCACCTTCACCCAGAGAAACAGTACTGACAGACGGACGTCTCTCCTCACAGATCACCTGATCATACCTGTCCTGTAGATGAGCTTAAGAGAAGTCAAGCAGTAAACGCCACTCCATCCCACTTTTGGCACTGAAAAAAAATACAGAAAATAGAACATAATGCACCATTTACTGTATCTATTGAGTAAAAGTCCTGTATGTTGTGTAAATCTAATTTATTGATATTAATCTATGCTTCAAGATAGCAAATTAATGTGAAAATCTATTATCGATGTGCACAGTTTGCATATAGTTTGTTTATTAATTGATGCATAATGTATCCATGGACCTTTTTTAAACATTTCAACGTAGTCTGCATGAAGCGGAAGTTCTGATCCAATTTACTACCGTATTTCTGTGTGAAATGGCTATCAAACAAGTTATCATATTTTGATTCCAAAATGAAAAACAATGTATTAAAAAATAATGAATTGTTCACAATAATAGCAACAACATAAATGGAAATAAACAAGGTCAGTTTTGATTCCACATGTATACAGCACACGTATACAGCAAAGTGTATATCTTATGTCCTGTAACTGATCATGACATATTTTAAGTTCATCATTTGATCACCCTTTTGCCTTTTGCAAAAGTTTGTTAGTTAATAAGAGTTCATAAAAGCTGCATGGATAGTCATAGAAAATTAGCAAAATGCTGTCTAAAATATTTTAAAATAGTACACAGCATGCCAAACCAAAGGACATCAACTATCCATGTCCATTTCAAATTTAATGAGATCTCTAAAAGGAGATTCTATACACCAATGAAACATTTACAAATAAAACTTGTCTGTAAGCGCAGTGAACCTTCTCAGTGTTGTATTTTGGCCTTCGGCTGGTTATTTGAGAAATGCCATCTCGTGTGTTCCTGCATTATTGCTGCATGGGACAGCACACTACAACAACTGAACACATAGCTGATAAAGAGCTAAATTGCAAAATTACATCAATTTCTTCAATTACTGCTCCTGTAAATTTACATCGTTCTGTTAACCTGATAGGAGACCATGTTAAACATTTTTTTTTTAATGTGGACTGCAGTCTTGTGGGGCAAATGAGTCAGCCTGGCTACAGATTACACATGTCAATGAGATCTCAATAGGACCTTGCATCATGGTCACGCTTTTGGGACTAGAGGTGCTCTGCAACCATCCAGATAGCAGCCAATGGGATTTACAGGCTGAGCAAACGGCTCCAAGGTTCCTGCACTTGTCATTACAGTCCCTGTTGGTGGAATAGTCAGGTGTTTGAATGCTTTTGTCAATATTGTGTATATTAACATAAAAATAAAAATGTTTATGTTAAAAATCTACTTATTATTTTACTTTATGTAACAACTTAACACAGTATTGTACAGCACTGATAATCTAAATAAAAATCCCTGTTTAGAATAATGATAAATACTTGATAATTATTTAAAAAAAAAAAAAAAACATCCAAATGCATCATGGGCGGTACGGAGAATTTGGGAGGAATGTGCTGTCATGAATTGCAAAGGACCTTCTATTGTCGTATAGTAATGAGCAATATTAAAGAACCCCACAATAGACAAAGCTGCCCAATTACTGTACACAGGAAACTAATGCTGATATCTTTCTTTGTTCAGCAATGACTTACAGTAGTAAACTTCACATACAAAAAAAAAACATGTCCAGGTCCATTTTAAACCACAAATCAAAAGACAGCAGCATATTTTGCACAAAGAACAATAAGCCTGTTTTAGGTCCATTACAATTGACCCTTCGCAAACACCCGCCCCCTTTAGTTACTGTTGCTTTGTCCGACAAGCCAAGCGCTTTCCTCACACAGTGAAAAATACATCACGGCGCAAAGAGGGCATTGACAACGTGTTAACAGACATAGGAAACACTTTCATATTTAATATATCGTAACTTTTTTTAAGAAGTTTAACAATAAATACCGTACAGTGGCTCTTTAATGTGTCGTGACAGATTGCCGTAGCTCCTTCAATCGACTCGTGAACCAACCATCTCTTCATACTAGTTCAATTGTAGCATCAAATAAACATGAATGGACATCATCTACCAACTCCCCTGAGTCTTTGACAGACAAATTCGAGATTCGGGGTTATGATTGGTCAGATTGCCTGTCAATCAAACTGTTTGTGAAGGGTCATTTCATGACAGCACATTCCTCCCAAATTCTCTATACCATCCATGATGCATATGGATGGTTTTTTTTTTAATAATTATCATTTATCAAGTACTTATTATTCTAAACAGGGATTTTTATCTAGATTCTCAGTACTGTACAGTACTGTGCTATAACATAAAATATGATAATAATTAAAACTATTACTATTATAATTAAATACTAGCACTGTGTATGCAGATTTTTAGCATGAACTTTTTTATTTTTATGTTAATATACAGTGCTTCCCATACTTTACTTGGGCTTTTGGCTTTTATTATTTTAATCCACTAATACTTTTGAATCCGCCCAAGATAATGAAACCATTAACTAGAGGAAAATCTCCCCTCGCCCTATGCATTTTGTACCTGCTCATTCTGTGCGCGAGAACTGTTTACTAGTGTTGTAGTCAAGACTATCTAATCCGAGACCAAGACTTTGAGGGGCTGAGACCAAGACAAGACCAAGACAAAGGCAAGTCGAGGCCGAGTCAAGACCAAGGCCAGACTAGCACTCCTGAAATTCATCTGAAAGATCCATATTTACTGTCTGAGAAATGTCTTATTTTTAATCAGTAATTACAGGTAGAATAATAAGACACTATAGAGCTGTTAGCAATCAATTGAAATCACTAACAAATAAATGTATCTTTACAATGTAGAAATGGAACAGAAGTTGCATCTGAATTGGTACAATTACAAATGCAAAAATAATGTTGAGATTAATGTTTTAAAAATGAAATTTTGTTCATTGAACATTTGTAAAAAATCTATATCATGTCTGCAATTATGCTCATATTTGTGAAAACAACCCTCTTTCTTATGATATTGCTTAATTATATCATATGTTATGATATAAATATCAAAATCTTATACAAGTACTTTTTTGCAATCATATATTGAATTTTGTGGGCATTTGTATAAATTTGGGTGACATTTTTGACACAATCCCTTGTTGATTTCTGACCCGGCATAACAGTAACAATGAAATTAGAAATAAGTTATTGATTGCATTTAAAGCAGAGAATTTTACATCCAATCAAATTAAAGATGTTAACAAAGAAATCAGACAATGCAACGGCAATTTAGCGACATCTCTGCAGTTGTGGTCTTGACTGGACTTGAAATAAAATCCCGAGTCCTTATACTCTGAGACCAAGACAAGACCGAGACCAAGACAAGACCAAGACCTTCAAAAAATGGTCTTAAGACTGGTCTCAAGACCAAGACTGGTCTCGAGTACTACAACACTACGGTTTACTCCTGCTGACATTCCCATGTGCGCTGCAGAGACGCGGTGGATATTTCACAAACACAGGGCTAGACAGTGTGGGCGCTTCTGTGTACGAACTGTAAAATGTATTTAGGACCACGTGTGCGTTCCACCGGGTGAGTTTTCTTAAATTTAATGTCATAAAAAGTCTTATATAAATATATTAAATGTTAAAACAAACGTAGTAATGATCATTTTAAGACTTTTATATTTTGGCGATGGACGAACATAAATTGCGACACAACCTATTGATTAAAGGCTTCAAAAGGCTATGATTTTGTTTTGTTTTTTGTTTTGTTTTTTAAAAAAAAAGAGCGTGTTGCAGTGTCACAAGGAGGCGTTCTACACTACAGGCTCCCGCAACCAAGTACTTCAGACTGCTTCAAAGTGATTCTCAATCAATGAATAGAACACATTTATGCCAAGCAATTGCTAATGAACTCGAGTTGATGAATTATGACAATGTCTACTATTTTATGGGCTTATATCATATGTTTTGGTTGAAAGAATGCATATTTTACCTCTATCATCTAAAAGATCAGCCCGCAATAGTATAGACATTTCAAAATAAGAGTCCTGGTGTATTTTGGGCTTGTTTATAATTAAAAGTTACATGCTAAGTTTTTTTATTCCTCTTTTGGGAATTATTGGTATTTTGATTTTGGTTACACAAATAACTTGTATTTAATTTAATTTCCATTTAATTCACAGTAAATTATAGTAGTCTCTGGCTGGGATGCTCCCCCACAGGAAGAAAAGACTAAGAACATTTGAATCAGAATCAGGTATGTGCCAGGTATGTTTACACATACTAGGAATTTGTTTTAGTGACAGAAGCTCCATAGTGCAACAAAGTGACAGCGACAAGACAAGACACAGATAATAAAAAGAATAAAAGAAAGAAAGTGTTTTAAGTAAATGGTGTGTAATAGTTTTGTGTGTTCCGTGTTTATCAATTGTTCATGAGGTGAATTGCATGAGGGAAGAAACCTTTCTTGTGTCTGGTCATTCTGGTGCTCATGATCATCTTGGATAGGAGACTGACTGTTCAGTGTTACATCTTTCCGATTCTGAGCTGATCCGTTTTACCCCAGCGACTCAGGCAATAATGTCAGCCGCATGTTCTCGCTCTCTTCTCTCTGATGGCAAAGTGACACACGGCCACTTCCTCTCTCTCACTCGTCTCATTCGCTCCAGTTTAATAATGCTTGTGTTGCACATAATTTTAGTCATTGCACACAAGCCGGTTCTCAGTCTCAAACAACTTCTGAGTAACTAAAATGAGTGGCTTACTGCGCTAAAACATTCAAATACATACAAAATTATGTCAAAATGTCTTGGCGAGTATTGAGTTAAACGCAGTCAGTTTTGAAACGTTAAATACTGGTGCTGGTCATATAATTAGAATATCATCAAATAGTTGATTTATTTCACTAATTCCATTCTAAAAGTGAAACTTGTATATTATATTCACTCATTACACAGAATTATATATTTCAAACGTTTATTTTTTTTAAATTTTGATGATTATAACTGACAACTAAGGAAAATCCCAAATTCAGTATCTCAGAAAATTAGAATATTACTTAAGACCAATACAAAGAAAAGATTTTTAGAAATCTTGGCCAACTGAAAAGTATGAACATGAAAAGTATGAGCATGTACAGCACTCAATACTTAGTTGGGGCTCCTTTTGCCTGAATTACTGCAGTAATGCGGCGTGACATGGAGTCGATCAGTCTGTGGCACTGCTCAGGTGTTTTGAGAACCCAGGTTGCTCGGATAGTGGCCTTCAGCTCTTCTGCATTGTTGGGTCTGGCATATCACATCTTCCTCTTTACAATACCCCATAGATTTATGGGGTTAAGGTCAGGTGAGTTTGCTGGCCAATTAAGAACAGGGATACCATGGTCCTTAAACCAGGTACTGGTTTCTTTGGCACTGTGTGCAGGTGCCAAGTCCTGTTGGAAAATGAAATCTGCATCTCCATAAAGTTGGTCAGCAGCAGTCTAGTCCTTTTTGTCTTTAGCCCAGGCGAGATGCTTCTGATGCTGTCTGTTGTTCAAGAGTGGGTTGATACAAGGAATGCGACAGCTGAAACCCATGTCTTGCATATGTCTGTGCGTAGTGGTTCTTGAAGCACTGACTCCAGCTGCAGTCCACTCTTTGTGAATCTCCCCACATTTTTGAATGGGTTTTGTTTCACAATCCTCTCCAGGGTGCGGTTATCCATATTGCTTATACACTTATTTCTACCACATCTTTTGCTTCCCTTCGCCTCTCTATTAATGTGTTTGGACACAGAGCTCTGTGAACACCCTCCTTGTGCAAGGTGTCTATGGTCGTCTTTTGGACAACTGTCAAGTCAGCAGTCTTCCCCATTATTGTGTAGCCTACAGAACTAGACTGAGAGACCATTTAAAGGCCTTTGCAGGTGTTTTGAGTTAATTAGCTGAATAGAGTGTGGCACCAGGTGTCTTCAATATTGAACCTTTTCACAATATTCTAATTTTCTGAGATACTGAATTTGGGATTTTCCTTAGTTTTCAGTTATAATCATCAAAATTAAAAGAAATAAACATTTGAAATACATCAGTCTGTGTGTAATGAATGAATATAATATACATGTTTCACTTTTTGAATAGAATTAGTGAAATAAATCAACTTTTTGATGATATTATAATTATATGACCAGCGCCTGTAGTTGAGAAAGAGAACGCATGTTTTGTAACAGTATATTGGGTCCTTGCATAAACTCTTAAAGTTTATAACAGCAATCCAATATTCCTGCTGCTGTCTGTCATATTAATCAAAGAACAAAAGACAAAGAAAATCACTTTCTGATCTTGACTGAATACGTTTTATAACTTTAATGGCAAGCATTAATCTGTATTCAGTTTTTACAATGAAGACTACAGAAATTAAAGTAATCAAATGTTAAATAACACTGTTGTTTTTTTTTTTTTACATTTGATTACTTTAATTTCTGTAGAATTTCTTACCTGAATAATTATGTATTTAATTAGGTATTTTGTCATCAATGACAGTAACTCATTGGAAAAGGATGGAAAACCTTATTATGTTACCTTCATTTTGTTTTCACTATTAAATGGTGCTGCCTGCCAGCTACAATCAGCAATAAAACGTTTTTCCATATTTTTCTCGATATCGTCATAAATATCGCTATCGCAAATATTCTTGAAATATCGTGATATAATTTTGAGGCTATATCACCCACCCCTAAAGCATAGTATTGTCCAAAATGTCTTGGTATGCTGAAACATTAAGATTTCCCTTCACAGTAAGGGGCCAAGACCAACTCCTAAAAACAGTCATATATCCCTCCACCACCAAACTTTACAGTTAGCGTGATGAAGACCGGTAATGAGTCACCCATCAGACTGCCAACAGAGAAGCGAGATTCGTCACTCAACGGAAAACATTTCCACTGCTCCAGAATCCAGTGGCAGTGTGCTTTACACCACTCCATCAATACAAGATCTTGACCAAAAACTGATGCACCTCTTAATGGAAAAAACATTACAACATTATTTGCATTAAAAAATGCATTAATTTTTGGTCAAGATCTTGTACTGACATTGCCAGAGGAGAGCACTCGCAAAGTCTACTCCAGCACATCCCAAAGACTAACACTGAGGTTAAGGTCTGGACTCAGAGGTGTTCATGCTCTCTGAACCATTTTTTCACAATTTTAAATGAAATTTGATGATTACTGGCAATGTCATCCAGTAATATGGCCATGATACGTCTTCCTACAAAACATGCTAGAAATATAATAATCACTATAATAATGTCCATTCATAGACTCATATGTATTCATAGTATTTGTCTATCAAAATCCAAAAAGCGACTCTTTTTTTTTGTCTGGGCAGTATATACAGTGAGTACAGAAAGTATTCAGACCCCCTTAAATTTTTCACTCTGTTATATTGCAGCTATTTTCTAAAATCATTTAAGTTCATTTTTTTCCTCATTAATGTACACACAGCACCCCATATTGCGAGAAAAACACAGAATTCTTGACATTTTTGCAGATTTATTAAAAAAGAAAAACTGAAATATCACATGGTCCTAAGTCAGACCCTTTGGTGTGACACTCATATATTTAACTCAGGCGCTGTCCATTTCTTCTGATCATCCTTGAGATTTGGGGAACAAGTATTTGATACACTGACGATTTTGCAGGTTTGCCCACTTACAAAGCATGTAGAAGTCTGTGATTTTTATCATATGTACTCTTCAACTGTGAGTGACGGAATCTAAAACAAAAATCCAGAAAATCACATTGCATGATTTTTAAATAATTAATTTGCATTTTATTGCATGACATAAGTATTTGATCACCTACCAACCAGTAAGAATGCCGGCTCTCACAGACCTGTTAGTTTTTCTTTAAGAAGCTCTCCTGTTCTCCACTCATTACCTGAATTAGCTGCACCAGTTTGAACTCGTTACCTGCATAAAAGACACCTGTCCACACACTCAATCAAACGGACTCCAACCTCTCCACAATGGCCAAGACCAGAGAGCTGTGTAAGGACATCAGGGATAAAATTGTAGACCTGCACAAGGCTGGGATGGGCTACAGGACAATAGGCAAGCAGC
The DNA here is from genome assembly GCA_038088235.1 of Zacco platypus. Taxonomy (NCBI): domain Eukaryota; kingdom Metazoa; phylum Chordata; class Actinopteri; order Cypriniformes; family Xenocyprididae; genus Zacco; species Zacco platypus. Next base: position 19,309,715 of record CM076065.1, on the reverse strand, counting down.
TTGGTGAGAAGGCAATAACTGTTGGCGCAATTATTAGAAAATGGAAGAAGTTTAAGATGACGGTCAATCTCCCTCGGTCTGGGGCACCATGCAAGATCTCACCTCGTGGGGCATCAATGATCATGAGGAAGGTGAGGGATCAGCCCAGAACTACACGGCAGGACCTGGTCAATGACCTGAAGAGAGCTGGGACCACAGTCTCAAAGAGAACCATTAGTAACACACTACGTGGATTAAATGATTAAAATCCTGCAGCACACACAAGGTACCCCTGCTCAAGCCAGTGCATGTCCAGGCCCGTCTGAAGTTTGCCAATGAGCATCTGGATGATCCAGAGGAGGAATGGGAAAAGGTCATGTGGTCTGATGAGACAAAAATAGAGCTTAAACTCCACTAGCCGTATACGAGCGTATGGGACGCTCAGTGGGTTCATGTGTAGTACAGCAAAGACAGGTAATGTGTGTTTCCAGTAACAGAAACAGGATAGGGAATCCCAGATTAATTTGTTTAATCAAAGGAGGTTTGTATATGTTAGTTCACACACGTGGCTGTAATAAACAGGACTTTCTCACACGCTGTGTTTGGAGGAAGACGAAAGATGAGTACAACCCCAAGAACATCATCCCAACCATGAAGCATGGAGGTGGAAACATCATTCTTCGGGGATGCTTTTCTGCAAAGGGGACAGGACGACTGCACCGTATTGAGGGGAGGATGGATGGGGCCATGTATTGCGAGATCTTGGCCAACAACCTCCTTCCCTCAGTAAGAGCATTGAAGATGGGTCATGGCTGGGTCTTCCAGCATGACAATGACCCAAAACATACAGCCAGGGCAACTAAGGAGTGGCTCCGTAAGAAGCATCTCAAGGTCCTGGAGTGACCAGTCTCCAGACCTGACCCAATAGAAAATCTTTGGAGGGAGCTGAAAGTCCGTACTGCCCAGCAACAGCCCCGAAACCTGAAGGATCTGGAGAAGGTCTGTATGGAGAAGTGGGCCAAAATCCCGGCAGCAGTGTGTGGTCAACCTGGTCAAGAACTACAGGAAACGTATGATCTCAGTAATTGCAAACAAAGGTTTCTGTACCAAATTTTAAGTTCTGCTTTTCTGATGTATCAAATACTTATGTCATGCAATAAAATGCAAAATAATTACTTAAAAATCATACAATGTGATTTTCTGGATTTTTGTTTTAGATTCTGTCACTCACAGTTGAACAGTACCTACGATAAAAATTACAGACTTCTACATGCTTTGTAAGTGGGCAAACCTGCAAAGTATCAAATACTTGTTCTCCCCACTGTATATGTATATATGTAGCACTACAGTAATGCAAATTAAGGAAGAAAATGTGTTCAATTATCTTGAAAAAAACAACTTCACAATCAAAAAAAGACAGGCTTCAGTCTCTTTGTACAAAACATAATAGCTTCTTTTTCCCTTCATTTTTGGCGAAATATGACTCAGATATGTTCTTAAAATACTTAACGAGATTCACTCTAATGTAAGACCTTCATATATAAAGATACTTTTGACCAGTCAGGCTACAGAACGTTTAAATGAAATAAAGTCATCAGGCCGATCATAATATAACATAATTCAGGTCAGTCCATCCTGCTAAAAAAATACCTATGAACAGCACACGGAAAAAAACTAACAGCTATCATCATTAAATTGAATCCTCATACATTATAAATATGCCCAAATGAGGCAAAACATGAATGGTGTGCTGTATGTGAAACAGAGTCCAGGTTCACAAAACAGATCTCTTGTGAGTAATCTGGTTTAAGAGGTATTACTGGATCTACAGAGGACACATGGAGTTAAGATACTCTTCAAGGTCACTCAATAAGCTAAACACGTGTGAATTAACATTTGGGGGCAGAAAAAAATAAACCTATAAACATAAAATATAAACAAAAAATGATTTTGCCAGTGTTCCGAGAATGCGTGTAAACATAACCAGCATAATCTGTCAAACCTTAGTGTTATTTATCAGTATTGCAACATAAAGACGTTTAAAGAGCCATTAACTTTGCGTCATTAATTTTCATTCACAATTATTAATCTGAAATGTGTTTTCATTTGATTCTTGTGGGCTGACTGTAAATGGTTTGCTCATTCGCATGATCTTCAACGCAGGTTTGCTCGTAAACTCACCCGTTGTGATGGCACTCCTCCCTGTTAGTCGTTGCCTGTGTGTGTAGATATGACAGATATGTTTAAGAGAGATACAATGTGAGTTTATCTCTCTGTTAAAGAGGTGTGATCCATCCTCACCCTAGCAACCGACACTCGCGAGTCGCGACAGCCAACAACATTGAGCCAGCCGGAAGTCTGATGTCACATGGTTGCGCAAAGGTTCATGGGGATTGTTGTTCAAAAGAGTGAATTTTGTTCGATTTTTTTTTCACGTGGGAATTAAAGGATATTAAGAAGCGGATAGACTAGCAAAAAAGCATTAGAAGAATATATTGTAGAAACTGAAGTACTCATTGCAAGACAGAGATGAAGTCAATAATAAAGCAAAACATGTCCTTATCAAAACATTGATGTTGGCTAAAACCTTGTTGTAATAACATAACAAACTAATAATTTTATATATTAACAAAGAACCCCTTTTATATTATTTAAGTAAACAGTTTTTATTTAAGTAAAAATCAGATTAGACATACATGTGATCTGTTCTGTTTTCATTATGCCAGAAATGCAGAACTGATTGGGGTGTCCCTCTGTTCTGATGTTAGCAGCAACCATGAACCAGAAGCACAATAAAACTGGTTAATTAAATCTAAAGCCTTTGACACACTTTTTCATCTTTTAAAAATAACGTGGTGTCATCTGCTAACTGTGAAATCTCCCGAAAACAGAAATTCCTTTCAATTCTTGATTCTGAACAATGCTCACAGATAACAGCTCAGTAACTAATAAAAATAAAAAGGAGTAATAGGGCAACCCTGCCTAACACCACTCTGTACATCAAATCTGTGAGAAGTGTCAAAATTAATGACAACTATTTATTCCTTTATAAAACATAGAAACAGTGGAAATAAAGGAGTCCCCAAAACCAAACAACTTAAGTGATTTTAAAAGAATATGGTGTTCAATTGTGCAAAAGGCTTTTTAAAAATCAAGAAAGAGAACAAGACCTCGAAAGTGCTTGAGTTAGATGGGTTTTGTTTTCTTTTCTTTGGTTCCACTTGTGTCCTCCACGGTTTATCATCTTTGTATTTATATACAATATTTACATAAACATAGAAATATTTTTTTCCTATGTTGTTATTCTATCATCTCTATTATTACGGCTATTGTCACTTGTTTTCCCAATCTTGAATGTAATTCAATGTAATGTAATGAATTGAATTGAATGTAATTCGTTTGTGTAGCATGTTGTCTCTTGCCACCATCACCGCCACTCATACCAATCACAATCTTGTGTTGTTTCTTCTGACCCTAGACTAAAACTTGGAAGTCGTAACAGCACCTGACCCAAGAAACCATTCAGAAAAAAACTTTTAGACAAGTTTTTGTCAAACTGTCATCAAAGATGGACTATGAACGTCAACGATCATGACAAACACTGACAAAACATATACAGTATAAAACTCTTGGGTTCAAATAACACAACCAACACTCAGTGATACTGGGGGGTATTCCAAAAAGCAGGCTATGTGACATACCTGGGTAAGTTTAAGGGTAAGTAGGTGGATAACCTCAGCTTTCGGTTCCAAAAACGGAGGTAAGTTTCAAGGTATGTAAGTAGCCATTGCAACTTAAGCTCTGAACATAACCTGCTCCGGGGCAGGTTTAGTTTGTTTCAGAGAGGTGACGGAGCATGGCATGCCCTTTTGAAGACGATCTAATGGATGAGGAAGCACAGATTATACGGAATCTTTTCCGCCGTGAGAGGGTGATAAGACCACGTATCGATGTGTTTTCGTATTTGGAGCGTTACTGTTTTTCAAAAGATTCGTTAATTTATTTAACGAATCTTTTGAAACCTTACATATCAAACGTCACACATCGCGGCTCAGCACTTGACACAGAGCACATTTTGTGCATTGAACTTCATTTTTTTGCGACATTTTGTATAACGTTGACGATGCAGAGCATGTGGGAAAGGCAACTATAATAACAATAACAGCAGCGGCCCTGTGTGAGCACAAACGAACCAGACAGGTAGATGGAGAGATGGACGGAGAGCGCGGCTTGCTTGAGTGACGTCAGTGGTACGCCAAAGAATTTGCAAAGTTGAATAAAAGAATAAAGAATGGAATAATTTACGATGGTTCTATCTACAGCACAAACCAGCACAAATCGAGCACAAACGAACAGCACCGGTTTTGTGTGATTTAGATGGGGTGGGGTGGAGAATGACGTCACCGCTCCTGAATTATATTTGTTATATACGCGAAAGGAAAATAGATAGTGTTCGTTTTAACGGTACAAATCGAGCACAAAGGAATGGCACCGGTTTCGTGCAATTTGAACAACATGGGCTGGAGAGTGACGTCACACGACCAAAAAAAACAATGTTTAATATCTCGAACACCAAACCAGCACAAACGAATGGCATAGCTTTGGAGAATTTTTCGTATTAATGGGGTGCCAACTTCACGGAGGTCACTTAAATCTAAGCATGAAGAGAATAGACCGTTGAAATTTTGTTACTTTGGATAATTTTCCATCATTGAACAATAACAAGTTAAGCATTAATTTATTACAAAAATAAGCTAAATAAAATTAGTATTTCAAGGTATTAACTGCAAATCTTATATAAAAAAAAAGTAGTCAAACAGATATCAACAATCAGCGTATGAATCTCAATGATGGTGACAAAAAAAAAATCAAGTAATCAGATAAACTCCTGACATCACAAAAAGCTACTAAAATACAGAACAAAAACCACAGCAAAAAAAGCGAATAGTTATAATAGGACAATTCAGCTATATAATTTACTCATGCTGTGATGCATGCTGAGAGTTTTGTACTTAATTGTTCCCAGCATGCATTGTGGCATGACACTTTTGATTGTCACCATTGTTGAGATTCATGTGATGATTCTTGATGTTTTGGAGGGCTGACCAGGAGAGCTGATCAAGATGGCGGTTTTAAATAAGAAGGATAAAGTTATGTTTGATAGGTCTTTCGTGTTCAGTAAAGAATATAGCATTTAGGTATATTTTTTGCTTTGTAGCTCTGGTAAAATGCCTTAATCTGCACAAAAACGACCTATTACTACTAGCAAATCAGCGAACAGTTATAGCATCCTGGCTGACACCGGTCACGACTATGAAGACGGAATGACACACGACCTGGGCAACGAAGAAGAATATCCTTCACTTCCCATAGTACCCACAACGCCCAGCAAGCCTCCAATAGCCAAAAAACCATCGCTTTCCCAAATCAGTATGGATAAATCTGACGAGATTGTTACTAAATTGGCTAATCTCATTAACACCAGAAGCGACGCACTAGAAGAGATGGTCAACGCGACACGTGCAGACATCAAGGCTCTTAAAGAAAAGATGGGCTGTATTGAAAGACGTGTGGAGAAGAGTGAACAATCTATTTTGAGCTGCGTGAATCGCGAGACAGATCTGGAGCGATACGGCAGAAGATGGAACTTGAAACTGCACGGCATCCCAGAAGCAGCAAATGAAGAAGTTCGCTAGGAGGTGATTCGTATCTGTCAACAAGTGTTACCGCGAGAAAGAGATCAGCTGCCAGCTGCAATAGATGTCGCGCACCGTGTGGGGTCCAAATGCTTGAACGATTCGAGGTCTCATGCTATCATCATTCGCTTCGTAATAAGCAAGGTTGGGGAGTAACGAAATACAAGTAACTTAGGTACGTATTTAAAATACAAAATTTGAGTAACTGTATTTCATTAGTTACATTTTAAATGGGTGGTAATCAGATTACAGTTACATCTGAAAAGTATTTTAGATTACCAAAGTGATTACTTTGAATTTTAATGTCATTTAAACAACAATTGGTGATTCTCTGACTCTGACAGTCTGAAAAAGCGGAGTTAAGTTTCATGTTTTCGACTGTTTTCATGTTTTGTGATGGTTGTTTGTGAGTCATTTTATAATTGTAAAAAAAGGTCACTGCATCTTTTTCTCATAATTGTGAGTTTGCATTTCACAATTCTGTCTTCTTTTTCTCAGAATTGCGAGATTTAAACTCACAATTGCAAGTTATAAAGTCAGAATTGGGAGATATGAACTTGCAATACTGACTTTTTTTCTTGCAATTGTGAATTTAGTATGTGAGTTAAAGGTCTTAATTTTTACTTTTCTCAATATTGTGAGTTTATATCTCATAATTCATACTTTTCTCAATATTGTGAGTTTATCATAATTTTGACTTTTCTCAATATTGTGAGTTTATATCTCATAATTCTGACTTTATAACTCGCAATTGCAACTTTATATCACGCAATTCTGAGGGAAAAAGTCAGAATTGTGAGATAAAAACTTGCTATTACCTTTTTTGTGTTTGTTCCACACTTAATAGTATTCCAAAGTATTCTAAAGTCTTCAGATTAAGTTACTAAACTTGAGTAATGTAACGAAATACGTTACAAATGACTTTTTAAAGCATGTATTTTGTAATCATAGTGAAATACATTTTAAAAGTAACCTACCCAGCCCTGGTAATAAGGAGGTACAGGGAGGCAGTGTGGAAAGCTGCAAAAAACAACCTGTTTCTTCGTGATCATGGCCTGCACTTCACTGAAGATTTAACGAAGGGGGACAGAGATCAAGGCAGAAGATGTGGCCAATGATTAAAAAGGCACGAGAGGAAGGCAAATCGGCATACTTTGTTGGAGGTCGTGGTTATATTGAAGGTGTGGAAATTACATAAACGATGTGTCACATATGTTATACGATGTTACATATATTGCAACTGCTTTGAGTCTAAAGATTTAACGTTTTATGTTCAACTGAAAGCTGCTGCTAATCACTTTTCCGATTATTACCTGTTATGCTTTCAATTCGAAAGTGAAGGAACTGCCTAATATAAGGCTAATGGTCAGTTATCCTTGTTTTAACTGTTTTAATGGGTGCTGATCTTGATTCATTCTGATTCTTTGCTCTTTATATTCTTAAAGGTTTTCGTTATATCTACAATTGTTCAATTTGTTCTATCAACCTGTTGAATTTGTCTCTTATTTCCTTTAACGCTAGGGGGCTGCGTAAAAATATTAAAAGAAAAGCATTATTTTTATTTGCTAGACAATACAGGGCTGATTTGTGTTATATATAAGAATCTCATTCAGTTATTGATGATGCCAAATTCTGGTCTGCTCAATGGGGGAACTCAATTTGGTTCTCCCATGGTTCTGAACATTCAGCGGGGGCAATTACGCTTAAGAATAGGTTTCATTGTGAAGTTGTGCAATCACTATGTGATTCAGAAGGCCACTTTGTTTGTTTACTACTCAATTGCAGTGATACATTTTTTATTACAGCTAATGTTTACGGGTACAATAGGAAGTTAGAAAATAACAATCTTTTGGGGATCATAGAGAATACATTTAAAGGATGGTTAGACAAATATCCAAATGCATACATAATAATGGGAGGGGATTTTAATATTGTTCAGGACTATGCTGTAGATAAATGGCCACCAGGTCGACCAAATTCGACAAAAACTAATGTCAAAAACTTTATGGATAAGTTTAACCTGGTGGACATTTGGAGAACTAAATGTCCTAATAGCATTGCCATTACATGGGGTAACAAATCAGGCTCTTGTCTGTCTAGAATAGACTACTGGCTAGTTTCTGAAAGTCTTGACAAAGATGTTGTGGATGTAGATATTTTACCTACTCCCTTAACAGATCATAGAGCTATTTATATAAATGAAAAGCTACTCCCCCACAACCACATTGTGAAATCTTCATATTGGAAACTCAATAATTCTCTTCTGCCGCATAAGGAAGTTCAAAAGAATGTTAAAGATTTGATTTCTATTTAATGGAATAACGCCAAGATGGAAAATGCCTTTGGCTCAAATTGGGAATTGTTAAAGTTTGAACTTGGTAAATACTTGAGAAAATATGGTTCCTTTATGGCCAAAAGTAAGCAAGCAGAAGAAACTAAAATAATAACAAGAATAACACATTTGTCTCAGAGACATCCAGATTCTCTCCTGGAGGATGAGAAATTAGAATTGGTTGAGTTAAAGAGTAAATTAGATGACATATACAAGAAAAAAGTTGAAGGTGCTTTTATCCGCTCAAGAAGAAAATGGCTTGAAGAAGGGGGACAAAACTCACATTATTTCTTTAACCTAGAAAGGCGGAATTTTCTTAATAATACTATTAATAAACTAAATATTAATGGGGTTACGACAGATGATCATACAATAATTTCTCAGTATCGTAGTGATTTCTATAAGAATTTATATACCTCTAGCTACTCTTGGGAGACAGCTGATGCCTTTTTGAATTTTTTGCTGATTAAACCCTTTGATAAATATAAAAGGATATTTGTGATAAGCCTATTACATGTTCTGAATTGACGGATGCAATTAATAATTCGAAAAATTCCAAATCACCAGGTACTGATGGTCTAACAATCAGAATTCTATAAATTATTTTCTAAAGAACTGTCTCCCTTTCTCTTAGAGGTTTTTGTTGAAAGCATTGAAAGACAGTATCTTCCACCCACTCTAACACAAGGTCTAATTACATTGCTCCCCAAACCATTAAAAGATAAACTATATATTGATAATTGGCGCCCTATTTGTTTATTAAACAAAGGTTATAAATTGCTGGCCTTAATTTTAGCTAAAAGATTAAAAACAGTATTGGATTCCATAATTGATGAATCACAATCAGGTCAAATCGTCATATAACAAATAATATAAGATTTGTTTTGGACATCTTGGATTATTCAGAACTTATTAGTGACAATGGATTTATAATATTCGTAGATTTTTATAAAGCATTCGACTCAGTAGAGCTTAAGTTCCTCTTTGACACGCTTAAGAAATCTGATTTTGTTTTTTTCTTTTCTGCAGCTATTAAAACTCTATAAAAATGGCAACTGTTCTATTAAGTTATCAAATGGTACTTCTCCTAGATTCAATATTACAAGAGGAATTAGGCAGGGGTGTCCTGTCTCTCCATATCTCTTTTTATTAGTGAGTCAGCTTCTTTCATCTCATATCAAATCAAGTCCTATGAAGGGTATCACAATTGTTGATAGAGAGACAAAAATAACTCAACTAGCCGACGACACTACACTGTTTGTTCAAAATGAAAAACAGATTTCTGTTGCTATTGAGTTGATCAGTGAATTTTCAAGGGCATCTGGTATATATTTGAATCTAGCTAAATGTGAGCTTATGGCCATAAAGGAATGTTCTGAAACATCTTATTTTGGTATCCCCTTGAAAAATGAAGTTCAGTACTTAGGAATAATCATTACTAAAGATCAGCATAGAAGATGTTTTCTGAATTTCAACCCTATTATTCAGAAAACTAAAAAGAAATTAAATCAATAGCTGATAAGAGATCTTTCTTTAAGGGGCAGAGTTCTAATCACGAACAATAGAGTCTGTCTGCGGACTGCAAGACCGGGGGGGGGGGGGGGCGTAACAAGAAGGGGGCGTAACTTGAAGTTGTCCAAATCAGGGTTAGGGTTATGGTTAGGGTTATGATATTCATCAGGCTAGCTTGCTTATTTTGCCCAACATCAGTTGTTACCCTGCCAAAACGTAAAAATGTTGCTTACTTAAAGCCAACAGAAGGTTGTCTCTGTATGAGCTGCCATCTTGCCGTTTTGACATCTCGTGTTGTTATGCGTGATTTCGACAACTTCATGTTACGCCTCTTGAATATGAAGGGGCGTAACAGGAAAGGGCGTAACTTGAAGTACGTTGTAGTACTGCGGGATGCAGACAGACCCTTCTCATCACGAAGGCTGAGGGTGTCGACTGACTTATGCAGCAATGGCTTTGCATCTTGATAAAACATTATGTAGAGAGATTGATAAAGTACTGATTGACTTTATGTGGAAGAACAAAATACATTATATAAAGAAAAACGTTATCATTAATGCATATGAAAATGGAGGCCTGAATGTTCTGGATTTTGAAACATTAAATAATACATTTAAAGTTAAATGGATTAGTCATATCATCAGAAATCCCTACTCCATTTGGAATTTTATCCCCTCCCATATTCTTTCAAAGCTGGGTAACATACACTTCCTTCTCAGTTGTAATTATAATATTGATAAAATACCAGTAAAACTATCAGAATTTCATCACCAGGCCTTTTTATCGTGGACGTTGATTTTCAAACATAACTTTTCACTGCATAAGTATTATATATGGAATAATAAGGATATTTTATATAAACGCAAATCACTTTTTTATGAAACATTGGTTTGATAATAACATCATATTGGTGGATCAGTTATTTAATTCAAGTGGTTTTCTTTTCACCTATACTGAGTTTTTGGCATATTATAAGATTCCTGTAACACCAGGGGACTTTGCAAAAGTTTTTGGAGCAATACCCTCTAAAGTCTGCATGCTGTTCAGATCTCGGGAAAGAATCAACATTCAACAATGGTCCCCATCTAATTCTAATATTATTAATTCTTATGTAGGTGGTATTTGTTTTCCTCTTAATTCAAAAAACAGATCTATTAGAGAGTTATTTCAAAGATATTTTATATGTTTGTCTTATATTTACTCGTATTGGAATCGGTTGACATTGATTGGAAAAAGGTCTGGCTTATAACTAATAAATATTTGATTACAAACAAAGTCAAAGAGGTATCTGTCACATGTGTTTCAGTCCTGTCATGTTTTAGTTTACATGTCTGCACCTGTCTTCATTTGCCCCTGATTAGTTTAACTTCCTCCACCTGTGTTCATTAGTTCCGTCTGTGTATTTATACTTCCTGTTCTGTTCTTCCCTTGTCGGTGTTTGTTTGTGCATAGCACACTGTTGCCTGTCTGTGACCTGCATTTATAAATAAACCTGCTTGTTTTTGGATGTTATCTTGTCTCCTGTCATCCCCGCGTGACAGTATCATTCAAAATTAGAATTTACCCAGTGAAGCATTACCTTGCAAAATTTAAAGATATTGAAGTTAAGTGCACTTTCTGTGACAGTTGCCCTGAGACTGTGGTCCATCTGTTCTGGGACTGCCCATTGGTAAGACCATTTTGGCAAAATATTTGTGATTATGTAGCAAAAAATATTGATAACCAATCTGTGTTGTTATGGAAGGAAATAGTATTTGGTCATATGGAGGATTGGAGAGACAAGCGCAACCAGATTTATATAAAAAAACTTGATACTATTAATGGTAAAGTATCATATTCATAAATGCAAGTTTTCTTACAAAAAACCTTGTTTTGTATCCTTTAAGAGAGAATTTGAACATTATATTGACTCTTTACAATACTCTTTGAAACAAAAAGCAGCTAAAACTTTAAACATTTGTAAACTTTTCAGTATTTTTATTTAGACTTTGTTTAAGCCCCCCCCCCAGTGCACTTTTATTTGTTACATACTTGATGTTATATATTGTACTTTGATGTCTTTGTAACATTTTTTCTACATTTTTTCTTTGCATGTGATCGTAACAATAGTGTTAATGTATTACATTATAAAGTTCCATTAATATCAACTTATTGCTGCAAGACAGCTGTATCTCATGTGTCAGTATCACAGGACTTGTTATATAAATGCACTAAAGTAAAAGACAATCATTATGTTCATGTGGCAGTTCTTCTAAACTAAATTATGCTATTACTGACATTGTGGTTTGCAAAAAAAAATAAATAAAGATTATTCACTTAACTTACAAGATATGGCGGAAACTTTACAGGCAGTGACGCGAGGCGAAGACACCCTCAGAGAAATGAAAGAGTTCTTCACAAAATGGCAGATTGTCGTTTTTCGAGGTCATTTCAAATTACTGTATTTGAATTTACAGTAACATGTCGCAAACTACATTGAAAGAGTATAACTTACACAGTGTAACACAGTTCTTAAATATGGGAAGAAGGAGGCGGAACATTCAACATAACTTTAATATCAAAATAAATGAACAGGCCTGGTCCTCTCTCGTCCTTCACTGTTGGCGCTCCCCTTTTATGCCTCCGGAGCTCCTCCGTGATAGAGTCCGGTGCATCGTGCAGCTGAAGCTCATCATCACCCGCGCCACCGGCCTTGCGCCGTTCCCTCATGGCTCTCGCCCGCTCTACTCGTCGCACACAGCATATATACTAACCTAAAGTAAGTTGTATCATCTCAACTTAGTTCCTACTTGGAAAGAAATGGTATCTGTGAGGATTTCCAGTCAGGATTTAGACCGTACCATAGTACTGAGACTGCTCTCATTAGAGTTACAAATGATTTGCTCTTATCATCAGATCGTGGTTGTATCTCTCTATTAGTGTTACTAGACCTCAGTGCAGCTTTTGACACTATCGACCACAGTATTCTTTTGAATAGACTAGAAAATTATGCTGGAATTAGTGGAAATGCATTGGCATGGTTCAAATCATACTTATCTGACCGTTATCAGTTTGTAGTAGTAAACGAAGAGATGTCATTTCGATCACAAGTTAAACATGGAGTACCACAAGGCTCAGTTCTAGGACCGTTGCTTTTCACTCTGTACATGCTACCCTTGGGAGATGTCATTAGGAAGCATGGCAATAGCTTTCACTGTTACGCTGATGATACTCAGCTCTATATTTCCTCGCACCCTGACGAAACCTACCAATTCTCAAAATTAACAGAATGCGTAGCTGATATAAAAAATTGGATGACTAGTAATTTCCTACTACTAAATTCAGAAAAAACAGAGATTCTAATTATTGGACCAAAAACTTCTGCACATAATAACCTAGAATACTGTCTAACACTTGATGGCTGCTCTGTTAAGTCGTCTTCGTCAGTTAGGAACCTGGGTGTGCTCTTTGATACCAATCTTTCATTTGAATGCCACATTTCTAGCATATGTAAAACCGCATTCTTCCATCTTAAAAATATATCTAAATTGTGACATATGCTCTCAATGACAAATGCGGAACAGCTAGTTCATGCGTTTATGACCTCGAGACTAGATTACTGTAATGCTCTACTGGGTGGTTGCCCTGCTCGCGTGATAAACAAATTACAGCTGGTCCAAAACGCAGCTGCTAGAGTCCTTACTAGAACCAGGAAGTATGAACATATTAGCCCGGTTCTGTCAAAACTGCACTGGCTCCCTATTAAACATCGTATAGATTTTAAAATCTTGCTAATTACTTACAAAGCACTAAATGGCTTAGCTCCCCAGTACCTGAGTGAGCTCTTAATGCATTATAGTCCTTTGCGTCTATTACGATCTCAGAATTCTGGCCAGTTGTTAATACCTAGAATATCAAAATCAACTGCAGGCGGTAGATCCTTTTCCTATTTGGCACCTAAACTCTGGAACAATCTTCCTAGCATTGTTCGGGAAGCAGACACACTCTGTCAGTTTAAATCTAGACTAAAAACGCATCTATTTAACCTGGCATACATATGACGCACTATAAACTTTTGTCTTCATATCCGTTAAAGGATTGTTAGGCTGCATAGATCAGGTCAGCCGGAACCGGGAACACTTCCTATAACACCAGATGTACTCGTTACATCGGAAGAAGAATGGCGTCTACGCTAATTTTTTGTCTCTCTGCTTATCCCGAGGTTTACCAATTAACATGATTGGCTGGATCCGGGCCGTGTTCGTGTCGGACGGGGAACCTGTGCCTGTGTGCGGCAGCAATGTGGCCCTGTGGTGTCGGCGGAGACTGTGTTAACTAGCTCATCCTTTGTGAAGACCTTACAGACTCATCAGCCAGTGGCACATATCCCAACAAACCGTCCCATACCGGCGTGATCAAAAAGATCTTAAACTAGATGGAACTAGATTAAATATTTTGACTGTTGCGATTCCAAATCGGTTTAATGACCTGTAACTCTGCCTGAGTATCGGACAAGTGTTCACTGTTGGCCAGAGGAGAACTGGCCCCCCAACTAAGCCTGGTTTCTCCCAAGGTTTTTTTTCTCCATTTGTTGGAGTTTTGGTTCCTTGCCGCTGTTGCCTTTGGCTTGCTTAAGTTGGGGACACTTGCTTGATATTCAGCAGTGTTTTTGATATGCCTGCATTGGCGCCGTTGTATGCGAACTGAGCTGAGCCGGACGATTACGTCACTGTTTTCTGCAGTGCTGCTATACCTAAATTAACTAGACTAATAACTACTGATATTTGCAATGGAATGAATCAATAATATATAGAATAAGCTGCACAATGACACCATTCTCTTATTAATGTAAAGCTGCTTTGCCACAATTTGCATTGTAAAAAGCGCTATATAAATAAAGATGACTTGACTTGACTAAAGGATTATTAGGAACACCATACTAATACTGTGTTTGACCAGCTTTCACCTTCAGAACTACCTTAATTCTATGTGGCATTGATTCAACAAGGAGCTGAAAGCGTTCTTTAGAAATGTTGGCCCATATTGATAGGATAGCATCTTGCAGTTGATGGAGATTTGTGAGATGCACATCCAGGGCACGAAGCTCCCGTTCCACCACATCCCAAAGATGCTCTATTGGGTTGAGATCTGATGACTGTGGGGGCCATTTTACTACAGTGAACTCATTGTCATGTTCAAGAAACCAATTTGAAATGATTCAAGCTTTGTGACATGGTGCATTATCCTGCTGGAAGTAGCCATCAGAGGATGGGTACATGGTAAGGCTGAACGATTAATTGCATTTGCGATAATATCGCGATATGAGAAAATGCGATTTTCTAATCGCAACGTGCGCGATTTGAGGTGGGCACGTGACGCGAGCGAAAGAGCAGAGAACTCGGCTGCAACAACTTTTCATCCTGTCAGTTCATCTTTAACCTGTAGCGCAATGGCCTCTGCCTCGACGGAACAGTCAGTAACTGACACAGCTGCGCCTTTAATCTCAAAGAGGAACAGCACGTCGGTGGTGTGGAACTATTTTGGTTTCAAAAAAGAAGATGCTGCACAGCTTCAGGTGTTATGCAGAGCATGCCGTGCTGCCGTTGCGACTTCACGGGGTAACACTACAAACTTGTTTCAGCACTTAAAAAAATACCACAAATCAATGTATGACAGTTGTATGACCAAAATGCCGAGCACCAGTGCGCCAGACAGGCCAAATACCTCAAGACAGGGATCACTGACCGAAATGTTCGAAAGTGTCACTCCGTATGAACGTAATTCAAAACGGCACGGGGAAATCACTCGGGCAATAACCGAGTTCATAGCCAAAGATATGATGCCTCTCAGCACGGTGACCAAGCCTGGATTCGTGGCATTGATACATACGCTTGATAAACGGTACAATATACCCTCCCGTACATACTTCAGTCAGACTGCCATACCGGAGCTGTACAAAAAGTGCAAAGAGAAAGTTGCCGCGGAGGTTAAAACGGTGGAGTTTTTTGCTAGCACTACAGATATGTGGTCAAGCCGCACAGCTGAGCCTTACCAGAGTCTTACAGTCCATTTTATTGATGAAGATTTCAACCTCAGAGCTCGCTGCCTACAAACTACCTACTTCCCAGACGACCACACAGGGGAAAATATTGCAGCCGGCCTGAGAGAAGGGCTTGCCAGCTGGGATCTCCACGAGGAGAAAAAACACGTCTGCATCACGACGGACAACGCGTCAAATATGGTTCTGGCTGCGCGGCTTAATGAATGGACGAGGCTCCAGTGTTTTGGGCACAGATTACATCTTGCCATTGGTAAGTTATGTCGCGCGCGCGCGCGCGTGTGTGTGTGTGTGTGTGAGAGAGAGAGAGGACAGGGGTGTGGATGTGTGCATTTTAAAATGACAGAGAATGTGAGTGTGTAATAGTGATAGCCTTGAATCACAAAACTCAAATTTAATTGTGTGTAATACACTACTTTCTATTTCTTTCAGAAAATGCACTCAAAGATGACAGAGTGTCAAGGGCAACAGCACTGTGCAGGAAGCTGGTGGGACACTTTTCCCACAGTTGGAAGAAGAAGGCAGCACTGATGGAGGCACAGAGGGAGCTCAAACTCCCTGAGCACAACCTCATAACGGAGTGCCCAACAAGATGGGGATCTAAAGAAATGATGATTGCTAGAGTGCTTGAACAGGCCAAAGCCATTTCTCAGGTATTGTCTGGAGATCGATATGCACGCTCCCTCATCCCAACCTGGCAAGATATTGATGTGTTGGAGTCGATTCACAAGGCACTGCATCCTCTACTGGAATTTACTGATGCTCTTTCTGGAGAGGAGTATGTGAGCATCTCCTACCTCAAGCCAGTTCTTCACCTTTTTGCCACATCAGTCCTGGCTGAAGATGCTGAGGACACTGACCTGACTAAATCAATAAAAACCAAAGTCCTAGCATACCTCAATAATAAATATGGAGACCCAAACATCCAGGAGCTTTTGGATGTTGCCTGTTTCCTGGACCCTAGGTTCAAAACACAGTACATCAGTACTGACAACATCCCTGCTATCAAGACCCGACTGAAGACAGAGATGGTAGACTTAGCACAGCGTACATATCATCGGGTAAATGATAATTATGTATTTCACAAAAACACAATTTTTCTGTAAAATCTAACTGGAAAACTAATGGCTGTTGTTTTTATCTAATAGGAGAAGAGGTCTCGTACTGAAACTGTTCAGATGCCTCAAAGTGCACAGCCCTTGGGGGAAAAGGCGAAGAGGTCTCTTGGCAGTTTTTTCAAGACCAGTGCAGCCTCTCCTTCTTTGCCTGTTGAAGATGTCGCAGAGGCAGAGTTAAACAATTACCTGATGACTCCTACCATTGATGGAGAAGATGATCCCTTGGCTTGGTGGAGGGTGCACAAGATCAGCTACCCACAGTTGTGCATTATGGCCCGCAAGTATCTTTGTGTACCTGCCACAAGCGCTCCCTCAGAGCGTCTTTTTAGCACAGGAGGGAATATTGTGACTTGCACTCGCTCATCCTTGAAGCCAGCAAAAGTCAATATTCTGGTTTTCTTAGCAAAAAACCTGTGAGCCACTGAGAACAAAACTGTTGGATCATTATTGCTGGCAGTGCCATACTCGTAGTGAACTTTAGTCTGTGTGGTGTGTTATTGTTGTGTACTTGATAAGTGAGGTTGATCTATTCTATATTATAATATTCAAATAGTTTTTGTCTAATTTAAAAGTGCATTTCTCCATTTGTTTATTTATAACTTTATTTATTTTGATTTTACTAAATATTTTCAAAGCAAATGCTGTTGCAGTTGTGTGAAATGTTACTGACTTTGGAGCAGTAAGATAATTATTATTTTAAATTATTTTTTTCTTCAGACTGTAAATTTTGCACACAGTGTTTACAAAGTGCGCATACCTTTGTTTAAATTATTTAAATGCACAGTGGCAAAGCCATAGATGTTTCTGTAACGAGCAGTTCAATAAAAATGTCATTTATTTCAAGTCATACATGTTTTAATTTAATTATAACAAATAGGCCCAGCCTATGGGAAAGAACATTTCACACTAAATGCATCTAATATTGTGTTGGTCATATTTAAATAATTCATTACGTTTTGTTGGGGAAAAAAGAGGATAAAAAAAAATCTTTACAAAACAAATCGCATATTAAATCGCAATCGCAATATTGGGGAAAAAAATCGCAATTAGATTATTTTCCCAAATCGTTCAGCCTTAGTACATGGTGGTCATGAAGGGATGGACATGGTCAGAAACAATGCTCAGGTAGGCCATGGCATTTAAACGATGCCCAATTGGCACTAAGGGGCCTAAAGTGTGCCAAGAAAACACCCCCACACCATTACACCACCACGACCAGCCTGCACAGTGGTAACAAGGCATGATGGATCCATGTTCTCATTCTGTTTACGCCAAATTCTGACTCTACCATCTGAATGTCGCAACAGAAATCAAGACTCATCAGACCAGGCAACATTTTTCCAGTCTTCAACTGTCCAATTTTGGTGAGCTCGTGCAAATTGTAGCCTCTTTTTCCTATTTGTAGTGGAGATGAGTGGTACCCGGTGGGGTCTTCTGCTGTTGTAGCCCATCTGCCTCAAGGTTGTGCGTGTTGTGGCTTCACAAATGCTTTGCTGCATACCTCGGTTGTAACGAGTGGTTATTTCAGTCAAAGTTGCTCTTCTATCAGTTTGAATCAGTCGGCCCATTCTCCTGACCTCTAGCATCAACAAGGCATTTTCGCCCACAGGACTGCCGCATACTGGATGTTTTTCCCTTTTCACACCATTCTTTGTAAACCCTAGAAATGGTTGTGCGTGAAAATTCCAGTAACTGAGCAGATTGTGAAATACTCAGACCGGCCCGTCTGGCACCAACAACCATGCCACGCTCAAAATTGCTTACATCACCTTTCTTTCCCATTCAGACATTCAGTTTGGAGTTCAGGAGATTGTCTTGACCAGGACCACACCCCTAAATGCACTGAAGCAACTGCCATGTGATTGGTTGATTAGATATTTGCATTAATGAGAAATTGAACAGGTGTTCCTAATAATCCTTTAGGTGAGTATAGAGTAAAATATTGGAGTATAAACCTTAAATTTCGAAATCGCGGTCAGGTATTCTAAACTAACATTCAAACTATTTGCTAGAATGAGCTAGAATGTCTATATGCTGACAGAGCCTGACCGATCTCTGACAGTACCCCCCCCCCTCCACGGCCCGCTCCTGAGGGCCGTGGACCCCGGCGATGCGGTGGCCAGCCTTTCCCACGTGGTGCAGGAAGATCAGGATGAGTCTCGTGAAAAGAGGTAAGTAGAGCTGGGTCTAGGATATCCTGTCTGCGAACCCAGGAGCTTTCTTCAGGTCCGTATCCCTCCCAGTCTACCAGATACTCAAGAAGGCCACTACAGCGCTGGGAGTCCAAGATGTCTCGTATCATGTAGATTGCTCCATCCTCTGTGATAAGTGGAAGGGGAGGTCCGTCTTCTGGGTCAGGCTCTGTGGATCTGTGGAACAGATATGGGTGAATGACAGGGTTGACACATAAAATGTGGGGTGAATACTGTGAAGGTAATTGTAACTGATACGTGACCGGATTGACTTGCTTTGTGATAGGGAAGGGACCAACGTATTTGGGACTCAGCCTCTTGCAGGGCAGGTGCATCCTGATGTCCCTAGTCGAGAGCCATTCTAACTGTGCAGGCTGGTAAATGGGAGTGTCAGACCTTCTCGTATCAGCATGAATCCGTTGCCTGTGTACTGCCCTTTGAAGATGGTGGTGTGCTGAATCCCAAACCCTCTCGCTCTCTCGGAACCAATAATCGACGGAGGGGACATCCGAGGGTTCCCCCGACCATGCTAAGATTGGGGGCTGGTAGCCACAACACGGTCTCACCCCTATTCGTCACATGCTGCCGTTCGGTCATTTTCCCTTCACGTCAATACTCCGACGTTTAGGGTACCCCTCTTCGTCAATAAGCCGACGTTTAGGGTACCCCTCTTCGTCAATAAGCTGACGTTTAGGGTCTCCCGTTTAGGGTACCCCTCTTCATCAATAAGCTGACGTTTAGGGTCTTCCGATAGATTTGAATGCAAATCCCTCATCTTTGGATTTTGACGAAAGGGGTTTAGGCATCCAGCTGTTTTCCTGCGCTGGAAAGTATTGCTTCAGGCGATTGATTTTGTGCTGCAAATGTGTATTTTGCAGTAGCGTGCGTCGTCGCATGGACTGTCACAATCATTGATGCGGTGACCATACATTTTCGTGGGGCAGAAACCCTTGTCTGAATCGCTACCACGACTTTTATATATAATTTCATATATATATTATATATAATTTTGGCCTACATTAAAATGGCATAATTACAGGACTTACAGGACTGCATATTTGCTGTAGGCTTAAACGTGTCTTAATTTAGGTGAGATATTTTATATCTCATTGTGATTCAACAAACAGTTGTATTTGATTTGATTTGATATACTTTATTAATCCCACACTGGGGAAATTTCTGTGTTACAGGAGCTCAAAAATAAAATATGCAAAATAAAGTACAGTCTTAATATTTTATATTAAGATTTTATATTTTATATTATAATTTAATCATACTGATTCTTTTAAATGTTCAAGCAAGGATATAAAATATTAAGACTGTACTTTTTCATTATGATTGATATTTTGGCGCAATCTTGTGCAACGCGTCACACTGTGTGCGACGATCGCAGAAACCATTGCCCAGCGCGATTTCCACCACGGTAGTAGCCTACAAAAGTCAAATAGAGTGACATTATATTTTTTGATTCTTTTTTTACTTTATTTTGCATATTTAATTTTTGAGCACCTTTTTGATAGTGTCCTCATCTAAGAGAAGAAATGCCTACTCATCTGTCTTCACCTGAAAGACAGAAAACAAGACAACATGAGTGTTGCTAATAAGTTGAGACAATTGTGAACCACTCACTAGACACTCTTTGATTATCAAGCTAACAAATAATCACTTTTAAGGGAATGCTTAAGGGAATGTTGTTGTTTTTTAAAACGTGACCCAATTTGCTAGTTAACTAATGTGGTTCTTTTGCAGCATTACCCATTTTGTGTGAATGACAGAATGACAGTCTATACTGTCCATCTTTTCTTTCATTAACAAGTGTAATAATGACATTAATGCAAAGGTGAATATCTGGCCCATTATTATGCATAGCAGCTTAAAGACAAGGCACAAGTATCTTTTAACTATAAGGGTTATGTCATATGTCATATAAGTTGTGACTGTCAGAAAATCTTGCACTGACACATTTAAGCCCTATTAAAGAAAAATGTTTGGGTATAGAGATGATATGAGGGCAGTAAGAGTAAAAAGCTCACCTCTAAAATTCAATCAGCTCAGACAGCCACCACTCAGTTAGCTTATCAGCGACAAAGCTGCCCATTTAAAATGACCTGGAGAAAACAGCAATATAGAGGTTAGCCACAATTTGAAGACTTGAGCCACTTCTTTAACTCTCACTACTTCACCCAGTAAAGCTCTGTATAATATGATAAGCACGGTGCAGCTGGTAAACATAACTCAACTATTGTGTTTCCTCGCCGCTCTCGCCACGGCTAAAGGGGGTTGCACACCGGACGAGAAGCGAATTAAAAAATTCTATTTAAATTGAATTTAAAAACACATTATTCTCTATGAGTGAACACACACCGGCAGCGTGTCCTTAAATGAAGTCCTTAATGAAGATTCGTTAAACATCCTTAAACATAATAATATTGCTGGCCATAAACTGAGAAAGTGCGCGATAACTCGAGTTGTTGTAGTTGCGGCGCTTCTGGTCCGGTGTTCGACCCCCTTAACGTGCATGAAGTCACCACTAGCTACACGTACTTATCGTATTATCACCGGTATTATAACAATGAGATAAGTACAGCTCAGTTTATGAAAAATAGAATTTAACGACTGTGTAAACTAAAAGTGAATTCAGTAATTTTCTACTAAACACATTAAATATGTCATCCGTGTATTTCTCAACAATGTGTAAAAAGCATTTCAACCATTTTGACACCAAATTTCATGAACCTGGTGTTATTTTTAATCATTCAAATTTGGCTGGGTGGTTAATAACACTTTCTTCTTTAGTCAGAAAAACTCAAAACACATATTTATTTAGACTTTACATGTTATGGACTTTAAACTAGTTAGCTGTTGTCGCGATAGCCGCGGACGGCTACATGCCAACCACAGAATTACCACGGTGAGCCATGGTCATTTTTCAGCAAATGATGCTAAACTAGCAACGGGGACATGGACACAGAACAGTTTACGTTACATCAACACTGAAAATACTTGCTTACCTTGAATACGCGACGAAGTTGCACCGAAGAAGCCCAGGCCGAAACGGATTGAGCGCGAAGTGACGGTTATTTCAAATTCCAGAACAACAGCGGGGGGTGGGGCGAGAACCCAGAACATGGGTTACTATTTGAAAAATAACCCAGAAACCCAAACAACCCAGGAACTGGGTCAAAATATTAGCAATATAACCCATAAAATGGTTACTCTCTGAAAAAATAACCTATAATTTTAACCCAACACAAATAACTCAGAAAATGGGTTGAAAGTGAAAGTCGTGACGTATTGTCAGGTACGGTGATCCATACTTGAAATTTGTGCTCTGCATTTATCCCATCCAAGTGCATACACACAGCAGTGAGTAGTGAACACACACACACACCTAGAGCAGTGGGCAGCTATTGCTACAGCACCCGGGGAGCAATTAGGGTTAGGTGTCTTGCTCAAGGGCACCTTAGTCATGGTATCAAAGGTGGAGAGAGTGATGTTCATTCACAATACCACGACTACCCATTGAAGAAATAACCCAGGAGTTTTTAAAGTGTAGTATCCGGGTGATGGTGCTCTTTGTGATTGGATGCTGACAGAGCCTGACCGATCTCTGACAGTCACATCTGCCCCTGCAGTGGACTGTTGCAACCGTCCCCTGTTATATGGTCAGTTTAAACATATGACTTTGTCTATTCAAGTATAAACTGTACATAGCCTATATTATCATATGTACAAACCTTGCAGCAGTGTGGGTGTATTGTATTACATTTTTGGCTTTCAAATACAGTCTCTGCAAAAATCAGAGGATATGCAGTTGCAACTTTCCCCATTCTCCCCCTATATGGAATAATGAAATTAAAGGAAGACATTTATATTCAATACAAGGAAAAGTTGGAAGAAGTAAGCGTAGCGGAAAACAATAGGAGAGAAGAAAATATAATCTCTTGATGAAGGTCTAAATAAAACACAACATCTAATATCTAAACATCCAGGGTGGGACTGGTGTGGACAGAGTGAAACTGTAGAGCATGTGATTATAGCTTGGTTTCACGTGACGTCACGCTGCTATATCACGAGAGCGCGAAATTCAGATGGAGGGCAGGAAGTGAGTAGCTGAGGATCTGCCATCTGAAAAAATGCCAATGTTTTGTGTAGTTTACGGCTGCTCCAATCGTTTAAATCGAGAAAAAAGAAAGGGTTTTTATAAAGTCCCGAAGATTGTCACTCATAAAGGTGAGAAATGTCAAAAGCTCACTGAGACAAGCCGTAAAAAGTGGATTTCTAACGGACGTTTGCGTTTGGGAGGAGCAGAGTCTGTTAATGCCCGTGACTGCAGTGATGCAGTATGTTAACGTTGCTAGCCAACGTGTTTTTTTTTAAAAACCTTTAAGTCTTTAATTCATTCACTGTCATTTTAGATTAGATGGACTATTAATACAAACAAACAGTTTTTTAAAGACACGAACAAACAAACTTTTATGTCCTATTTTTGTGACGTTTGCGGATGAAGCATCACATCACGCGTTGCAGAAATGTTCCATTCACAGGCGTGTTTGACTCCCCAAGATTCAGTTATTCTGTAATAAAAAGCACACAAGAATGACTGACCCCTTTCACGTTCATTTTCTCCAAAGACACTTTAAAATATTCTCCAATAAACATTTTCAAGCCTTCAAGCGAACCAATCCGCTCTCGTTGAATCACATGTGCTTTAAAGAATCACAAGAATGTGCAAAATTATAACTGGAGTTTTGTTGTTTTTTATTGTGTCTGTGTTTATATAGCATTAGGTTGTCGTTAAATGCTCATTTACTTCGTAATGATTATTAAGTTAGCGGTAGTCTAATGTGGACTTCATTGGGGATTTTTAGGCTGCCCTAGCGCTTTGGGTGACGTTGAGTCGGTAGATTGCGCTCCGACGGTCAACCTAGGTTAAACTAAGCCCAAATCAGAGGCGTCTCTTAAACGAGAGCAGAGGATGAAGCTCAAGGAAGACCAACAAAGACGGTTGGAATGTGCAGAGGCTATGTTGGATCTCCAACAGACAGATGAGAGCCCAGATCTGACACAGACAGCCGAAAGCTCCGAACCGAAGCAGCCAGCTGACAACAACCCACAATCAGAGGGGAACACGGGTCCAACATATCTGTTCACTAATTCTTTGTATCTATTTCTTGAAACTGGTTCTAAATTCGTACAATACGGACTTTCCGCAACAGTTTTCTCCATAGACGTATTCGCCATTTTTACTTCCTGCCCTCCATCTGAAATTGCCCCGCCTTCGCGCGTCATCATAATCACGTGACTGAAACCCAGCTATTAACTCTAAGGAATATATTAAATCCAGATATCGGACATAATACTATAACTGCATTAATTTGATTCAAGTAGAGCATGTATGTACATACTCCCTCATCTAACACACCTGATTCAACTATCAAATTAGCTGAATCGTAGAGACTGCAAGACCTGAAGTCTGAAGTGGGTGTGTCACATGAGGAAGACATTCAAAATGTGTAGTGCTGGGTGTGTGCCAGGACAGGTTTGAAAACCCCTGCTGCTGTATGGAGCTGGAAGTTAACTCAGAGGATCTTATGGTATGAGAAGAAAGCAGTTTCTGGTCTAAGTTAACAGTAGATGGCAGTATTGATGAGGAGAAATTAGATTTTCTGATGCAGGGGTCTCCAACCTTAGGTCATTTGAATGAAAGTGGCTGAGAGCTACTCATGTTACAATACTTAAATCTATTAAATAATGTATCATAACATGCTGTTTCCTTATGAAAATAATGTTTTTTCTTTTCTTTGCTTGAACTCTGTCTTTACTCATCGTGCAAGAATCATAATCATGCACTGTATGTTTGTTAATATTCAACAATATTACTGATCGGCCGCATTAACATCATTGTATGCGAACTTACTTAAGCTGGACAATGATGC
Source organism: Zacco platypus (assembly GCA_038088235.1). Taxonomy (NCBI): domain Eukaryota; kingdom Metazoa; phylum Chordata; class Actinopteri; order Cypriniformes; family Xenocyprididae; genus Zacco; species Zacco platypus. Next base: position 19,284,910 of record CM076065.1, on the reverse strand, counting down.
TATTTTCTTCTAGAGCTTCTGTACAGCCAAAACAAACGTAAAAAGCGCTATATAAAAAGGTGACTTGACTTGACCTGATTCAAACAGTGTTTTTTAACTAATACTTTTCTTAATTTGTTTTTCAAAGAACACAAGGTACAAGGCGTTTCTTTTACAATAGTGTTATAACAAACATAAATTATAACAAGAATATTAAAGAGAAATTATTCACATTATTCAAGAAGAGGAAGAGAGAGAGAGAAAAAAACAAATCAAAAAGAAAGGTAGTCTATACAGTACATGTATTATACTCAAAATAAAAAGGAATTTAGTTCTTTGTCCATATTCTGAAAGCTTTACGGCTTGAAAGTCGTAGAGTTTCAAAGTGAATCTTCATGTTAGTCTTGAAATGGGCAATATGGCTATAATTATTATTATGTATATTATTTTATATATATATATATATATATATATATATATATAATATAATATTATGTGTATTTATATGTGTATATATATATATATATATATATATATATATATATGTATGTATATATAATATTATTATTATTACTCCCGTTAGCTCTCTCTCTATCTCTGTCTGTGTATATATATGGTGGGACACCTGTCTATATTAGCTCACTCTGATTGGAAGAAAAGTCTTGGCGAGCTACCTCAAATCAGACTGTCCACAAGCTAAGAGATGTGTTGGAGACCCGTTTCTGATCTAAGCTATCAGCAGCAGCTCTTGGCAAATGAAAGGAAAGAAGAAGAAAGATGAATTAATGTTTATTATGCTGTTTTACCTGAGGCACTGGTCAGTCGAGGTTTCCTGTGAGTCATTTTACCATCCTCCATCCTCTCATGAGATCTGAATATACAAGATGCGGAGTCCGACTTCCCAGTTCCGCTTACTCTCATAATTTTGTTTTTCATGCAATTCAACAACAGAGCTTATTTTCATGGAATCCTAATCTTATGTCATGTTTATTAATGGATGAATAAGGAAAATAAATATCAGCGACTATATGAAAAAAAGAAAGCAAGAAAGGTTCTGCTGCACCTACTGTGTCCTTAGCTGTTTCACTGACAGGTGGCGCAATTTGGTTACTCGTACTCGGGCCAGATCACTGCGAGTTAAGCTGGAAAGCTATAGTTTGACATCAGTTGGAGAGTAAGATTTTACTTAATTATTTCCACCTATTCACTGAACTATTTTTTATTGAAAATGGAGAAATATCATTTGTATAAAAGGAATTGCTAAAAAGAAATTATTTACATAGCTGTTGTCTCAAAATATATTCATTTTAGGGGTTCTCATAAAATAACATAAACCCACAATATTTCAAAATCTAGATTAAATTAAATAAAAAGCAATCTTGCATATTTTGCAATTTTGAATGTTTGAATACAGTGCTTTTTGTTGCTATTTTGTGTTTTGGAAGGGAAAGAAAATCAAAAGAATCCTTTACCATGGTGGGATTTTTACCTGTTTCAACCTACTATTACTTATTTTTAATATGTTTATACTGTCTTAATTGCATATTAAGTTAATTTCAACAAATACAAAAATTATTTTAGAAGTGGCTCAAATAAAAAATCTTAAAAGTTCCTATAAACTTCAGGCCTCTTGTGACAACGTTAATTGATAAACATATAAAATTTCACATACAACAGAAAAATGTCTTTAGTACGTTTTAAAAGTAAAAGACCTTACAACAGTTCTATCTTTGTGTGTGTGTGTGTGTTTTCATATAGTCAGGGTGCACAGGTGCACAGATTGAAGGCCCTTCAAAAGAGTCAAGCACTCTTAATAGTCACAGAGGTCAGAGTGCTGTAATGCAGCGGAAGTGCTACGGAGTGTTTATACCAAAATGGGATGAATATGAGCAGGTGAAAGCCAGTGGGCCATACTGTTTGATACAGGCCTATGAAGGTCAGGCCGGATGGGCAGTGAGGTAGTTAAAGATGTCATATGTCAACATGGTGGTAGTTACTGTTCTTTGTTTTTGCACTTTAATCGGAAGGGCTTTGTGCAGCTTAGGTCTCACCCAAAACAAAACACACCCTAATAGTAACATTAACTACAGCATCAGTACTACAAGATTTTCATTTTGTAAGCCAACAAAGCTGTTATGCATTATGTGCCACTATGTAGCGGTGATTTCCTGTTTTAGGATGCATCTGTAATATATTTTATTACTATTCTATTTTTTGCTAAAAACTATTTTATCTGATACCAAAATTTAATTTGACAGAATGTACAAACTGTCTCATTGATACACAATATTTCTTAGTGAGCTTTTTAGCATTAAATCAACAAGTAAATGTTAAAAAGGTGAGGAACCAATAAATCCAAATATGTTGAGATATATGAAAATAATGCACACTATAGGAAATGAAGGACTCTATGATAAAAAAGGATATATTTAATACCTAAAAAAAAGTTGACTGTAAAATGATTTCACATTAGTTTATCTTGGCAATCCTGGGTTAGTGATACAGAAAACAATACATTAAAAAAATCCATAGCTTAATCTCTTTTGACTTAATGCAAGAGTAATTCATCTGTCATTGAGAAGTTCAACATGATTTGCTTTGCATTGGAATTCATTAGGCATCACCGTAAAGAGGGATATCCTGCAGATGTCTGGGTTAAATTTCATAGGGGTGTACTTTATTCTGCCAACTCCATTTCCACATTCAGCACTGGCACCACACACACAAAGTGACCTGACGGTGACATTTGTGCTACCTTCCATTCTCATATGACAGTTTTATTCAGTTTTCCAATTTAAAGTATCATTACTCTTGACAACACCACAAATCCACAGCAGGGCTGAATTGTACTTTTTTTTTTTTTTTTAAATGCTGATCTTTTTTCTTAAAATCCAAATGACTCTTTCACTTGAAGTCTAAGACGATATACGCCCTCCATGTGAAACCAATGAAGTGTTGACAGGTGGGATTTGTTGCTGTCTGTGGTACGCAGATATGAAATACTCAGATGTGTTTAATTCTATAAAATTCAGTAGGAGATTATGATTTAAGAACTCTGACGCAAACTGAATTTTGTTTGATTTATTTATTTAGATTAAATTTGGTCAGAAAAGAGGAATCCTCAACATAAGAAGACTTCTAAAAACCAAGCAGAACAAGACATGAGCCTGGGTGACTTTCGGGTAATAATGTAGTAACACCTCAAGCAAGACAAACAGCGTTTTGGTTTGGATCTAAATGTACATATCTTCAGGCTTGGAGTTGTCCACATTTGTTGTGTAAACACAAATGTGCACAGTGTGTCATTTTACTACATAGACGACATGATCCTCTTGATGTTCATGTGATGAATTCAGTTGGTAACTACATTACTGATCAAAAGTTTGCTAACATTCTAGATTTTGGCCCTTTGATGATACTCTATTGACTTTTTCTGATTATTTCTGCTATTCCATAACCAGAAGATATAAACGATATATGTATTTTAATTTAATACTTTGGTAAACTGAAGGTTTTACAAAATACATGCATTTTAACCACTTTATTAGAAATGTGAGTGTGACATTTTCTGGGAACATTTAATAGTCTTTTTGGAGTTGGCAGTTTTTTTCAGAAAAAGAGAGACACATATACACACATTATATTTTTGTTTCATAACATGCATAAAAGCATAAAATATCTATTAATTCAGAGAAAAAACAGTTTCACAGTTTCCTTGGGGGATTGGTTCCATAAGCAGACTACATGATCTGTGTATAGTGAGTGGTGGCCCTGACTTGAGGTGTGTGGAAGCCTTAGGTAAGAGGAAGAGGGTGTGACTGGAATTAAGTGAAAATATTGCATTTAGGGGACACACACCACAGTAATGTAGAGTAAAGCATTCTTCAAACTGAATGAAAATATTTTATAAAACTTAAATAAGTGATGACTATGATGGTAAATATATGTAAAACAAAGAAAAAAAATACTTTGATACTGAAATAACAGTAATATAGGTTTCTGATGGCTGTTCTGAAAAAGAAATAAGAATTCTGAAAAAGAAATAAGAGTTCTAAAAAAGAAATAGGAAGGTTTTCCACTTTAAACATGGAGTGTGGAAAATATTAACAAGGTGCTATGCAGTATAACATGTTAAATTTATTTATAAAATCAGATGCATTTGCACTACTACAATACAGACATTCCATGTAATATTTTCAAATCATCACCTCATCGTAAATCAAACAGCACCCCTAACCTTTGACTCCCCAAAACCCACCTGACTGTGCTACACCTGACAGCCAGGTGTGCCTGTTCGTGTTGAGTTTTGCACTGTCCATCGATTATGCGAGTGTGAGTGGGTGTGATGTGTGTTTATAGTACGCATCAGATTACAAAGAGCAGAATTAGGGGCCGTTGACTGCACTCAGCCTTGTTAGGCTCATAGTTTGCACTAAATACTTTCCCCTGCATGTTTATGTTGGGCAGCTCCGGCTTGTTGTTCTTTGTTCCCCCTCATTACCCTAGAACTCCAAACACCAGCGCAGCCTGAAGGCAGGGGCACACACTGGAGGTCACCACAGAGGGGCATTTTATCACTGAAAACCATTTTTAAAAATTTACGTTTGAACAGTAAACTGAGTGTGATGAAAAACAAAGATACATATAGGCATAATTGTCAATTGGCTTTTAAATGATCAGGATTATGATTCTGAATATTGTCAGAATTTTTTTTTCTGCTCTTAAAGTAGAAGTCCCATTTTCATGTATATTTGTGAATAACAATTTTCTGTGAAAATGCCAAATTTGCCTTTGTCCCTGCACTTTCTCTTCAACCACTGTGACATTTTCACGAAGTCTTTAGTTGACCACCTTGTTTATGGCCAAACCATTGTAAGTATAAACAATATTTGAATTCTGTTATTGGACAAAATCAAATTTTAGTGTTAAATTTATTGATTGTTTGATTGATTGTTAATTGCACAAAAATACTTTCTGTAAATAACATCAGCAACAACAAAAATGGCAGTCAGCCATTTTCAACCCTGTTATGATCGTACTAAAACATTTGGAATCAACTGTTTTTATGGCTGATGCTGAGGTGGGAAAAATTAATTTCTTGTAAAGTTTAGCAGTAATCTACTTACACCATCTTCATCTTACAGTCATCTACACCCCCAGCCCCCCCACCCCCAAATGCTCTATACCTGTTCAGCAGGATGACAGTATAGTCCACTTTCATCAGTGCAGAAGACAATAATAACAACTGAAATGCTTATCAGCTTCTGAAGTACAGCATTACTGTGGACTCATCAAAGGACTAGAGGTTGAAATCGGGGCCCCGTATCTCTGGAAATCAGTGATCTTTCTCCTCAAACACAGACTGACATGTGCAAAGGCCCACGCAAGAAAACATAGTCATGAAAATGAGTTGTGTTTCGAGGATGAAGAGAACAAGGAAGAAAATATGTAATCAATGAAAGTATATGTACATGTTGTATGGATGTGTTGCTCTAATCGTTTTTTGTTTTTGTCAGTTAGAATAGAATATAAAAACAAGATTTTTACATTGACTTTACATTGACATTAAATTATAAAATAAATGAAACAATGGCATTCCTTAATTACTGCATAAGTTATAAATTCAAGTTCTAAAAAAAAAGATCAAAATTAACTAAATTTATTTTTTCAATAAATAGTTTAACATCATTGAATGTTCTAGTTTCATGCAGTGATGGTGCAGCGTTTCTTATCAGTTATTTTCCTAATGGCCCCTATGGCTCCAGGACTTATGAGTGTATGACCAGATGAGTCTCCTATCTCTGTACGGTCCAACTATGTCAGGACAGATCTATTACACAATCAATTGTTTGATCATCTTCTCTCTCATCTGTGAAGAGCTAATCAGTGCATCTCTCTTTACACACAAATGCTTTCTTTTCTACATAGAAATACATCACTATATCAGTGTAATGTGATCACATTTCCAAACGTACACTTTTTTTCTCAGAAACTCCAATAATGGGAAGAAAGAAAGAGGGAAAACCATCTTGCCCCTGCTGCACCTCAGATGTGGCTTCTAGCTAATGGCTGTTTTGCAAGTAATGCCACTTGATGATGATCAAAAACAGAAGGGAAAAAACAGGAGAAGGAGGTAGAGTGAGGGAGACAGAGAGAAAAACCAAATAGCCTGATGGAATCCAGGGTTCAGGAGAGGCAGCTGGCAGATTGCTTATCACTGGAGATGCACAATATCCTGACTATAAGATGACTATCAGGAAGGCGGTGGCTTAGCCAGCAGATTCATGCCTCTTTAAGAAGACAGTACATTTTTGGCTTTCTCTTCCTGCTGAGATAAGGATTCTCACGGAAAGGTGTCCTCTTCAGCCTTATCTCAACTCTAGCAAGCTCAGAACGTCCTGCTTAATTACCAGGACAGATGATGGCCAGATTTGTGATATGAAGAAAAAAAAAACATATACTGCATTGTGAAATAATAATTAATAGCTGCATTTTGTTTCAGTAATCACAATAGTCATTAGTGTCCCTTTGGCTAAGAATTGAATCTTATTTCATTTTAATTAATTTCTCCTAACTGGGACTGTAATAAAGTAAAATGCAGTTTATTGCACTGGGATAAATTTAGCTGAGCTTTCTGGCTGTGTCAGGATTATGTTTATTTGTCTTTTTGTTCCCATGTGTTTGTTTTGTGTGTCTCAGTTCAGTTTAGCCTTGATTAGTCCCTATATTTAGTTCCCTTAGTTAGCCTACTAATTACATTCACCTCTCAGTCATTTGTTCCCTGTGTATTTAAACCCTTAGTTTCCTCTGTTCATTGTTTTGTGTCATCTTTAGTTTATGTGGTTGTGTTATATGCTCTATTTCTGGTAATCTCCTGGTTTTTGGATGTATTAATAAAGACTTTTCTGTTCCTGTAACGATCATCAGTTGAAGTGCCCGCTATAAACACTAGAGGGCACTTCACCATGGACTCACTCTCTCACTCACTCACTCACCCACTCATCCATTAAGGCAGACAACAGCAGACTACATTTCCCAGAATCCCCGTACATATCACTGATCACTTCACCAGCTGCAGCGCATTACCCAATCACTGATTACATCTACCAGCTAATACACATTATCCGGACTATTTAAACACCACAGACACACACACACTCTGCAAGGTCTTGATATTCTGTTATGTTGTCATTTCTGAGCGTTATTCCCTGTCTTGTTTTCCTGGTTTTGATTCTGCCTGTTTTCCTGGTTTCTGATCATTCCCTGCCTGCCTATTGGATTTATTGCCTTGGATTATTGTACTGTTGATTGTTTGCTGCCTACCTCAATCTACTTTGCCTGTTTACGTTTACGACTCTGCCTACCCTCTGACAAATGCACAATTTATTATTACAGTTAATGTGTTAATATAGAATATATTATTGTGATATTGTTGCATCCATGTTATAAAAGCAATAAGTCACATGAGTCTCTGCCTGTGTTACATTCACTTTGCCGGGGTTAAGGGAGTTTTAGGCTTGACAAGAATTTAAAAAAAACTTCTCCAGTAGAAAAGCAGTACTGTACAGCCTCTTAGAGCTATAATCTATGACAATATTTATAATAAAAATTAATTCAGGAAACACTGTTTTTGCATCGCATGTGACACAGTGTTTAATAGATTCTACTTTTTGTAAATGTACATGCATTAGTGAGCATGAAACAGCTTGATCTTCATAGATAAGGTAGAGTTCATCTTATACTGCAGCAGGTCAAGGGCACATTGACAGGACACAATCCTAGGTCACCTCTATCTGCCACTGAACCTGTAACCACTGTGCCCACATTCCCTACCACCACCACATCATACATCCTGTGGAGAAACGCATTTGCTTTAAGCGTATGGGCTCAAAACACAGCCTTGTGGTACTACCTCTTTATTCATGAGGGCAGTTACCTGCATAATAACAAAATCATGCAATGGGCAAAATTACACTGTCAATATTGCCTCTTTGTTGGTGCACTTATTTACTCTCAGCTAGTAAAGAGGCCACAAGGTTCTCACTGTAATTTACAAAAGCAATTTATAAAAGCACATTTTTCTTCTTTCACTAATCATTTGCTGAAAATGTACCACTTATTTTGTACCATGATCTTAGAAAGAAGTGTTTCAAGTGTTTTGTAAACTAAAAACCCAATTAAACAAAACTAAACCCAATTTAACTAAAAACCCATTAAAATGGAAAACATAGTTTGTTGTTTATCTATGTGTCATCCTGCTTTTTTTGTTATTATTATTTATTATTTTTATTAACCAGTTTAACAACGTTTCCAGCAGTCTAGAGATCATTGCACGCTGGAATAGTATGTGCATGAAGTGATGTGCTCAAAAATGTTTACTATGAATGCATGAGTCGCTGATGCTGAACTGTTCAGGTTAGACTCACTGAAATGTCTTTAATCTTCCCGACAAGGCCGAAAACCATTGCCAGTTCACACTCAAGATCTCTGATCTGCACGTAGACATTACTGATGCTTATGGGCCATATGCCAATATGCAGCCAAGAAAACTCCTGTTCATGCAGGTAGCTTTGATAAAGTATCAGCATTTCTACATCATCTAAACAAGAGAGCATGTTTAGTGAATCATTGATGTCTGGAGATTGCAAAGAATGTAACCGTATACAAAGACCAGACACATAAACTAGGAAGGCTTAAAGTGTTATGGTAGCCATTTTGCTCATCTTTGTGAAGCTGTGCTCGTAATTTTGTATTGTACGCCTCAACAGATGTTCTGTGCATTGTGCTCTATCCGTTCATCTGGGATTGGGTTACAAAGAGACTGGTGGGATGTTTTGGCACAATTTTCAGGTCGGCTTGCTGTCTGTCTGGAACTCAGCCAGTTTCTTCTGTTGTTCAAGATGCTGATGACAAACGTTATACCTAAGACAGTGCAAGTAACCAAGAATGATTAATATGCTGGCACTAAAGCATGTCAGAATTGGCATTGTGCAATCCACCAAAGAGTAAACAAGCCCACTCTTTCATCGTAGCAGGACTTCTTTCTGGTTTACATATTTGAATGAATTGTCTTTTATGTCACATATCTGGTGGATACCATCCCTCAATGTTTATCCCAGCTTTCAATCTCAGAGTTCACTCACAGGTCTCCAAGCATCTGTTAAAAAATTCTAACATTTCCTGTGCAGTATAGCTATATCATTAGAAACATTCTATCTGAAATTTTCAAAAGCATCATTAAAATATATATTAAAATAACAGACATTAACATACAGTCAGACCTTGGGAAGAATTTTGCTTTTCACTGTCCACTGGCCTACACATATACGTAATTACTATAGTACAAGCAACTAACCCTGAACCAAAACCTAACCCTGTAGTAAGTAGTCTAATATTACTATTTATTAGTGTAATTACACTGTAACAAGGACATTTCAAATAACATGTAACTTTAAGTATTTATTTGCCCCATACAAAACACCAAATCAACATAAATCATACAACATCCCTACTAAATAAGGTAAATAAATAACTAAATAATTTGATACTTACCAAATAGATACACATAAAACATTGTTTATAAATTATTTGAATATGTCAAGTGTGAAATAATAGGAGATTGAACTACTTCAGCTAGTTTGTGTAAGGAATAACTTGTTTGGAGCAATGACCAATTGTAATGTTTAGCTCTCATCATACAAAAATATTTGACCATGGAATGATTAAATAACCAACCAGAGAGCTGCGTAAGAACTGTTGTTACTAGTAAACCGTGTTTCTAGTACCTCAACATTGTGTCCAAACCAGATGTTATAAAGCAACAAGCAATTAGAGGCATCAGAGTTTTTGTCTTAACCAACCATTAAGTGTGGATAGACTAATTGCTTGCTGCTGGAATCCTGTCATATCGCACCAAGTTAGGACTATAACAGCATGCTGTTCATTTATTTGTATGTACAAGCAGTGACCTAACTGGTTTTCAAAGCTAATACAAATTCATTTCAAAGGTAAAAACAAGTTGAGTCATTCTGGTTGGTTTGAATCCCACTGGAAAACTTATCTCTTTATCAAAACTATTTATCAAAAACTCTTGAGTTTCCCATAATAACTCTTTAATGACTACAGCCCAAACGTCACCTAAAATAATGTGTGATACAAGGTCATGTTTGATTCAGATATAGAGATTAAAAGCAGAATTTTTGTGGTTCAAAGGCAAGGTTGTGCAAACCTTTCTTGAGCAGAGTAAGAATGCATGCATGAAGATTTCACAGTGGTTGCCTTTCAGCTGTCAGCTACACCTATGCCTGGTTGACATTAGGAGATGCCTTTCTGACAGTTATTATTTTTTGATTATGAATACTGCCGCATTCAATATGTCATCAGACCGATTGCAGTCTGAAAAAAAAATCTTCCAAGCATGAATTGACCGTTCGCTGTATTACGGTAATTGTTTTGGCACTAATATTTTAATTATTATTCATAATAAAATGTTAGGTTGTTTATTGACACTGCATGTGGTTGATATACGTTAATAATTGCATGTCACCTGTTGTTGATATTTCTGCAAACTGTTTGTCATGGAGTCGCAGCCATCTCAGACCACAATCAACCCATCGTCACTGTCACAGAGCCAACTTCACCACCACGACCAGCTCCGCCCACACGCTCACTTTCCCCGGAGTTCTAATCACCATCACCTGTCCATAATCACCGCTGCACCCTTTATAAGCTCACTCACCCCTCAGTTCTACGTCTGATCTCGTCTCATATGGACTACACAGACTGTCCTGCTGTTCTTACCTGCATTCTTCCGCATCTTCCAAGGAGTCTCCTTCATCGTCCTAGATCCCATCATTACCAACGTGAGCGTGAACTGTTGAACTGTTTCCTGGACATCTACAAAACAACGAAAGGACAATTATCATTCAAGCTAAGTTACCAGTTTACTTCCTGGATCGGAAAACTTACCATACCTGACCGTTTACCTGTTTGTTGTATCTGCTTGTTCAATAAACCAACATACTTTACTTATATCTCTGTGTCTGTGTCTGACAGTCACCAGATCAGTCTCTGGAATTCTGATGTACCGCACCTGCACCTCCTCATCAGCACACTCTTTATAGACACTCACAACCTGCAAACTCCTTTGTCTGGTTTTGTCTCTATGTACCGTCATTCCTGCAAAGAGACATTATAATTACCATTAAGCTAAGTCATCTATTCATCTCTGAACTGTTATACTCCCCAGTCTGCATTCCCGTCAGTTACATGCCTCTGTTCATAATAAACTCTGTATTGTTTCAACATGCTTGTCTGCCTCCTTCTGTTGTGTGACAGAAGACCAGACCATATGCAAAGCACCACGGAAACTGGCAGGGATCGCCCCAGAGATCCATTTGCTGCCAGTCCCATGCCCCGACCAGTGACATTCACCAATGAGGCTGATGATTGCAACGGGTTCTAATGTCCACTTAGAGATGCAGTCTCATCAGTTCACCACAAATCTATCCCAAGGTCATGCTCTTCAATGGTCTCAGTGTCTGTGGCAATCAAATGCTCAAATCACTACATCACTCTCTTTATACCTCATCCACTGTAAGGAGGTCTTCGGGCAAGGCACCTCTGAGAGGATTCTCAACCAGCTATCGCTTTATTGTGGGGGAGAACCTGCACCTAGGGGATAATTCAGTCAGTGCCTAAGCTCTTCATTTCCACACATTAGTGGCTTCCAATGGTTGGAATGAGTCTGCATTACTCACTGAATTCCGACAAGGGCTCAATGCCGATGTGCGTCAACTTGTGATGTATGACAATGCCATTGGACTGTAGAACTTCATTCAGAAGACCATCAGAATTTCTCAATGTCCGACAGCGTGCTCTCTCCATAAACCTACTCTGCATTCTTCACCCTCCTTACCATCAGTCGCCCTTCGAGCACCTGAACTGATGCAGGTAGACTCTTACCACCTGACACATGTGGAGCGTCAAAAGAGGATTCTCAACCAGCTATCCCTTTATTGTGGGGGAGAAGGTCACATCATCACCATCTGCCCAGTCTGACCACCATGCCCAGCGGAGAGTACTATTCAGCTTCCACGTAAAATCGCTCCTTTAACATGCGAAGCAAGTCCTTGAGAAGCTAAGACAACACCATCTTTACCCGAAGCTGGAGAAGTGCGAGTTCCATACCACCTCTGTACAGTTTCTGGGCTATGTCATCAACTAACTCGGCATCCAGATGGACAAGAGGAAGGTGGAAACTATCAGGAACTGGTCCCAGCCAGTCAACGTCCATCCTGATCCAGATCTTCCTTTTGTCGTTGGGCTCAAAGCGTCAGAGTAGTTCTTTCATGGCCGCAGAGTGATTCTCCATGCCTTCGTCCATGTGCCTTCTATTTCAAGAAGCTTTACCCGGCGGAGCAGAACTGCGACATTTGCAATCGTGAGCTCCTAATCATCAAGCTTGCATTGGAAGAGTCTAGACACTAGCTGGAGGTAGCGAAACATCGTAGTGAACAAATTGATCATGGATCATCGGAACCTCGAGCACCTGTGTGAGGCAAAACGACTGAATCCACATCACATCACATGCCCTTTCATGTCTCCATCAACCAGATCCTGAACCTAGTTCTCCAGAACCCATCCTCCCTCCAGCAATGATCATCAGTCTCATTCAGTGGTCCATCAATGAGCAAATCGTCCATGCTACACACCCTGAGGGGCTACTCTACGTACCATCAACCTATCGCCTGCCCCTCATGGACTCAGCTCACATGTCTCTGGGCTCTGTAAATCCAGGTAGACAACGTACCCTCTCACTTTTACATCATTGCTACTGGTGACCCAACATGGCTCAGGATATCTCCCGATACATCAGGGGATGCTAACACAAACTAACCCACAAACTCCCAGAGGTGAAGCTGGTTCCTCTGCCTATCCCACACCATCCATGGTCACACCTGGGGATTGACTTAATGACCGACCTTCCACCATCTGATAACAATACCTGTGTGTTCGTCATTGTTGATCACTTCTCTAAGGCTTGTAATCTCATCCCTCTGAAAGGTCAGCATACTTCATATGAAGCTTCAGAAGCCCTCTTCCAAAATGTGTTTTGTCACTTCAGTCTACCTGAGGGCATTTTCTCAGATTGTGGTCCCCAATTCATCTCACAGGTATGACAAGCCTTCTTCAAACTCCTGGGAGTTTCTGTGAGCCTCTTCTCTAGTTATCACCCAAAAACCAACGGCCAGACAAAGCAGAAGATCCAGGAGATTGGGAGGTACCTCAGGTCCTACTGCCACCAAAACTAGAACAGCTGGAGCCAGTTCCTCCCCTGGGACTCCCTTATGCAGTCCACCATGGGGCTCACCCTATTCCAATGCATCCTTGGATACCAGCCTCCCTTATTCCCGAGCTCCTCCCGAGCTTGCAGATGAGGAAGCAATCTACAGGGCCTGGCTGCCCTAGACTCACAGCGGTGGGGCCATGGCATCCGTGACTACTTCTTGTGGTCGCCATGGCAACCATTTTACTTTCTAGCATAACCAAATTATGTATTTATGTATCATATTATGTAATCATATCTCCTAAATCAAACATGATAACATGAAACATGTCTACCCCTATATTTTGATGATCAAGAATTACAATGATACCATATAAAACATCATAAACTGTTTATGGTGAATTTGAACACTTAAATCACACATTGGATTTTATTGACTGAAAGATTGAATTTGAAATCTGTATTCATACACATTCGAAACCAAAATCATCAACATACTGAGGGTTGGGTTCAAAAATCACACCAAAATTAAATGTAAAAAACTGAAAAATAAATGTAAAAAACTGAAGCTGCAGGCTGCAGGCACAAAGTTCATCACAGCAACTCAATGTAAATCAGTAGTGTGTAGGGCTGCACAATGGGTCAAATTTCTAATTGTAACTACAAGTATAGATACCACAATTGCATAATCATTCCAAAGTGCAATTACAAAAAAAAAAAACACCACAACAACAAAAAAGTCTTAAACTCAGGTAAGTCAATGGTAAGAGGGCAATGTGACAGAGTGTCTACACACAAAGTGTTGATGAGACAAACAGTTGTGGTAATTAATGAGCATCCATGACAACTAACAATTGGAAGGAAACTATGAAACTACTATGAAACTTGAAACTACTACTATGAAAACATGTGACTGAAGATAAACCAATTAAAAGCCCATGAAAATTGGAGATGGAGATGGGAGAGGAGAAAGGGCTGATGAAAGGGCTGGTGAAAGGGGTAGTGAAAGAGGCAAGCGACATAAAGACGAAGAAGACCAGGGAGGAGCTTATGGTGGTAACAGCCATGGTGGAGATGATGGGAGGAACCATAGAGGAGATGACTGTCAGAGGAGCTATGAAGGAGATGATAGTAGAAGGGCCCATGGAGAAGTGGATGTTGATCGGATACAGGGTGGTACAGATGGCAGACGAGATTTCAGAGCGACTCAGGAGACAGCCATGATGGAGCCGACACATGGTGGGAGTGATGGAGGGAGTAGTCATGGTGGTAATTTGAGCCCAACTGACAGAGGAGCAGGGAGATGGTGAGACACAGGTAACATCCGATGGACTGAGAGACCCAGTGACACTGACGGACAGGGAGACCAAGACCAATGACCAAGGACCAAGGTGACACCAGTGTGAACGAGGACCCCGGGGGAGCCTGAGGGATGGAGGAGCCTGATGCAGCCATAGTGGTTGAGAGATGGAGTGCATCAGACAGCCTGAAGGACCATGGCAATGGTGGGGCGAAGACTGACCATGGCGGAGCCGATTGGTCGATTGTCCATGGTGAAACTAAGGGGTCTGAGGGGCGAGGCGGAGCAAGACGCTCCAAGGTGGATCAGGGCTGCATGGCAAGGCTGATAATGAGAGGCTGAAGGGAGCAACCGGAGGCATAGCTGAGGGAATGGCTGGCTTCGGTGGAGCGTGCAGAAGCAGACTGGGTGTGGATGAAGGCTCTGTGATGGACAGGACTGGTGGCAACAATGAAATCTCTGTGCTGGCCAAGACTGGTGATGACGATGAACTAGGGCTGAAAAGGTTACGTTGGTGGTGGTGACGATGAAGACAGAGGAGATGAACATACTTTAGTCGAGGGGGGGACCAACAGCAGAGAAGGTTTGTGGGTGGAATGCATAACATCTGACTCCATGTCGATCATCCTTCCCTCTCTTTCTAGTTCCATGAACACCCCCACTGGCATGATGTTGATGTTGTAACTGGTTCATACACCTGGTCAGAAGGGACCTCAGTCTTTTCTTCCGGGATGGACCTTGCAGCTTGCAGCGGGCTTTGGCTCAGGCATGATGTCTAAGGTGGGTAAAGGCAGGGTCTCTCGGTCTGCGGTGAGCTCTGGCTCCATATCCGTGGTGGGTGTAGTCGCGGGGTCTGGCTCAGGGGTGGCAGAGGGTGAGTGGTACTGGACTCTGGTGGCAGGATCTTCTTCTACTTCATCCACAGTAACAGCAGATCCGTTAACTCAGAGGGCGAAGTTGATGTACTCTGCCAGCGTCCAGCAGTGGAGTCAGTTTCTGACAGTTTGGTTCAAAACATGGACACTAGTAGCCTGATGGAAGTCCTTTTGTAGGGCTCTGGCAGTACTCTGGCAGTACTCGTTTGAAGTTTCGCTTCAAAGGAGCAGATACCGGTCCTGCTACTGGGTTGTTACTAGTACGTATCTCGATACTGGGTTCACGATACGATACGTATCACGATATTTTGAACAAAATTTTAAAATTGAAACTGTAATTCAAAAAACAGATTTATTTAAAAAAAACATTACATTTCAATGACTGTCTTTGCTGTACATACAAGATCACATTTTTAAGGTTAAATAAAAACCTTCTGTATTCAAATTAACAAAGGTCTGTTTGTCACTGGAAGATTTCTTTTTAACACTTTTTTAAACACAAACTTAGAATTTAGAAGACAGAACTTCTTAAAGCAGTAAAAAAAGTGTTCTGTTTAAATAAGCAACATAAACAGCTTTAGGGTTTGTTTAGGTTACCTACAGGTTTTTATGGAAAAAAAACAGCATATCTACATTTTGAGGGAAAAGCTGGGATCTTTGAGCATGAACAATATCCCCTGCCGTATAAAAAACACGTTCACTGGGAACAGAAGTTGCTGGAATGGTTAGGTAAGCCTTAGAAAGAGAGGAAAGAAGTGGGTACGTTTGGGTGTTTTCTTTCCACCATTTCAGTGGACAGCTAATGAGGGGAATAGAAGTGTCCTTTTTGTACATGTCGACCTCTACTTCTATCCTACATTTGGACTGAGTGACTGTTGGTTTAGCAAAAGTTGCACCAAGGAGATCTTCCAGTGCTGTCTTTTTGCTAGGTGGTGGCTGTTCTTGCTCAGCTCTCTGTGTTGTCTGTATGTTTGCTGCATCAGTGGGATCTCCATCACTTGTACCTCCCTACACAAACATGCAAATGGGGTGGCAAACATAAATGCAAATACTCAGATTCTCAAATAATTACTGATGCTGACAGACATACCTGCTGTAACTGCTTTAATTTGTCCATCAACCGGTGGAAAACCTCATCATGTTGTTCAGGGAGTAGGTGGGGCAAAGATCGAAATCTGGGGTCAAGTGCTGTACTCTCAAGCAGATAGTCCTGTACTTCTGTGTATCTGCCTGAGAGGTTTTGCAGGATGGCTGCTTTCATGTTTTTCATGATTTCAAAGGCACAATTAGTGACAGGGTGGCACTCTTTTCATCAGACAGGACAGTGGTGGCTTTTTTTAGAGGTTTAAGAAGGTTTACTATTTCTTCTGCATCAGTGACGTCGTTGCTATCCAGACTATCAAGTTGATGGGCATTTTTGCGCACCTCTGTGCTCAAGAGAGCTGCCGTTATAGCGGCTTGTTGCTCAAGGTAGCGTTCCAGCATATACATCGAGCTGTTCCATCGTGTTACCACGTCCATGATAAGCTTGTGTGATGCGATCTCAAGCATCTTTTGCTTTTCCGTGAGTACAGCTGTTGCTGTGGCACTGCGGTGAAAGAAACCAACAACTTTTCTTACGCGACCAAGCAAGCGACTTACGCGAGAAACATTTAAACCAGCTTGAGACACAAGATTCAATGTGTGCGCGAAACACTTGATATGCGGCGACAACCCGGCTTCCCTCACTGCCACATCCATGTTGCGTGCGTTGTCAGTAACAACAGCAGTACTATGAGGCCTTTCAAGCTCCCACTCTTGTATAGCCGCTTTTAGAACTTCGGCTATGTTAGCTCCAGTGTGTGACTCAAAAAGTGGGCAAGTCTGAAGCACGAAACTTTTCATTTCCCACTCCGTAGTAATCATATGCGCCGTGACCGTAATATAGCTTTGACAAGCCCGCGAAGTCCACCCGTCAGTTGTTATAGCCACATATTCTGCTTTTTTCAAGTCAAGTCAAGTCATCTTTATTTATATAGCACTTTTTACAATGCAAATTGTAGCAAAGCAGCTTTACATTAATAAGAAAATGGTGTCATTGTGCAGCTTATTCTATATATTATTGATTCATTCCGTTACAAATATCAGTAGTTATTTGTCTAGTTAATTTAGGTATAGCAGCACTGCTGAAAACCGTGACGTAATCGTCCAGCTCAGCTCAGTTCGCATACAACGGCGCCAATCCAGGCATATCAAAAACACTGCTGAATATCAAGCAAGTGTCCCCAACTTAAGCAAGCCAAAGACAACAGCGGCAAGGAACCAAAACTCCAACAAATGGAGAAAAAAACCTTGGGAGAAACCAGGCTTAGTCGGGGGGCCAGTTCTCCTCTGGCCAACAGTGAACACTTGTCCGATACTCAGGCAGAGTTACAGGTCATTAAACCGATTTGGAATCGCAACAGTCAAAATATTTAATCTAGTTCCATCTAGTTTAAGATCTTTTTGATCACGCCGGTATGGGAAGGTTTGTTGGGATATGTGCCACTGGCTAATGAGTCAGTAAGGTCTTAACAAAGGATGAGCTAGTTAACACAGTCTCCACCGACACCACAGGGCCACATTGCTGCCGCACACAGGCACAGGTTCCCCGTCCGACCCGAACACGGCCCGGATCCAGCCAATCACGTTAATTGGTAAACCTCGGGATAAGCAGAGAGACAAAAAATTAGCGTAGACGCCATTCTTCTTCCGATGTAACGAGTACATCTGGTGTTATAGGAAGTGTTCCCGGTTCCGGCTGACCTGATCTATGCAGCCTAACAATCCTTTAACGGATATGAAGACAAAAGTTTATAGTGCGTCATATGTATGCCATGTTAAATAGATGCGTTTTTAGTCTAGATTTAAACTGACAGAGTGTGTCTGCTTCCCGAACAATGCTAGGAAGATTGTTCCAGAGTTTAGGTGCCAAATAGGAAAAGGATCTACCGCCTGCGGTTGATTTTGATATTCTAGGTATTAACAACTGGCCAGAATTCTGAGATCGTAATAGACGCGAAGGACTATAATGCATTAAGAGCTCACTCAGGTACTGGGGAGCTAAGCCATTTAGTGCTTTGTAAGTAATTAGCAAGATTTTAAAATCTATACGATGTTTAATAGGGAGCCAGTGCAGTTTTGACAGAACCGGGCTAATATGTTCATACTTCCTGGTTCTAGTAAGGACTCTAGCAGCTGCATTTTGGACCAGCTGTAATTTGTTTATCACGCGAGCAGGGCAACCACCCAGTAGAGCATTACAGTAATCTAGTCTCGAGGTCATAAACGCATGAACTAGCTGTTCCGCATTTGTCATTGAGAGCATATGTCGCAATTTCAATCAAAAAAAAACAATCAGTATCTTAGTAATGACGTAGTTAGTAGACTCTGTTAGAGTATAATTGTTCTGGAAAAGAAAGAGGAGAGAGGAGAGAGAGCGCGGCCTACGAACTCCTTGTGAGACCTGAAGCTGACTTCTGCTGATGAAACTGCAAACTATTCTTCAGTAAAGTTTCTTCTATTGATTGCATTTCTGACTCCTGGTCTTCATTCAACATAACTGGTCAAAGGGTCATAAACTGTACAATCCCCTACAGTTGGTTGCATAGATGAGTGAGGACAGTTTGGGCAAGGCGTTGTCCTATTCCTTTGAAATCTTCTCTCCAGATGAGTTTTATTGCTTTATTGCAGGATGCTTGATCTCAGCTTTTGTCTTAGCAGGAAAATCAAATCTTACAGTCCAGCTCTGACACATGTGCAATGGCTAGGACCACAACATCCGTGTCCACAATGCACAGGGTGATCTTTTTAAATCATTTTCTTGTAGAATCTGCCACATGGAGTAACATCCTTGTATCTGCCTCTTCATGTATGTAAGAGACCATCTGATTTGATTCTCGTGCAGGACAGTGTGCCAAAACAGAAACTGAGGACTTTCTTGCTGTCTCATGGTACACCAGTGGTCTTAGCAGATAGTCTTGATTCAGTGTACTGGTTATAGGACCATGTCATCAGGATGTGGAGACTTCTGACAGTTACAAAGCCAAGGCCCTTCCTGTGTTCTGTGCCTTCACTGGCTTTGACACAGTATCTGCATTTGCAGCCAGGGGCAAGAAGATAGCATGGGATCACTGCAATACAGATTACATGTCAACAGAGGCCAAATCCCCGTAACTAAGGAGTGGTGCAGCACCTCAAAAGGGCGATGTACCAAGGAAAACACTGTTGAAGACAAGCACATGAGGTGGCAACATACTGGGGTTAATTGGACCCAAGCATTTGGAGACCATTGTGGTCAACTCTTTCATAGCCAAGCCAGACCATCCTTGAACTCTTGAGCTGTGGCTACTCAAAAGGCTGCAGGTAGTGTGCACAGCTCTGTGTCAAAATAGAGGAGACTGTGAAGAAGACTGAAGAATAGGTTCAACAACAATAACAAAACAATCACACAAACATGTTGCTAAAATTGATTCCCTTTCAAGCAAATTCGCGCTGCGCTGAGAGTTTGACGCAATGGGAACGCTTCGCGTAAATGCGTCATAAAGAAGTATAAAGCACGCTCAAACAGTGCAACGCCAGCTTCTGTGTCTTCAGTTGCGCTATATGTGAAACGTGTGTCTTATTTGGTTTTGTTGTGTCAGTTCGTTATATATCACAGGTGGGGATAGAGACACTCTAGTGTTGTTTGTTTGGGTGCGGAGTATGCACAGTCAGCATTTGAGGGTGCTGGCTGTGTTCATTGTGAACAGCTTCCACTGCGGATGCTCCGCACCTGCCTGGCTGTTTTTGAGGAAACTGCCCAGGCTTGCGGTCCTCTTGGTGCGGGTCCTGCTGCTGCCTAGGCACAGCAGCGATATAAATCTTGGGAATCGCAAATGGACCTAACAGAGGGGTTTGAGACAGGCCCAGCCTGATCTCTACGCTCACCTGCTAGGTCCAGCGCTTTTTCTCAGAGTTCGGAAGCAAGTGCTGCGGTTTAGCATTGATGCAGTAGATGATTCGCCATTGCATTCTCCTGCATATGAGGAGCTGACAGAGGTTGTGACTCATACTGTCGCCAAATTAAGTATACACTGGCCAGCAGAGAGGCAGGAGGTTCGTCCTAAGAGCAAACTGGACGAATGCTTTCTACCCTCGCGAACACAACCTCTGCGCTGGGGTCTTCCGTTTTTTCCTGATCTCCACACGAGGTGTCGAGATCATGGAAGAAACCGGTCTCCTACAGAGTGCGTAGTGCACAACTATCTCACTATGCATCTATAGTTGGCCTAAAAGAGCACAGTTATGGGTCGATGCTGAAGGTGGAGGAGACGCTCGTGAGCTATCTGTCTCTCCAGTCAGCATCGGCCCTCAAGGCCCCGACGTTGCCCACCAAGCCAATGAGAACAACATCATCGCAAGGCTTATGCAGCATCTGGTCAGGCTGCGGCATGTCTCCACACTGTGGGCGTACTGCAGTCCAGTTCTACAGGCAGAGCTGGTAGGAGAACTCGATGAGGGCGGGGGTATTGGTCCCGAGGCGGTCAGTGAGATTTGGCGAGCCACAGATTTGTCGCTCCATGCCAAGGAAACGGCTAGATCAATCGGCCGCTCTATGGCAGCCCTGGTAGCCACGGAGAGGCATCTGTTGCTCAACCTATGTGACATCAAAGAGAAGTAAAATAACTTTTTGATGGACGCCCCACTGTCACATCAGGATGTATGTATTAACCACGCCTCTTTGGCAGCGTGGTTAATAATGTCATCGAGAGGTTCCAGGAGGCTAATAAACAAGTGGCGGCGTTCCAGAAGCTCCTTCCCCACGGTCCTCAGTTCTCCGGGGCTGCTTCGCAGCAGCCCCAAACATCTGAAGCCAGCTCGTCACACCGTGCCACACAGATACAGAGCATGGTTGCCCGGACTCCCCCCCAGAAAGAAGGGAGACCGGGGAAGCGCTCTCAGCCCCAGCCTCCAAAGGGGAGGACAATCGTTACTACTAGCAAGGCCGCAGGGAAGAGGTCCTGACGCCAGTGGTGTCAGGTCCCAGAGGGCAGCCCCCTCCGGAGAGAAGTGGTTTTCACCTCTGCCTATGGTGCCCACTTCTCTTCGGTGCCCTCAGGGGGCCGTTCTGCCAACCCTGCCACCTCTTGTGCTTCAGGGCACAGCAGTACCCAGCAGGAGTGTATCTCAGTGTCTGCCCGGAAACGTAGCGGCACTGGGATACGCGCCCCCTGTAAGGAGGGTCTCAAAGCAGTCAGTTCAGGTGCTCCCTGTCAGTTCGCTGTTACAGGGCACTGAATTGGTTGAGCAGAAAATACCAGAGGCCAATCTCGAGAGACTGGTTCCCTTAGTAGAATTTTTGACAGCGTGGAAGTCCTGCGTACAATCGAAAAGGGTTATGCCATTCAGTTCGGGTCTCGCCCGCCCAGATTTATGGGGGTCTTACCCATGGCGGTGGGCCCCAAGCAGGCTCTGGTAATGGAACAGGAGGTAAAACTCTGCTGGAAAAGGGAGCCATGGAACGTGTACTTCCTCCAGACATAGAAACCGGGTTTTACAACCAGTATTTTATCGTTCAAAAGAAGGATGGGGGTTGCATCCTAGTTTGGATCTGCGTTATCTGAATATGTCAGTCATGAAGCTCAAGTTCAAAATGCTAAAGTTGAGACAGATCGTGTCACAGATCAGATCCGAGGACTGGTTTGTCACGATAGATCTCAAGGACGCGTACTTCCATATATCCATTGTGACGGCTCCGTGAGTTTTTGTCCCTGAGTTACAGGTGATTGGCTGCTGGAGGGCGTGGTTCCACACCTGAATTAGATTATGGCAGTTTAAAAGTGACGGGATCAAACCAAGACGGGAGATCTTTTTGCTTGTTGGTTACTCGTTGTGAGGCTACCAGAGAACTTACAGGATGTGATGTTTACGGGAGATCTTTTTGCTTGTTAGTTACTCGTTGTGAGGCTACCAGAGAATTTACAGGATGTGATGTTTACGGAAGACACCAGCCGCAGCGGAGTTCTTGTTGATCCATCTTCCCCTACGTCGATTTGGACTCTTCGTTGATTATGTTTTTCTTACAACAAGACACTGACACTTACACTAACATTTACACTGATCCTTTGCCATTTTATGTTCATTTCTTTAGTTCAATAAATATTATTGTTTATACAGCGGTTGTGTGCGGCGTCTCCCTAAACTTTGTTGCGATTCTAACTATAGAATCGTAACAAATGGGGGCTCGTCCAAAAGAAACTCATCCTAAAGAGAGATTTTATTACATCAAATGCGAGTAGGTTTTGATTAGCTTGAAGCTCATTTTTGGTTATTAGTGGTACTCTGTTGGAAACGGAGTGTAAGGTGAGGTTTGAAATGTCCTGTGAGTTTGAAGATAGTCGTCACTTAGAGGTAAGTGCATATTTTTTTCCTTATTGAGGTGCAGATGAAGCTTTGTTCATTTTTTCTTCCCCATTAGGGATTAGCAACGCTTTGCGTTGATTTGTTATTTTGCCTTTTTTGTGTAGGCTTTTGGGTGAAGCACACTGCTGTGGTTGCGGGTTGGGTTGTTTTGCTCAATTTCAAAACCATCGGTAGATTGGTGTTTAATGTCGCTTCGCTCTTGAAAGATGCATGAAGATTAGGCACATAATAGGTTAGTGGATGGATAGGTAGGGTAGGAGGGGAGAGAGAGTGACTGATCGTTTTATCTGTATCTGTATTACTAGCAGAGTGAAAAAGTGTTCCTTAATTCCTTAACGATTGCGATTGCTCCTGTCTGCTCCTTGATCGATTGCTCCTGTCTGCCTCGCTGCTGAATTGTTTGTTGAGTCTGTTGCTTCGTATAGCTTTGTTTTGAATCTATTTATTGTCATTGCTGTCTACTTTATCTTCACTATATATCTGATATTGTCTTATATTGCCTATCACATTAATCTGACATTGCTAGTTTTTAATCTTTTAATCTAAATCACCATCACAACGCGTTAGCAATACGCTAGTTTGTGTTATCCGTGCCCACCGTCATTTCTGTCACGCTCTCCTTTTTCTACAAGTTCATCAAACAACTGGTAAGTCGGGTCGGTCTACGAACACGGTAAGCTATGTCATCTTCTCCTTTCATTGTTACTTGCACTGCCTGTCACATGCATAGTATAGCTTTCTCTGTCAGCGATGAGGGATTCACATGTCATAAATGTAGGGAAATAGTCAGGCTGACAGAGAAAATCTTAGAATTAGAGACACGCATCCAAACTTTAATTGAGGATAGTAAGAATGCAAGCGCTTCAGATACTGTTTTGGATGCGACTAGCTTAACGAACTCCGTACATTGTTCGGTTCCGGCTGTAGAGCCCGTGCAGCAGGGCAACTATGTGACCGTGAAGCGGCCTAGTCATGGGAAAAAACACCACTCTTCCATTCCGATTAGAACATCAAACAGGTTCTCCCCACTCAGTGACGCACCTACTGAGAATCCTGTTGAAAGTGCCCTAGTCATTGGCAATTGAAAATAGAGACACCAGCCACCATAGTCACATGTTTGCCGGGAGCCAGAGCGCCTGACATCAAAGCAAATTTAAAAGTGCTGGCTAATGCTAATCGTAAATACTCTAAGATTGTTATTCACGTCGGCGCTAATGATGTTCGACTTCGCCAGTTGGAGAGCACCAAAACTAACATTAAAGAGGTGTGTGAAATCGCACGTACGATGTCAGACACTGTAATTTTTTCTGGACCCCTTCCTGCTCGTAGGAGTGATGAGATAATTAGCAGACTATCATCACTCCTTGGCTGGCTGTCTAAGTGGTGTCCACAGAATAATATAGGTTTCATAGACAATTGGAAAAGTTTTTGGGGCAGACCTGACCTGTTGAAAAGAGATGGTATTCATCCCTCCTGGGGTGGTGCCGCTCTTCTCTCTAGTAATATGGCACATAGTCTTAGAACTCAACCTTGACTAACTGGGGCCCAGGTCAGGAAGCAAACAGACCGGCTAAACCGACCGTCTGCTAGCTGTCTCACGTCACAGAATTCAGATAAATCCCAACACATAGAGACTCTTTCACCTAGATATCATCAAATAGAGACTGTGTCTGTACCTCGAACTAATAAATACAGAAAACTTCCAAACCCATTTATGGGTGATAATTTAATTAATGTTCAACAAGTAGTAAACAGAGATTATAAAGATAAACCAATGATAAAGCTTGGGTTGCTGAATATTCGATCCCTTTCTTCAAAAGCACTTATTGTAAATGATATTATCACAGATAATAATCTAGATGTGCTGTGTTTGACAGAAACCTGGCTAAAACCAGACGATTACATTACTTTAAATGAGTCTAGCCCTCAAGGTTACTATTATCGACACGAACCTCGTCAGAAAGGTAAAGGGGGAGGTGTTGGTGTAATCTATAGTAATATCTTCAGTATTACTCAAAAGTCTTTCAAATATATCTCTTTTGAAGTGATGGTGCTCTATGTAACGTTATATAATGTAAGTGACAAATCTCATTTGAAATTTGTGTTGGCTACTGTATACAGGCCACCAGGGCACCAGTGGATAAAGTCCTTATTGTTGGTGATTTTAATATACATGTAGATAATGAAAAAGACGCATTGGGATTGGCATTAACATATATTCTAAGCTCTATTGGAGTTAGACAACACGTGTCAGGACCCACTCATTGTCGTAATCATACTCTAGATCTAATATTGTCACATGGAATCGATATTGATGCCGTTGAAATTCTGCGGCAGAGCGATGACGTCTCAGATCATTATCTAGTCTCATGCGTGCTACATTTAACCAAGGCTGGAAAACCGCCTGTCTGCCACAAATCTGTTAGAACCATCACTTCTACCACTACAAATTGCTTTATAAATAATCTTCCTGATCAATTTCATCAACTGAGCAAACCAGACAACTTAGAAGAACTCAATGTTGCAACAGAAACTATTGACGCTCTCTTTTCCAACACTCTAGACTCTGTCGCTCCTTTGCGCTTAAAAAAGATTAAGGTTATTAGTCCAACGCCATGGTATAACGAGCACACTCGGACCCTTAAGAGAGCAGCCAGAAAAATGGAGCGGTAGCTCGAAGAATTCAAAACTAGAAGTTTTTCGGATTTCATGGAGAGAGAAAATGATGGAGTACAGAAAGGCCATAAAAACCGCTAGATCTGCTTATTTTTCAAATCTTTTAGAAGAAAATAAACACAACCCTAAGTATTTGATATTAAGTATTTAATACAGTGGCTAAATTAACGAGAAATACAGCCTCAACTTCTGATGTTTCCAAAAAGCACAGCAGTAATGACTTTATGAACTTCTTTACTTGCAAGATTGACAACATTAGAGAGAAAATTATAGCCATGCAACTGTCTACTACAGTATCACATCAGACAGTGGATTTTAGTATCCCTGAGGAAAAACTCCATTCATTCACTGCTATAGGAAAGGAAGAATTGTCTAAACTTGTTAAATCATCAAAATCAACAACATGTATGTTAGACCCTATACCGACTAAGCTATTGAAAGAGATGCTTCCAGAGGTCATAGATCCTCTTCTTAAGATCATTAATTCATCTTTATCACTAGGTTACGTACCGAAAGATTTTAAGCAGGCTATTATCAAACCTCTTATTAAAAAACCACAACTTGATCCTGGAGAATTAGTCAATTACAGACCGATCTCCAATCTACCTTTTCTGTCAAAA
Organism: Zacco platypus; assembly: GCA_038088235.1. Lineage (NCBI taxonomy): Eukaryota > Metazoa > Chordata > Actinopteri > Cypriniformes > Xenocyprididae > Zacco > Zacco platypus. The sequence goes on along the minus strand of CM076065.1, from coordinate 19,258,750 downwards.
ATACTAGAAAAGGCAGTATCATCTCAACTGTGTTCCTACTTGGAAAGAAATGGTATCTGTGAGGATTTCCAGTCATGATTTAGACCGTACCATAGTACTGAGACTGCTCTCATTAGAGTTACAAATGATTTGCTCTTATCATCAGATCGTGGTTGTATCTCTCTATTAGTGTTGCTAGACCTCAGTGTTGCTTTTGACACTATCGACCACAATATTCTTTTGAATAGACTAGAAAATTATGCTGGAATTAGTGGAATTGCATTGGCATGGTTCAAATCATACTTATCTGACCGTTATCAGTTTGTAGTAGTAAACGAAGAGATGTCATTTCGATCACAAGTTAAATATGGAGTACCACAAGGCTCAGTTTTACGACCGTTGCTTTTCACTCTGCTTGGGAGATGTCATGGCATTAGTTTGCACTGTTACGCTGATGATACTCAGCTCTATATTTCCTCGCGCCCTGACGAAACCTACTGTAAGGACCACCCGTCAGCCCAATGGCGGAATCTGACGGCCTGGCGAAGGTACAACGCGTGTATGTCTTTTCAGCGCCCGCGTTAAATTCACATAAATTTTTAGGATTTAGTTTATGTTTTCCTTTAGCTGTTCGTTTAATCTGACTCCAATTGTAAACGATCTCTAATTGGTAATGTTTCTGATGTAACATTAATAGCTGATCGCGCGGTTAAGTATGAATTAATTTAGATCTTTGATTCTTTAATTTCTCTTAATTTCAATTATCCTTTCATTCGGGCGTCGGGCCACAAAAAGACTATGGCCAGCTGGAAACCACGCCTTACGATCACATTCCGTTTAGTTTAGAATCAAAACAGAGGATATAGCGTTTACTAAAAAACACAAGTTATGGAATCGCCGCATGCTTATTCTCATAAAAGTGCCATTCGATTTAGTCACAATACTATAACATGTTAAGTCATAATAGTCAGAAATCTAAAACCTTAATATCGTGCTCATGCTCCGTATACTACGATTTCAGTATGATCTATCCTAACACCCAGAAATGCGGAAGCCTCGAAAAACACATAAATCTACCGGTGATAATGATTTCAGACGAATTCAAAATAAATCAAGATGTAACAATTTATTTATCAGGTAAAAATGTATCAATGCCAATTACATAATTACACAATTATAAACCAATTCAAATACAACAAATACATAACATTAATTACTCAAAAGATTTCTCTAAGAGTATTTAAAAGTTATGCATACACACAGAGATGGTGGATGAAAGTCTTAAAGACATTCACCATCTCTATGCGGGGGTTCTGCTTACAGAATGTCCCGTCTTGCTGCTGTGTCTTTTCCCCTAAATACCCAGATCAGAACAAAAGGACTGTAAATATTTATTGCCCCCGCACCTGGTTTTGGGGGAGAGGAGGTGGTTTTCTTGAAGAGAAAAGAGAACAGAATTCTCCTAAGTTTTCAAACTTTCTCATAATACTAGTGACTGCTGTGAAACTGAGACCATTTTACCAATCGCACTGAGACATTTAAAATGATACTAAACATGAAATTGGAAAATAATAGATTCACAAGATACATCATACATAGTACATATGCATTCTTGGAGAACTTCAGTGACTTGAATCAGGGGGGAGGAAGGGAGGGGGGCTGGTCACATAGATGAGTGAGGACAGTTTGGGCAGGGTGTTGTCCTGTTCCTTTGAAGTCTTCTTTCCAGATGAGTTTTACTGCTTTATTGCAGGATGCTTGATCTGAGCTTTATCTTAGCAGGAAAATCAAATCTTACACTACCAATTCTCAAAATTATCGTAGCTGATATAACAAATTGGATGACTAGTGATTTCCTACTACTAAATTCAGAAAAAACAGAGATTCTAATTATTGGACCAAAAACTTCAGCACATAATAACCTAGAATACTGTCTAACACTTGATGGCTGCTCTGTTAAGTCGTCTTCGTCAGTTAGGAACCTGGGTGTGCTCTTTGATACCAATATTTCATTTGAATGCCACATTTCTAGCATATGTAAAACCGCATTCTTCCATCTTAAAAATATATCTAAATTACGACATATGCTCTCAATGACAAATGCGGAACAGCTAGTTCATGCGTTTATGACTTCGAGACTAGATTACTGTAACGCTCTACTGGGTGGTTGCCCTGCTCGCGTGATAAACAAATTACAGCTTGTCCAAAACGCAGCTGCTAGAGTCCAGGAAGACCCAGTACTAGAACCAGGAAGTATGAACATATTAGCCCGGTTCTGTCAAAACTGCACTGGCTCCCTATTAAACATCATATAGATTTTAAAATATTGCTAATTACTTACAAAGCACTAAATGGCTTAGCTCCCCAGTATCTGAGTGAGCTCCTAATGCATTATAGTCCTTCGCGTCTATTACGATCTCAGAATTCTGGCCAGTTGTTAATACCTAGAATATCAAAATCAACCGCAGGCGGCAGATCCTTTTCCTATTTGCTACCTAAACTCTGGAACAATCTTCCTAGCATTGTTCGGGAAGCAGATACACTCTGTCAGTTTAAATCTAGACTAAAAACGCATCTATTTAACCTGGCATACACATGACGCACTATCAATTTTTGTCTTCATATCCGTTAAAGGATTGTTAGGCTGCATAGATCAGGTCAGCCGGAACCGGGAACACTTCCTATAACACCAGATGTACTCGTTACATCTGAGGAAGAATGGCGTCTACGCTAATTTTTGTCTCTCTGCTTATCCCGAGGTTTACCAATTAACGTGATTGGCTGGATCCGGGCCGTGTCCGGGTCGGACGGGGAACTTGTGCCTGTGTGCAGCAGCAACGTGGCCCTGGGGTGTCGGCGGAGACTGTGTGAACTAGATCATCCTTTGTGAAGACCTTACCGACTCATCAGCCAGTGGCACATATCCCAACAAACCGTCCCATACCGGCGTGATCAAAAAGATCTTAAACTAGATGGAACTAGATTAAATATTTTGACTGTTGCGATTCCAAATCGGTTTAATGACCTGTAACTCTGCCTGAGTATCGGACAAGTGTTCACTGTTGGCCAGAGGAGAACTGGCCCCCTGACTAAGCCTGGTTTCTCCCAAGGTTTTTTTCTCCATTTGTTGGAGTTTTGGTTCCTTGCCGCTGTTGCCTTTGGCTTGCTTAAGTTGGGGACACTTGCTTGATATTCAGCAGTGTTTTTGATATGCCTGCATTTGGCACTGTTGTATGTGAACTGAGCTGAGCCGGACGATTACGTCACTGTTTTTTGCAGTGCTGCTATACCTAAATTAACTAGACTAATAACTATTGATATTTGCAACGGAATGAATCGATAATATATAGAATAAGCTATAAGAATAAAATAACCATTTTCTTTGGGAGCTGCTGTGCAGCTAAAATTATTTGCCAATTATTAATGTAAAGCTGCTTTGCCACAATTTGCATTGTAAAAAGCGCTATATAAATAAAGATGACTTGACTTGACTTGTAACCTTTTATATGTTATGCACTTACTTTAGGATAGAGTAACCAATTTGTTTGTTATTTAAAAATGGCATCCGTTGAAGAGTTCGTTAAAGCGCCGTCAGAGGACCGGTTAAATTTGTTGGTGAAACAACAATTGTGGGAAATTGTAGAGGTTTTTAAAAATGAAACGTAGATAAACGAATAAAGAAAAATGAACTTCGTTCCATTGTAAGTGTCACACCGTCCACATCACCGGCACGACCAGCTCCACCCACACGTTCACAATCACCCGAGTACTAACCATCTACACCTGTCCCCATTCACGTTCACGCCCTATAAAAGACTCACCCAGCCATCAGTTCGTTGTCTGATCTCGTCTTATATGGACTACAGACTTACCTGCTACCCTTACCTGTCTTCTTTGGATCCTTCGGATGTTCCTTCATCAGTCTCTACTCTTCATCAGGCGTGTACGTGAACCGCTGGAAAGAACTCTCACGATCTACAACACAAAGAAAGATACATCACTCTGCAAGCTAAGTCACCTGTTTGTTTCACGGACTTGTAAACTCACCATACCCAACCGTATACCTGTTTACTCTGCCATTCTGTTAAATAAAACCGTTGATTTAACTTTACCTTCTGTGTCTGTGCCTGACAGTAAGAGATTGGCTCATTGAAAATAATCTCTTGACTATTTCCCCACAGAAAGGACATTGTAACGCTTGCTGTGTAGAGAAACACGAAGACGACGAAGATGATATAATAAACAGGTAAACTTTATATAATCCAACAGAGATACGGGAACACATCCAAAGCACAAACATTCAATACCAGACAATCAGGGAAACACAGAACTGAACTTAAATACACAGAGAACATGGGGATAACGAGACAAGTGATTGGGAACAGCTGTGGTGATGAGATTAGTGTCCATGGAAACAGATTGTGGCGGGAACTTCAAACAAAGGAACATGTGACAGAATGAAAACAACAACAAAGTGACAGTCCATGTGGTGAAGACGTGACAGACATAAGGTTGTAAGAAGTTCGGAGGATATTTTTTCCGGGCTGTCTTTTGAGCAGAGAAAGGAGATTTTGCAAATGCAACAGATTCATGATAAAGAATTGGTAAAGGAAGCCAAAGTATGAGTTTGAGATTGAAAAATTAAGAACTGATAACTTGCTCAAACAACGCGAAATCGAATTTGCTCAGAAAAAATTAGAGGCTGAATTGTCAGCACGGAATTTGGAGTTACAGGCTGAGCGTTTGAAATTGGCGAAGGATGGTAAATTATCCCCAGAGAGTGGTGAAAAGTTACATGTGTCTGGTGGTTTTGATTTGGCCGGTAATTTGAGACTGCTCCCTAAATTTAACGAACATGATTCTGATGTTTTTTTCTCTTTATTTGAAACCATAGCTGAGGCCCTTCGGTTGCGGTTCGAATTATTATGCTTCAAACTGTGATTACAGGTAAACGCACAGGAGGCATATGCAGCGCTTACGATGGAGAACAGAAGAGATTATGATAAGGTAAAAGTGTCCATCTTGAGAGCTTATGAGTTGGTTCCTGAGGCATACCCCCAGCGGTTTAGGAACTGGAGAAAAGGTGACCGCCAAACGCATTCTGAGGTGGTAAGAGAACTTGTTTCGCATTTTGATCGTTGGTGTAATGCTTCCAATGTTGATGATTTTGAGAAGTTACGGGACCTCATTATTTTGGAACAGTTTAAGAACATTGTGCCGGAGTATATTGCTACATACATAAATGAAAAGAAGCCAAATGATGCAATCGAGGCTGCAGTTTTAGCAGATGACTACATATTGACGCATAAAATTTCAAATAGAGAAAATCAATCAGGGCGGTACTTCAGTGAAAATAGGATTGCGCCAAAGAGATTTGAACTAATTAATGTTTCAAAGTTTGAGAAAAATGGTCGTGGGAAAACTGACCGTGACTTTGTGTGCAATTATTGTTTTAACATTGGCCATTGGAAAAATAAGTGTCCTGTTTTGGCCACAAAGCTGAGGTCCAGTCAAAAGAATAAGTCTCAGGCTAATGTTAATTCGGTGCTAATGACCAATACTATACAAATTTCTAATGACTTTGAGAGTAGTGGCTTTATTGAAGAGCGCAATGTAGTGTGTTAATCAGCAACTGAAATCACAAAGCATTTTGCACCTTTTATTACGCAGGGTTTTGTTTCTTTGACCAATTCTGAAATTAAAACTCCAGTCAAAATTTTGAGGGACACAGGATCCTTAGAATCCTTTATTCTTGAATCTGTCCTGCCCTTTTCTGATACATCAAGTGAAGGGAGGAATGTTTTGATCAGGGGGATTGGATTGCAAACTCTTTCTGTTCCTTTGCATAGGGTAAACTTGACCTCGGACTTGGTCTGTGGAGAAGTAGTCCTGGGAGTGCGTCCTTCATTGCCAGTGGAGGGTGTCATGGTAATACTTGGGAATAATTTGGCTGGAGGTATGGTGTGGCGTGAGGTAATGCCACCACCTGTCGTAGTGCCCACTCCATTGATGGAGGAGTCCGATGCGTTAAAACAAAAATTCCCTGAGGTATTTACAGCATGTGCAGTAACTCGTTCAAAGAGGCGTGAGGCATCTTGTGAGGAGAAAGAAGTGTCAAAGTGTGTTGTGCCAGGTTTGTCTACTCTTTCTCCTATTTCTCATAGGGAATTGGTGATGGCACAACAGAATGATCCTGGGTTACAGAGGTTGTTTGAGGGTGTAATTCCACCCCAGAAGGTAAGAAGTGCTGTCAGTGGATATTTTATCCAAGATGAGGTGCTCTTAAGGAAATATGTTCCCTATCAAAAAGGTTTGATGGATGAATCTGTAGTTCAAGTTGTGGTGCCAACACAATTTCGAGAGGTGGTAATGCGAATTGCACATGGTGAGGTTGCTGGTCATCTAGGAGTAAATAAAACTTATGATCGCGTTTTGCAACAGTTCTATTGGCCATGTTTGAAAAAAGATATTTCGGCCTTAATTAAAACATGCCATATATGTCAGTTAACAGGCAAGCCGAATCAGTCTTGGAAACCAGTGCCTTTGTGTCCTATAGCTGTTACAAGCAAGCCCTTTGAGCATTTAATTATTGACTGTGTTGGCCCGTTACCTACGTCCAAATCAGGTAATGCATATTTGCTGACTGTGTGTCAGGCAACTCGATACCCGGCAGCTTACCCTATTAGAAAGATTACTACTAAAGCAGTTGTGAGAGCTCTAACCCAATTTATTTCTATTTTTGGGATACCCAAAATTATTCAGAGCGATAAAGGTACTAACTTTACTTACCGCATGTTTGCTGAGATTTTGAGAGTGCTTAAGGTGAAACATAACCAATCAAGTGCCTATCATGCTCAAAGTCAAGGTGCGCTCGAACGGTTTCACCGAACATTGAAAGCGTTATTACGTGCTTACTGCGTAGAGTTGAATCGCGACTGGGAGGAAGGTTTACCTTGGCTGTTACTTGCAGCTAGAGAGGTACAACAGGAGAGTTTGGGTTTTAGCCCAAATAATTTATTGTTTGGTCATAGTGTACGTGGTCCCCTTTCTGTTTTGCGGGGGGGACTGGGTGAGAAGGATCCTCCGCAAAACTTGTTAGAATATTTAAATGGTTTCCGTAGACGTTTATTTTTGGCAGGAGTAAGTGCTCAGAAAAATCTTATAGGAGTGCAGAGTAAAATGAAGAAGCATTTTGATAAACGTACAGAATGTCGTGTGTTTACACCAGGTGATCGGGTGTCGGTTTTGTTGCCTTCAGGTGGATCTCCTTTTTGTGCATGATTTACTGGTCCGTACACTGTTCTTCGAAAAATGACTGACCAAAATAATCAAGTCGCAACTCCAGATCGGCGAAAAGCAAACCAGTGTTTTCATGCTAATTTACTTAAGCCTTATCATTCTCATAATTCTGAAATTCAACTGATTAATCCAGCTGTTACTGTTGATACTGTCTCTTTTGATGATTCTCAAACTTTCTCTGTAGGAGGGGACAAAGTGATTGTTCCGGAAGACTGTGTTTTGCTTCCACGGTTAAAGAATTCAGAGACCCTTCAAAATCCAGAGGTTTTGTTTTCACATTTGTCAGAGTTGCAAAGGTCCGAATTGATAGAGTTGGTACTTGAATTTTCTAGTTTGTTTGCAGATGTACCAACCCGTACACATCTGATCCAACATGATGTGGATGTGGGAGATGCACGGCCAATTTGTCAACGTTTCTATAGGGTTCCTATTAATAAATGGAAAGTAATGGACTCTGAAGTTCAGTATATGCTTGACAATGGGATCACTGTCCCTTCGTGCTCCAGTTGGGCTTCCCCATGTTTGCTGGTGAAGAAGTCAGATTCTACTTATAGATTTTGTACTGATTACCCCAAGTTGAATGCCATTACTAAACCTGATGCGTTTCCACTTCCTCGAATGGAGGATTGTGTAGATCAGGTTGGTTCAGCGAACTTTGTAAGCAAATTAGACCTTTTAAAGGGATACTGGCAAGTGCCTTTAACTTCTACAGCTAAGGAAATTTCTTCATTCATTACGCCATCAGGATTATATTCATACTCTGTTATGAGTTTCAGTTTGCGAAATGCACCTGCAACCTTCCAGAGATTGATGAATAAAGTGGTGTTTGGTCTGGAAGGTTGTGCAGTGTATCTGGATGATGTTATTGTATTCAGCGATGCGTGGGAACATCATCTGGTACGTCTTCGTGCTCTTCTAATGCGTTTGGCTGAGGCATGTCTTACAGTTAATTTGGCAAAGTGTTATTTGTTCTTTATTTGGGTAAAGAAGTTGGACATGGTGAGGTGCGCCCTATTCAAGCCAAAGTTTTGGCCATTTCACAATTTCCTCCATCAACAAAGAAAGAGTTAATGCGTTTTTTGGGGATGGTGGGGTATTGTCGAGGCTTTTGCCCTAATTTTTCAACTGTTGTTGCCCCGCTCACTGATTTGCTTAAGGCTTCTGTCAAGTTCGTTTGGAGTTTGAATTGTCAGAGGGCTTTTGAAAATGTTAAACTGTTGTTAACTACTGCTCCTGTTCTAGCAGCTCCTAGGCTGGATAGGCCATTTAAAATACAGGCAGATGCCAGCCAGATTGGTGCTGGGGCTGTTCTATTACAGACTGGTGAGACTGGCGTTGACCATCCGGTGAGTTTCTTTTCTCGTAAGTTTAATATTCATCAAAAGAACTACTCTGTGATTGAGAAAGAAGCATTGTCCTTAATTTGGGCTCGTCAGTATTTTGATGTATATGTGGAGGGAGGATTGCCGGTGGAGGTTTATTCTGATCATAACCCTCTTACGTTTTTGCACTCCTTACAATCTCCGAGTCATTCGGATTCTCTTCTTACAGCCTTACAATTTAACTGTAAAACACATCAAGGGATCTGATAACGTAGTGGCAGATGCGTTATCTCGTGTTCCTGAGAAGTAGTGTAATTGAGTGTTTGGCTGGTTGTTTCTGTTTTTCTGTGCTCTCTTTGTTGCCTTAAATTTGCTTTCAGGATCCAGATTGCTGGGGGTAAAGTGAGCAGACTAGGAGAATGGAGATGACTGTGGAAAACACGGTTATACTGGAATCGGGTGTCATATTTAAAAAAAAAAAAAAAAAAAAAGGAAAGTATGATTTTCATTATTTCACTTTTGATATTGGTTGAGATGTTATGAGGATCCTTATCATGAGATCTAGGATCTTTTAAGGGGGGGTGTGTGACGGCTCCGTGAGTTTTTGTCCCTGAGTTACAGGTGATTGGCTGCTGGAGGGCGTGATTCCACACCTGAATTAGATTATGGCACTTTAAAAGTGACGGGATCAAACCAAGACGGGAGATCTTTTTGCTTGTTGGTTACTCGTTGTGAGGCTACCAGAGAACTTACAGGATGTGATGTTTACGGGAGACACCAGCCGCAGCGGAGTTCTTGTTGATCCATCTTCCCCTACGTCGATTTGGACTCTTCGTTGATTATATGATATGTGATATGATGATATATATATATATATATATATATATGATTATATTCGTTGGTTTTTCTTACAACCAGACACTGACACTTACACTAACATTTACACTGATTGTTACGTTCCCATCCTAGTCTAGGAGGCAGGAGGGAAGGTAACAAAAGAAAATAAGAGGTTAATAAAAGAAAGTATCGTTAAGATGGGAAAAAAAAACAAAGTGTGGAGGACACACTTCAGCCTCAGACTTAGAGAGAAACATCACACCACTCTAAATGAAAGTACAAAGGTTTATTTCTTGCTTAAACGAAGAGCTTAACAACTGAAAGGAGGGAGTAAATCTTCAGGAGAGAGTATGGCCTTAAAATAATAAACAAAACAGGAGCTAACTAAGGTTTAACAAGTCTACTTACCCTGCTCAAAAAAAACAAAGATGAAAAAAAACAACAGCAACTTCCCTGAGCTCCCTCTCTAACCAATAAACATGAGAAAACATTAGCACAAAAAAAGAAAAGGCACTCTCTCCCTACTAAAGACTGATTAGGGATGAAGTAATACAATACCTTTTAGTTACCCACACATGGATAAGCCCATAGGCTATATAAAGTTGCTAACACACAGCAAACGACTTAGAAGCTTGTTCTCACACAGAAAACAAACACAACAGACAAGTCAACTTTTCAGTCTAAGGCTGGGGAGAAGTGTTCCTTCCCATAGGATCTTCTGGCTGCACCTTATGTACTCTTCCCAGTTCAGACCCAGGCATGCTCACAACGAGTTGCAGCTGATAGTAATCAACCTGAGTAAGAGAGTGAGGGAGAGAAACAGAGCACAACACCGGGCACAGGGATCTGACAGAGGTGACACTGAAACACTTCGGGACGTAACACTGATCCTTTGCAATTTTATGTTCATTTCTTTAGTTCAATAAATATTATTGTTTATACAGCAGTTGTGTGCGGCGTCTCCCTAAACTTTGTTGCAATTCTAACTATAGAATCGTAACACCATCCTTACACAAAACAGGAAGTTCCTGAGGTTCGCTTTCAAGGGCAAAGCGTGCCAATAGCGCATTCTTCCGTTTGGCCTATTACCCTGCACTTTCACCAAATGCGTGGACGCGGCCCTGGCACCGCTACGTCTACAGGACATTCGCATTCTGAACTACATCGGCGATTGGTTGATTTTAGTGCAGTCACGTCAGTTAGCAGTTCGGCATCGAGATGTCGTTCTTGCTCACATGGCAATGTTGGGGTTAAGGTTAAACGCAAAGAAAAGTGTGTTGTCTCCAGCGCAGAGTACAACTTTGCTAGGCGTGGTGAGGGACTCTCTCCTGCTCGTGTAAAATCAATCCTTTCTACCGTAAAGCAGATAAAGCTAGGCCATTCACTAACTGTCAAACAGTTTCAGAGACTGTTGGGTCTGATGGCAGTAGCGTTCAATGTGATACCTTCTGGCCTGCTGTACATGAGACCCTTGCAGTGGTGGCTCAGGACCAAGGGGTTTTCTCTGAGGGGAAATCCTTTTCACATGATCAAGGGCACGCGACGATGCCTACGTGCCTTGACAATGTCGTAGAAGCCTTGGTTCCTATCCCAAGGGCCTGTGCTGGGAGCTCCATGCCATTGCAGAATGCTAATGACGGATGCTTCCCTCACGGGTTGGGGAGCGGTCCTGGAGGGCTCTCCCTGGGAGATTCCAGTCAGGACATACCTTCTGTCCCAGGCAGGGGGCTCGATCTTTCACCAATGGAAACTATGGAAACTGTGGGTTTGGCCTCTGAGGGGGCCCAGCTCATAGACTCTGGTCTTTCAACTGAGGTCATGAGTACCATCCTTCACTCCAGAGCTCCTTCCATGAGGAGACTGTATGCCTTGAAATGGAAATTGTTCACTTCTTGGTGCAGTGGTCATCAGTTGGACCCTGTTAGCTGCCCGGTTGTTCCAGTACTTGAGTTCCTACAAGAAAGATTCACTGCAGGGTTATCTCCATCCACGTTGAAGGTCTATGTGGCGGCCTTAGCTGCTTACCACATTTCTTTGGGTGGGTTATCTTTGGGGAGGAACCCACTAATTACACGTTTTCTTCGTGGTACTCTGAGGCTGAGGCCTGCAGTACGCTTTGCCCCTAGCAAAGGGTCCCCAGCATCTAAGCAGAGGATGAGTAAGTGGTATTCGAGGCTATATCTCTTATGAATCGGCCGGACAACCTTTTTTGATTTTGACCTTTGATCTCATGTTCTGATCTTGACCTGAGTGCCACTGGGGCTCTGGGACTTTCTTCCTAGTGCTTGAACGTTTCACACTAGTGTTGATCTGAAATTACAGCTTTTGTCCCCGTTATAGTTGAATCACAAGACCGGATACCAAGTTGCCTTGCCAAGGAAATCTTTTATTAGCCTTTGTATGTCAGACATAGGAGAGAAGTTTGTTCTATTGTCTTCAGGCCATCTTCATGTGGTTCTCTGAGGGGGCAGTGTGTTTCATCAAGCTTATATACCATGACTAGGGGTCTTACAATTCCTCTCAAGGTAGAAAAACAAGTTTGTTTCTTTAAAATAGAACGTATACTTCATAGATACACATTCTACCCTCCTTATAGGGAATACTATACATCAATAGGTGTTTACATCATGGAACAACTGCATCAGCTGAAACATGTGCTACGTGCAGCCTTTCATAATACATGTACACATACATTCCTGTGAAGCCAAAATTCTCTCCTTGCCGGTGCATACCATACGACACCTCATGTTCATGCAGACTTGGGTCATGAAGCTTATACTTTCTCAAACACATTATAGATTTGATTATGAACATATACATAATATTAAAACAATGAAATTTAAATTTTCACTAGATAGACATTTGTCACTCTAGTGACGTGGGTATATACGTTCCCATTGCATCAAACTCTTGATGCAGCGCGCGTTCCCTTGAAAGGGAACGTCTCGGTTATGACTGTAACTTTAGTTCTGTGAGAGGGAACGAGACGCTGCGTTGCCCTGCTATACTTCAGACATGCCTATCAGCGACGACTTCAGACTTTGCAAAGCTGGTGTTGCACTGTTTGAGCATGTTTTATAGTTTCCTGGTCATGACGTCACCCGCCTCTGATGTCCCATCACACCAAGGATTATGAGTTTATCAATAAAGCAAATAAATGATCTCATCAAATTTGTCAGTTTTCTTCTCATCTTATTACTCAAATAGTCACCTCTTCTGGCACCACTGTGGCCCCCCTTGCTATTAATGAACATTTTATTCCTCTGGTAATACAGCTGATCTCTTTACGATGGCTTTTTTTAATCTAGTTATGCCACAGGTGAATTCTGATATTGCTTTTAAACTGGAGGAGCCCATTATTAGAAGCCTTAAATGAGATGAAAAACAGCAAGTGTCCGGGCCCAGATGGGTTCCCTTCTGAATATATCTATTTTTTATTTTTTTCTATATAAATTTTTTTTTTATTTCTCAGCTCATCTAATCTCAGGATGTTTGTCCTAAGAGTAAACTGGATGAGCTCTTCCTGCCTTCTCGACCGGTCACAGCCTCCTTGTCAGGACCTGACATTTTTTCCTGATCTCCACACCGAGGCATGGAGCTCATCAAGTCTAGGCAAGTCAAGTCAAGTCACCTTTACTTATATATCACTTTTTATAATGCAAATTGTGTCAAAGCAGCTTTACAGTAATAATTGGATAATAATTTTGGCTATACAGCAGCTCCCAAAGAAAATGGTGTCATTGTACAGCTTATTCCATATATTTGTATTGATTCATTCTGTTGCAAAGATCAATAGTTTTTAGTCCAGTAAATTTATGTATATCAGCACTAGAGAAAACAGTGATATAATCGTCCAGCTAAGCTCAGTTCGTATACAACGGCGCCAATGCAGGCATACCAAAAACACTTCTGAATATCAAGCAAGTGTTCCCAACTAAGCAAGCCAAAGGCAACAGCGGCAAGGAACCAAAACTCCAATAAAATGCAGAAAAAAATCTTGGGAGAAACCAGGCTTAGTTGGGGGGGCAGTTCTCCTCTGGCCAACAGTGACACTTGCCTGATATTCAGGCAGAGTTACAGGTCATAAGTCCGATTTGGGATCGCAACAGTCAAAATATTTAATCCAATTCCATCTAGTTTAAGATCTTTTTCATCACGCCGGTTAGGAACGGTTTGCTGGGGATCTGTGCCACTGGCTGATGTGTTGGTAAGGCCCTCACAAGGGATGAGCTAGTTGACACAGTTTCCGCCGACACCCCAGGCGCAGGTTCCACATGCGACCCGGACACAGCCCGGATCCAGCCAATCACGTTAAATGGTAAACCTTGGGATAAGTAGAGAGACTAAAATTGGCGTAGAAACCATTCTTCTTCTGATGTAACGAGTACATCCAGTGTTATAGGAAGTGTTCCCAGTTCTGGCTGACTGGATCTATGCACTCTGCCTGAGTATCGGGCAAGTGTTCACTGTTGGCCAGAGGAGAACTGGCCCCCCGACTAAGCCTGGTTTCTCGCAAGGTTTTTTTTCTCCATTTTGTTGGAGTTTTGGTTCCTTGCCACTGTTGCCTTTGGCTTGCTTAACTTGGGGACACTTGCTTGATATTCAGCAGTGTTTTTGATATGCCTGCATTGGCCCCGTTGTATGTGAACTGAGCTGAGCTGGACGATTACGTCAGTTTTCTCCAGTGCTGATACATAAGTTAACTAGACTAATAACTACTGATCTTTGCAACGGAATGAATCAATAATATATAGAATAAGCTGGACAATGACACCATTTTCTTTGGGAGCTGCTGTGCAGCCAAAAATGATTTGCCAATTATAAATGTAAAGCTGCTTTGCCACAACTTGCATTGTGAAAAGCGCTATATAAGTAAAGGTGACTTGACTTGACTTGACTTGACTTGCCTTGGTTATGTGGAACAAACCTTGGTTCCTTTCTCAAGGTCCTATGTTGGGAGCTCAACTCAAGTTTTGTGGAGGGGAATCATCTTTCCTGGCATATCAACTGCCAGGAAATTATGAATGTCTTTTTTGCTCGCAAGAATTTTTTCCCAGATCTTAGGGGCCACCATGTGTTTGTCCGCTCAGATAACACATCAGTAGTTGTCTAAATGAATCACCAGGGGGGTTTGGCACACCAAATCCTCCTGTGGGATAGCTGCTTTCACATTACTGGGTGCCAAAATCATGGAGAAGTTATCCTGTCAAGGCAGGGGTTGAGATCTGGGGAATGGAGCACCCTGAAGTGGTGGAGCACATATGGAGGGTGTTCGGCCAGGCACAAGTGGATGTGTCTGTGTCTCGAGAGACATCTCACATGTCCACTCTGGTTCTCCCTCATGCATCCAGCTTCCCTGGGACTGGAATGGTTCAGACATGGCACATACACTAGGAGTATGACTGCCTCTAAGGAGTTTTTCAGGTGTTTCACTTCAAGAGGTTTGGGATGCAAGCTGTGAGGTTTTATGACCTATACGTGAGCGCTACACCGTAGGGCCTAGGTGCTCTGGTCTTATTGCTTCTACGGTTTCACACAAGACAGACATTTGTTATTATCTCCCAGTTTATGGCCCTGCCTACCACTCCCACCTCATCTGTCTGTACAGTATCGGCCAAGGAGGCCATTTTTATCTCTCTGCCTTTCCTGTCACAGCCAAGGAGGCCATCTCATAAGTCTCTGCCCGTGCTATTCAGTTCTTAAATAGCTCTATCTTGCAGTCTTTAACACATACTGTCACTATGCTCTCACTGAACACAGAGCTACCAGGGAAGCCTCTTCATGATTGAATGCTTCAAGCTGAATAGGTTGGTTCATAAACTGATCAGAAAACAGTCAAACAGTGACGAACAGATAATCAGTTTGTCTACATTCTGGGCTGGGGCTATGAAGGTCTTGTGTAGATCTTGTGTTGTGTAGGCTTTCTCTGGCAATGCCACCAGGAACGAAATGTACGGCTCTACTAGAGGCATGTTACTAAGGCCCTTGTCCTGGGCCTCAGCCATTGCCACTAGTATACGGGCCAATTGATCCGGTCTGGATGAGGGAGCTGACCGAAGTATTGAAAGCAGGACAAATCCTTTTTGCTGAGAGACTGAGCGATGAAAGAGTTTTTAACAACCTGACACAATTCAGCCCATTCCAAATTCAGTTTAGTGAGTGCCACTACTATAGTGTCAGTGAGAATACCACTGAAGAAGCCTGAGAATACCCTGAAAACCTAAACAGTCAACACTATGCAAACATTGAGACTGGGAATGAGAAAACAATGTCTCATATAAGGATGTATAATAGCCCAGATTGTTGTTTTTTTAGTGTAGATTTAAACTGATAGAGTATGTCTGCTTCCTGAACAATGGTAGAAAGACTATTCCAAAATATTGTTGCTAAATAGGAAAAGGATCTAATGCCTCCGGTTGATTTTGATATTCTAGGTACTATCAACTGACCAGAATTTTGAGATTGCAACAGACGTGACGAACTAACATTTAGTTAAGAGCATTAAGAGCTCGCTCAAGTACTGAGAAGCTAAACCATTTGGTGCATTTAGTGCATTTAGTAACTAGAAAGATTTTAAAATGTATACAATGTTTAATAAGGATCCAATGCAGTGTTGACAGATCCGGGCTAATATGGTCATACTTCCTGTTTCTACTAAGCACTCTAGCTGTAGTTTGTTTATTAATTGTTTATTTAACAATTATCCAGTACCCAGTAGAGCATTACAATAATCTAGCCTTGAGGTCATGAACGCATGAATTAACTTTTCCGCATTTGTCATTAAGATCATATGTCGTAGTTTAGATATATTTTTAAGATGGAAGATTGCATTTTTACAGACGGTAGAAATGTGGCTTTTTAATGAAATATTGGTATCAAAGAGCATACCAGGGAGTTACCAGGGAGTGTTTGTATACAAAGTAGTCGTTTAAAGACAACAGGCAATACAACAAACAGTGTTGATAGAATGCAGGTTAACCACTGAGTTCACCTAACATACTCATTTCAGCACTGCTAGTAGTAATCGATTCCAATGATACTCTGGATAAACAGTGGGTATCTGAATCTGATGAATAAGTCCAATGAATGAAAAATCCGACAACGAATCCAACCACATAAATATATTATAAAATCCAATATAAATTCCAGAAACACAGCTATAGTGGGGAGCAGCTGCTCAACAAAAAATCTGCACACGCTCTAGCAAGATCTCTTTGTGAGAACAACAAAGAAACCAACTCTGAAATAAATAGAACGGATATAGCTTCTTTCATGTCAATGGTCAGGGTCACGTGTGACAAATGAATGCAGGAGTCTCGATAATGGTGTGTAGGATACGACTCCTTCCGTTATGTTTGACTGTCTCTGGTGGTCTAGAACAGTGAAATAGAAGTGTTGTTATTCACTTTGAGTCAGATCAATGTTGATTCAGTTCAGTTCAATAACTGTGACAATGTTGCAAAATTTGTGAATTATTAAACAACTATAAATCAATTATAAAGCAGCTCTACAGAAGACAATAGTGTCCTTATGTAGCTCAATTCAGTTTGATCTCACCCAATAGTGTCAGTGCAGTCAAATTACTAATAGCATTGTATATTAAGTGTCTATTTAACCTTAGCTAAGTAAACCAAATGTGACAATGGTAAGGAACCAAAATTGCATCAAAAAAATTGCATCAGTGAAACCAGTGGGTAATATTAGGTTGATCTACATTTTGTGAGACTGAAAGAGTTCACCTTACAAGTCTAGATCTCTACATGCTTCAAGTAACAAGTTTTGATTTTAAAATTTTTCTTTCTCATCCCATTACATTTTACATTTATTCATTTGGCAGACGCTTTTATTCAAAGCAACTTACAAGTGAGAAGTTGCCTTTGGTGGGGATTTAATTCCCCACGTAACGGTGTGGTTACTCAATGAGCTAACTCCCCACATCCCATAATCATTTAATAAATGTAGACCTACTATGAAGCATTGGAGTTAAGAAATTATACATGCCTTTAACATTACTTTGGTAAAACATTACTTTCACAAATATAACAAAATGCCTGTGCATTGATAAAAAAAAAAAATGTTACTGAGTAAAACATCTTATTTTAGTTGCATTTAACAACAAGTGTTGACCCAGACATGTGGGTCGCATGAACATTTGGTTTAATTTGTTGTCTTAGATAAATCTTAGATAATTATTGGTCAGATACCGGATTCAATAATGTTTATAAAAATTACTGTTAATGTTTTTGTGTGTGGACTTTCCATTTAAAATAAATGAGAACTGATTATTTCAATTATATAACTAAGAAAATATATTGAAATATATAGTTCTAGTTTACTTGCTACTAAGTGCCTGAAAACAAAACAATCTTTCACAGATATTCAACTCTAGTTATTTTTCGATGCATCAACATGATATTTTGATTTTGGTTCCAGGCTGTAAGATTTAAAAAAAACGAAACAAAAAAAAGTATCGGTTACCACTGTAACCTTAGTTCCCTGAAGAGGGAACGAGACGCTGCGTCGAGAGTTTGATGCAAGGGGAACGCTTTGAGTGAGTGCACGCTGAAGCTCGTGTAAAATCAGTCCAATGGTGTGACGGGACGCCAGAGGCAGTGATGTCACGACCAGGAAATAAAAGGCATGCTCAAACAGAACCACATTAGCTTCGAAAAGTCTGAAGTAGTTGCTGAAAGGCATGCCGGAAGTATGGCAGAATGACACAATGGGAACGAGAATGCCCATGGCGCCATAATGACCAATGCCTGTAGTGTGAGAAAAAAGTCCCACTACTACGAGGCCAGTACCCAAGTCCCAGTAGAACCCAAGTCAAGGTCATAAAACCTGATGAACGTGTGCAGTGAGGACCAGCCCCCCGCATCACAAACGTCATGTAAGGATACTCCGGAGAGCAGAGCCTTAGAGGGAGCCATACTCCTGGTTGAGTGGGCCCAGACAGCCCGGGGTGATGGCTGTCCGGCCGACTCATAAGCAAGTGAAATAGCCTCGACTATCCACTTGCTCATCCTCTGCTTAGATGCAAGAGCCCCATTTTTGGGAGACCCAAAGCACACAAACAATTGTTCGGTCTCGCGCCACAGGGCAGCTCTGTGGACATAAGCATCTAACACCCGCACTGGGCAGAGCAGATTATTACATTCCAGACCCCCGAAGGGAGGGGGACAGAAAGCCGACAGCACAATGGAACTAGGAACCACAGTGGGAACTTTAGGGACGTACCCAGATGTGGGGTGGAGAAAAGCCTTCACCATCCCAGGCGCAAATTCCAGACACGACGGGTCAACCGTCAGTGCCTATAAGTCTCCTACACTCTTCAGAGACGTAATAGCCAGGAGGAACACAGTCTTCAATGTTGAGAACTTGACCGGCACCTCCTCAAGCGGCTCAAAAGGCGCTACGACGAGGCCTTGGAGGACCAAGGACAAGTCCCATGCCAGAACCCGTGTGCGCACTGCAGGCCTCAGCCTCAGAGTGCCACGAAGGAAATGTGTAACCAGAGGGTGTCAGAGGGTGACTGGCCAAGCAGTAGCAGAACTGACTGCTTTGAGACCCTCCTAAGAGGGGGCGAGCATTCCAGTGCCACTACGTTTCCGGGCGGACAATGAAACCCATGCCTGCTGGGGACCGCTGCACCCTGACACACACGAGGTGGCAGGGTTGGCAGAACGGCCCCCCGAGGGCACCGAAGAGAACTGGGCACTGTAGGCGAGGTGAGCACTAGTTCTCTCTGGAGGCCTCTTCCCCGCAGCCTTCCTAGCAGTAATGATGGCCCTCAGATCCGTCTTACTTTTAGGGGGCTGGGGGTGAGAGCGCTTCCCCGAGTCTTCCTCTCTCTGGGGAGGAGCTCAGGTAGCCACGCTCTGTTTCTGGGTGGCCCTGTGCGAGGAGCTGGACTTTGTTGTGAAATGAGTCCGACGGGGGAGGAGTTTTTGAAACACCACGACTTACTTGCTTGTTTCCCGGAACCTCCCGACGACAGAGTTAACAGCGTCGCCGAAGAGGCCAGGTTGCGACAGCGGGGCGTCCAGGAGAAAGCGTTTGTCTTTCTCCTTTATGTCGCTGAGGTTGAGCCACAAATGCCTCTCCATGGCCACTAGGGCTGCCATAGCACGGCCGATTGAACAGGCCATCTCCTTGGTGGCACGGAGAGAAAGATCTGTGACGATTCTATGGCAGGCCCCGACGCGGAGGCTGCACTCGCAAAGGCAGGAAGCGCTTGTCCAACTTGCTTTTTGCACGAACTTCCTGCCTCTCTACTAAAGCCATTCCAGGTTTAGTTTGGCATCAGCGCGAGTTACAACCTTGACCAGCTCCTCATATGCAGGGGACTGGGATGGCAAATCATCGCCTGCATCGATGCTTTCTACATCCAGTTCCTCAGTACTGGACATATAGAGCACCGGCACTCCACCCAGCTCAGAAGAAACCGCAGCTTCTGAAGACCGAGAAAGAGCGCTAGACCCAGCAGGTGAGGGCAGAGATAAGGCAGCGCCCGTCTCTAATCCCTCCGTCAGATCCATTTGCGATCCCCATGATTTGGATCGCCGCTGAGCCTTAGCTGCAGTGGGACCCGCACCTTGGGGAACGTGAGCCTGAACACCCTCCTCAAAGAGTGTCAAGCGGGATCGGAGTGTTCGCACCCTCGAGTGCTGACTGTGCGTGCTCTTCACCCAAACATACAACAGTCTGAAATGCTGAGATGCCATCACTTGAAACAAGAGAGAGAGAAAATGCGGACAAACAACACCAAATAAGACAGACGTTTGATCACACACAGCGCTACTGAAGACTCAGAAGCTAATGTGGTTCTATTTGAGCGTGCCTTTTATTTCCTGGTCGTGACGTCACTGCTTCTGATGTCCCGTCACACCACTGGACTGATTTTACATGTGCTTCAGTGCGCACTCACGCGAAGCGTTCCCCTTGCATCAAACTCTTGACGCAGCGCGAGCTTCCCTTGAAAGGGAACAGTACGCTCTTGCTCCTACAAGTCACATAAAGCAAGCCGATAAGACTGAAACCAGCACATTTTGTGTGAATTGTGCGTTAGGCAGTCAGTGAACAACGTTCCTCAGATCCTTCCTGACCCTTAGTACATGGACATTTTTATATGTTTTAGTATTATTTAAAGACATTGGATTGATTGTATTTTTTTAATACAACCTCACAGACCACCAGTATTTTAGAAATTACAGTTAATGGGTTAACTTGTGTGAGTGCAGCAAACTGGGGCCATAAGAATGGTGTTTCTGTATTACTCCATGAGCTCATGTCTGCTGCTGATATAGGGATTACCTTTTCCTGCTGTCATATCCCACTTAATACAAGTCTTTGCTGGCACAGCACCTCCTTCTAAAGGTGCATCAATTGTCCTTCCGCCAAACAAAGTTCATGGAATCATAGTCAAACACACACTCATATACACATGCTCTTTCTGTCTGTCTGTGAGACATGCAGTCTCCTCACTCAAAGCCTCTTTCAGCACTTGCACAGCATTAAACTTAATACTGGGAAGTATTACAACTTCTCCTGTGTGTACATGTCCCCAATTTCTATGGTTGATTCTGATACTCAAAATATATTGCATTTCTTCCATGTGCTTCTTACAATAATAAAAAGTACAATGGTATCCAAAAACCTTTTCTTTTTTTTTTTTTTTTAGGGTTGCTACGTTGGAGCATTGAAGTAGTATCCAACCATTCTGTTTTTGCATCTGTGGTAGATAAAGGATTTCCTAAATCTTGATGTTTCTAATGAGTTATTGCCTCTTGCTGTTGTGGCATATGTGAGAATATGATTTATGGCACTTTCAAGTAAAGTACAGAATTGCAGCTGTTTCCTCTGCATTGGTCTGCCCTTAGGAATGGGTGACTGAATATTGTATCACAATACAATATTCATGTAAATATCAACTACACAGAAACGTTGCAGATCAACTATGGTTCCTGCACCAAAGATCAAGCAAAAGTGAGTAAAGTACGGGTCGTTGCTTTACAAAAATCCGTTAACACTATGTTTTAGTACAGAGACAAAACATGGCTAATGTACTTTACTCTCTCTATGAACCAGGAAGCTACTTTACATACAGCTTAAAGAACGATAAGAGGAATGAGCAGAAAGGGAGAGAGAACAGAAAAAAAAACTCTAAACTTTAAGGGAGAGGGAAGCGTTTGAAAGGTGCCGTGACACACACCTGCTTGGCTTCTCATTTTACCAAAGTGATGTCTGTAACCTGCTGACTTGGTATGGTTCAGTTCTCTCAGGGGTCATATACGAGTAATCACCATGTATGTGCTGAGAGAGTCGGAGTGCTGAAAAGTGGCACATTCACTCATTCCAGCTTCTGCGGAATTGTGATCAAAAACAGTGATATAATATGACAAATATATGGGTGTATTGGTGTAGTTATTAAAGTGCCCATCTATATCAAGAGCTCCATTGTTTTAATTATGGGAAATATATCTTTACCAGTAACTAAAATCCAGCCAGCCCCTACTGGGTGATAATTTACTCTAGAAATTGGCAACCTTGTTACCTATTCTAGTGTATTTTAATATAAATAAAACATAAGATTTTGTTTATTTGGATTTTAAAAAAAATTCTGAAGTTTCTGAGGTTGATGATCCTTATGTTGAAAAATAACAGACATTTGACTTTTTTTTTTTTCTCGGTCATTTATTTTTTTGTAGCTTTCAAATATCGCCAACATCACACAAAACATTTTTACACCACTAATGATAATATCTGCTAGTATTAATAATTAGGCATACTTTCTAATTTAAAGTAAACAGGAATTTTTGTATTGCACATATACAAATTAATGACAGGGTTATACAATAGTCTCACGTGTTAAAACTAGCAACTAGAGTTTTTCTTCTTTCACTGCAATAGTGATGTATATTGTAAACATACATACAATAAAATACTGTATACTGTAAAAGTAAATATTGGCTCAGAAATGGTGTAAAACCAACCAATCAATCAGATCTGTCTGTGAGTTTGAGAATAGAGACTAGGGTGACTAGTACAACTTATAGTACAACTGTTGTTATAGTACAAATGTCAGTTATATGTGTTTAGTTGTTTAAATCTTTTGGTATGCTATGCTATATACTCCATATCTTGCAGAAGTTCAGTTCCTGCTTCATGGATCAACATGTGACTTTATTATCATAACATTTGATGATTTTTTATTACAATTTTCATTTGTTTAATAAACATAAAACTGCACACAATTTATAAAACATACATGTAGTTTATCTGTGCAATTATTATCATGCTCAAAACTAATTCTTTGTAACAGCATTATGCAGATTTTCGCATGCTACTACATGCAGTTACCACAGCTCCAAAACACAACTGTTATGAATCCTGAGCTTTACTCTACGCAGGTGATTCACCTGTGTGACATGACAGTGTAGCTACTGTAAACTCATATATATATATCAAAGGACACAATTTCAAAAGTGCTCAACAGTAGTTTGACCTGGGTCAAGGACATTTAGGTAGAAATAAATACTGTATAGACAGAACTTTTTCCAGTATCCTGGGGGTAATTTTAGACACATATTTAGTTGTATTAGCTGTGCATGAACAAAAGGATATAAGCAGAAGACAGGACGTAGTTATATTTTTTTGTTTTTGTAAAACTTAACATGTACATATACATTTACATTTAATTGTTTAGCTGACGATTTTAACCGAAGCGACTTACAAATGAGAAGAACAATAGAAGCAACCAAACCAACAAAAAATCAACAATTTTTGACAGAAAAATCAAGGAGATGGTATTTTTTTCTCAGGTATTTAGAGGAATACATTTCAAAAGGTAGAGCAAGTACATTTCTCACTGAATAACAACTACCAATATGCCAATATACAATTACACACTTCATTATGAATGATTGTTTGTTGTTGTTGGTGGTGGTGTATGTCTTTTTTTCCGCAATACAGCAGCTATTGTCAGCAGAGGAAGTGTTTCTGGTTCACTGATAGCCAGTTATGTACATGTGAACAAAGTTTACTTTTCTAGGAGATGGACAAGACAGTTTTAGCTGTCAAAACCTGTTCAGAATTAGTCACTTCAGCATGACTGATGGCATGAAATATGCTTCAGTGTGTGTGGCTGCAGCTCTGATTCATGACTCACTTCCATAGTAATTATAGATCATACTGAAACTAGTGATACCATCTGATGACTGCTCTCTGCTACACACATGTAAAATGGAGCAGATCATGTGTACCCGATGATAAGATATGGAAAGACATTCTCTCACGTCCTCATTAAAGAGCATTTTGATCTATTAGATTTATTTATTCTTTGATTCTAAACTAGGTTTGTTCTCTTTTGGGTCATTTTAAGTCTCTACATAAGAAATGAACACTAACACTAGGAGAATATGCAAACTTCATCCAGAAAGGCCTCCTAACTCGGCAAGACTGGAATCCAAGACATTTTTGAGCCGTGTTGTCCCAGCTCAAAAATTAATTTGTTCATTTATTGACAATTTTCACATAGGTCCAAAAACGATAGTAAGACATTGTTACTCACGTGAAGAGTAGATGGTATTGCAGTGTCTGTTTCTTATATTGTTATCTAAAATGCTGCACACATCTGTAGATGACAGGGATGAATGCTGATATTTTTGGAATGTCGGCGTCAGGTCCATTTGGTAAACATAGAATCTGAAACATTGGTGGGGATTAGGGATTAGTTTAGTCATTTGGAACTGAGGGTATTGTTTACATACCCTGTTACACTTCAGCCAGTATTTAGACTGACTTTGGCTACACTTGCGGGGGCTGAAGACCTGCCCTTCAATGGTGTTTGAATTTATACTATTCCTACTATACTACTTTGTTTCTTTTCAAAAATAATTTAATTTGAAAAGATTACTGCTGAGTTGAATATTCCCACCTAGAAAAAAACCACAGAGACCAAAAAAAAAAAAAAACATAAAAAGATTAGAATTTTTATTATTATTTATAATCCATTTACAGTGTAGTAGTTGATTAATGGGGACATTTACTAAAATTACAAAGAAAACATTTAAAACAAAAAATTGTTTTCCATAATTCCATAATTTCTTTTGCATTACATACTAAACAGACTTATAGCTATCAAATAATGAGACCAGGTTTTGCATCTGATTATTATATCAGCACTAAGTCATGGATACACAAATATAGAATGCAGTTCAACAAGGTTGTTTCTCATATATTTAGTCATTTTGTTGCATTAATCTTTAATCACTTCAAAAATTCAACTGTGAGGCACACTCAGAAATTTTCCACAAAAAAATTCCACAAGCGGAAAAGTACAAACGTTTGTAAAAATAAAATAACAATAAAAAACACAGAATTCTGAGTGTGAATCAGTTGAAATTTTGAATTTTACACAAATTGAAGAAAACATGTCTTCTGTTTATATACAGTATTGTAATGAATGGATGCAAGACAGCGTAGGTGCAGATACACATGCAGGCTTTATTCACAAATAAGCATTGTCATACGTTGTCTTCTATGGTAATACAAGACCTCACAAAAAAGACAAGACTGAATGCCACTTAAATAGTCCAGGTAATGAGCTGCAGCTGAATGGGGTGATCAGTGTCAAGGTACGGGGCTGATGGGAAATGTAGTGTGTGTGTGAAGTCTGTAACAGATCACTGGGAAACAGGGGAGTGTGTGATTAGTTCATGTATGATGAATTGTGGGAAATGTAGTCTGTGTATGAAGTGAGGTCTGAGGTTGAGTGCCCTTCTAGTGGCTGTTAAGGACACTCCAGCGGATAACCCTGACAAGTATGTATAATAAAACTATATATCAGGCATGAAACCTCATTATTTACATTCTGTCTCCTGAAGCACTATTATATTTATTATTTCATATAAAATTGAGCTTTTATTAGTGTAATAGTGTCCAGACTGGATTAGAACTTGAATCTCTTTGTCATGGGTCACTCATCATCCCTGTATATTCTCAACTCACAATACTATTTGGATATAATTTTATCTTCATATTCTTATTTATGCAAACCATGAAATCCCCTAAACCATGTATTGTGTTAGGTCTCTCACATCTTCTGTCTCAGGTCCATCATTTGCCATTTCATTGAAGCAGCGACGTCTTATGTCTTTGTGCAGCGAATGAAAACATCTCAGAAGTAAGACCCTGTTGAGCAAGTCTATCAAACAGCCCCCTCCTGCTCTTTCTGGGATTCTGCTGCTGTGAGCTGTGACATGGATGAGTCCCAGTGTGTATAGGTGCTAATCCTCATGCAGGAGGTGAAAAGAGGTGTGTGTGTTTGTGTGGGCTTGTGTGTAATGGTATGTAAATGCATGTTTGTGAATAACTGTGATGTGTTAACAGTATTATGTGTTTGTGAAATCAGTGCTGGTACGTGTCTTAAATTAGATGGAACTAGATTAAATATTTTGACTGTTGCGATTCCAAATCAGTTTAATGACCTGTAACTCTGCCTGAGTATCGGACAAGTGTTCACTGTTGGCCAGAGGAGAACTGGCCCCCCGACTAAGCCTGGTTTCTCCCAAGGTTTTTTTCTCCATTTGTTGGAGTTTTGGTTCCTTGCCGCTGTTGCCTTTGGCTTGCTTAAGTTGGGGACACTTGCTTGATATTCAGCAGTGTTTTTGATATGCCTGCATTGGCGCCGTTGTATGCGAACTGATCTGAGCCGGACGATTACGTCACTGTTTTCTCCAGTGCTGCTATACCTAAATTACCTAGACTAATAACTATTGATCTTTGCAACGGAATGAATCAATAATATATAGAATAAGCTGCACAATGACACCATTTTCTTATTAATGTAAAGCTGCTTTGCCACAATTTGCATTGTAAAAAGCGCTATATAAATAAAGATGACTTGACTTGACTTGACGTGTACAGATTTGGATGCTAAAATATAAGTTTAGAATTTTAACATTTATATTTTAACCTCAATAGTAAAATCCTATCATTAGGGAAAATATAGTGAGTCCTGCAGTTTTTACTGAAGTTTTAAACCAGAAGCACAATAAAACTGGTTAATTAAATCTAAAGCCTTTGACACATATTTTTCATCTTTTAAGAATGACGTGGTGTCATCTGCTAACTGTGAAATCTCCCGAAAACAGAAATTCCTTTCAATTCTTGATTCTGAACAATGCTCACAGATAACAACTCAGTAACTAATAAAAATAAAAAAGGAGTAATAGGGCAACCCTGCCTAACACCACGCTGTACATCAAATCTGTGAGAAGTGTCAAAATTAATAACAACAATTTATTCCTTTATAAAACATAGAAATAGTGGAAATAAAGGAGTCCCCAAAACCAAACAACTTAAGTGATTTTAAAAGAATATGGTGTTCAATTGTGCAAAAGGCTTTGTAAAAATCAAGAAAGAGAACAAGACCTCGAGAGTGCTTGAGTTAGATGGGTTTTCTTTCTTTTCTTTGGTGCCACTCGTGTCCTCCCCAGTTTATCATCTTTGTCTTTATATACAATATTTACATAAATATAGAAATATTTTTTTCCTATGTTGTTATTCCATCTATTTATTAACCGCTAGAGAGCGAACGTACATGCGTATTGCACACTGATGATGAAACGCGCCAATTAGGAATCCAGGAAATTTAGGAATTAAGCCATATAAAAATGAAAAGGTTAATAGCAGAATAATAATAATAAAAACAAGGATGTTTTTATTCAAGGTTCAAAGTTCAAGGATGCCGGTGGAAAGGACAAGCCAGCATACAGACACAACTGATGGTGAGAGCACAGTAGAAAGGCACTAAGTTACTTCAACAGCAATTGGTTACAACAAGGCTCCTCAATTGTCCGCGAGAGAATGTTTGGCCTTCGCTAATGTCAAATAGTGTTGTCAAGATAATGTATAATGTAAATATATACTGCTCCTGGAATCGATTGCTATTGTCTGCTCCTGTCTGCCTCGCTGCTGAATTGTTTGAGTCCGTTGCTCCGTATAGCTTTGTTTTGAATCTATTTATTGTCATTGTTTGCTGTCTACTTTATCTTCACTATATATCTGATATTGTCTTATATTGCCTATCACATTAATCTGACATCGCTAGTTTTTAATCTTTTAATCTAAATCACTATCACAATGCGTTAGCATTACGCTAGTTTGTGTTATCCGTGCCCACCGTCATTTCTGTCGCGCTCTCCTTTTTCTACAAGTTCATCAAACAACTGGTAAGTCGGGTCGGTCTACAAACATGGTAAGCTATGTCATCTTCTCCTTTCATTGTTACTTGCACTGTCTGTCACATGCATAGTTTAGCTTTCTCTGTCAGCGATGAGGGATTCACATGTCATAAATGTAGGGAAATAGTCAGGCTGACAGAGAAAATCTTAGAATTAGAGACACGCATCCAAACTTTAATTGAGGATAGTTAGAATGCCGGGGCTTCAGATACTGTTTTGGATGCGACTAGCTTAGCGAACTCCGTACATTGTTCGGTTCTGGCTGTAGAGCCCGTGCAGCAGGGCAACTTTGTGACCGTGAGGCCGCCTAGTTGTGGGAAAAAACACCACACTTCCGTTCCGATTAGAACATCAAACAGGTTCTCCCCACTCAGTGACGTACCTACTGAGAATCCTGTTGAAAGTTCCCTAGTTATTGGCGATTCTATTACACGGAACGTGAAAATAGAGACACCAGCCACCATAGTCACATGTTTGCCGGGAGCCAGAGCGCCTGACATCAAAGCAAATTTAAAAGTGCTGGCTAATACTAATCGTAAATACACTAAGATTGTTATTCACGTCGGCGCTAATGATGTTCGACTTTGCCAGTCGGAGATCACCAAAATTAACATTAAAGAGGTGTGTGAACTCGCACGTACAATGTCAGACACTGTAATTTGTTCTGGACCCCTTCCTGCTCGTAGGAGTGATGAGATAATTAGCAGACTATCATCACTCAATGGCTGGCTGTCTAAGTGGTGTTCACAGAATAATGTAGGTTTCATAGACAATTGGAAAAGTTTTTGGGGCAGACCTGACCTGTTGAAAAGAGATGGTATTCATCCCTCCTGGGGTGGTGCCGCTCTTCTCTCTAGTAATACGGCACATAGTCTTAGAGCTCACCCTTGACTAACTGGGGCCCAGGTCAGGAAGCAGACAGACTGGCTAAACCGACCGTCTACTAGCTGTCTCACGTCACAGAAGTCAGATAAGTCCAGACACATAGAGACTCTTTCACCTAGATATCATCACAGAGGGACTGTGTCTGTACCCCGAACTAATGAATACAGAAAACTTCCAAACCCATTTACGGGTGATAATTTAATTGATGTTCAAGTAGAAAGTAGAAAAACAGAGATAATAAAGATAAACAAATGATAAAGCTTGGGTTGCTGAATATTCGATCCCTTTCTTCAAAAGCACTTATTGTAAATGATATTATCACAGAAAATAATCTAGATGTGCTGTGTTTGACAGAAACCTGGCTAAAACCAGACGATTACATTACTTTGAATGAGTCTAGCCCTCAAGGTTACTATTATCGACACAAACCTCGTTGAATTTGCTGATTTTCTATCGGAGTTAGTACTGGCAAAAGTCCTTATTGTTGGTGATTTTAATATACATGTAGATAATGAAAAAGACGCATTGGGATTGGCATTAACAGATATTCTAAACTCTATTGGAGTAAGACAACACGTGTCAGGACCAACTCATTGTCATAATCATACTCTAGATCTAATATTGTCACATGGAATCGATATTGATGCCATTGAAATTCTGCAGCAGAGCGATGACGTCTCAGATCATTATCTAGTCTCATGCGTGCTACATTTAACCAAGGATGCAAAACGGTCTCTCTGCCACAAATATGTTAGAACCATCACTTCTACCACTAAAAATTTCTTTATAAATAATCTTCCTGATCAGTTTCATCATCTTAGCAAACCAGACAGCTTAGAAGAACTTGATGTTGCAACAGAAACTATTGACGCTCTCTTTTCCAACACTCTAGTCAAGTCAAGTCATCTTTATTTATATAGCGCTTTTTACAATGCAAATTGTGGCAAAGCAGCTTTACATTAATAATTGGCAAATAATTTTGACTGCACAGCAGCTCCCAAAGAAAATGGTGTCATTGTCCAGCTTATTCTATATACTATCGATTCATTCCGTTGCAAATATCAATAGTTATTAGTCTAGTTAATTTAGGTATAGCAGCACTGCAGAAAACAGTGACTCTAGACTCTGTCGCTCCTTTGCGCTTAAAAAAGATTAAGGATATTAGTCCAACGCCATGGTATAACGAGCACATTCGGGCCCTTAAGAGAGCAGCCAGAAAAAAGGAGCGCAGCTGGAAGAATTCAAAACTAGAAGTTTTTCGTATTACATGGAGAGAGAAAATGATAGAGTACAGAAGAAAATAAAGGAAGAAAATAAACACAACCCTAAGCACTTATTTAATATAGTGGCTAAATTAACGAGAAATACAGCCTCAACTTCTGATGTTTCCAAACAGCACAGTAGTAATGACTTTATGAACTTCTTTACTTGCAAGATTGACAACATTACAGAGAAAATTATAGCCATGCAACTGTCTACTACAGTATCACATCAGACAGTGGATTGTAGTATCCCTGAGGAAAAATTCTATTCATTCGCTGCTATAGGAAAGGAAGAATTGTCTAAACTTGTTAAATTATCGAAATCAACAACATGTATGTTAGACCCTATACCGACTAACCTATTGAAAGAGATGCTTCCAGAGGTCATAGATCCACTTCTTAAGATCATTAATTCATTTTTATCACTAGGTTATGTACCAACAAATTTTAAGCAGGCTATTATCAAACCTCTTATTAAAAAAAACACAGCTTGATCCTAGAGAATTAGTCAATTACAGACCGATCTCCAATCTACCTTTTCTGTCAAAAATACTAGAAAAGGCAGTATCATCTCAACTGTGTTCCTACTTGGAAAGAAATGGTATCTGTGAGGATTTCCAGTCATGATTTAGACCATACCATAGTACTGAGACTGCTCTCATTAGAATTACAAATGATTTGCTCTTATCATCAGATCGTGGTTGTATCTCTCTTAATAGAGAGATAGTGTTACTAGACCTCAGTGCTGCTTTTGACACTATCGACCACAATATTCTTTTGAATAGACTAGAAAATTATGCTGGAATTAGTGGAATTGCATTGGCATGGTTCAAATCATACTTATCTGACCGTTATCAGTTTGTAGTAGTAAACGAAGAGATGTCATTTCGATCACAAGTTAAATATGGAGTACCACAAGGCTCAGTTCTAGGACCGTTGCTTTTCACTCTGTACATGCTACCCTTGGGAAATGTCATTAGGAAGCATGGCATTAGTTTTCACTGTTACGCTGATGATACTCAGCTCTATATTTCCTTGCTCCCTGACCAATTCTCAAAATTAACAGAATGCGTAGCTGATATAAAAAATTGGATGACTAGTAATTTCCTACTACTAAATTCAGAAAAAACAGAGATTCTAATTATTGGACCAAAAACTTCAGCACATAATAACCTAGAATACTGTCTAACACTTGATGGCTGCTCTGTTAAGTCGTCTTCGTCAGTTAGGAACCTGGGTGTGCTCTTTGATACCAATCTTTCATTTGAAAGCCACATTTCTATCATATTTAAAACCGCATTCTTCCATCTTAAAAATATATCTAAATTACGACATATGCGGAACACCTAGTTCATGCATTTATGACCTCGAGACTAGATTACTGTAACGCTCTACTGGGTGGTTGCCCTGCTCGCGTGATAAACAAATTACAGCTGGTCCAAAGCGCAGCTGCTAGAGTCCTTACTAGAAACAGGAAGAATGACCATATTACCCCGGTTCTGTCAAAACTGCACTGGCTCCCTATTAAACATCGTATAGATTTTAAAATCTTGCTAATTACTTACAAAGCACTAAATGGCTTAGCTCCCCAGTATCTTAGTGAGCTCTTAATGCATTATAGTCCTTCGCGTCAATTACGATCTCAGAATTCCGGCCAGTTGTTAATACCTAGAATATCAAAATCAACCGCAGGCGGTAGATCCTTTTCCTATTTGGCACCTAAACTCTGGAACAATCTTCCTAGCATTGTTCGGGAAGCAGACACACTGTCAATTTAAATCTAGACTAAAAACGCATCTATTTAACCTGGCATACCCATGACGCATTATCAATTTTTTTCTTCATATCCGTTAAAGGATTGTTAGGCTGCATAGATCAGGTCAGCTGGAACTGGGAACACTTCCTATAACACCAGATGTACTTGTTACATCAGAAGAAGAATGGCGTCTACGCTAATTTTTGTCTCTCTGCTTATCCTGAGGTTTACCAATTAACGTGATTGGCTGGATCCGGGCCGTGTCCAGGTCGGACGGGGAACTTGTGCCTGTGTGCAGCAGCAACGTGGCCCTGGGGTGTCGGCGGAGACTGTGTGAACTAGCTCATCCTTTGTGAAGACCTTACCGACTCATCAGCCAGTGGCACATATCCCAACAAACCGTCCCATACCGGCGTGATCAAAAAGATCTTAAACTAGATGGAACTAGATTAAATATTTTGACTGTTGCGATTCCAAATCGGTTTAATGACCTGTAACTCTGCCTGAGTATCGGACAAGTGTTCACTGTTGGCCAGAGGAGAACTGGCCCCCCCGACTAAGCCTGGTTTCTCCCAAGGTTTTTTTCTCCATTTGTTGGAGTTTTGTTTCCTTGCCGCTGTTGCCTTTGTCTTACGTAAGTTGGGGACACTTTGCTTGATATTCAAGAGTGTTTCTGATATGCCTGCATTGGCGCCGTTGTATGCGAACTGAGCTGAGCCGGACGATTACATCACAGTTTTCTGCAGTGCTGATATACATAAATTAACTAGACTAATAACTATTGATCTTTGCAACGGAATGAATCAATAATATATAGAATAAGCTGGACAATGACACCATTTTCTTTGGGAGCTGCTGTGCAGCCAAAATTATTTGCCAATTATTAATGTAAAGCTGCTTTGCCACAATTTGCATTGTAAAAAGCGCTATATAAATAAAGGTGACTTGACTTGACTATATAAGCAGTCTCTGATGCGAAAATTCGAACGCAGCATCATTGCTTTCGTTGCGTAACCACTGGTGCGTTGAAAATGCTCGCGCTCCGCTCCAGTGGTCACGCGCAGTTAGTCTGTCAGCGACTCAAAATCTGACTTGGCAAAATAGACTCAAATGTGAATGGACTGAAAACGTTTGGTTTATTTTGTCTGACCAACCACAACAAAGAAAGTAAATTGTATGTGAGAAAGTACAGTGTTTATTATTAGTTACAAAAAGGCAAACTTAAGGCTAATATTTTCTCATTTACCTATTTGTTTTTACCTAAATAAATCTCTGAATATTTAATTAACATTTAATTTCACAGACCTTGCAGATTTATTTAAATACAAAAGTGACTTTTGTCATACTTTTCATATTTCTAATTTATTAAATATGAATTAAAATATATATAAATTATGCATATATACCAGATTTATATCGGCCATCAGCCACTGTGATTTAATATAATTAAGATTAAGATGACTATTCATCAAGCATGCATTGATTAAAATTGTTGTAGCAAAAAAAAAAAATAGGTGCGACCAAATCATGTGCTGGTAATGGTAAGGTCAAAATAAAACATTTTAGGGAAAATCAATGTCAATTTATGAAGTTAGCTTATGTGACGTTCTCTCAAATTTTTGGACCCCCACCTGTTTTACGGCCTCAGCCTTCTTCCTATTGGCTACATAGAAAACTAAATTATATTAAATACTAAATTACATGGTTCATTAAAGGTTAGTAAATTTAGAAAATATCACCTTGCTGGAGAACGTTTTTATGTTTCATTTTGACTTTGCTCAGAGTTCTTCAGGCTCCAGAAGCAACTTGATGAGGAGGTTTTCATCATCTAGTGGTCTAATCTTACAGTTGTTTTTTCATCAGTTTTTTATCATGTAGATCCAATGCAGTTAATGCTAACTTATAGAATGTGGCATGAAGCATCTCACCATTGTTGAGGTATATATTTCTGCATAAGTGGGCCTATGGTTGAAAAATGTTTGTGAAGCCTTGCTGTGGTCAACCTCAGGCTTTCGCTTACACACCCACTGAAGTTAAACAGGATTGAGCCTGCTCTATCAGCATGAGAGACTGGGTAGCGGCGGGAAGAGGTGTTGGAGAAGCCTGCAGGTCTGATCAGCCTGTGGTCTGAGTGGGTTCTAACATCCCAGTACAGTTGCAATAAGCTATACTGTATAAAAGGTTAACCCTGGTGTAAAATAGTCCATCACATACTGCACAAAGCCCCAGTACAATCACCGTAAACTGTACTGAATAAAGAGTTACAATAAACCCCAGAAAATAATGGGGTGTAACCCTGGGCCAAAAATATTTCCTACATTACATGTCAATAGTTAGTTAGTTTCACATTACAGATGATATAGTGCTTTATTCAGTTCTTACAGCTTACATGGAATCACTATTTTTTTTTTCATGCTCAACAAGGCTTCATTTTTTTTATCAAAAATACGGAAAAGCAGTAATGTTCTGAAATATTTTTACAATTTAGAAAAATGGTTTCTGTATTCTTGTAAAAAAAAAAAAAAAGTGGCATAATTGGTGCCCTTTAAGGAACAAAACTGACTGTCATTGAGATTTTGCAAAGGAGCAAAACTGACCGTCATTGAAATCTCGTAACGAAATGAAACAAACCATCATTGAAATCACATAATGGAGTAAAGCTGATTGACATTGAAATCTCGTAACAGAAAAAATGGACTGTCATTGAAATCTTGTAAAACTGACACTGAAAACTAACCATCATTAAATCCTTGTAAAGGAGCAAAAACAACTATCATTGAAATCTCATAAAAGAACAAAGAAACAAACTATCCATCATTGAGATCTCGCAATTGAGCAAAACTGACCATCATATAAATCTCGTAACCAAACAAACCCATTAAAATCATAACCCATCAAAACCGTCCGTCTTTGAAATCTCATAACCGAATAAATCTGACCGTCATTAAAATCTTGTAATTGAATAAAACCAACTGTCATCAAAATCTCATAAAAGAACAAAACATACTGTATTGAGATCTCTTAACTGAACAAAACTGACTGACAATGAAAATCAAATGTCATTGAAATCTCGTAAAGGAACAAAACAGACCAACATTGAAATCTCGCAAGCGAAAAAAAAGTCTGTCATTGAAATGCCGTAACAAAACAAATCAGACTGTCATTAAAATCTCGTAAAAGAACAAAACTGTCATTGAGCTCTCGTAACCGAACAAAACCAGCGTCACTGAAATCTCCTAACTGAATAAAAACGACTGTCATTGAAATCTCGTAATGGAACAAAACCAAACTTCATTAAAAACTTGTAACAAAACAAAGCAGATGGTCTTTGAAATCTAATAAAGAAACAAATCATTGAAATTTCGTAATGAAACCAAACCGACAAAAATCTCATGAAGGAGCAAAACAGCTAATATTTGAGATCTCATAATGGAACAAAATTGTCCATCTTCGAAATCTCACTAAAGAACAAAACCGACCATTGTTGAAATCTCGTAAATGCTATTCACCATTGAAACCTCATAACAGTGAAAGATTAACTATTATTAAAATCTAATGGCCAAATTAGTACTTCACTAAAAGCTTAAAATGAAGAGAATAGATCATTAAAACCTCATTAGATTGGCATGTCATCCATCATTGAACAATGATAAAACAAAGTGTTTTAGAAATTAGCTGAATATGTTCAAAATTTCAAGATATTTACCATAAATCAAACAAAAACAAATAATGTCAAACAGATATGAGCAATCAGCGTATGAATCTCAACAATGGTGACTGTGATGGCCCACAATGTGGCCACACAGTGAGCGGTAACATGTATACACACACCCACACACCAGTATTCATTTCTTAAGTGTTTTTTTGATAGATTTAAGTAATTTCTTTAACATTTAGTAATAAGACACACAAACTTGATTTATTCCATTTAGAATATTTTATTAAATATCCGTATTGGTTAACTAGTTGGAGTGCACACAATCTAGTTCACTATGCTGGGTATTTTTTGTTAATATTACTTTCTTTTGAGCCTAAGTTACCGTGGTGTGGGCTGTGTGGAGAACAGCGGAGGTTCGAGTCATGTGTTTAGTTGTTTGAGCTCAGTTTTGTTCTGTTGACCTCTTTTAAAAGTTTGTCATTTGATTTATTTTGTGAAATTTTGAGTTTCTTTAATTTTGTAAGTGCTTTATTGGATTAATTAAACCTTTCTTTTTGGGAAACTATTTTTTTTCTGTGCCCCTAATTTCCTTTGACTGCTGGGTCCCTCACAGTGACAAAAAAAATCAGATAATCAGATCAACTTCTGACATCACAAAAAGCTACTAAAATATAGAACAAAAACCACAGCAAAAAAAAATTCAATTCAGCTGCATAATTTACTCATGCTGTGATGCATGCTGGGAGCATGCATTGTGGCATGACACTTTTGATTGTCACCATTGTTGAGATTCATGTGTTGATTCTTGATTTCTTTGTGTGTCATTAAAGTATTCTTTATGTGTCATTGTAGTAATAGTATTAATGTAATACACCATAAAGTTCCACAAATAACAACTTATTGCTG
Source organism: Zacco platypus (assembly GCA_038088235.1). Classification (NCBI taxonomy): domain Eukaryota; kingdom Metazoa; phylum Chordata; class Actinopteri; order Cypriniformes; family Xenocyprididae; genus Zacco; species Zacco platypus. The sequence goes on along the minus strand of CM076065.1, from coordinate 19,222,601 downwards.
CTATATCACATATTTCAATATCATAGTGATTGTAATATATATGCACAAATATAAATGACACATCTTATGTTCATGTGGCAGTTCTTCCAAATAACGTTATGATATTACTGACATTGTGATTTGCAAAAATTAATAAAGATTATTCACTCAACTTACAAGATATGGCGAAAACTTTACCGACAGCGACATGAGGTGAAGGCACCCTCAAAGTTGCTCAGATAAATGATAGTTCTTCACAAAATAGCAGATTGTCGTTGTTTTTCGCGGCCATTTCATATAACTGTATTTAAATTTACAGTAACATGTTGCAAACTACATTGAAAGAGTATAACTTACACAGTATAACACAGTTCTTAAATATGGGAAGAAGGAGGCGGAACGTTCAACTTAATATCAAAATAAACGAACAGGCCTGGTCCTCTCTCGTCCTTCAACTGTTGTCGCTGCCCTTTTATGCCTCCGGAGCTCCTCCGTGAGAGAGCCCAGTGCACCGCACAGCTGACGCTCGTCATCACCCGCGACACCGGCCTCGTACCGTTGCCTCACAGCTCTCGCCCGCCCTGCTCGTCACACACAGCATATAGAGTAAAATGTTGGAGTATAAACCTTAAATTTCGAAACCGCTGTCAGCTATTTTAAACTAACATTCAAACTATTAGCTAGAATGAGCTAGAATGTCTGTATGCATGACAATATTAAGATTTATTACTCACCACGTTACGAATATGGCGAAGCATGTTTCCAGGTCAGCAGAGAAAACAGACACGATGCACTCACATGACAGAAAAACTGAGAAGGGTCTGTCTGCATCCCGCAGTACTATGCAGACAGATTCTATTGGAAAAACTCTTTCAAATGGCTCTCATGAGCCCACTGCTGACAGAAATAAAGAGTGTTAATGTGTGGCACCCAGTCCTGAAATTTTTTTATTGTAGGATAGCAGTTTTACCCACAAAAGTTTGTGTGGTATTTTTCGCGGCCAATTTGCACTACTGTATTTAGATTAATAGTTACTGATAATTTCCCAGAATGCATTGAAAATCTACAGTAACATACTGTACACAGCTTATACAGCAAAATACTGTTGAGAAAAACAGTATAATACTGTGTAAACAACAGAAATCATTTACAGTGTGAATATATTGTTTTTGGCCCGTTATTATGGTCTGGTGCAATGACGTTTGCTTGTTAAAGGGACAGTTCGCACAAAAATGAAAAGTATTCCATGATTTACTCACCCTCAAGCCATTCTAGGTGTATATGAGTATCTTCTTTCAGATGAACACAATCAGAGTTACATTAAAACACATCTCCTGACTCTTCCTAGCTTTATAATGGTAGTGATGCTCCCACAATGCTCCTGATTTTGAAGTCCAAAAAAGTGCATCCATCCATCATAAAAGATATCCACATAGAATGTTAATAAAGGCATTCTGGAGTGAAGAGATGAGTTTTTGTCAGAAAAATATCAATGTTTCAAACTTTTTAAGCTAAAATAACTTTCTTCTGACAGGTGACTGTACGCATACTGCGCAAGTCAACTTGTGCCAAAAGAACTTGCGCCTGACATGATGTATGATGTCGGATATAGGAGTAGCGTAAGCTTAGACACCTCTCGTGGTTGAAACAAATAGGCCAGGTAACAAATTCAAGCTCATCTTCTCTTATATCAAAATACTTCAACATTTCTCTTTAAAAGTTCTCATTTTAGACTTCTAATTTGTGAACGATGTTTTGTTTTGCTCCATCCTCTGTGCTTCGTCATTGCATCATATGTCGGGTCAAGGGTTTCTCTTCTACCGTTACTCGATTTGCGTAGGATGTCTGCCTGAAGCTAGTTATTTTAGTTTACTAAGATTTAACGTAGGTATTTTTCTTACAAAAACCCATTGCTTCACTTAAGAAGGCCTTTATTAACCCCCTGGAGCCATGTGGATATCTTTTATGATGGATGGATGCACTTTTTTGGACTTCAAATTAGGAGCGCCTTATAAATCTTCGAGTCAGGATATGTTTACTATAACGCTGATTGTGTTCATCTGAAAGTAGATTGTCATTTACATGTAGGATTGCTTGAAGGTGAGTAAATCATGGGATAAGTTTCATTTTTGGTTGTACAATCCCTTTAAGGCTGTTATATACATTTTTTTATTGCCAGTACAGCAGTGATCTTTTTAACAGTTTTTTAATTAGCATAGCATTGTCACACATGGTACTGTTTCCTGAGAGTGACCCATCAGTGAATTTTCTTTAAAAAAAAAAAAAACGATATCCTTTCATTAATGATTAAATTTCATGTACTTTTCTAATGTGCCCATGTATAGACCAATTAAGAGCAGACATCACAGTTGCACACTTGCTTTGGCTGTCAGAATCGGAATGTAAAAAATATATAGACTTAATTTTTATAAAAAATATAGAGATAATTTTTTATAAAATACCGCTTTTTAAAAAGCCCTTTGAAGCTAAAGAGATGTTTATGTTGCAAGTCATGAATTTGATGTGAATAGTAAGTCTACATTATATTTAAAGATATGCAGTTCATATAGGGGACAGTTACAACATGAAATTTTTTTTAAACCTATAACATTTTACATAGACAACTTTTAAACATTGCCAATAAGATTTTTATTTCAACATTCTGACTTTTTTTCCCCTTGCATTTACATATTTATATCATTCAGTTCGGACTTTATAAAACACAATTGTGAGTTTATATCACAATTCTGACTGGGGGAAAGTCAGCATTGCAGATAAACTTGCAATTCTGAGGAAAAAGGACTAAATTCTCAATTCTGTTTTTTCTTCTAAGAAATGTGAGATATAAACTCAGATTTGCAAGAAAAAAAGTCAGAATTGTGAGACATAAACTCGAAATGAACTTTTTCATTCTTTTATTCCGTGACTTCCATTGACTGCTACTGCAAAACAGTCATTTTCTGCAACCAGGCAGGTTCCACCCATAAAATAAACGTCCTCATTGTTTGCAAACACATAATTGGTGTATAATGTGCTATACTATTGCAGTAGTACAATTACTCAATTACACATTCACTTTGATTTTGCTTAAAAAAGTTGTACCCTGAGTGCAGTTGATCATTTGATGCTTTAATTCTGAGAGTGAAAGCGTGACTTTGGTGTCTTTGTAGTTACAGTGGCCTCAATCATATGGACATGGTATTTTTGACCTTTGCGTTAGTTACACTTGATTTATGTTACGTTCCTTGTCTTCGAATCACACACATTCCAGCACCAATCAGTAGCCAATATCTCATACTATGGAATAAAGACTAACCTGTTGTTATGCAGCCGTTCATAGCAATTAAACAGTTTCTTTGGGCTGGCATTCCATTTGATGGCATTCCTTCTACGGTTCATGGCTAAGGACAAAACAACAGCATCCATCAGTGAGACAGCTTCCTCTGAAACTGGTGTGTCAGATCTGATGTACGGTGTAAGAAATGTCACACGTCCTGTTTGTCCCATTCAGGTGACCCTCAAAATGATGGATTCTGGCACATTCACAAAACATCAAGAGTTTTCTCAAGGTTCTGTGCATTTATGAAAGTCGTGAAACAAACATTCTTTTTATAATCGGAAAAACATCATAATCCATTAAAAAATTTTGTAGCATTTATTAATGTTTTGATAAAGAACTTTTAAGAGCTTACAAACAAACCCTTCAATGTGCATACTGAGTGTTAGACAAATGCTTTCCCTTTTAAATGTACTCTTATGTTAGCAACTTGTGAAAAGGTTTTAAAACTCCTTACTTTACTGGGTCAAAGAGGCATGTGTGCACTTTCAAAGGGCTACAGCTCATAGTAGCACTCCAGCCGCTGACCTGATTGAGACAGAGAGGTTGAGACACAAAGAACAAAAAGAGTTGATGCATGCTCTCATGAGTTCGTGAGCACCAGACTGCAGGTGGAGAGCAGAGGAGCATGAGACCTAATGGCTGATATAAAGGAACAATGGAGACAGTAAGAGGTCATTACTCAGACTGTCATAGCACATACCACCTGCGCTCACTACTGCTAATGCTTTATACAGACAGATGAGAGAGAGAGAGAGAGAGAGAGAGAGAGAGAGAGACAGACTGCCATTGCGACTGACATCATGGTAAATTAATAAGATACTGATACAATTGAAGTGAAAGAAATATACATTTTTTAAACGTTTTTTTTTTTTTTTAGAATTGGTGTAATGTGTAATTTAAATGTAAATGAGGACTAAACAACTCTAAAAGAAAAACATGCGTATCAAGTTTGTTTGTTTCATTTCTTAAAAAAAAAAATATCATTGCTGTATTCAGTGAAATTGCCCATGAAACAAGAAGGGCATCTGCCTGTAATTAACAACAAATGTGATTGCAAATTCATAATTATTTCTACTCATGTTTTCAATTGATTTCATATTTAAACAGAAAAAACTCCAACCATTCTTGGCAGGTCAGGACAATGAAATCTCACGGGACATGGCAGGGCCAGATTTTCACAGAAAAATTACATTAGTAAAAAATTAGTCGACCAGTTTATTTATTGATTTTATCTAAAGCAATATTCAAGTTAGACATTTCATCAGTATTTCATGAGAATCAAACCCATGACATTTTCAGCACCAAGTTCTTCCAGTTGAGCTGCATTTAAAACAAAAGTGTGCAATATCTCTTTTAAAGTCTAAAAGTACAGCTCCAGTCTGATTTTGGCTCTTAAGTTTCAAACGTTTTCTGCAGTTTTGTATATCTAAAAAGCACCAAAGCAGATATGGGTGTCATATGCAATTGAGTCCAAAGCCCAGCATGTCTCTGATCACTCAGGGATGTGATGCCACTCGTAAACGTGTCTTTGAAGTGCTCTATGGTTCCAGAGATTATCATGCAGCTGCTTTGAGTATGGCCTATCTCTCATTCACTGTTTGTAAACATCAACGCTAGAAGTTAGCAGCAGATCATGATGGCTACAGCGTACATCAGAAATATAGGGGTGACAAAGATGAAGAGTACAATTGGTGACTTTATTCATACATAGACCTGCTATAATTCTTTCATTATCTTTATTAAAAAAACTTTTTTAAACTTTTGGCTTGCGTATTTATGACAAAGAAGGCTGAACATTTTGTCATGTTCAGCATCATATGACACGCTCCTGTCACAAAAACAGCTTTTATTATTATTATTGTTATTATTATTATCATTATTATACAACAAAATACTCTTCTCTTAATGCAGATACAGCTCAAGTTTACTTCAAAAAATATTTTCAGACTGTTTCTAAGATTTATGAATTTCAGTTGTATAATAAAACTCCATCAAAATGAATTTAATAATCCTTACCTTGCATATTATCCATATTATAGATCAAGAACTTTAAATTAGTAAAAGAAAGAAACAAAAAAAATAACTAGAGTTTAATAAATAATTTAGTATAAATCTTAATGTAAGAATGGAATGGACCATTTCAGTTTATGTGACTCATATTCATACATTAAAAAATGAAAATATGTATAAAACAATTAACAACAACTACATATGTTTTATTAAGCTTTAGTTTTGTTTTTTCTGTTTTTTTTACTCATTTAAAATATGAATAATATGTGAGGATTATTCAATTCAATTTGATTTGAATTTTAAAGGCCTAAAAAAGATTTTGGAGCACAGAAACACTTTAGGTAACACTTTACAATAATGTCACATTTGTTAACATTAGTTAATGCATTAACTAACTAAGAACAATATGCTTTACTGCATTTATTAAACTTTCTTAATGATAGTTAATACAATTTGTCATGTTTATGTTAGTTCACAGTGCATTAACTAATGTTAACAGATACAACATTTGATTTTAAAAATATATTTGTGAATGCTGAGATTAGGATTAACTAAGATTAATTAATGCTGTAGAAGTATTGTTCATTGTTAGTTAAACTAATGTCAACAATTGAAACCTTATTGGGTAAGTATTATCAAAATTTGTTTAAAAGCTGACATTATGCTATTCCGTTTAGTGGAGCTTTGAAAAATAACTAATAATAATAATAAAAGAATTTCCTATTTAATCTAAATAAAATTTTAAATTCAAATTTGTTATTATATTGAGTGAACATGGGGTGAATTTTAAATAATTGTTCAACTTTTGGATGGATGTCCCCAGCTTGGTGCTATACACTGACTTCTACTATTAAAAAAAGTTCTGTTTTCTAAAAATATCCCATGAGTTTCATAGATTTATGTAAATTTCATAAAATTACAAATTGGTTAATCAGTTTTAAGTTTCATTTTCTTAGCATTGTCTGAGCTTGCCCAAAGAGTATTAATCAATGTATGATATTTCTTTGTATAACTACTTCCTAATTTATAACACAAGAATATTATTTTAAAATGTTACAGAGTTCAAAAGTTAAAACATAACAAGAATGACCCAGGTGACAGTTTATATGTTTTTGGCTTGGCTTGCTTAAGTTGGGGACACTTGCTTGATATTCAGCAGTGTTTTTTTGGTATGCCTGCATTGGCGCCGTTGTATGCGAACTGAGCTGAGCTGGACGATTCTCTGATCGATCACTGAACGATCACTGTTTTCTCCAGTGTTGATATACATAAATTAACTATGGAATGAATCAATAATATATAGAATAAGCTGGACAATGACACCATTTTCTTTAGGACCTGCTGTGCAGCCAAAAATGATTTGCCAATTATTAATGTAAAGCTGCTTTGCCACAATTTGCATTGTAAAAAGCGCTATATACTTGACTTGACTTTTGACTTGAACTGCAAAAGGATTATGGAGGGGCAAAGATGAGAAATGAAAGTTTCAATGTTGTTAAAAAATTACAATGATGTTTGTTTCATTTTTCCGTGCAAGCAGACACACTAATCAAAAACACAATTATTCACAAACCAATTCCCAACTGATGACTGGTACCACACTAATAAATGCAGCATTTGCGTAGGCTAAATAGAACTAAAAACATAGCTTGAGTGTGTGTCAGTTCATTCATGTGTTTGTCTGTTACAAAGTGGCTGTGAGGAGAGATGCTGTCATCAGCAGGTATTACAGCCTCTTTCACCCACACTTATTGCCTGTTCACAGTCTCCTTGCCTTTATATTTCTGTGTTGTCTTGTTGCTGGTCTCTTGTGCTGTCAAAAATTTTATCTGTCTTTTTAATTGTATCTCTTTTTCTCTGTCTAGTGGAGTGGTTGGAGGTCTGTAGCCTGTCAGGGTACCTCTCTCATTCAAACAGCCGATTAATTGTTTGTGATTATCTTTGATCCCTTTCTGACAGCGGAATATTCTTCGCTGGATTCTGTCGGCTTATGAAGAGTGTCTTCTCTTTCTCTCTGAAGTCTTAAAAGCTCTCAGTCACTAAGCCCATGATTATATGCTTTTACATCATGTTTTAGACTTCCTATAAAGACATTTGTGAACATTCAGCTGTATTTTTGAGAAGTGATCTCAATGCTAAGTGGTCTCTGTTTTCTCATTCCCAAAGTAGATGGTGTATTATGATTTTATGATGATTCTTAAATCTCCTTGTAACAAGATAAAGCCTAGAATAAGTCTAGAATAAGTATCACACTGTGCATGCCCTCAGTTTTGTTAAAGAGACATTTTGTTTAATGAACATCAATGAAATAAATTCCAAAATTCCTAGCTAAATTCTTATTTGACACATTTATTTCTTACGAGGACAACAGCAAATAACCAATCATGGCTTTAAAACACATTACTTGAATATATGGAAATGTACTTAACTCTGATGTCAGTGTTTTAAATCAATATGGATTAAAAGTTTACACAAAATCCACCAACTATCTACAATCACTTTACAATTAAGGACATTTAAACAGCTCAAATACTGAATATAAATAACAACACATTTCTATATACTTGCTCTGATTTTCCAAAGGTTTCCATAAGGTACCCCTTATGTTTTTCTGCAGTCCATCAGTATTCCCCACTGTCATACCTGAAAGGATGTGACATTCGTTCTGGGTAACTGTTTGAGCTGTAGCTGCTGTAGCGATAGCCCTCAAAGTTTTCAGACCTCTCAATTTTAGCTGGGAGCGTGTCCTGGTATGACAGAGCAGATTTGATCACTCCTGAATCCTCTGGAATCTTCAGATCTGAGTAAGAGTTGGGAGAGGCATCTTCCAAGATTGAGTTACAGTTAGACAGGCCTTTCACATCATAGATGTTCTCTCCATACTTGACAACAGATGGCTTGGGGCATGGCTGGTAGGACACTTTTGTGGTTGTGGTTATTATGGTCTGCAGTGCTGCTGGGGTAGCAGGTGCAGGTCCTGTGTACCTACATGGGTAGTCACTGTTGTAATAGTGGTGGTTGGTGTTGGTTGGCAGTTGAGTGTAGTCTCCTCTCTCCCCATAGGCACCTTTACTAAGAATTTGCTTCCAGCCATGATGCTTTCCTGTAGTTTCTGCATAGCTCCGCTCATGGCTGCCTAAAGGACTCGTGCCATGAGACATCCCACTCAGGCTAGGCCCCGACTTATTGGGTTCTGTCTCAGTCTGTGGGCTAGAAGGATCCTTATAAAGTGCTGTTGGATAAGGCCCTGAGCCAAGGTATCCTGGGACTGCAAAGTCATACCCACAAGGAGGGCGAGTCATATATAGACGGTGGTTGGCAGGCTTCTGCAGTGAGCTCGGTGCATCTGACATGGCTGCTGTTGTGTGTGTATCGTAAGGGAACTTGTAGGGCTCTGGGTTCTGGAACGGAGGATAGTGTTGGGTCTGTATTGGGAAGTTGGACTCTGCAATAATGCTGAAGCGCTCCGGACCCTCCATGGTGAGCTGGTGGATATTTGGGAAGGTCATGTCGTAACGTCCAGGCTGGTGACAGAAAATCAAATGTAAGTTTTCTGCAAGTGGCCCTTCATATGGGGATCTTCATAAAGAGTTTAACATCTCTATACACCTTATCCCCTCAAAATCATTTGCACTCTAAAAAAAATGTGTTGGCTAAAAAAAAAAAATGGATGCAACAGTTTGCCTCAATTATTTTTTTGAGTTATGACAACTTTGAGTGATATTATGTTCAACCAACAAGCTACATTGAGTTAGAGGAACTTAACAATATGCAACCTAAATACAAATCTTTAATTTGATTACTCAAAAAAATTAAGTCACTCCAAATACTATGTTGTAGCCATGGAACCAATTAATCTTATCTACTTACCAAATCCACAGCTATCATAGCACATTCTAAATCTTATTTAGCATGTATATTTAATGAATAAGTAAGATAATACTCATCACTGGCATTAATACAATCATTGCTTACAGAGTCAATGTAGTGTTTACCTTTGTGTAGTCTATTCTTTAGCAACACCACAAACACTTTAACATTACAGAAACTGGTTTAAATGTCATATAACGGTTATAATGTCATATAAACACTAACAGGCCTTTACTTTCACAATAAATAAATAAATAAATAAAATGACACTTAATTTCAACATATATTCTCCTTATCCATATATGAAAAGCATGCTGGGAACTAGAAATCAGAAAAATCAATTTCATTTTTTTTAATCAATTAACGCAGAAATTTTAGTTTAAATTGCACCCAATTTTCTTTTTTATACATTAGTATTCTATTGCATCCATAATGCCATATAAAAAAACTTTTCTCATCTCATCTCATAATCATAACAAAAGTTATAATACATTATAATACTTACCTTTTTGTGGTAATAAATTTTATAACTATAGTGCATTTTAAGTAAGCTCACTGGTAACCATTTTACAGCTGAAACAATGCAATATGATTTTGTTGATATCACAAAAACATGTTAAAAGCAAATGTGTTGTGCAACTCATTCATGATATAATTAATGTATGTTATTCAAAGCAGTCAAATAAATACTTTGACCACATTTTAAAGCCTTTTGGATGTTTACGAGAAGATTTTGCATTTGTCACATTACGGTAAAAGTGTTATGATATGGCACAAAGATATAGTTTGATCCTGCACATATCTTAATGTCAAGATATGAGACATTATAACTATGGAAAAATTTATCCATGTATCCATATCCAAATAATCCATTGCTTCTTGCATTGCAACTAATAGTACTGTGTTGATCTATATTTTCAGTCTTAACCTATACCTTGAACTTTGTGTATTTGATTAACTTTAAGTGTCACAGATTTTATGAATATGTGCATTACCTCTGGCTCCACCATTCTTCTTTTCTGTGAAAAGTGAGGCGAAGACATCCTTCTCTTCACTGCACTTCTTCTTGCCTCTGTTTCAGATTTACTTTCTGGTCTGGGGTGGTCATGTACTCCTTTAGCCTTAAAACAGACATAGAGGGAATTGAACATCTCACAATAATATTCATAAAACATAGTTATTTAAATACTTACTATATTTAAATATAATATACAGTTCTGTTGAACAGTGAAATCAATCTATGTCATCAAAGCTGATCATTTTCATTTGAAAGTATTTATATTTGTTAACAGTAAAAGGAGTTGTTTACTTATGTTACCTTATTTCTACCTGATCTGCTTCTTCAAAAAACTACTTTTGTTGGTATACTGTAAATATTCAAGTTTATTCAGTCATTTTAAATTATATATTTTGGCTTTTCAAGTAGATGACATTTTTAGGTTATTTGACAAAACATTTCTACAATGTCATTTGCAAATTAAACAATAATTTTTTTAAATGTTTAAATGGCATATTTTTCACAAACACACCACACTAATATCCAAACTATAATAATAATAATAAAATAATAATAATAATAATTAATGTCTTCACAGTCAAACTCACCTGGAAAAAAATGGCTTTCCCATCTACTCTCCAAAAATTAGTTACTGGATAGCCACTGTGACCTCGGCACGGAATCAACTCGAGAGCTGAGTTACAGTTCGGACAAAGCTTTTCTGTAAAGGTACATTACGAATACATAGTTTTACTGAGCCTTTTACAAAGATACCAACATCCCATTTTAATGAGCTATTCTGAAGAAATTCTCATGTGTAGCTTTATCTGTTGGACATGATTCACAAGACAGAGTAAACAAGAGGTCAAGTGTTCTTTGACAGAGCCAAAGAGTCAAGGTCATGAGGGAGAGAGCCAGGCTCTTAACTACTAGAACAGGGTAATTCAGTGACCCAGAGTGGATGTGAAATGTGAGTCTATTGAAGTAAAAATGCAGTAATATCTATTAACAGAGGACACTGTGCAATGTTCCTAAAATGTTCATTGCCTAATGACATAATCGAATATAATAAGTTACAGTGGTACCTCTGGATATTTATTTAGAAAAATATGTACTGGTGCTTCAAAGAAAACAGATGTGTCAACTTTTGTTAGGCTATTTCCATGGAACCATATAACCAAAAATCAACTATAAAAATCTAGAAGAAGAAAAAAAGATTCTTGATAAGAATGCGACTATTTGCTGTTCAGATATTTCAAAGGTACTCACTACAAAAAGCCTGTTTTGAAAAAAAAAAATGTCTGCCCTTTCTTATCAGATTCGTTTCTGACACGATTAACTCGTTTGTTAGATGCTGCTTGTTTGGGGGGTAAAAAAAGTTCCTGAACATACTCTGCTGTTTCTGCCGTGCTTTGTCACAGATGGCCGGTCTCAGCTGAAGTTTGGACCCGTCTGGGAGAGAGCAGTTTCGTGAACAAACCACCACACCAAGACAGGACTTCTTCAGGATCTGACAATTATGATTGTTAGTGTTCCTCATGGCCCATCCGCTCAGGTGTCTTTGCGCGTTCTTATCTTCACTGCTGTAGATATAACGCACATATCCATCTGTCCACTCCTGGAACGCATCATACTGCTTCGTGTCCTGGAAAAATAACAATAAATTATTATTAACATATTCAGACGTTTAATTTGCAAGGGAACATTTAATGTATTTCCGAGGATTGGACAGAGACAGAAACTATAACTTCTTTTGTACTTCAGTGGGTATACATGTGTCATTAAAATGAAAGAAAAAGTATTCCGAAAGAAATGGAAAAATTCCGTTCTGCCATACAAATGCATAAAACGTTAAAAATTTACCTGTGGAAGCTTGGGGTCGTTTATATCCCAAGTCAACTTCATCCCGAATGAACACACGCAATCTGAGCTGTCAAACTGATCTGAGGTTTTGGACATGATGTGAGTCAACTTCGGATCATAGCAACCATAAGGATCAAAAATCAGCTTCAAGACAAAATTCAGCTCGGAGTCTAGGTCAGTGTACAAAATGGATCATACATCTCGTCCTTTAGACCTTTACTTTCAGAAAGCGTCTTTATTTCCTCCAGTAAAATCCACGTTTATGTGAGTCCGTCCAGGTGCGCTTCACACAGGTAATGGTGTCAGGTAAATGCTGTTGTGTCTATGTAAAGAAGGAGGCTGGGCTTACGCACAGAGAGAGACACACACTCACTACCTTGAAAACTGCGTGCTTTCTCTTTACATGATCCGTGTGTTTCACCTCCACTAACGAGTCCTTTCGCAACAAAACCAACGAAAGCTCAAAATTTGACAACAGGGGGGAAATAGCAAAGCTTGTGTTAAATCAATTTTCCTTACACATCCCAGATTTTATCTTTGCGTTTACAGTATTAAGGAGAAAATGACAGCCTCTTTTAAACGTGAACCCGACGGTGCGGTATTTCACGCGTAGTCAGCGAAATTTATGCAAGCGACGTTCACTGGGACTGAACCGAGGCTGATGGTCACAGAACAGGACTGGTCCAGTTGGTGAGGTAATGTGATCTTCTGCAGGTCATTAGCTGTTGTGTGTAAACGAAAAGCCGCACTGCTGACACAACACGGACCGGTCGTTAACACAACAAACACTAAGCAGCTCATAAACACGCACCTTTTCTTTGTATCCATTAGAGATCACTGATGTCATTGAAATATAAGTGATTTTCAGGTGATATATCAACCACGGACACAAACTTTTAATGAATGCAGCTGTTTTTCTGTTTGTAGATAATAATAATAATAATAATAATGATAATAATAATAATAGGCAAATAATATGCCAAATAATAATAAAAGTTGTTCATCAGACTTAATTAGAAGATTCTTGTAATTAAGTAATCTATCATATCAACTAGTGTCACTTATTAGCGCGTCAATAATCTCTTTTTAAATATTCCAAAATATTATAACTGAACTGTAAAATATTATCGCATTGAACTTGCATTTTGAATTGCAAACGAATTTCCTGTTAAAATACATATAGGGCGTCTATAAATGGCATAATAATACAAGAAACAATTTTCATGTATTTATCTTATTTAAATATACCTTTTCCACTGCATGGGCCAAATGTATGCTAACAGTCCTTCTTCAATCAATTCTTGTGCTTTTGTCAATCTCGTTGAAATAGCATATGCTATATTAATAGTGCAAGTAGCCTATAAATGAATTGGTGACCGGCAACATGCTATTTTTTTCAGTTGAATTCGACATTTTGTAGAGAATAAAGTTATATTACAAATTGTCCCAATTTTTCACCATCAAGAATCAATAATGAAGGCAAGCTGTTTTACATTAAATTCGATTTCCCTACTGTATTAACGGTAAACTCATCACTCATGTCCAAGTACCCGTTATGCATTCGTGATTGTATTTAAAAGAAAATATATGTGTGTATATATATATATATATATATATATATATATATATATATATATATATATATATATATATATATTACAACCAGTCTTTTGCTTATTCTTTGTAGTATTGCTTTGTTCATTCTGTCTTGCATTACAGTTTTTGTCATTGTATATAGAACAGCGCAATACGCTTATCATTGCTGTTTTGCGCACTCTTTTGTCGTGTGTGCAAGATTGCGATACAGTTGGCAAAAGTTACAATTCCTAGATGTAATTTGCACAACAAACATGCAGATAGAGGATTATTTTAGTTACACTTTAAGTTTGCAAGCATATATGTGTGTGTGTGTGTGTGTGTGTGTTTGTGTGCGTGCGTGTGTGTTTATGCATTATGAAAGAATAGTATAGAAATAGTAAATCAACATTGGTAATTGTTTATCAATTTACATTTTAATTTAATGATCTTAATTCAATGCTATGATATAACTCGATGCCAAGTCAAAGTTATAGACATCTACAAGCCCTACAAAACGCAAATGACGAGAATTTACGTATTCTTTGGTGAGGACTTGGCTCATGAATATTACCTATTATATTACCGCGCAGTTGGCCGATGATTTTCTGAAAAGGTGTGGTCAGCTGGACAACTCACTTATCCTACTACTCTATGACTCGTTAATATAAGACCTACATAAGTCATATCACTGTAGATAAAGGAAATATATTTTATTATTACTTATATAGTGTTTTTCATTCGTATATGTCAATTCAGAACTGTATAATGATTCAATTAATTAATTTATTAATGGAAATCTTGTGTAAGTTTCCTAACTCAAGCGGAGAAATGCAGGTAGTGGTCAGTAAAGCGCTCCTCGATGTCTGTCACAAAAATAAAAAATAAATAATAAAAAATAAATAAATAAGTAAAAACAAAACAAAACAAAGTTCAGTTTTACTTGCAACAGTCGCGTAATACTTGAGTTTACTAAGGCTTACATAGGTTGTACACAACAGGTTGGCACAAAATATTTAAATATTTAACGCTGAAAATTTAACGCTGGCAGGTAGCCTAAATTACATATTGGTCTATTTATGCAAACTTTATGTAAAAACTACAATGATGTAGGCTATAATGACGTTTTCACAGATCCAGAAACGTGCTACTTAATATTCATTAGGCATACCTTTAGATATGTCTTAAAGACTACCCCCTCGCTCCAATGTTTTAATGCATTGTCTCTCAAAACCTCTTAAACCAAACATAGAGCAAACATTGTCTATGGAGTGTGTCAGTAAATATTAAAAATGTCATAAATAAATTGTTGGTAACTGAGTTCACGCTTTTCATAAATCATTCCTATATAGAGCCTAATTAAAAGCCACGTGTGTTTAATTAGACAGCCCAGAGTCCGAGGAGCTCGCCTGCCTGTGCATCATGAGTGTGAGTTCTTCTTAGGAGGTTTATTTTGTAGCTGTCTATTGTCTTTTTTTTTTAAAGCTATACCCTCTATAACGCTGCACAGACTAAAGAAGTCGTGACTGATTGTGTCCTATAAGCATTATGCACTCATCTAATTTTACTTTCAATTAATTTGACCAATCAACCCTATTGAGATTATTTAGCTATTCCATACATTCATCCAGTGCTTTTCTTAATTGCAGTTTACGAGTAGATTCCATGATGCCTTTGTCCAAAATAACGTTAGCATGGCTATTATGATACTTATTGAAGAAAAATCTTCCGTATCCTTGACCGATCGACTGGACGAAGTTGTTATCAAGGCAGGTTTTGAATCTTTTCTTCTTCTGAAATTTCAATTCTGTTTTGCTATTCTGTAAGCTTCTCCAATGCGAAAGTGGACCTTTCTTATCGATGTAAACTATTATTATTATTACTTCTCTTCAGGAGCTGCATAAAAACGAACATAAGAACGTTTGCTTAATATTACAAGCAATTGAACACCTGATCAGTAAGGATAAGGACAGCATTCAGGAACTTGTTCATCACGGCTTGGTTGTGAAGATAAGCATTTATTTAATCAATTCAATTAACATTAAACAGAAATTGGCCCACTGGTCAGTGGCGTTTGGTCATTTATCATCTGCTTCTTTTTTACATGTTGAATTGGTTTGAGGTGGCGTCAGAGTATCTTAAAGAACAGCACAAACCACCCAGAGATGCCATGAAACTCATAGAAGTTTTCTACGAGGTTGCAATGGTAATAGCTGCATTTTTGTCTCTAACTTGGCGTTATTATATTTTAATACAATACATTTAATATATTTTAAGTAATCCAGGCTAGAAACTAATTTTAAATACTCCTTTTTGCAGAGTCTCTGTCAGATCACCATTGCAGGTGACCAGTTCAAATATTTTATATTTTTTTGTTGTATAGTTGTGCTAATTGTGAGTAATACAAGAATAATAATAAATTCGCTATGTTTGTAAGGCAGCAATAAGATCCTGGATATATTTCTTCTGCGGTTTGGAGCTGTTGTTTTGGATTATGAAGTGCCCTTCTGTCTGCGTCTAGAGGTAATTATCTAGAAGCTGTTGGTAACAATGACTAGTTAAAACATTTAAACAGTAAAATAATTTGACATTAATTTTACTCAGGCCATCAGAACCATAAACTCTATGTTAGACAGCAGTCCCAAAGACATAAGGAAGAAACTCTGCCAGTCAGATGACCATACCGGGCTCTTGTAAGTCATCAACCAGCACGCATTGCCATTAAATAGAGTATGGTTGTCACACTCACTTAAACTTCAAATGAGCAACGCTCAGATCCAATCACAAGCAAGTTGAGAGCACTTGCGACATGTTCACTAAAATACAAAATGGTTATCGTTCAAAGCTCTACGTAGAATAAATATAAAATAACTGCATTTTTTTTAAATGCAAAACGCACAATGCACATCCTAGTTTAAAAAAAAGTCTACTCCGCAGTGACGTTGGAGCGCTCATGTAACTCATACATTATGTGTATGTTGAAAGGATCCCCTCTAGTGGACAACAGAATGCTCTACACTACACCAACACAAACAGTTTCAATTAAGAAGAGAAAATGAGAATTTCTTTGCGAACAGTTTTTCTTTGTCATTGCTTACAGAGAAGACTTGGCAAAAGTGCTGACAGACATTGGTGGCAAGTCATCATTTTTGTACACAATTTAATTTTAAGGAGTTTGAGCAATGGCGCCATGTTCACATTGTAATATCTAATGTTGTCACCAGATTATGAAATGCAGGTGGCCATCTCTGAAGCGCTCTGCAGGATGACACCGAAGAAACTAAGAGAAGACTTTGCTGGCAAATGGTTCAGTTTCAGAAGCTTTGCTTCAGCTTTTACTTCAATTCGTGACAAAGATTTTGAAACCGTATGTTTAGGCACTTTTTTGTAGGCATTTTTTTTACTGCTCAAAGTACTTGCTAAGCACAGTAAGTTGCAGGTATCAAAGTTCTTCTATTTCTTTTATTTAAAGGACTGTAGGACATTTCTGAATGAACTTAATAGTTATTTTGGGAACTCAAGAAGGTAGGCTACATTTCAGAGTTTGTAATATTATTATTATTATGTTGGCTTTAACCTGTATCTGTAAAGTTGACATGTTTTCATGATCTTGTTCCTCTGTATTAGAGTCTTCTCATTCCCTTGTATTCAGGCATTTCTTGATTCAGTTGAGGTGAGCATGAATTATTTTTTTACAAGACCTTTTTCTAGTTGCATCCATTTTGCATTTTCTCCCATCACCCAGTGTTTGAATGGGGTTTTTTTTTTTTTTTTTTTTTGTAAGCTCTTCAAGCCCGAAGATGAGTTTCTAAAGGAGTTTTGGGTGGATTTCAACATTGGCACAGCCACCATTAGTTTCTTTGTAAATGACCCAAAGGTGTGTCCAAAATATGCTTAAGTGCATACTGATTTTTTTTTTTTAAATAAATCAGTATTGTAAGTAAACTGAGCTTCCATTTGTGGTAGAACACACTGTGGGAGCTGATTCACCTGCCTAAAGATGTTGTCAGCATGTATGATCTTCATGGTAGGTTTAATAACAAATACTCCAACCACAAGCTTTTCTTAAATTCGTAATATTTTAATCATGGTTTTCCTTATTATAGCATTAAAACGAAACACCCAAAAAACCTAAAACGCCCCAATATTTGCTCAGATCATTAATTTTGTCTTCAAATGAATTTTTCTCTTACTGCTTAAGAGCGTGATGGTCGGAAGATATTTTCTGTTCACATGAGTACCCCAATCTCTCATGGAGGGATCACTGGCAAATTGGTCAAAATCATTTTTAGTTCAGAGCACAACATCCAAACAGCCTTGACGAAAGTCTTTGCAGAGAAACCACAGCCTGCCTCAGCCTCAAAGGTATTGGCATATTCAAATGTGTAAATACACTTCACATATATACCAGGCAGCTGTTATAAATGTATGTTTGTTTCTGTTTATTTTTAGGACACTCTGCAATCAGGGGATGCCACGACCATGATAGAAGGCACAACACATCTTACATTTCTTGACAGATATGCAGTGTTGAAGTTAATTCATATTGTTCATAATTTATAAATATGAAATGTCATCCTGTACAGGACCCCAACATGAACAAATGAAGCTGCAGAAATTTTCAAGGCATGTTTGTCTAACTGTGGAAATTTATGTAAAGTCCAGTGTTTACATTAAGAGAGCAGAAGGCATCTTGATTTCTGCAATTAATTTCATTAAACAAATTAGTATCTGATTTCAGAGTACGTTTCTCTCATAAGTGTTTTTCCTCCCTAGTCCACCTGCTGGAGAAACTAAAGGCATCTATCAGGTAACTAGATAATCCAGACAGCAAAATTAAGGAAGTCGCATATGTGAAAGATTGTATGAGCACCCAATTTCACCAACTGTCAGTTATTTTTCAGTTTTCACTTAATTTGAGTGGACCAAGCAGATTTTCACGACCGAAGTAAGCCTGTTTATTCCTACATAAATGCACTCCCTGATAGAGAACAGTGGTTTTATGCTTTTATTTCTTTGAGTGAAGAGTCAAAGGAACCCCAGGCGAAGACATCTTTCAATTTAAGGATCATTCAGATTCCGAGGTATGTGTGTGTTCTGGTTTGACCTACATTATGAGGACCCAAAGTCTGATATTGATAATGATTCTGATAAAGCCTTTCTAGGACACAGAAGCATTTTAGAAGCATCCATTTTAGAAGCACCCATATATGTCTGAAGACCTAGATTAGGTTCAGGTATTTAATTAGGGTTGGAGTAAAACTGTGCAGGACAGTGGCCCTGTAGGAGCAGGTTTGGACACTCCTTCGTTAGGTCTTTGGAAAGTACTCAATGATGGGTATCCCAAAATGTACAGCTGTGGCCAAAAGTATTGGCAGTGACACTTCATTTGCAAAGTTTGCTGATTGTTCAGTTTGAGAACTTCACATTGTTTCTATATATATATATATATATATATATATATATATATATATATATATATATATATATATATATATATATATATATATATATATATATATATATACATATATATATATAATATATATATATATATATATATATATATATTTTTTTTTTTTTTTTTTTTTGCCCTGGTACAAAATGAGCTATCTTTTCACAAACATATCGGCACATGGGGTAAAGTGTGAATTAGTAACCTAGTAGCTGATCACTATCATTCACACTGGATTATGAGAGCAGACCAATTGCTATAAAAGAATGGAAATGCTTCCAATCATTGATCTTGTGCCAGCAATGGTTACCTCCTAAAATGCATGCAGCTATCATGACATTCGCATCAAAATGGCCTCACGTGCAGGGAAATTGCTGCAAAGAATATTGCACTTGAGCAAACCATTTATCGATTGGACAGCAGAGGACTGTTGCAATATTATTTTCTTTGAAGCCCCCTTATTTTTTATTTTTTTTAAATCTGTTGCCAGGCAACTTCCTGGATCTTAATCCCGTAGAGAACCTGTGGACAGTCTTCAAAAGGTGAGAGAACAAGCAGAAGAACAGATACCATCAGTCAGGATTTGGCCCAGAAGCTGTTGTCCAGCATGCCAGATCAAGGAATCTTTTTCCTCGTTGAAGTAGAGACCAGGAGACCTTGGGATATCTTTTAAGCAGAAGTTACTCTTTATTGAGAAACGTGCTGTTGCGTTGCTGTAGTCATCCAAGTCTCTCTAAGCTAGTGTACATTGCAGTTTAAATGCATTCAACAGGGATACATACAATATGGGTGGAGACAAATAACCGTTCCCGGCATTTCCCCAGCCTTGATCTAATCAGCATAACCGTGTCATTCAAATGGAGGGGGAGCTAATCAAATCAGTCTGACAGTATTGCCCATACCTTTACATTACCATAGAGACAAAAGCACAGCTGTGCCTTAAGCCTGTCATGCCAAATAGACAGGAAGATACTAAATGTTAATGTCACAGACACCTTGGCTGCCTGACTTGATCTCCTTAGAATGTACTTCAAAATGTAAAACACAATGCACCCAACTTTCCATAAAATTTGTAATCCCACACAGAGCAAATTGCAAAGGTTATGAAGAAGGGTCAACACAGTAAATACTGAATCTTGGCATATTGAATGATTTTGCCAACAAAAGCTTTTAAAACTTAATGAAATGCTTATATTCCAGTATACAATAGAAACGTGAAAATAATCTACAAATACTGAAGCAGTGAACTTTGCGAAACAACAAAATTTGTCACTGCTAATACTTTTGGCCATGTGTGTGACTGACCCAAAAAACTAACTTTGCGGTGAACAGCTTCAAGCACGTTTTGCTAACTGAAAATAAAAACAGCAGGAATAATGTCAATGAAGAATTATAGTTTTCTGGCATATGAGTAGGTGTATATATGGCTGCCCCAGGTGATCCTTGAGATGTCTCAATGTCTGAGTGACAGTTTTGACAGAGAACGATCAGGGAAGTCACATGACAAGAAGCCAAAGACTATAACATTCATGGCTGCTTTATGGAGGTACCAGGTCAGTGGAGTGCAGTGACACATCAGATCCCACTGTCTAGTTTTTTTTCATTGTTTCAGTATTAATTTGACCAAATCTTGGGCTTATGGGTCAGTTTAATTTTGTTTAACTTTGGCTAGTTAGTGGCTTAATGTCCATGAATTGTCACTCAAATGACTGTTGAAAAATGAGAAACTTCTAAAATTAATCTTGAGATTTTGGCCTTTCTGTTTAGGTTGAACGTGCCAAGAATGTATTCTGGAAGACACCATCTTCCAACGGGTAAGTGACATCTCTATATGGTTGCTTGATGCTCATCTAATATTGAAATCAGCAGATGAAATAAAGTACCTTATAGTTTCTATATAGCATGCATCTTTCTTCAGGTCTACAAAGTCCCTTCCTGACACTCTGGATAGAACTCCTGTGAAGGTTAGCTAGAAGGCCCCATTAATTCCGTATTGGTAATTATATACAGTGGCTACCGAAAGTATTCAGACCCCCTTAAATTTTTCAATCTTTGTTATATTGCAGCTATTTGCTAAAATCATTTAAGTTATTTTTTTCCCTCAATGTACACACAGCACCCCATATTGACAGAAAAACATTTATTGACATTTTTGCGGATTTATTAAAAAAGAAAAACTGAAATATCACATGGTCCTAAGTATTCAGACCCTTTGCTCATATATTTAACTTGGGTACTGTCAATTTTTTTCTGATCATCCTTTAGATGGTTCTACAGCTTCACTTGAGTCCAGCTGTGTTTGATTATACTGATTGGACTTGATTAGGAAAGCCACATACCTGTCCATATAGACCTTACAGCTCACAGTGCATGTCAGAGCAAATGAGAATCATGAGGTCAAAGGAACTGGCTGAAGAGCTCAGAGACAGAATTGTGGCAAGGCACAGATCTAGCCAAGGTTACAAAAAAAATTCTGCTGCACTAAAGTTCCTAAGAGCACAGTGGCCTCCATAATCTTTAAATGGAAGACGTTTGGGGCGACCAGAACCCTTCCTAGAGCTGGCCGTCTGGCCAAACTGAGCTATTGGGGGAGAAGAGCCTTGATGTGAGAGGTAAAGAACCCAAAGATCACTGTGGCTGAGCTCCAGAGATGCAGTCGGGAGATGGGAGAAAGTTGTAGAAAGTCAACCATAACTGCAGCCCTCTACCAGTCAAGGCTTTATGGCAGAGTGGCCTGACGGAAGCCTCTCCTCAGTGTAAGACACATGAAAGCCCGCAAGGAGTTTGCTTAAAAAAAAACACCTGAAGGACTCAAAGATGGTGAGAAATAAGATTCTCTGGTCTGATGAGACCATGACAGAACTTTTTGGCCTCATTTTTAAGCATTTTTTAATGTGTGGAGAAAACCAGGCACTGCTCATCACCTGTCCAATTCAGTCCCAACAGTGAAGCGTGGTGGCGGCATCATGCTGTGGGGGTGTTTTTTCAGCTGCAGGGACAGGACGACTGGTTGCAATCGAGGGAAAGATGAATGTGGCCAAGTACAGGGATATCCTGGACGAAAACCTTCTCCAGAGTGCTCAGCACCTCAGACTGGGGCAAAGGTTTACCTTCCAACAAGACAATGACCCTAAGCACACAGCTAAAATAACGAAGGAGTGGTTTCACAACAACTCCGTGACTGTTCTTGAATGGCTGAGCCAGAGCCCTGACTTAAACCCAATTGAGCATCTCTGGAGAGAATTAAAAATGGCTGTCCACCAACGTTTACCACCCAACCTGACAGAACTGGAGAGGATCTGCAAGGAGGAATGGCAGAGGATCCCCAAATCCAGGTGTGAAAAACATTGCATCTTTCCCATGGCTGTATTAGATCAAAAGGGTGCTTCTACTAAATACTGAGCAAAGGGTCTGAATACTTAGGACCATGTGATATTTCAGTTTTTCTTTTTTAATAAATCTGTGTTTTTCTGTCAATATGGGGTGCTGTGTGTACATTGAGGAAAAAAATGAACTTAAATGATTTTAGCAAATGGCTGCAATATAACAAAGAGTGAAAAATTTAAGGGGGTCTGAATACTTTCCGTACCCATTGTACATGTTAGACATCAGTGCAATCGAGAATGTACTGATTTGCCTAATGTAGATTTCGAATACACCTGGCATTTTATACTGAACATTGTTGGCTCTGTGACAAATATAAAAGGGATAAGAGTCTACAAAATCCATAAATGTATAAATTAAATGTAAAGTGTGGTTGATTGCAGAAGAAAATGAGGGTGATGCATTCAGAAGAAGGATTTCTCCGGAAGGACACGCCACATGCTGGCTACAGCAGGAGAAAGCCCAGAGCTAAGGGAAAACTCAGAGGTATCATTCCTCATTCTGCAGGACTACATCACTTTATATATCATTCACATATGCTGCAACCTAACCTTTTGTTTCATTACTCTTGCATAGTTCTTCCTCTTTCCTCACCCAGCAGTAATGAGGAGGAATTCTCCAAGGTAGAATGTAATTTTTCAGAAGATTTTCAGTAGGACCAAAATAGCCAAATTTATGCTGGGTATAAAAATGTCAGTCTTTTTATACACTTGTTTTTTTTTTTTTTTTTTTTCTAGTATTCGACACCCAAACAAAGACTTCACCTGGCAAGTGAAGACTGGCATTCTCAAGTCAAACGAGGGAGACCACTGAACGTTGAATCGTCCTTACTTAAAGAGACTACTGCTGATTCGGGTGAATATGATTATGATTCCTTGAGGTCAATCTCAGAAGATCGCACATTCTAATCTAAATGTTGTGACATTGTGGTTTCTTTTCAAGGTTTTCAAAACAAGACTGTTTCTGAAACCAGTTTACAAGGAGAGGAACTTGATAATGTTATTGAAGAGGTACAACTTTATTTCAGCATGCTCTTTTAATACATTTATCTTAAGAAAAAAAAGTGTGTGTGTATATACATACATGTATGTATGTATGTATGTATGTATGTATGTGTGTGTGTATGTATGTATGTGCACACACACACATATATATATACACACACACACATACACACACATACACGCACATACACATACACACACATACACACACATACACACACACATATATACATATAGATATAGATATGTATATATACATAGATGCATACACACACACACACACACATTATATATAGGCCTTTTTCAGGGAACAAGTAATGGGTTAACAACTTACAGCTGTTCAGCAGCAATGGAAGTAAATTAAGCCTTAAGTTGATGCTAACAATTCCTACAGGTGTCCCAACTTTTGTTGATTACTTACAAACCCTCTGTCTGTATAAAAGCAGTGTTGGAACAGACTGTGTTACTACACCCTCTTAAGCATTATTTGGACAGTATTGTACTGCAGGAAGTAGTATATTGCTCTCATAATGGCGAGAAAAAGGCAATTAACAAAGGAAGACAGACAGACCATTATAACCCTTAAAAGTGTAGGTCTTTCCTTTAGAGAAATTGCAAAGAAAGACAAGGTGTCAGTGAGTACAGTTTCCTATACCATCAAAAGGCATTTGGAAACTGGAGGAAACTCTGACAGGAAGAGGTCTGGCAGACCCAAAGCCACAACAGAATCAGAAGACAAGTTTCTGAGAGTCAACAGCTTGCATGATAGGCGGCTCACAGGACAACAGCTTCAAGCACAGCTTAACACTGGTCGAAGTAAGCAAGTCTCAGTTTCAACTGTGAAGAGAAGACTTAGAGCTGCAGGTTTGATAGGTCGAGTGGCAGTAAGAAAGCCATTGCTAAGATGGCAAAATAAGAAAAAGAGGCTTGCCTGGGACTGGGCCGCCAGTGGACTACTGAAGACTGGAAGAAGGTGTTATGGACTGATGAATCGGAATTTGAAATCTTCGGTTCATCACGCAGGGTTTTTGTATGCCGTCGAGTAGGCAAAAGGATGGTTCCTCAGTGTGTGACACCAACAGTCAAACATGGAGGAGGAAGCGTGATGGTCTGGGGCTCTTTTGCTGGATCCAGAGTCGGCGACTTGCACAGAGTGAGTGGCACCCTGAACCAAAACTGCTACCACAGCATTTTGCAGCGCCATGCCATATCCTCTGGTATACGCCTAGTTGGTCAGGGGTTCATCCTACAGCAAGATAATGACCCAAAACATACCTCCAGGTTATGTCAGAACTACCTTAGAAGAAAAGAACAAGACGGTAGGCTTCAAATCATGGAATGGCCAGCACAGTCTCCAGACTTAAACCCCATCGAGCTGGTTTGGGATGAACTGGACAGAAGGGTGAAAGCAAAGCAACCTACAAGTGCAACACATTTGTGAGAACTTCTGCAACAGTGTTGGGAAGAACTTTCCGAACAATATTTGATTTCCATTGTAGAAAGAATGCCACGAGTGTGTTCGGCTGTTATATCTGCAAAAGGTGGCTACTTTGAGTCAAAAACTTAGATTAAATTTTGTTAAACAAAACGATTCCATGATTTCTTTTTTATCTCCAATTGTTTATTTGTTCTATGCTTTAATTTCAGAGTACATTGAGACATTAAACTGCGTAAATTTCAATAAAAACCGGAAAAATGGAGGTGTTCTAAAACTTTTGACCGGTAGTGTACATGCATGCATGCATGCGTACATGCATGCATGCATGCATGCATACATGCATATATACGCATACACACACGCACACGCACACGCATACACACACGCATACGCATACACACACACACGCATACACACACACACGCATACACAGGCATACACACACACACACACGCATATACGCATACGCACATACGCACACATTCGCACATATACACACATACGCACACATACACATATACATATATACATACATATACATATACACACATACGCATACGTACACACACACGTACACACACGTACACGTACACACACATACACGCACATACACACACACGCACATACACACACATACATACACACATACACATACACACACATACATACACACATACGCATACACACATACGCATACGCATACACATACATACACATACATACACACGCGCATACACGCGCGCACACACACACGCACACAAATACGCACACACACGCACACACATACGTATACACATACAAACACATACATACACATACACATACATATACACATACAAACACATACACATACATATATACACATACACACACACGCGCACACACACGTACACACACACATACACGTACGCACACGTACACACGCACACGCACACACACATATACATACACATACACATACATATACACATACATATACACACATACAAACACATACACATGCATATACACACATACAAACACATACACATGCATATACACACATACAAACACATACATATACACATACAAATACACACACACACATACATACACTATATATACAGTCGTGGCCAAAAGTTTTGAGAATTACATAAATATTGGAAATTGGAAAAGTTGCTGCTTAAGTTTTTATAATAGCAATTTGCATATACTCCAGAATGTTATGAAGCGTGATCAGATGAATTGCATTGTCCTTCTTTGCCATGAAAATGAACTTAATCCCAAAAAAACCTTTCCACTGCATTTCATTGCTGTCATTAAAGGACCTGCTGAGATCATTTCAGTAATCGTCTTGTTAACTCAGGTGAGAATGTTGACGAGCACAAGGCTGGAGATCATTATGTCAGGCTGATTGGATTAGAATGGCAGACTTGACATGTTAAAAGGAGGGTGATGCTTGAAATCATTGTTCTTCCATTGTTAACCATGGTGACCTGCAAAGAAACGCGTGCAGCCATCATTGCGTTGCATAAAAATGGCTTCACAGGCAAGTATATTGTGGCTACTAAGATTGCACCTAAATCAACAATTTATAGGATCATCAGCAACTTCAAGGAAAGAGGTTCAATTCTTGAAAAGAAGGCTTAAGGGCATCCAAGAAAGTCCAGCAAGTGCCAGGATCGTCTCCTAAAGAGGATTCAGCTGCGGGATCGGAGTGCCACCAGTGCAGAGCTTGCTCAGGAATGGCAGCAGGCAGGTGTGAGCGCATCTGCACACACAGTGAGGCAAAGACTTTTGGAAGATGGCCTGGTGTCAAGAAGGGCAGCAAAGAAGCCACTTCTCTCCAAAAAAACATCAGGGACAGATTGATCTTCTGTAGAAAGTATCGTGAATGGACTGCTGAGGACTGGGGCAAAGTCATATTCTCCGATGAAGCCCCTTTCCAATTGTTTGGGGCATCTGGCTTGTCAGGAGAAGAAAAGGTGAGCGCTACCATCAGTCCATGTGCCCATACAATCTTAGCGTAAATGGTAAACACATTTGGCTTCCTGTCTGCTATTGAGGGGCTCAAAGAGAATATTCTACTCGAGCTCCGATTACCCCCCTTAACAGACAAAATTGTTCAAAAAAGAAGGGGAGGAGGGATGCCGAAAGAACTAACAACAGGAAGGAGGCAAGATGCTGATTTTATACCTTTTGAATTAATTGGAAAATTAGATGGGCGTACTCCTACCGAAATTTCGTTCAATAACTTCACTTAAACAATCCTCCTCTTCATGCTGTTCACATTTTGACATCATGAGTCTAAAACGACACCTAACAATTGATCAACAGTACTTGGCCATTCCGTGGCTTCAAACGGGATGTTCTCAGAGAAGTTGCCACTGAGCTTGAGTCACCGTGTCACAGAGTGACAAGGAGTCTGTCACAGAGTGTTATCAGCAGCTCAAAGAGACACAGAGAGACTGGAAAAGTCACAGAAAGGAGTAGAAATAGGCATCCTTTGGCCACATCCCATGCTGATGACCGCTTCATTGAGAATAGTGCCCTGCGGAACTGGATGATGAATGCCACCCGACTCCAGGCACATTTAAGGGAGGTGAGAGGCACCCGAGTGTCACGTTAGAACATTCGAAACCTCTTGCATCAGCATGGTCTGTGTGCTAGATGACCACACCGCCAGGCATGGGCCAGGGAGCATTTGTGCTGGACAAGGAACCAGTGGGCCTCAGTGCTGTTCTCTGAAAGTTGTTTCACATTTAGCAGAAATCATGGCCACCAACACTGTTGGAGACATCAAGGAGAACGCTATGCATCAGCCACTGTTGTCACCAGACGAGCCTTTGAAGGTGGTTCTGTTACTGTCTGGGTACCTTGTGAATGGTACTGTGACGAGCCAATACTACCTACAACATCATTAATTAACATCAACACTATCATTGTGCCTCTGCATGAGCAACACAGGTCTGATTTTGTCTTCAATGACTACAATGCCCCAGCTCATCGAGGTCACATCATCAGAGAACGGCTTCTGGAGGCTGGGGTACCTCAAATGAAGTGGCCTGCGCTTTCTCCAGAACTGAATCCCATAGAAAACCTATGTTTTCAGCTGAGTTGTCGTATAAAGGGTTGTGACCCTGCACCCCAGAATCTCAATGACCTGTGGGCAGTCTTTCAAAAAGAGTGGAATGCTGTGTCTCGGTAGTCAACTTGTGAACAGCATGAGATGTAGTTGTCAAGCTGTAATGGATGCTCAAGTACACATGACAAGTTGAGACATTGATATTTTTGTGGTATACCCACCACTGTTGTTAGCTTTTGTTTCAATGAATTGTTTGAGATGAAGAAATTACCATTGCATGCTTCTACTTAAATGCCCTACTTTCATGATATAATATTACTGTAGCATGAACTTTTTATATTTTCCATAAGTTTCACCCGAAAGTCGAATATCACTAACTTTTTGTGAGTAGTCTGTGTCTGTATGTATGCATGTATGTATATATAATATATGTGTGTGTGTGTGCGCTGTCTTAGGAGCACTGTTTAGATAAAGAAACACCACTTCCCCAAAGAACTGAAGCATCTTTAGGTGAGTAGCCCCCCCCCCACACACACACACATACAGACTTACTTAGCATTTTAGTGTGAACATCTTACTGCATGTTAAGATTTCAGCAATCGGTAACGATTTTGGTGGTAATAGGACACATGTGCCACACAGAGCTGTATGTGGGTCTAAAAGGGGACAAGCAGCTACCCAGACAAGCAACATTCCAACCTAGAAGACTTTTCCAGTCTAGCCCACTAGAGGATGCTGAAGGTAAATCATTCAGTCTTTAACATCTCATAGAGGAACAGTTATATTTATACTGAACCCACATTCTAAAAACATTGACCCTTGAGCTTTCAAACGTATATGGGAGTACCGTGTCAAGATAAATTCTTTAGTTTTTATTAAAAACTAGACTGTTTTTAGACTCTTTTCTTGTTCTTCTGAAGATTATGGTGGTGCTGAATAGTACCACCCCAGAATCTCAATGACCTGTGGGCAGTCTTTCAAAAAGAATGGAATGCTGTGTCTCGGTAGTCAACTTGTGAACAGCATGAGTAAGCTGCATCAGTAAGCTGCATATGATATCATTCATGTAACATTTACAGTTATGCATTTGGCAAACACTTTTCCAAAGCAACTTGCACTGCATTCATGTTATACATCTGATTAGGTCATGCATTCCCCAGGGATTAAACCCATGGCATTGGCATTGTTAGCGCAAGAGCTACAGGAATGCTGCACATACAGCGCAGACTGAGATGCACATACTGTAAAAAGCTGCTAAAAATTTATTTTGAGTTACCTTTAGACATTTTACTGGGTATAAGAAACTTATAACTACCAGCATGATAACTGTGTGTCAATTACCATTAGTAGACTGACTGCTTAAAATCTGCTAACACTTTACTCTGATGGTCCCCCAGCTACTGACTATAAGCAACTTTGCAACTACATGTGAACTAACTCTAACACAAACCTTAAGCTTTCTAATACTGTAATTAATGTGAATACTTGGGTATTGGGCAAAGTTACTTAGTAAGTAGAATGTCTTAAGTAAACTATCAAAATAGTTATATAGCTATATCAAACTATTAAAAAATTAATAATTCAGGGTTTGTTCAAATCACTAGTGCTGCAAATCTTTTGATCCTGTACCTAGTTTTGGTCAACATTCTTTTTTTTTTTTAAGAGAGAGGAGGGGGGAGGAGGCTTAAGCTGAGTTTTGCTAGATGATTTTTCTGCCTGAAGGATGAAAAGCAGCCATTGTGTCCTGCTGCTCACTGCCAAACAAAGAGTGTGACCTGAATGCCAAATTAGTCTCTCTCTCTGTTTGTGTAGAGCGAATAACTGAAGTGTTGATGGAAGATGAGGAGTCAGAGGAAGAGTTGGCTGCAGGTGTCAGAGCTGCATTTAACTCCTTTAAGACTCAGTTGAGAGCACATTTTTCTGTGAGTGTAAAAACTGCAGCATTTCTACTTCCAATTACCTAATTAGCATTAATTGAACATTGTTTAAAGAATTTAACTTCATCCATCCAATTAAATTTTAGTGAGAATTCAATAACATGAATTTGAATGAATGATAAGTTTTTGATTTTTAGACACATTGTCTTTTTATTCAATGAATTTTTTTCAATTTTTGGGTGAACTAGCCCCTGACTTTAGTCAGAAGGGAATTCTTTTCCTTGTGATCCAGAGCAGGTATAAGAAGATTGAAGCTAGATCACTAAAGTCTTTAACGGACTGTCAGAGAAATGTGACCTCTCTCTTGGGAACTGTACATAATCAAAGGTACAGAGCACAAAACAAAGGATTAGAATTCAGCAGGTTCTTTTGTCCTGTTTTGTCCATAAACCATGCAAGTGTATAACTACTCTAAAAAATATCTTTTCTGGTTAAGCTGACTAAAATAACACTGCTCAGTTTTAATCTAAATGGTTATAGCTGAGGTGAAGAAAACTAACCATATTTTTCTGCATGTAGGTTGGAGCATCTGGAGCGGTTCCAGAACACGGTGGTGCAGCAGTTGGAATGTTTGGAGCAGGACTGTCTGTCTCTCAAAACCATTGAGAAGGAGACTATGGTCTGTTTCACTTTCTCAACATTGGGCACATTTTCATATCAAGTATATTGTCTTCAAAGGCAAACTGAAATGTTTATATACTCTGCAAAAAAGAAACACACTCCCACTTTCCCACATTTCAGACATTGCCATTTATTGCTCTGGCCACGTGTCATCCTCATGCCTCCCTGCAGCAGGACGGTGGCATGTTCACACAGGTGATCAGGGACTCTGCATCTTTCTTTTGATGTTTTTTCAAAGTCAGTAGAAAGGTCTCTTTAGTGTCCCAAGTTATTGTAACTGTTAGTGTCTTAAGGACTGTTCCACAGGTGCATTTGCAATAGGTTTTAGTTTCATTGAACAAGCATGAAAAAACATTTGTTTAAATGTTGTCTCTTTACAATATACTGATCTGTAAAGCTTGTTTGGATTTTATAAAATTCTTTAAAATGCAGTATCCTGAAAAAGGGATGTTTATTTTTTGCAGTTTGTATATTCTCTTGAACAAAGCATGTTTAATAGAAAGTCTTTTGCTGAAATGCTGTTTGTCATGCTCATGGTCATGTTTTAGAATTTCTGGCAGTCGGCGTCTGACACAGTTCGGGCATTCTGTGATAAACAGCAGAAGAGGTAAAAAAAAACCTCTACACTAGTTTTATGTGTGCTTGACAAAACAAAACAAAAAAACTATTTATTTATTGTATGTCAAGACTATGTGACCAATGAAA
Organism: Zacco platypus; assembly: GCA_038088235.1. NCBI lineage: Eukaryota > Metazoa > Chordata > Actinopteri > Cypriniformes > Xenocyprididae > Zacco > Zacco platypus. Next base: position 19,191,359 of record CM076065.1, on the reverse strand, counting down.
GTTCTTAAAAGAGCTTCTGATTTCCTTTGGCAGGTTGGATTCTCTCCTGATCCCTAATGTGAGTGAAACATTTAGTCCAACGAGAAAAGAGGCCAAAATTACTGTGGTAAATGGTTTGTTCATTACAGCTTTTGTTTTCCAGTACTACATACAGACTTTTTCCGGGGAAAGAATATCTAATTAACTGATATTTATAATGTTAGCATATACAATTAATAAATTAGCATAAAAATTAATTACAGTGTCTGAGTAATATTTTTCATCTTCTCCAGCCCGCTTCTCCTCGAGGACAATCACCCATGGTTGCCCTATCCGAGACCACCATGGCAGATCCCTCGTAGGACTTTACACCTGTAATGCTTTTTCTTTCATATGCCTTTATTTTGTTCTGAACATCTAATTAATTGACAATTAGATGTAAACTAACAATTGTATTTTCATTGTAAGTGTATTCTATAATATTAAACAACATCACGCATCATTTTATACTTCAAGTGCTTTATTTAGTTTGTTAGTATGAAGACAAAGTTTTCATGTGCCTAAGAAAAAAAAAAATACACGTTTGAACCAAAGATAAAGTTTTGTGTCTTTGGGTCATACATGCTAATCTACTTTTAAAAGTTGAAAATTAACATTGAGGAGAGATACACAGTTAAAATGTACAATCTTTATCCTCTGGTGAAACATTACATTTTACTGGACTGTCATGAGTACAGGTTGAGTCATCAGTATTTTTACTTCAGAATGAGTGTGTTGCTTGTAGCACCTGCCAAAATTGGCAATAAGATGTTGCAGAACATTGTTCTTGGCTGTTTTTCTTAATATAGAGGTTATTCACTATAAATAAAGGAACAGACCCTTTGTTTCCCACCTCAACCTGCTGTAGCAATAGGAAATATAAAATTGCATTTGTCAAATTTCATGGGATATTTAACATGGCATTTATCATGAAACTTGACATCTGTACACAACAATCCATGTCTGGCTGATAATGAAGATTTGGTTTCTTACTCTGTTATAAGATTTTTCATACCAACATATTCAATTACACTAAACAGTTATTTCAGCATATCAGATAAAGAATTGTAGCCTATGGCATCATTTGTTGAACAATAGATATAATGTAGTGATTTAAGGAAAATTACAGAATATTTCTTTGCTGTTAGTGATATAAAAAGAAAGATAAGAATTAAAGTTGATACTGTACTCCATAACAGGCATTTATTTTGAATAGGAGTTGGACAGTTTTCCCCTCAATTTTTTTTTTTTACAGCTTTTACATTGTTTGAGAATTGAGAGGAATGTGTAAAACAAAGGTATAAAATCATTAAGTTCTATTCTAATTGTAAAAATTGCAATTTGATTATCTGATGATTATGGCTATGACGCCACTATTCAGCATAACTGGACTGAGACGATCCATTCTATTGGTCATGTCGTGGCATCACTGCAGCTTCTGTTTGGAGTTGGCTCCGTTGAGAGAGGATGAAAGGCCATTCGAATGATTGTTTTTAAGTTCTCCAACCATAGCCATTCTGCCACCCTCCAGCTTTCTCTTTTTGTATGTCTGCAGAGAATAGCCATTTATTGCTTAACAATTGATAAGACTGGAAGCATGAGAGCACGCATACTTCACTAAGCATGAGCCAAATCGCCAGAAGATGGCAACATTTAATGCAGAGCTATTGACTAGCAAGTGGCGCAGTCACAAACAGGCAACGTAATGCCATGGCCCCATGACAGACGAGGTTTAAATTGAATGTATGCAACCAGGACCTAAAACAAACCTTTTGCCACACCTGCCAATGGCCGGTGAAATGTACAGGCTATGAATTTTTTTTTTTTTTTTACTAGTCATGAAACAGGCAGTTATGACACCAACATATTAAAGTGAAAATTCACAATTTTCAGGTACAGAAATTAAAGTTTTACATTTGATTAATCAATGCATAGTCTTCAATGTATAAATTAAACGTAGATTCTTATTAAAGTTAAGTTATTCAGACAAGAGCAATGAGTTTTCTTTTTTGTTGTTGTTTAACATTATAACACAGACAGCGGCAGGATTATAAGGCTGCTGTCTCCAAAAGATGTGCACAGATCCAATATAGGCTACTGATGCAATGCATGCGTTTTATTAACTATTTGATAATTTATGATATGACTGTTTGCTAGAATACTTTGTGTGAATTTGTCCTTTCAAGCGCAACATGATGTTGAAGAGAGCTGAGACATGGCTTTGTATGTGCGCTGTTCTAACGATTAGCGCTACCCCGCTCAGATTGTGCTACCACCCATTAATACATGGGTAGCAAAAATTGATTGCGAAAAAGCTACTTATCAGATTGTGCTACCAGCATCAAGGTGTGAACCTGTTTTTCTGAGTGTTCGTTCTGCAGAGTTTAGCTCCAGCCCTGTTCACCTGTCAGTAACTTTCAAATAATCGTGAAGGCTGGTTAGATTAAGGAGTGTTGGATTAGAGCTGGAACTAAACTCTGCAGGATAGTGGACCTTGAGGGCTAGCGTCACCCACTTGTTTTCCTATTTGGAGGCATTGTCCTCATTTATATTTCCTGAAGAATATAGTGAAATTAAAATTCCATTTGTGTTTTTTTTGTTTGTTTGTTTGTTTGTTTTTATGTGAGGGCAAAAGATCATCTGACCTGATTTTGAAAAGAAGTTCTCACCTGCATGTAGAAGTTGACAAACAGGACGACAAGTGTGCACATGTAGAAGGTCTGAAATTTCAGACAGCCCAGAGGGAAGCCACAAGGAACAACCCATGCGCTTACCGTGTGTGTTATAGTCAATACAAACTGAACCTGAGACAAAGAAGAGAACATTACTGGGAGACAATCATCTTCATTAACACATGAAATAAAACAAAAATAACAGAACAGAGCAGAAAAGTTTATTCAAGTGTGCTATTAGTATACTACTTTTAAAATAAAAATAAGTATACTTTCAGTCTACTTTATATGTACTCAGAAATATGCTTAGTTAAACTTTAGAATACCTGACAGAAAAGTCTCAATATATATAAAAAAAAATATTTAAAATAAATATTAAATATAAAGTCTAATATCTTTGTCCTATATTTGCACTCAATCTTTTGGTCGATATACTTAAAAGCATAATTAAGTATTCAAAGCATACTTGGCTTGTAGTTTACACTTTTGATTGAGTATCCTGTTAAATACAGGTGCTGGTCATAATTAGAATATCATCAAAAAGTTGATTTATTTCACTAATTCCATTCAAAAGGTGAAACTTGTATATTATATTCTTTCATTACACACAGACTGATATATTTCAAATGTTTATTTCTTTCAATTTTGATGATTATAACTGACAACTAAATTAAATCCCAAATTCAGTATCTCAGAAAATTAGAATATTACTTAAGACCAATATAAAGAAGAGATTTGTAGAAATCTTGGCCAACTGAAAAGTATGAACATGACAAGTATGAACACGTACAGCACTCAATACTTAGTTGGGGTTCCTTTTGCCTGAATTACTGCAGCAATGCGGCATGGCATGGAGTCGATCAGTCTGTGGCACTGCTCAGGTGTTATGAGAGCCCAGGTTACTCTGACAGTGGCCTTCAGCTCTTCTGCATTGTTGGGTCTGGCAATATCGCATCTTCCTCTTCACAATACCCCATAGATTTTCTATGGGGTTAAGGTCAGGCGAGTTTGATGAAAATTAAATCTGCATATCCATAAAGTTGGTCATTAGCATGAAGTGCTCTAAAACTTCCTGGTATACGGCTGCATTGACCTTGGACCTCAGAAAACACAGTGGACCAACACCAGCAGATGACATGGCACCCCAAACCATCACTGACTGTGGAAACTTTACACTGGACCTCAAGCCACGTGGATTGTGTGCCTTTCCTCTCTTCCTCCAGACTCTGGGACCCTGATTTCCAAAGGAAATGCAAAATTTACTTTCATCAGAGAACATAACTTCGGACCACTCAGCAGCAGTCCAGTCCTTTTTGTCTTTAGCCCAGGTGAGACGCTTCTGACGCTGTCTGTTGTTCAAGAGTGGCTTGACACAAGGAATGTGACAGATGAAACCCATGTCTTGCATACGTCTGTGCATAGTGGTTCTTGAAGCACTGACTCCAGCTGCAGTCCACTCTTTGTGAATCTCCCCCACATTATTAATGGTTTTTGTTTCACAATTTTCTCTTCTCTCTAGTGTGCAGTTATCCCTATTGCTTGTACACTTTTTTTCGACCACATCTTTTCCTTCCCTTCGCCTCTCTATTAATGTGCTTGGACACAGAGCTCTGTGAACAGCCAGCCTCTCTTGCAATGACCTTTTGTGTCTTGCCCTCCTTGTACAAGGTGTCAATGGTCGTCTTTTGGACTACGGTAATGTCAGCAGTCTTCCCCATGATTGTGTAGCCTACAGAACTAGACTGAGAGACCATTTAAAGGCCTTTGTTTTGAGTTAATTAGCTGATTAGAGTGTGGCACCAGGTGTCTTCAATATTGAACCATTTCACAATATTCTAATTTTCTGAGACACTGAATTTGGGATTTTCCTTAGTTGTCAGTTATAGTCATCAGAATTAAAAGAAATAAACATTTGAAATATATCAGTCTGTATGTAATGAATGAATATAATATACAAGTTTCACTTTTTGAATGGAATTAGTGAAATAAATCAACTTTTTGATGATATTCTAATTATATGACCAGCACCTCTACTTCTACATAGTTTTACATGCTTAGAACTAGGAACATATGTTTTCTGACATCATACGTGAAAAGATCACGTATGATGTCAGACACTGTAATTTTTTCTGGACCCCTTCCTGCTCGTAGGAGTGATGATGAGATAATTAGCAGACTATCATCACTCAATGGCTGGCTGTCTAAGTGGTGTCCACAGAATAATATAGGTTTCATAGACAATTGGAAAAGTTTTTGGGGCAGACCTGACCTGTTGAAAACCATATTCATCCCTCCTGGGGTGGTGCCGCTCTTCTCTCTAGTAATATGGCACATAGTCTTAGAGCTCAACCTTGACTAACTGGGGCCCAGGTCAGGAAGCAGACAGACTGGCTAAACCGACCGTCTGCAAGCTGTCTCACGTCACAGAATTCAGATAAATCCCAACACATAGAGACTCTTTCACCTAGATATCATCACATAGAGATTGTGTCTGTACCCCGAACTAATAAATATAGAAAACTTCCAAACCCATTTACGGGTGATAATTTAATTGATGTTCAACAAGTAGTAAACAGAGATTATAAAGATAAACAAATGATAAAGCTTGGGTTGCTGAATATTCGATCCCTTTCTTCAAAAGCACTTATTGTAAATGATATTATCACAGAAAATAATCTAGATGTGCTGTGTTTGACAGAAACCTGGCTAAAACCAGACGATTACATTACTTTAAATGAGTCTAGCCCTCAAGGTTACTATTATCGACACGAACCTCGTCGGAAAGGTAAAGGGGGAGGTGTTGCTGTAATCTATAGTAATATCTTCAGTATTACTCAAAAGTCTTTCAAATATATCTCTTTTGAAGTGATGGTGCTTTATGTAACGTTATATAATGTAAGTGACAAATCTCATTTGAAATTTGTGTTGGCTACTGTATACAGGCCACCAGGGCACCATACAGATTTTATCAAAGAATTTGCTGATTTTCTATCAGAGTTAGTACTGGCTGTGGATAAAGTCCTTATTGTTGGTGATTTTAATATACATGTAGATAATGAAAAAGACGCTTTGGGATTGGCATTAACAGTTCCCTTTCTAGGGAACTTCGAGCTGCGTCGAAAGTTTGACGCAATGGGAACGCTTCGCGTGAGTGCGTCATGAAGCACATGTGAAATCCGTCCAATGGTGTGACTCGACGTCAGAGGCGGATGACGTCACGAACCAGGAACTATAAAGCACGCTGAAAAACAGCGATCGCCAGCTTCTGTGTCTTCAGTCGCGCTATTTGTGAAACGTGTGTCTATTTGGTGTTATCTGTGATTTATATTCTCTCTATCTTTCTGGGAAATATGGCGAAACAGCAGCAGTTTAGAGTGTGTGTTCCTCCCTGCCCCCGTTTCATTACGGGTGGGGATACACACACTCTATGTGTTGTTTGTTTGGGTGTGGAGCATGCACAGTCGGCATTTGAGGGTGCTGGCTGTGCACATTGTGAGCAGTTGCCGCTGCGCACGCTCCGCACTCGCCTGGCAGTTTTTAAGGAAACTGCCCAGGCTCGCGGTCCTCTTGGTGCGGGTCCCGCTGCTGCTGAGGCTCAGCGGCGATCCAAATCTTGGGGATCGCAAATGGATCTGACAGAGGGGGTTGAGACGGGCCCAGCCTTATCTCACCCCTCCCCTGGCAGATCTAGCGATTCATCCTTGAGTTCGGAAGCACGCTTTGCGGTTCCTTCCGCTCAGGGTGAACCGCCGGTGCTTAATATATCCAGCTCCTGCATGTGAGGAGCTTATGGAGGTTGTGACTCAAGCTGTCGCCAAATTGAGTATAAACTGGCCAGCTGAGAGGCAGGAGGTTCGTCCTAGAAGCAAACTAGACGAACGCTTTCTCCCCTCACGAGCACAACCTCCGCGTCGGGGCCTTCCATTCTTTCCTGATCTCCACACCGAGGTGTCGAGATCATGGAAAAAACCGGCCTCCTACAGAGTGCATAGTTCCCAGTTGTCACACTATGCATCTATAGTGGGTCTTAAACAGCACGGTTATGGGGTGATGCCTAAGGTGGAAGAGACGCTCGCGGGCTATCTCTCTCCCCAGTCAGCATCGTCCCTGAAGGCTCCGACATTGCCCACCAAGCCCACGAGGCTGACATCATCACTGGTGGGCAAGGCTTATGTAGCGTCGGGTCAGGCTGCAGCATGTCTCCACACTATGGGCGTGCTGCAGGCCTACCAGGCTGAGCTGCTTGGAGAGCTTGACGAAGGCGGGGGTATTGGGCCTGAGGCGGTCAGCGAGCTTCGGCGAGCCACGGATTTGTCTCTTCGGGCCACCAGGGAGACGGCCAGATCTATCGGTCGCTCTATGGCAGCCCTGGTGGCCACGGAGAGGCATCTGTGGCTCAATTTATCTGAGATAAATGAGAGGGAAAAGAATTTCCTTATGGACGCCCCAGTCTCGTATCCTGGCCTCTTCGGCGACGCCATCAATAGCGTCGTCGAGAGGTTTCAGGAGACTTCTAAGCAGGCTGCGGCGTTCCAGAAGCTCCTTCCCCGCCGCCCTCAGTTCTCCGGGCAGCAAGCCAAACAACCTGCTACAAAAGCCAGCTCTTCACACCGTGCTGCACAAAAACAGAGCGTGGCTTCTCGGGCTCCCCCAGAGAGAGTAAGGGGACCTGGGAAGCGCGCTCAGCCCCAGCCTCCTAAGAGTAAGACAGACCTGAGGGCCGTCATTACTGCTAGGAAGGCTGCGGGGAAGAGGTCCTGACGCCATCAATGTCAGGCCTCTGAGGGCAGGTCCCTCTGGGGAAAAGCGGTGTTCACCTCTGCTTACGGTGCCCGCTTCTCTTCGGTGCCCTCAGAGGGCTGTTCTGCCAACCCTGCCACCTCTGGTGCTTCAGGGCGCAGCAGTCCTCAGCAGGCGTGTAGCTCAGTGTCCGCCCGGCAACGTAGCGGCACTGGGCTGCGCGCCCCCTCTAAGGAGGGTCTCAAAGCAGTCAGTTCGGGTGTTCCCTGCCGGTTCCTCGTTACAGGGCACCGAACTGGTTGTGCAAGAAATACCAGAGGCCAGTCTCGAGAGGCTGGTTCCCTTAGTAGAGTATTTGGCAGCGTGGAAACTACTGCCAAACATTTCTCAATGGGTCCTGCGTACTATCGAAAAGGGTTATGCCATTCAGTTCGGGTCTCGCCCGCCCAGATTTATGGGGGTCCTACCCACAGTGGTGGGCCCCGAGCAGGCTCTGGTAATGGAACAGGAAGTAAAGACTCTGCTGGGAAAGGGAGCCATAGAACATGTACTCTCTCCAGACAGAGACAGCGGTTTCTACAGCCGTTACTTCATCGTTCCGAAGAAGGATGGGGGGTTGCGTCCCATTTTGGACCTGCGGCATCTGAACATGTCAGTAATGAAGCTCAGGTTCAAAATGCTTACGTTGAGGCAGATCGTGTCACAAATCAGGTCCGAGGACTGGTTTGTCACGATAGACCTCAAGGACGCATACTTCCATATTTCCATCCTTCCTCAACACAGGAAGTTCCTGAGGTTCGCTTTTGGGGGCGAAGCTTACCAGTATCGGGTTCTTCCGTTCGGTCTAGCATTATCACCCCACACTTTCACCAAATGTGTGGATGCAGCATTGGCACCGTTGCGTCTGCAGGGTATCCGCGTACTGAACTACATCGACGACTGGTTGATTTTAGCTCAGTCGTGGCAGGTGGCGGTTCGGCATCGAGATGTCGTTCTCGCCCACCTGAAAGTGTTGGGGTTAAGGTTAAACGCAAAGAAAAGTGTGTTGTCTCCAGCTCAGAGCACCACTTTTCTGGGCGTGGTTTGGGATTCTGTTGCGATGCAGGCGCGTCTGTCTCCTGCTCGCATAGAATCAATCCTTTCCACCGTAAACTGGATAAAGCTAGGCCAGTCACTCACTGTGAAACAGTTTCAGAGACTGTTAGGTCTGATGGCAGCAGCGTCCAACGTGATACCTTTTGGCCTGCTGTACATGAGACCTTTGCAGTGGTGACTCAGGACCAAGGGGTTTTCCCCAAGGGGAAATCCTTTTCGCATGATCAAAGTCACGCGGCGATGCTTACGGGCTCTGATTATGTGGAAGAAACCTTGGTTCCTGTCCCAAGGGCCCGTGCTGGGAGCTCCGTGCCGTCGCAAGTTGCTAACGACGGATGCTTCCCTCACGGGTTGGGGAGCGGTCCTGGAGGGCCGCTCAACTCAGGGTCTGTGGAGGGGACACCATCTATCCTGGCATATCAATCGCCTGGAGATGTTGGCGGTCCTTCTTGCTCTCAAGAATTTCCTCTCAGACCTCAGGGGCCACCATGTGCTTGTCCAGTCAGACAACACATCGGTGGTCGCCTATATAAATCATCAGGGGGGTCTGCGCTCGCGACCACTCTGCAGACTGGCGCACCAGATCCTCCTGTGGGCCCAAGGGAAACTGCTCTCGCTCAGGGCAGCTTACATCCCTGGGGCCCAAAATTTGGGAGCAGACATCCTGTCGAGGCAGGGGCTGAGGCCCGGGAATGGAGGCTCCACCCCGAGGCGGTGGAGCAGATATGGAGGGAATTCGGCCAGGCACAAGTGGATCTGTTTGCGTCTCGAGAGACGTCTCACTGTCCACTCTGGTTTTCCCTCACGCATCCGGCTCCTCTGGGGCTGGATGCTATGGTACAGACGTGGCCGAGGCTTCGTCTGTACGCCTTCCCCCCGATTGCTCTGCTCCCTGGAGTTCTGGAGAGAGTTCGCCGGGACCGAGTTCGGCTCATACTAGTCGCCCCGCGCTGGCCGGGCAGAGTATGGTTCTCCGACATCGTGGCTCTCCTGGACGGCTCTCCTTGGGAGATTCCCGTCAGGAGGGACCTTCTGTCCCAGGCGGGGGGCTCGATCTTTCACCCCCGCCCAGAACTGTGGAAACTGTGGGCTTGGCCTCTGAGGGGGCCCAGCTCATAGGTGTTGGTCTCTCGACTGAGGTCGTGAATACCATCTTCCACTCCAGAGCTCCCTCCACAAGGAAACTGTACGCTTTGAAGTGGAGACTCTTCACTTCTTGGTGCAGTGACCGCCAGCTTGACCCAGTTAACTGCCCGAGTACTGGAGTTCCTGCAGGATCGGTTCACTGCAGGGTTATCCCCGTCCACATTAAAGGTCTATGTGGCGGCCATAGCTGCTTACCACATTCCTTTGGGTGGTTTATCTGTGGGAAGAGACCCATTAGTTACACGTTTCCTTCGTGGCACATTGAGGCTGAGGCCTGCAGTCCGATCACGAGTGCCGGCCTGGGACCTGTCCTTGGTCCTCCAAGGCTTGACCCTGGCCCCATTCGAGCCCATTGAGGAGGTGCCGATCAAGTTTTTAACACTTAAAACTTTATTTCTCTTGGCTATTACGTCTCTTAAGAGAATAGGAGATTTACAAGCTTTGTCGGTGGCCCCGTCATGCTTGGAGATTGCGCCCGGGATGGTGAAAGCTTTTCTCCACCCGAGGCCAGGCTATGTTCCTAAGGTGCCTACTAATGTGGCCAGATCTATAGTGCTGCAGGCTTTCTGTCCTCCTCCCTTCCGGGATTCTGACCAGGAACGCAACAACCTGCTTTGCCCAGTCCGGGCGTTGGATGCGTATGTCCACAGAGCTGCCCTGTGGCGGAAGACGGAACAATTGTTCGTTTGTTTTGGAGCCCCTAACACAGGGTCCCCAGCATCTAAGCAGAAGATGAGTAAGTGGATAGTCGAGGCTATTTCACTCTCATATGAATCAGCCGGACTTCCTTCCCCTTTGGCAGTTCGAGCCCATTCGACCTGAAGTATGGCTGCCTCTAAAGCTCTGCTCTCCGGAGTATCTTTGCGTGACGTTTGTGATGCGGCCGGCTGGTCCTCACCGCACACATTCGTGAGGTTCTATGATCTTGACCTGGGCTCCACTGGGGCTCAGGTTCTCTCTTCCTAGTGTTCACGTTTCACTAGCTAGTCATTGGTCATTGTGGCGACGTGGGTATTAGCGTTCCCATTGCGTCAAACTTTCGACGCAGCTCGAAGTTCCCTAGAAAGGGAACGTCTCGGTTACGACTGTAACCTGGGTTCCCTGAGAGGGAACGAGACGCTGCGTCGCCCTGCCATACTTCCTGCATGCCTATCAGCAGCGACTTCAGACTTTGAGAAGCTGGCGATCGCTGTTTTTCAGCGTGCTTTATAGTTCCTGGTTCGTGACGTCATCCGCCTCTGACGTCGAGTCACACCATTGGACGGATTTCACATGTGCTTCATGACGCACTCACGCGAAGCGTTCCCATTGCGTCAAACTTTCGACACAGCGTCTCGCTCCCTCTCAGGGAACCCAGGTTACAGTCGTAACCGAGACGATATTTTAAGCTCTATTGGAGTTAGACAACACGTGTCAGGACCAACTCATTGTCGTAATCATACTCTAGATCTAATATTGTCACACGGAATCGATATTGATGCCGTTGAAATTCTGCAGCAGAGCGATGACATCTCAGATCATTATCTAGTCTCATGCGTGCTACATTTAACCAAGGCTGGAAAACCGCCTGTCTGCCACAAATATGTTAGAACCATCACTTCTACCACTAAAAATTGCTTTATAAATAATCTTCCTGATCAGTTTCATCAACTTAGCAAACCAGACAGCTTAGAAGAACTCGATGTTGCAACAGAAACTATTGACGCTCTCTTTTCGAACACTCTAGACTCTGTCGCTCCTTTGCGCTTGATAAAGATTAAGGATATTAGTCCAACGCCATGGTATAACGAGCACACTCGGACCCTTAAGAGAGCAGCCAGAAAAATGGAGCGCAGCTGGAAGAATTCAAAGAAGTTTTTCGGATTTCATGGAGAGAGAAAATGATGGAGTACAGAAAGGCCGTAAAAACCGCTAGATCTGCTTATTTTTCAAATCTTTTAGAAGAAAATAAACACAACCCTAAGTATTTATTTAATACAGTGGCTAAATTAACGAGAAATACAGCCTCAACTTCTGATGTTTCCAAACAGCACAGCAGTAATGACTTGATGAACTTCTTTACTTGCAAGATTGACAACATTAGAGAGAAAATTATAGCCATGCAACTGTCTACTACAGTATCACATCAGACAGTGGATTTTAGCATCCCTGAGGAAAAATTCCATTCATTCGCTGCTATAGGAAAGGAAGAATTGTCTAAACTTATTAAATCATCAAAATCAACAACATGTATGTTAGACCCTATACCGACTAAGCTATTGAAAGAGATGCTTCCAGAGGTCATAGATCCTCTTCTTAAGATCATTAATTCATCTTTATCACTAGGTTACGTACCGAAAAATTTTAAGCAGGCTATTATCAAACCTCTTATTAAAAAACCACAACTTGATCCTGGTGAATTACAGACCAATTTCCAATCTACCTTTTCTGTCAAAAATACTAGAAAAGGCAGTATCATCTCAACTTAGTTCCTACTTGGAAAGAAATGGTATCTGTGAGGATTTCCAGTCAGGATTTAGACCGTACCATAGTACTGAGACTGCTCTCATTAGAGTTACAAATGATTTGCTCTTATCATCAGATCGTGGTTGTATCTCTCTATTAGTGTTACTAGACCTCAGTGCAGCTTTTGACACTATCGACCACAATATTCTTTTGAATAGACTAGAAAATTATGCTGGAATTAGTGGAAATGCATTGGCATGGTTCAAATCATACTTATCTGACCGTTATCAGTTTGTAGTAGTAAACGAAGAGATGTCATTTCGATCACAAGTTAAATATGGAGTACCACAAGGCTCAGTTCTAGGACCGTTGCTTTTCACTCTATACATGCTACCCTTGGGAGATGTCATTAGGAAGCATGGCATTAGCTTTCACTGTTACGCTGATGATACTCAGCTCTATATTTCCTCGCGCCCTGACGAAACCTACCAATTCTCAAAATTAACAGAATGCATAGCTGATATAAAAAATTGGATGACTAGTAATTCCCTACTACTAAATTCAGAAAAAACAGAGATTCTAATTATTGGACCAAAAACTTCTGCACATAATAATCTAGAATACGGTCTAACACTTGATGGCTGCTCTGTTAAGTCGTCTTCGTCAGTTAGGAACCTGGGTGTGCTCTTTGATACCAATCTTTCATTTGAATGCCACATTTCTAGCATATGTAAAACCGCATTCTTCCATCTTAAAAATATATCTAAATTGCGACATATGCTCTCAATGACAAATGCGGAACAGCTAGTTCATGCGTTTATGACCTCGAGACTAGATTACTGTAATGCTCTACTGGGTGGTTGCCCTGCTCGCGTGATAAACAAATTACAGCTGGTCCAAAACGCAGCTGCTAGAGTCCTTACTAGAACCAGGAAGTATGAACATATTAGCCCGGTTCTGTCAAAACTGCACTGGCTCCCTATTAAACATCGTATAGATTTTAAAATCTTGCTAATTACTTACAAAGCACTAAATGGCTTAGCTCCCCAGTACCTGAGTGAGCTCTTAATGCATTATAGTCCTTCGCGTCTATTACGATCTCAGAATTCTGGCCAGTTTTTAATACCTAGAATATCAAAATCAACCGCAGGCGGTAGATCCTTTTCCTATTTGGCACCTAAACTCTGGAACAATCTTCCTAGCATTGTTTGGGAAGCAGACACACTCTGTCAGTTTAAATCTAGACTAAAAACGCATCTATTTAACCTGGCATACACATGACGCACTATAAACTTTTGTCTTCATATCCGTTAAAGGATTGTTAGGCTGCATAGATCAGGTCAGCCGGAACCGGGAACACTTCCTATAACACCAGATGTACTCGTTACATCGGAAGAAGAATGGCGTCTACACTAATTTTTTGTCTCTCTGCTTATCCCGAGGTTTACCAATTAACGTGATTGGCTGGATCCGGGCCGTGTCCGGGTTTTCTCCATTTGTTGGAGTTTTGGTTCCTTGCCGCTGTTGCCTTTGGCTTGCTTAAGTTGGGGACACTTGCTTGATATTCAGCAGTGTTTTTGATATGCCTGCATTGGCGCCATTGTATGCGAACTGAGCTGAGCCGGACGATTACGTCACTGTTTTCTGCAGTGCTGCTATACCTAAATTAACTAGACTAATAACTACTGATATTTGCAACGGAATGAATCAATAATATATAGAATAAGCTGCACAATGACACCATTTTCTTATTAATGAGTAAGAAGAATCCAGGTCAAACGTTTCAGAAGGGAACCCGCATTCTGATATTCTTACCCACATTTTAAGTGCAGCAAGGATCCTTGGCCTTGATCCTCAGGAAGAAGCTACAGCTCAAGCCCCCACACACAAGGTGCATGGGAGAGTATTTCCTGTACACAGCCTCCTGCATCTATTCTTGTGGCTGATGATTATTCCCAGATCCTGAGGAAAGCCTAGGATAATCCAAAAGCAGCACTCCAGTTTAACGGAAGTTGTAGATGGTTTAAATTAAATTACCGCCTTGAGAGTGGTTTGGGGAACATGCCTTCTGTGGAGTGAGAGATTGCATCTTTAACCACTTTGAGACCTGATAAGGTTGTCCTGGTAAAGAGTGCAAGAAGACCTATCAGTTAATGAGCCAACGCTATAATGCAGCTACCCGGGCAGCCCGATCAGGAAATGCTTTGGCAAAAGTTTTGGCTGCTTTGAGGAAAGTTGTCAATACAGAGGCGTTCGATGTCATGAATTTAATTGACAGCACTCATCACACACTCACAGCTTGCCAGGGATATTGGAGCATCTATGTCTTCTGAAATTTTATCCTCAAGACGGATGTAGTTCGCTCAAACATCTTTGCCTGAGACTATTTGGAAGGAAGTGACTTGTATGCCAGTGGGTCCAGGATGGATATTTCACACCGATTCCCAGTATTTACTGGATATTGCTGATCAGGCAAAATCCAGAAGAGAATCAGTTCAGCAAACTTTTGGTGGACCTACCAGATATGGCCATAGAGTTGCTCATTCCTTTCAGCCCTCACACTTTCCTTTTCAGAACCTTGAGGGTATGACAGAAGACGAACTAGGGGTCACCAATCCTGTGATCGAGGCACCAGACAGTTTTACCAAGCTCCCCAAACTGACCAGTTTCTCACTCCAGCCAGGGGAGGATCTCTTAAGAGGCGTACCACCAGGGATTTTAAACCCTGGGGAGGCCATGGATAGCAGTCTCGGAGTCGCTGGAGAATGCTCCCATCTATGCCTGAACTGTTGGTAGAAAGTAAGATCAGATCCTTGGGTTCTACATACCACCAAGACAGGATACAGTTCCGATAACACCCTCCTACTTTTTCAGGGGTTCGTATGATCATAGTCAGAGACCCAGTCCAGGCACAAATTTTGGCCAAAGGGATCACGGTCTTATTTAAGAAAAAAGAAATTGTACGGATAAGCACCAACAAAGAGCTACCTGGGTTCTATTCTAAATAGAAATTTAGAAAATCGGCCTTCTCAGAACCCGTCCACTACAATGATGGTTGAACAACTTCCAATTATATCCCAAATTACAAAGACATGTAAGGATAAGGGTTACATGAAGATGCATCCAAATGTTATGCCCTTGGCACAACAAGACATTGCTATCACAAGGGATTCCCTTGGGCAACATCCCAATGAGGCCGCCTATGATAACAGATGCCTCTCTAATGGGGTGGGGAGCAGTATGGGAAAGTCCATCAGGGGTCTCTGGGAATCTCCTTGGACCTTAGAGCACATCAATGTGCTGGAACTCAGGGCAGTGTATCTCTCCCTGAGGGCTTTTCTCCTGTTGTTGCAGAACAAACATGTTTTAATAAGAATGGACATGTCTGCAGTGAACCACTTCAATCACTAGGGCGGCACCAGATCAGCACTATGCCTTCAGGTGAAAAAGGAGCTGCTTTTATAGGCATTTCTAAAACTCTCATCACTCAGGGCAGTATACATACCAGGAGTAGCAAATAAAGCTGCAGATCTGCTGTCTCGAACTGGACCTCTCCCGGGAGAGTGGCATCTCCATCCTGAAGTGGTGAGACTCATATGGGGGTCAGTTCAGTATGGTGAGGATTGACCTTTTTGTGACTACCAAGACAACGCATGGCAATCTATGGTATTCCTTATGGTACTCCATGAACAGCCATGGAAGTCCCTTGGGGATAGATGCACTATCTAAAGAATGGCCGTTCTTTGTTGTCTATACAACAACTAAAGAGTTGTTGTATGCTTTTGCTCCCCTACCTTTGATTCCCCTTGTGCTCTGGAGGATAGCATTGGGCCGTCACAAAGTTTTACTTGTGGCCCCAAGATTGCCAAAGATACATTGGTTTCCGGCCCTTGTACAGTTTGTCCAAAGTCACCCTTGACCATTACCGAAGAGAGTCGATCTCTTCTCCCAAGCCAAATCTGGCACCCGAGACCAGAGACATTACAACTGTGACCTTTGCCAAGTCCCTCTCTAAAACTTGGGTGAAGCTGTATTGAGGACAATAAATAGTTCTAAAACACCCTCAACATCAAGTAACTACTCTAGCAAGTGGTAAATATTCTCAACATGGTGTCAAGACCGACAACTAAACTCGGCCGGTTGCGACACCAGTTTGGTGGAACCTTTGGAAGAAGCCGATCTTAAGCTGATCTTGATATGGAAGACAGTTTTCCTTCTGGCGATATGTTCAGTAAAGAGAGTTGGTGAATTGCACTCTTTATCTGTCAGTGAAGATTGCTTGAGATTGAAGGGGGAAGTAACAAGGGTTTTTCTATGGCCAAACCCGTCATGCCTAATCAAGGTCCTTAAGCCTAGTACAAAAAAATCAGGTAATTGAGCTTGATGCTTTCCCTCCAAACCCTCTTTGGCCATTTACAGATTTGCATAATTTTTTCTCTATATCCTATTAGAGTGTTACGCACATACATCGAGTGGCACACACATCGAATGGCAGACACACGCAACTATTAGTATGCTTTGACAAGACGTGTACAGGTAAGCCTGTGTCTAAGTGACAATTGTCTCATTGGATTGTGGTTACAATTTCATAAACACATTCCAACCAGAAACTACCTATTCCTGGTGATCTGTTTGCTCGCTCTACCAGGAGCATTGCTACTTCCTGGGCAGCACTCAAGGGAGTAGCATTCTCAGACAACTGTGCTGTAGCCTACAGGAATTTGGATGTGACAAATCCGAATTCTTTGGGGTCTGCTGTTTTATCTGTAGCTAAATTGCCAGGGGATGGAAAAGATACTAGTACCTTGTGACCCTGATGTTAAGTCATCCGTGTAACGACTGAGATAAATCAGACACAAATATGTTATATTTAACAAATATTCTTAAAACCCCTTTCTGACTGCAAACCAAAGTGTCTACCCAACCCCTGAGTCAATAGGACTGCAGGCCTTTTTACGACTTGAAAGTATGCAGACCTCTGCAGGCTACAAGGCAGACACAAAACGTGTAAAAAAAACAAAAAACTGACTCTCCAGCATTCATTTTTAGATGAACTGATCTATAAAAGAACATACATCCCAGGACATTGTTTACGATTATGTATGTTTAGCGTCTTTTGTGTGCTATCTTGGATTAATGCATACTTTTATGATAAAAACTATGAACGAACTACCTCACATTTATCGTGTCTCCTATCAAATTAACACTCATTTCACAACTTACATTTTCATGTATGTGACTTCCTCATCAGATGCAGTGCGTGTTTGTTGTATTAATTGGAGCATAAAATGGACACAAACTACCAGGCCCAGTTTTATCATGCTCTGAAACAAAAGCCATAAATTCCCCCAGAGAGGAAGTTCCCGCTTAGGAATTCCTCTTTCCTCATTTGTCCGGTCCACCTTGGGGAGGGTGCCAGAACCCAAAAAGCTGAAAGCCAGTACACAGCCTTCTCCCTCCCTCTCTTATCATCTATTGCTCCAAAGACAACTCCTACAGCCTGGTCTCTCAGTGTGCTTACATGAAAGAGAAGAACTCAACAATGCAAGCTTGTAATCGTTCCTTCATTCAACGCAGAAGACATCGATTGCCACTTCAGCACCATCCGACCGAACTTAGGACTTTTTAGTGCAACCGTATATTCGGATGCTCTTCCATCTCTGAGGCAGAATGCAAGTATCATACGATATACTAAATTGCTGATAATTAGTTAAAGTTGTGAACCTCCTTTGTAAACAAAGGAGCATTTGTAATGGATGCTAATTATTCCTTCCGAGTTGTTGACTTAACTCCACTTCCTGTTATGACTTTTAGTTTCACTCTCACTTCTCCTTTTACCTATATACGTGTGATTTGTGTGTATGTGTTTGTTAGTTAGTTAGTTATGTTTATCTATCCATCTATGTATCTATCTATGTATCTCTCTCTCTCTCTCTCTATATATATATATATATATATATATATATCTCTATCTATATCGATCGATCTATCTCCATCTATGTTTGTAATGACTCATCACTCGATGTGGGATCCATTTGCAAGCTTTATTGGTCAATGGGATAGTCAGACAGATACAGGTCACATTCCGGCAAACAGGGATAACAGAGACTGGTCTGGGACGTGGTAATAGAACAGGCAGAGGTCAGGTCAGGCAGACAACAATCACAGATTTAGAGTCCAGGCAAACAGGTCAGAAGGGCAGGCAGCAAAGGGTCATAAACGATATATCCAGCAAATCAGTAACAGTAAGGCGAACACAGGAAACAACGCTCAGAAATGCACTGACTAGGAAACAAGACTTCGTGTTTAGTCTAGGTCTGAGAGTGTCTTAAATAGTTCACCTGAATGCGAAGCAGCTGGTGCTGTAATCATCGCCAAGGTACGGGGCTTCTGGGAAATGTAATGAAAGAGTGCGTGCAGTGTATATGTGTGTGTGTCTCAGTACTCGGGAGAGGGCACCCTTTGGTGGTCTGAGGAGGGGATCACGGAGTTCGCCTCTGTGACAATCTCTCTATCTATCTCTATCTCTCTCTCTCTCTCTGTATATATATATATATATATATATATATATATATATATATATATATATATATATATCTGTATATATCTATCTATATCTACATATCTATCTATATATATATATATATATATATATACCCTACCTAGAGCTGGCCGTCCAACCAAACTGAGCTATCGGGGGAGAAAATCCTTGGTGAAAGTAAAGAAGAACCCAAAGATCACTGTGGCTGAGCTCTAGAGATGCAGTCGAGAGATGGGAGAAAGTTCTAGAAAGTCAACCATCACTGCAGCCCTCCCCCAGTCGGGCTTTATGGCAGAGTGGCTTGACGGAAGCCTCTCCTCAGTGCAAGACACATGAAAGTCTGCAAGGAGTTTGCTAAAAAACACCTGAAGGACTCCAAGATGGTGAGAAATAAGATTCTCTGGTCTGATGAGACCAAGATAGAACTTTTTGGCCTTAATTCTAAGTGGTATGTGTGGGGAAACCCAGGCACTGCTCATCACCTGTCCAATACAGTCCCAACAGTGAAGCATGTTGGTGGCAGCATCATGTTGTGTTTTTTTTTTTTCAGCTGCAGGGACAGGACGACTGGTTGCAATTGAGTGAAAGATGAATGCGGCCAAGTATATACCAATTGGACATCGTTTAAATGCCACGGCCTACCTGAGCATTGTTTCTGACCATGTGCATCCCTTCATGACCACCATGTACCCATCCTCTGAAGGCTACTTCCAGCAGGATAATGCACCATGTCACAAAGCTCGAATCATTACAAATTGGTTTCTTGAACATGACACTGAGTTCACTGTACTAAAATGGCCCCCACAGTCACCAGATCTCAACCCAATAGAGCATCTTTGCGATGTGGTGGAACGGGAGCTTCGTGCCCTGGATGTGCATCCCACAAATCTCCATCAACTGCAAGATGCTATCCTATCAGTATGGGCCAACATTTCTAAAGAATGCTTTCAGCATCTTGTTGAATCAATGCCACGTAGAATTAAGGCAGTTCTGAAGGCGAAAGGGGGTCAAACACAGTATTAGTATGGAGTTCCTAATAATCCTTTAGGTGAGTGTATATCAGTCGATCAGTCTGTGTATATCAGTCGATCAGTCTGTGGCACTGCTCAGGTGTTATGAGAGCCCAGGTTGCTCTGATAGTGGCCTTCAGCTCTTCTGCATTGTTGGGTCTTGCATATCGCATGTTCACAATACCCTATAGATTTTCAATGGGGTTAAGGTCAGGCATGTTTGCTGGCCAATTAAGAACAGGGATACCATGGTCCTAAAACCAGGTACTGGTTGCTTTGGCACTGTGTCCAGGTGCGAAGTCCCGTTGGAAAATGAAATCTGCATCTCTATAAAGTTGGTCAGCAGCAGGAAACATGAAGTGCTCTAAAACTTCCTGGTATACGGCTCCGTTGACCTTGGACCTCAGAAAACACAGTGGACCAACACCAGCAGATGACATGACACCCCAAACCATCACTGACTGTGGAAAATTTACAGTGGACCTCAGTGGTGTACGAAGTGGTCGACACAAACCAAGTACTTGAGTTAAAGTATTGATACACTAGGTAAAATATTACTCCAGTAAAAGTAAAAGTACTCCCTTTTAAATTATACTTGAGTAAAAGTACAAAAGTATTTGCT
The DNA here is from genome assembly GCA_038088235.1 of Zacco platypus. Taxonomy (NCBI): domain Eukaryota; kingdom Metazoa; phylum Chordata; class Actinopteri; order Cypriniformes; family Xenocyprididae; genus Zacco; species Zacco platypus. The sequence continues at coordinate 19,171,070 of CM076065.1, read as the reverse complement.
TTTGAATGTACTTAAGTATTCAAAGTACTATAATTTATTAAGGCTATAATGTCCTATAATAATCATCTCAGTTTATGTGAAAAGACTCTGCTACTCTTAGCACACTGATCTATTAATAGAATATTATTATTCCGATACTGATATCTATTAAAATTACCATGAGCCCAAATCCTGGAAGCTAAAGAATTTCCTTTAGAACCAAATGAAATAACAGGATTTGAGAGCAGGCAGATTCAATTTAAGGTTTATTTGTGACAGATGCAAGTTTAAGTTTAATAAACGCTTGTATTAAACACAGGTTGACATGAATTTTCTTTTACTATATTGTATCTGAATGTCTCTTCAGAAATATCAACTGGCCATATCAGATTTACTGTAACAGGAACTAGTTTTTTGGTATGGGAAGCAACACACTTGCCTATAGGGGTGTGCGATATGGACAAAAAATGATTTCTCGATATTTTCTACGATTTTTCCGATAACGATATTTTGCATCATTCAAAAATATTTTATTTGGCAATGTAATTGGTGACAGCGTTTGTTATATCTTTCCAGCTGTCGCTTTTCCTATCGTTAGGAACTTTCTTGTTAAATGATTCGGCCATATTTGTTGTGTGTGTGTTTCTGAGTTTGCTCTGTCTGCTGCAGATGCGCGGTGTTCAGCTGACTCCTGAAGCTTTTCATAATCTTCATATTAGGGCAAAGGCTGTGGTTATTTAATGCGCAGCTTGTCAGCTCAGTAGTAAATGCTTCTCCATCTGAAAGCCAGAGGGCGCTCTTGCGCAGGAACTGAAAATATGCCCTGCAGCAGAAGAAGATAACACGAGTCGTATCGCTGTATAATAAATAACAGATTGAAACGCTTTGATTGATTAAACATGAATAATAAACACATGACTGCCTTATTCTGTGTAAGAAATCACATCATCTGCTCAAATGTCGTTATGAAGTGAGTTTGGAGTAAAAACATGTTATTAATTGTTGTCTTTTGTTGGACAAAATGTTAATAAATGCTTCTCATGTCTGGAAAGATGTTTGATGCGCATTGCTTTTTCAAATGTACATAAGCGACTGAAACTCGCAGTGCTTTCAGATGGATCAGCATTTGGAGGCGTACTTCACTGACAAGCTTCTTCACAGTTTCTTCACTCATCTGAACTTCTGTCAAACACACTCTGAACACACACAGCAATAGTACTTAGTATATACTTATTCAGCTTGAGAAGGAGCTGATTCTCAAAGTTTTTTGAGTTCATTCTTGCCTTTCTAGGACTAAAAATAAGCCCTCCTGTGCTGAAAAGCGATCTCTGCCAATTGTTTAGCCTCATACGATGCATGCAAAACTAGTCAAAATAGAATTTATATTCCAACAAAAAGTGCTAGGCTAACATCAATATCGGAGCATTGAGCTTCAAATATTTCAAACTTCGGTGAAACAGCTAACTTACTTAACATAAATAATGAAACCGTTTTCTGCAAGCTACTGTTAGATTACTAATTTAAAAATGACCACTAGAATAAAAATGGCATACCTCAACGTGTTTCCTAAGATTGGAAGGAGAATTCTTGTAAGAAGAAATTCTACAATTTCGAGGCAGGCAGAGGAGGCAGTTGAAAATAAAAGACTGTTTCTTCTTTTCAACAATTTAAAAAAATTGCACAAATGAGGCCACGGGTGTTGTGGGACATTGGAGTTCGTGATTCTTCCATGATGATGGCACTGGCACTGTCAAAATGTAAACGTTGCACTGACGCTGAACTGTTTGCGCTAAGTAAACAGCAACCAAACAAAGTTCAAAACAGAGCGTGCACTGTACACTGATTGGTGGTTTGCCACACACTTAACCAGCTCAGTTTTTTATCCACTAATAAATAAAAAGGAACGACTGATTTCGCAAAATGTAGTTGAGTAAAAAGTAAGATAATTGACTTTGAAATGTAGTGAAGTTAAAGTAAAAAGTCTCACCAAATGGAAATACTCCAGCAAAGTAAAAATACACGAAAAAGCTACTTAAGTACAGTAACGAATTACATTTACTTTGTTACTGTCCACCACTGCTGGACCTCAAGCAACGTGGATTGTGTGCCTCTCCTCTCTTCCTCCAGACTCTGGGACCCTGATTTCCAAAGGAAAATTACTTTCATCAGAGAACATAACTTTGGACCACTCAGCAGCAGTCCAGTCCTTTTTGTCTTTAGTCCAGGCGAGACACATCTGACGCTGTCTGTTGTTCAAGAGTGGCTTGACACAAGGAATGCGACAGCTGAAGCCCATGTCTTTTATATGTCTGTGCGTAGTGGTTCTTGAAGCACTGACTCCAGCTGCAGTCCACTCTTTGTGAATCTCCCCAACATTTTTGAATGGGTTTTGTTTCACAATCCTCTCCAGGGTGCGATTATCCCTATTGCTTGTACATTTTTTTCTACCACATCTTTTCCTTCCCTTAGCCTCTCTATTAATGTGCTTGAACACAGAGGTCTGTGAACAGCCAGCCTCTTTTGCAATGACCGTTTGTGTCTTGTCCTCCTTGTGCAAGGTGTCAATGGTCGTCTTTTGGACAACTGTCAAGTCAGCAGTCTTCCCCATGATTGTGTAGCCTACAGAACTAGACTGAGAGACCATTTAAAGGCCTTTGCAGGTGTTTTGAGTTAATTAGCTGATTAGAGTGTGGAACCTTTTCACAATATTCAAATTGTCAGAGATACTGAATTTTGGGATTTTCCTTAGTAGTCAGTTATAACCATCAAATTTAAAAGAAATAAACCTTTGAAATATATCAGTCTTTGTGTAATGAATGAATATAATATACAAGTTTCACTTTTTGAATGGAATTCATGAAATAAATCAACTTTTTGATGATATTCTAATTATATGACCAGCACCTGTATATATACATATATATAATGTGTGTGTGTGTATTTGTGTATATATAATTTCTCTCTCTCTCTCTCTCTCTCTCTCTCTCTCTATATATATATATATATATTTATATCTGTCTGTCTATTGCATGTTCAGGTATTTTCTTTGTGAAAAAGAAATACTGGCGCTGGCAAGCAACTTTTTAAAAAAATAACTCTTTCCCTGCCAGCGTTTTAAGTACAGTTACAGGTAAATTTCAAGTATAAAAAATGTGTAAATAAGAATATAACAGTAGGCAGAGATTGGGGTAAGATGAGCCAACGTGTACTTATGTGGTCCTCAAAGTAAGGTAAAATGAGGCAGAAGTGCAATGAAAATATTTAAAGTAATTTCAGGATGTTTCCTATCATTTAAAATGACTAGAATACATCAACAAAGGGTTCTTAAAATATGACTTCTTATAAGTGCCCCTATGATTCAACTTAACCCAGGTTAGGGGTAAGTTGATCCCAGTCAGTGGATAATTTGCACCAACTGGGTGTAAACTGACCAGCTAAACAAATCTGAATCAAACCCATGTGAAATTGTAAAGATTATGTACCATTTTGAAAACTAACCCCACACCATTTGGCTCACTTTGCCCCATAGCTGCCATTTTGGAAATAACTAGCTTGCTTACCAATTCAGGCTAATATTTAGCTAATTGATTTACATATGTTGCTAAATCACCAAAATGCATCATATATATTTTATAACGGCCATTAATTACATATGTTATGCTAAAATTTTACTTTGACAAACCAAAACAATTTTTACTGTAAACGAGTGCCTTCCACCCCTCCCATGTGTTTCTTTTCACAGTCTGGTGGAAATGATGGGTGGTTTAAAAGTGGGCCAATTTAGTCCCAAGTAGTATTGAAATAGTACTCTTACAAGTATACTATTAGTACAATGATGTTAGAATACTTACTACATAAGTAAAATTCAAGTATATTTTTATGTATACTTTAAGTATACTTAATAAAATGAACTTGAAGTAAAATTATTTTTGTACTATATAAGGGAGAATGGCAGAATTAAGGACTCATAAGGACTGTAAGCATGAAAATGTGAAGGGAAATGGAAATGTAAGAGCAGAGTGTAGTTGGATAGAGTTTGCACACTGACCAGCTGAGCCTGGGTGAGGTAGCGTTTCCACCACAGATATTTGTGCATAGATGGGATGGTTGACAGACCATAGTAAGAATACATGAGGACATGGATGAAACTGTTTAGCATCGGTCCAAAGAAACCTGGACAAAGATGTTGCATTATATAGCTTGAATTGAACCTTCATGACACTTGATAACATGTAAAATTGTTTCAAATAAACATTTTATATATATATTTGTATTTGACAATGTTAAATATATATTCAATACTGTTATACATTCCCTGTAAAGTTTCTTGATTTCCTGTTTCCTGTGCCAGTTTTGTAGTCCCTTTGTTGATTGGGTTTCTTTGATTAGTCTCTTAGGTGTGCCTTGTTAACTTGTTACCCTAACCAGTAAGTCCTGGTTTTACTACATGTACAGGTCTTGTGTTATACATGTTGTTTATCAGTTCTTGTCCTTCAAAGGCTGTGATGTTGCTGTAATCAGTTCAGACTACTTCTGTTTTGTTTTACAGTTTGAGCTATTTTTTTTATTACTTTAATAAATCTGCATTTAGATCCAACCCCCTTCTCACCATATGAGACAAATATCATTCCAGAGACAAAATTATATTATGTATATGACAAACATATTTCCACTATATGAATGAAATTTTTTTTTATAAATATACATATATATATATATATATATATATATATATATATATATATATATATATATATATATATACAGTCGTGGCCAAAAGTTTTGAGAATTACATAAATATTAGTTTTCACAAAGTTTGCTGCTAAACTGCTTTTAGATCTTTGTTTCAGTTGTTTCTGTGATGTACTGAAATATAATTACAAGCACTTCATACGTTTCAGAGGCTTTTATCGACAATTACATGACATTTATGCAAAGAGTCAGTATTTGCAGTGTTGGCCGTTCTTTTTCAGGACCTCTGCAATTCGACTGGGCATGCTCTCAATCAACTTCTGGGCCAAATCCTGACTGATAGCAACCCATTCTTTCATAATCACTTCTTGGAGTTTGTCAGAATTAGTGGGTTTTTGTTTGTCCACCCGCCTCTTGAGGATTGACCACAAGTTCTCAATGGGATTAAGATCTGGGGAGTTTCCAGGCCATGGACCCAAAATTTCAATATTCTGGTCCCCGAGCCACTTAGTTATCACTTTTGCCTTATGGCACGGTGCTCCATCGTGCTGGAAAATGCATTGTTCTTCACCAAATTGTTGTTGGATTGTTGGAAGAAGTTGCTGTTGGAGGGTGTTTTGGTACCAGAATTGTGAGTGAGCCCACTCCCTTGGATGAAAGTCGTGAAAGTGAAAGTCGTGACGTATTGTCAGGTATGGTGACCCATACTTGAAATTTGTGCTCTGCATTTATCCCATCCAAGTGCACACACACAGCAGTGAGTAGTGAACACACACCCGGAGCAGTGGGCAGCTATTGCTACAGCGCCCGGGGAGCACTTAGGGTTAGGTGCCTTGCTCAAGGGCACCATAGTCATGGTATCGAAGGTGGAGAGAGTGGTGTTTATTCACAAACACCCACCTTCAATTCCTGCCGGCGTCAATCGAACCGGCAACCTTCACGTTACAAGCCCAACTCCCTCACCATTAGGCCACGACTACAGATGAGAAGCAACCCCACACATGAATGGACACAGTAGCGCTCACCTTTTCTTCTCCTGACAAGCCTTTTTCCAGATGCCCCAAACAATTGGAAAGGGGCTTCATCGGAGAATATGACTTTGCCCCAGTCCTCAGCAGTCCATTCACGATACTTTCTGCAGAAGATCAATCTGTCCCAGATGTTTATTTTGGAGAGAAGTGGCTTCTTTGCTGCCCTTCTTGACACCAGGCCATCTTCCAAAAGTCTTCGCCTCACTGTGCGTGCAGATGCGCTCACACCTGCCTGCTGCCATTCCTGAGCAAGCTCTGCACTGGTGGCACTCCGATCCCGCAGCTGAATCCTCTTTAGGAGACGATCCTGGCACTTGCTGGACTTTCTTGGACACCCTGAAGCCTTCTTTACAAGAATTGAACCTCTTTCCTTGAAGTTGCTGATGATCCTATAAATTGTTGATTTAGGTGCAATCTTAGTAGCCACAATATCCTTGCCTGTGAAGCCATTTTCATGCAACGCAATGATGGCTGCACGCGTTTCTTTGCAGGTCACCATGGTTAACAATGGAAGAACAATGATTTCAAGCATCACCCTCCTTTTAACATGTCAAGTCTGCCATTCTAACCCAATCAGCCTGACATAATGATCTCCAGCCTTGTGCTCGTCAACATTCTCACCTGAGTTAACAAGACGATTACTGAAATGATCTCAGCAGGTCCTTTAATGACAGCAATGAAATGCAGTGGAAAGGTTTTTTTGGGATTAAGTTAATTTTCATGGCAAAGAAGGACTATGCAATTAATCTGATCACTCTTCATAACATTCTGGAGTATATGCAAATTGCTATTATAAAAACTTAAGCAGCAACTTTTCCAATTTCCAATATTTATGTAATTCTCAAAACTTTTGGCCACGACTGTATATATATATATATATATATATATATATATATATATATATATATATATTAGGGGTGGCACGGTTCATAAAACCCACGGTTCGGTTCGTATCACGGTTTTAGGGTTACGGTTTTCGGTTCTGTACGGTTCTTGTTGTTACTTTTTCTTTTAATCTTTAACACTCCAGAAATTTCCTTCAGCATATCATATGTAGCTTATTAGCTTAATTATCCACAATTTAGGATACAGTATTAACATTTGTGTAATGTAATCATGCACTAACTGAATTTGACTTGACTTTAAGCACATTACTGGGACCATCTCTGAGTAAAAGCTGGGTGAGATTTTGATACAGCAAGAGAGAAGACATTGATGATGACAAGCATTTCGTTTGTTTGGCATAAAAGAGAAGATGTATTGTTATCTCTACAGGAACTTGTGTCATTTTAGCACACAAAGATTGAAATTAACTTGCATTTATCAAACTGCCAACTTTAGTGTAGCTCTTACAAAAAAAAATTAAAAGACAAAGAGAAAGCTCTGTCTTTTCAACAAGTCAAAATACTTTAAACATAAATATATAATATAATGTAATAACATAAACATCCCCAATGCTTTAGTTATCACTGAGAGGTTGCTTAAATGCTGCGGACAGTAGAAGTTGTTTCCTAACTGGCTCTCTCCTGTTTGTGCTTATCGACACATTGGCGTGATGTCTTCTCAAATGAACTGTCATATTAGAAGTGTTTCCATTAGCATATTGAACATTTTGCACAATGCTTGCAGACAGTCGCAGTTCTATCTACTGTTTTATTTCTGCTGTCATCGTAAGTAACATGAAATCCAAAATGTTCCTACACACCGGATTTGAACGACATGGGGGATCCACCAACTCCGGACAGCCTTCATTCACATATCGCGCTTAAAAAAGCGTGGAAAGCGTGGCCGCGTTACTTCCATTTTTTCCGCCTACATAGGAAATAATGAATATGCGCGTGCAAAAGACGCGATATGTGAACGGTCCCTTACTCCACTTTTACTGTCTATATGTATGTTCGCGCGAAACTGTCTGAATACGGGGCTACATTGTGCATGCGGCGAACCGTCGACGCACACACAAACCGAACCAAGACAAGCGAACCGAACGGTTCGAACGGTTTTTCATGTACCGTGCCACCCCTAATATATATATATATATATATATATATATATATATATATATATATATATATATATATAATGACACACACAGTATACATATATATATATATATATATATATATATATACACTGTGTGTGTCATTTTTAGAAACATCATCTTAAAACATTTCCTCACACCAATAATGTCTCAGACCTGTGCCTTTCATTGATATAACTTTGTCCTTCAGGCTCACTTACTCTGTCCACAGGGTATCCAGTTGAGGACACACCACCAGATGTTAAACATAGAAGCATGATGATACACATGCAGGAAACTGATCTGGCTGTTTTTCTTCCTTAGCACAATGAAGATGGTGTCCAGGAATTCAATCAGCTTGGAGAAATAGTACCACCACAGTACTTTTGCTACCTACCAATAGAAAATGTAAAAATTTCAGTGCAAGTAACAAGCAACACACATATATATATATATATATATAAATGTTTACTGAAAATGTTTACTGTTTACACAAATCAGATGACAAAGCCAATGACTCTTACAGTAGTCAGTGGTGTTAATGCGCTAATGAGCCAGAGTGTGATCATAAACTTCATGTTGTTTGAGGTATGCCTTAAATAGTATTAACACTTCAAGCACAGCTGTACATATTTATAGATAAACAGGGAGACAGACAAAGAGATAAACAACAAGATTGGTCGGAGCAGTAGAAAAGACTTATCTGAACTGCTATTTTTCTTACTCACCCTGATGTCTGCTTCACCAGCTTCATACAGTCCCTGACACTGAAGACGGTAACCTGCAGACCAGACTGCTAATATCAGCTACCAAACACATGAAACACACTGTTAGGCAAGAACAGTTTAAAGGACACTGGACACCAGCAGATGGGCACCTGTATTGCTGCTGTACATGTAAACATACTGTACACTCACTTACCTCAACCAGCATGTAGAATGACAACACAGTAATAGAGAAGTTGTACAGCAGTAAAATATTTTTCAGTGAGTATGCTGGTCTGCTTTTCATGCATTTTGTTCCCAGGTAGATTGTTAGGAGGTAGGTGATGGTGAGCAAGAACGTTGGTGTGTAGGAATCCAGCAGGAGCCATCCTCTCACGCGAGTATCTGACATCAAACACACACGTCACATACTGTAAACTGCAAATGTTATGAATTGTGAATTTTTTTTAATTATTGTTTTCAATAGACATTCAAGTAGACCATTGGCATTTACTGATTCATCTGCTTCGAAATTATCCACTTGCATTAACATTTCTTTTATTGTGCTTAGACGAGGTTAAATCTTGGCTTTCTCAATTTTTTTATCTTTAAATGAAGATAAAACAGAGGTGATAGTTTTCGGCCCCACTGATAATTTTCAGACCACCAGCATAGATTTGAGCTTATCTGCCTTGTTATGATCCCAGTATGGGTCATATTTGTTGGTTGCGTGTTTTTCTTTTGTTTTGCTTTGCAGGATGGAGTTTGGTTGAGTGACGTCATGCTTGCTGATGACCTACACCTGTGGTGGAACTGATGCCAGCAAATATTTAAGCAGTTCCCTTCAGTTGAGAGGGCGCGCTCTCACCTCCTCTTGTCGTCATTTTCTTTCAGTTGTTTGTTTTCCTTTAGTCTTATTTTATTCTTACTTTAATAAATGTTATTCCTTTTTGATCATGACCCAACGCGTTGTCTCCTTCTTTGTCGCGGCTTGCGAGCCGGCCGTGACAGCCTTTAGATCTACGCACGTGCGGAATTTGGGTCTCCTTTTAGATGAGCCTTTAAAACTTGACAAACAAATATCTTCGGTAATTGGATCTAGTTTTTATCAACTCCATCTTTTGTCAAAAATCAAACACTTCCTAACTGAAAAAAAATTGTAGTTATGGCTGCTTTTATCACTTCTTGCTTAGACTACTACAATTCATTGTATTGCAGTAAGTCTCAAACTGCTCACCTTCAACTGGTCCAAAATGCTGCTGCCAGATTTATTCACAAAAGTCGTAAATATGATCACATCACTCCAATTCTGAGAGATTTTCATGAGCTGCCTATTCAGTATAAATATGACTTTTACATTCTTTTATTTGTATATAAATCGCTACATAACCAAGCTCCTATCTACTTATCTTAATTGCTGCATCCCTATACCCCTTCCAGAAGCTTAAGATCAAGAGATCGAAGCCTCCTTCTAGTCCCACATTCATGACTCAAACGTAGAGGGAATCGAACATTTTCTGTGGTTGGGCCATGGTTATGGAACAACCTGCCAACAGAGATCAGAATGGCACCTTCTCTGACAATTTCTGGCATATTAATATCTTTTGTACACAATTTTATTTTAGTTTTTCTGTAAATATCTTAAGTGTGTGTATTTAGGGTTTGTCTTTAGATGTTTTGTACAGCACTTAGGTCAGTCTTGTGGCTGTTTTTAAATGTGCTGTATAAATAAATTAAACTTGATTTTGAGTGACTATTTGTCCATTGGTATGGCAGTGTATAAGAAACAATAAACACTTATCTAATATAGCAAAATCAAAAACTTATTTATTTATTTAAATATTTATTATATTTTATTTGATATTCCTCTTAAGTTGGTGTGCCATTTACTTAATTACATTTAGAGCAGTGGTTCTTAAACTTATTGACTTCAAGGCCCCCCATTGTCCACAACAATATTCGAATATTAAAGTCGACATGAAATTTAACGGTTATTTTAAGGCACCCCTGGCTTCATCATAGAGTAAATCAATACAATAAATTGTATTGATTTAGAATTGTGTTGATAAGAGTAAAATGAACACTACTTATTAGTAATGAAAGCTTTAGCGTAGCCTATCGGGACCATTCGCACAGCAAGGCCTATCAGGACCATTCGTATAGCATGCCCTAACGGAATCATTCGCATAGCATGGCTTATCATTGCCATCAGATATGACTGACTATTATATTGCATAACCTGGCCTTTAGTGACCCTCCACACAATTGGCCTATCATAGCCTTTCATAGTTCAATTCACACAGCTGGCATATCATGGCCCTTTGCTTAGCACAGCTTACAGTGGCCATCAGGTAAAACTGACTACTATTGTTAGTTGGCCTTTCACATAATCGGCCTACATGGCCTTCCATTGTTTCATTCTCACTATCGCAGCCCTTCGCATAGCAAGGCCCATCGCAGCCCTCTGCATAGCATGGTCCTTTGCATAGCAAGGCCTATTGCGGCCCTTCAATCAAATTTCTTTTGGGGGTTGGCTCCGTCCCTGCCTTCATCTGCAGGCAGGATCAGCAGAATCTACATTCCCCAGGATTCGGAATAAGGACAGGGCCTATGCCAAAACACTTTTACAACTAAACATGAATCATTGTCACTCACTACCATCTGTTAATACATTATGGAATAAATACCAAGCAAACGTTCACCTGACCTCTGAGTCTTTCGGGTAGAAATACAACTTCTGGTAATGCATGGTTTTGGTGAGTGCTTTTTAGTTTGTCTTCACATTATTTAGTTTATTATGAGAAGCAATTCAGTTGCAAATGAGACAAAACAGCTATATAGTTTTCACACTGATTTACATTATGAATACCGGAAAAACTTATTGAAATAGTCCACCCAAAAATGAAAATGAGATATTTCATGATTTACTCTCCCTCAAGACATCCCAGGTGTATATGACGATATTAGAACACAACAGGAGATATATTTAAAAATATCCTGACTCTTCCAAGCTTTATAATGGTAGTGAATGGGAGGTGCGATTTTGAAGGCCAAAAAAAAAAAATGCATTCATCCATGCATTTAGTTGTATTTGAGGGGCTCTGTAGTGCACCTCTTTTGACCTACAGTAACCAAACTTCATAGAGTTATAGATTTCATCCGGCCAAACAACTTTCTAATTTACAGTCATTAGCTCCAACTGTAATGAATCCGTTCCATTGTCCTCCATCCACCTGCCACCAGAGGTCGCCCACTCATATCATGGACTCCATACACGACACTACATTTCCCATAAGTTCCTTACCCTCATGTTAATCATTGCCCAGCTGTAGCCAATCTATGTCCCTATTTAAATTAACCCTCACACACTTGTCATTGGCGAAGTCTTGTTCCACTGTAACAGTTCTGAGCGTTATTCCTGTTTTTGCCTGTCTGATTTCTTATCCTGCCTGTTTTCCCATTTTGCTGTTTATCCGCCTGCCTTTTGACCTTGTTTAGCCTGGATATTAACTACGAGTCTGCCTTTTCCCTGTTACTACTGTTTGCTGTTGAGCTGACCATTGCCTGTCTGACTATGTTTTGGAAATAAAGCTGCACTTGGTTTTCAACCCACTGACTCCGCGTTACACCAACCAACAGGAGTAAGCTATTTTTGTAGGTTTCGATTTGATCCCACCATCCCTTCAGAGCGTGTTCCAAAACCACACCTCTTTCAAAACACATGAACGCATACAGCAGGGAGCAAACAAAAGCATCACGAGAGACTGTTAAACTACCTCATGTCTCAAAGCACAACATTTCAATGATAACGAACATAAACAACCTAACTACATCATCGCTGCAGACACACACGAGTGTTCACACTGGAAGTGTTTGTACAGTGTCACAGAGACTACATATAAAATAAGCATTTCTTTACAAAGAAAACTATACGTTTCTTTTTATAAGTTGGTCATTTATAAACTTGATAGTTTTGAAAGTTTGTTAACATGGGGAGTTGTGCAACATAAAATAAAAATAAATAAATAAATAAAAGCCTTGTGTCATCCATTGCTGCACATGAATGAGGTAAGCTTTGTCATTTACATCATCTGCCGCGTCTACGTTTATAAGACGGCAAACTGCAAAAAAAAAAAAAAAAAAAAAGAACGCAAACTCAGGCTTGGGTAGTGCTGTCTGTGTAATACCTACAAAATGTTTATAAATCATATTCTCTCATTAATTTTGTAATGATGAGTCAGTGGCATGTGGATCCATTTGCAATTCTTTTATTAAAATACTCCGTGTCAGACAGGCAAGGGTCAACAAATAGCAGTCAAGTCACCTTTATTTATATAGCGCTTTTTACAATGCAAATTGTGGCAAAGCAGCTTTACATTAATAATTGGCAAATAATTTTTGACTGCATAGCAGCTCCCAAAGAAAATGGTGTCATTGTCCAGCTTATTCTATATATTATTGATTCATTCCGTTGCAAAGATCAATAGTTATTAGTCTAGTTAATTTATGTATATCAGCACTGGAGAAAACAGTGAGGTAATCGTCTGGCTCAGCTCAGCTCAGTTCGTAAACAACGGCGCCATGCAGGCATACAAAAAACACTGCTGAATATCAAGCAAGTGTCCTCAACTTAAGCAAGCCAAAGGCAACAGCGGCAAGGAACCAAAACTCCGACAAATGGAGAAAAAAACCTTCAGAGAAACCAGGCTTAGTCGGGGGGCCAGTTCTCCTCTGGCCAACAGTGAACACTTGTCCGATACTCAGGCAGAATTACAGGTCATTAAACCGATCTGGAATCGCAACAGTCAAAATATTTTATCCAGTTCCATCTAGTTTAAGATCTTTTTAATCACGCCGGTATGGGACGGTTTGTTGGGGATATGTGCCACTGGCTGATGTGTCAGTAAGGCCTTCACAAAGGATGAGCTAGTTCACAGTCTCCGCCGACACCCCAGGGCCAAGCTGCTGCCGCACACAGGCGCAGGTTCCCCATCCGACCCGGACACGGCCCGGATCCAGACAATCACGTTAATTGGTAAACCTTGGGATAAGCAGAGGGACAAAAATTAGCGTAGACGCCATTCTTTTTCTGGTGTAATGAGTACATTCGGTGTTATAGGAAGAGTTCCCGGTTCCGGCTGACCTGATCTATGCAGCCTAACAATCCTTTAACGGATACGAAGACAAAAATTGATAATGCGTCATGTGTATGCCAGGTTAAATAGATGCGTTTTTAGTCTAGATTTAAACTGACAGAGTGTGTCTGCTTCCCGAACAATGCTAGATAGAACGTTCCAGAGTTTAGGTGCCAAACAGGAAAAGGATCTACCGCCTGCGGGTTGATTTTGATATTCTAGGTATTAACAACTGGCCAGAGTTCTGAGATCATAATAGACGCGAAGGACTATAATGCATTAAGAGCTCACTCAGGTACAGGATCTAAGCCATTTAGTTCTTTGTAAGTAATTAGCAAGATTTTAAAATCTATACGATGTTTAATAGGGAGCCAGTGCAGTTTTGACAGAACTGGGCTAATATGGTCATACTTCCTGGTTCTAGTAAGGACTCTACCAGCTGCGTTTTGGACCAGCTGTAATTTGTTTATCACGCGAGCAGGGCAACCACCCAGTAGAGCGTTACAGTAATCTAGTCTCGAGGTCATAAACGCATGAACTAGCTGTTCCGCATTTGTCATTGAGAGCATATGTCGTAATTTAGATGTATTTTTAAGATGGAAGAATACGGTTTTACATATGCTAGAAATGTGGCTTTCAAATGAAAGATTGGTATCAAAGAGCACACCCAGGTTCCTAACTGACGAAGATGACTTAACAGAGCAGCCATCAAGTGTTAGACAGTATTCTAGGTTATTATGTGCTGAAGTTTTTGGTCCAATAATTAGAATCTCTGTTTTTTCTGAATTTAGAAGTAGGAAATTACTAGTCATCCAATTTCTTATATCAGCTACGCATTCTGTTAATTTTGAGAATTGGTAGGTTTCGTCAGGGCGCGAGGAAATATAGCGCTGAGTATCATCAAGTGAAAACTAATGCCATGCTTCCTAATGACATCTCCCAAGGGTAGCATGTGCACAGTGAAAAGCAACAGTCCTAGTACTGAGCCTTGTGGTACTCCATATTTAACTTGTGATCGAAATGGCATCTCTTCGTTTACTACTACAAACTGATAATGGTCGGATAAGTATGATTTGAACCATGCCAATGCAATTCCACTAATGCCAACATAATTTTCTAGTCTATTCAAAAGAATATTGTGGTTGATAGTGTCAAAAGCAACACTGAGGTCTAGTAAGACTAATAGAGAGATACAACCACGATCTGATGATAAGAGCAAATCATTTGTAACTCTAATGAGAGCAGTCTCAGTACTATGGTACGGTCTAAATCCTGACTGGAAATCCTCACAGATACCATTTCTTTCCAAGTAGGAACACAGTTGAGATGATATTGCCTTTTCTAGTATTTTTGACAGAAAAAGCAGATTGGAGATCGGTCTATAATTGACTAATTCTCTAGGATCAAGTTGTGGTTTTTTAATAAGAGGTTTGATAAAATTTTTCGATACGTAACCTAGTGATAAAGATGAATTAATGATCTTAAGAAGAGGATCTATGACCTCTTCAAGCATCTCTTTCAATAGCTTAGTCGGTATAGGGTCTAACATACATGTTGTTGATTTCGATGATTTAACAAGTTTAGACAATTCTTCCTTTCCTATAGCAGCAAATGAATGGAATTTTTCCTCAGGGATACTATAATCCACTGTCTGATGTGATACTGTAGTAGACAGTTGCATGGCTATAATTTTCTCTCTAATGTTGTCAATCTTGCAAGTAAAGAAGTTCATAAAGTCATTACTACTGTGCTGTTTGGAAACATCAGAAGTTGAGGCTGTATTTCTCGTTAATTTAGCCACTGTATTAAATAAGTACTTAGGGTTGTGTTTATTTTCTTCTAAAGATTTGAAAAATAAGCAGATCTAGCGGTTTTTAAGGCCTTTCTGTACTCTATCATTTTCTCTCTCCATGAAATACGAAAAACTTCTAGTTTTGATTTCTTCCAGCAGTAACTAAAGCGTAAGCAAACCATAAACATAAACAGAGACAGGCTGGGGTCGAGACAGGCGGCAAGGTTCAATATCTAGAGATGGCTGATGCGAAACTAACGTTTCAATCCCAAAGCGTAGATGTTTAGAAACACTGCTTCGAACTGTGATTCAAAACACCCATGTCACGTGGCTGAACGAAGCTTCTGCGTGTTTCGACAGGAGGCATGCTTGCCGAGTCTGCATTTGATTGACAGGGGCGGGAACAAATCACACAATCGCACATCTGTCTGAACTCCCACAAAGTTTAAAAGAGGAGTTAATGCACCATCATCTCATGGGTTTTTGTGAGAGGAGAAAGCAATTAATATTTTTGAATAAAAATCTGTAAAAAAAAAAAAAAAAAAATGAGACCATTGTGGATTGATTTGTTTTATTAACCCTTTGACGCGTACGATCACACCGATTTGATCAGTCTTGGCTGGTCCCTGGAGTGTACGATCACACTGGTGTGATTAGAACGTTCAGTGCATCACGTGATCAACTGCCAAATTCAAAAGTGCTTGCGCGCGTTCTCTGGCGCTGAGCCAGTGACAGACGCGCTCAGCGCTGTCAATATATCACAATTATGCAGTTTTCAACCACATAATGTTTATTTTAGGTTTCAGACATTTAAATGCACATAAGTACTAACAAATCAATACATTTAGAGTTTGTAAAATACACACTGATGTCATTTCCTTAATAATTAGACAGCACGTTTTATTCATATCAGATACACATTGTGTAAGTCACTTTAAAGTTTACTCTCTTCTTCTCTCAGTTCACCGGCTCACTTACTTTCATGTATTTCGGGAGAAGGATGAATTCACGTGCTGTAAATCCAACAGACGCGATTCTCTGTACTGCGGGGCAAACTAACATGGCGGCGCCCATCGCGCGTATATCTCAACTAACGCGATCATTATAAATGTGTTTAAACAGCAAAACACATCCACTTGCACATATTTGACAATCGGAATGTCAGATATTTCATGCTATAGTCATCAAATTTGTTAATATTTTGAATAAAAAAGGAAACAGACTAGACATATATATATATATATTATATATCCCCTAAACCTAAACTTATCCATCACAGAAAACTTTCTGCATTTTTGTAAAGGTTCCTTTGAACCTCTGAACCTGAACGAAATATGCTGTACAAAGTACTCCAGTTATCTGAGTGTTAATATAAGTAATACAAGTAGTATTGTGACACAACAGGGATTCTAATCAAACTGATTATAGGCTATTTCACAAGACAAGGAATCAAAGTAACCTTGTTGCTTAAGAACACAAAGTTAATGTGTAATATTGAGTGAAAAATAAATAAATAAATAAATAAAGACTGCTTCCCAGATGTAAAACATATATAATATTAAATGTATTAAAAATATGCTTGAAATGTTACTAGTATGTTAATAATACATTTGTATTCCCAGCATACTTATTTGAAATGCATTAAAAAATATACTGAATTGCATTTTAATATATTTTAAAAAAATACACTAAAAGTACTTTGTAATAAATATACTAAACAAGCATATTTTTAGTGAAGTTAATGTATTTACAGAAAACATACTTATGTAACTCTTACATAAATTATATTTTATGTCTACTTTAATAAAATAGCAAAATGATTAAGCTTTCAGTTGGTTTAAATGTACTTTATAACCATCTGCTTCAATATATTTTAAATATTTGTATATTTAGAATTTTGATATTTTCAAAAGAAAGTTATTTTGAAAGACATTTTTAAAATTTACAATGTACTAAATTTGTAATGTATTATAAACATTTTCCAACTATAATTAAGCATTTCCATAAGCATACTTAAAATTAATGTTGTTCAGTTTTACTTGGTTGTACTTGTGAAAAGTTATGCTACAAAAAAGTTTGTTATACATTACATGATATGTTAATTGTAATAGGCTACTACCGAAATTTCCACAAGGATTTCAACATTTGAAATGCATTATAAATCAATTTTCCAAATATGCTTTAAAATCATTATGTATTTACTTGTGTTTAAATTTAAACATGTGTAACACACGTGACGAAACCTGATCGGTTCCAAGGCCGTTGAGCGACTCTGATTGGTTCTTATGATAATGAGATCGCACCCTTGCACCTGAGAGAATCTGTTTACCAGATATGCTGTGCGTGCGCATGTGTCTTCAATGTTAATAGATACAGCGATTGTGGACAACAGTGATCATGTTACTTTAGAGCATTTGGATGTGAGGCAACCACGTACTGGTCAACACGGACATTACTGCAACTGTTGCGTACAACAACCATCAGGGTGGTCTACGCTCCCATTGCATGTCACAAATCACAAAAATCTCCTCCTTTGTAATCACAAGCATCTGAGGTTGCTTCATGCCATTCATATCCCAGGTTCAACAGTGCAGCCGACGAGCTCTCATGGCAGCCTCCTCTTTGTTTTGTTTTACTCGCTGACCGAGGGGACCCTCGGCACAGATGCGGTGACAAACAGCGGGGCCTACGCAAGTATGGGTTTCGCAGATACTGTGCAAAGTCAGTGAGGACAAGGAGCAAGTCTTGTTAGTTGGCCCAACCGGACCTGGTTCCCAGAACCCTCGTGACAGCCTCTCCTTGGCCCATTCCTCTGAGGAAGGACCTCCAGACTCAGAGACCAGGCACCCACGTCCAGACTTCTGGAAACTCAATGTCTGGTACCTGGAAGATATTCGGAGGTTCTAGGTGGCCTACCCCAGTCGGTGGTAGACACCATCACTTCTGTTAGAGCTTCCTCTACGAGACACCTCTATGCATTGAAGTGGAACCGGTTCGTCAAGTGGAGGCCTGTCCCGTCCGCGCTTTGCGCCTGTACGTGGATCGAATGGGTAGCTTCAGGACCTCAGATCAGCTCTTCATGTGTTACAGAGGCCAGCAGAAGGGAAAGGCTATTTCCAAGCAGAGGATGGCCCACTGGATAGTGGGTGCCATGGCCTTGGCGTATCAGTTCCAAAGTGTAGCTTGCCTGCTCGGGTTGACTGCTCACTCCACCAGGGGTGTAGCTTCTTCCTGGGGGCTGGCACACGGTGCCTCACTGGCACATATATGTAGTGCTGCTGGCTGGGCGACACCTAACACGTTTGTTAGATTTTATAGCCTCCATGTGGAACCGATTGCTTCTTGCGTACTCGTCCACAGTGGCCAGTAATGCTTGGAGCCCCCGTTCTTGTGTTGGCTTGCCCCTCTTTTCTGAGCTGTTAAGTGTGCTTTTACTTCGGTAAGTTCCCCGACTGTGAACCCTATTGAGTTCCTCTGTCAACCCTTGGGAGCACTCATGTACTCAGCACCTGTGCTAGGCTGGGTGCCGTATGTGTAATTCCATGTTAAGTCTTCCTACAGTGAGCCTGTGTCTTTCCCTTGGCATAGGGAAAGTTGTCCCTTGGCAACTCTGTTGTCCCTGCCTGACATTGTCTCCCCCCTGTGTGGCAACCTCTCACTTGTAAGTCACTTTGGATAAAAGCGTCTGCAAAATGAATAAATGTAGAGTGCTGTAAAAGAGAGCGTCAATAGTTTCTGTTGTAACATCGAGTTCTTCTAAGTTGTCTGGTTTGCTAAGACAATGAAACTGATCAGGAAGATTATTTATAAAGCAATCTTTAGTGCTAGAAGTGATGGTTCTACCATATTTGTGGCAGAGAGACTGTTTTGCAGCCTTGGTTAAATGTAGCATGCATGAGACTAGATAATGATCTGAGATGATATCGCTCTGCTGCAGAATTTCAATGGCATCAATATCAATTCCATGTGACAATAGTAGATCACGATCACGATTAGTAGTAGAGTAGTATGATTACGACAATGAGTGGGTCCTGACACGTGTTGTCTAACTCCAATAGAGTTTAGAATATCGGTTAATGCCAATCCCAATGCATCTTTTTCATTATCTGCATGGATATTAAAATCACCAACAATAATGACTTTATCCACAGCCAGTACTTCCTCCGATAGAAAATTTAGCAAATTCTTTGATAAAGTCCGTATGGTGCCCTGGTGGCCTGTATATAGTAGCCAGTACAAATGTCAAATGGGATTTGTCATTTACATTATATAATGTTACATAAAGCACCATCACTTCGAAAGAATTATATTTTAAAGAAGATATTACTTTATAACTTGCAATTGTGACTTTATATCTCACAATTCTGAGAATTGTGAGATAAAAAATCGCAATGATCTTCTTTTTTTTTCAGTGGCAGAAACGGGCTTCCATAAATTTGTGCTTCCTTTGAGTCATTCATGTAAAAGTCTGTTTTTGGTAAAGCTGAAGGGCACTTATCCCAGTTGCCCTGGCATACAACATTTTGCACAACTTCTTATTTCTTTAAATCTTTGCAACAGAGTTGTAGAAAAATACATGTTAGCATTACCACAATAGAGACACTGATGGTAAATACTTTAGGTTTGAATAAACCACAATTACCAATATACAACATACCCTGTAATACAGGTTGCTTCATTGCTTCAAATATCAATATCAGTGACCTTGTGATCAAACTCTGCTCACTGTAAGTGGTGTTGTTGGACTTTGTCTAATCTTATGTTCGTATTAACTCATAGAGTGCTATAGTGATGACAGACAAGGACAAAAATGGACACTCTCATGCGTCAAGCTTGATGAGGACATAGTCGAAAGGTAAATTGAGAAGTCAACAAAATTCTAATGAATATCAATGTAAATTATAATACATACTGTATATTCAATCATGGATGCAAAACTGATATTCATTGGTCAATATATCAATTCTTTTTTACCCTTTCCTATAATGACTTAAAATCTCGTAATAATGAGAAAGTTTCTCATTATTATGAGATGTTAAGTCATTATAATGAGAAAGTTTCTCATTATTATGAGATGTTAAGTCATTATTATGAGAAACTTTCTCATTATTATGAGATGTTAAGTCATTATTATGAGAAACTTTCTCATTATTACGAGATGTTAAGTCATTATTATTATTATTACTCAGTATTACGAGATTTATTTTTTCAGAATACTATTACTTTGTAACTCATTATTACGAGAAAGTTTCTCAATATAATGAGATACTAGGTCATAATTATGAGAAAGTTTCTCATAGTTGTCTCATAATGACTTACAGAATAATTTTTTTCTCAACAGTGTCGGGAACGGGCTTCCATAAAATGTACTTAAAGTGGTTCCATTTCAACACAATTTCAATATATTTAATATATTGTAAATAGCTTAAAATTTAATTTAAGTACAACCTGAAATCTGCCAAGTAAATAAAATAAGTGATCGAAATAAAAAATAGGCAGTATCCTCTGCTCTCAAACGCTGGGGACATGTCCGCTGTCTGCACTGAAACCTCATCCACTCGTGGGAAAGCTGCCACCTCTTAACTGTCAAATACTGCTACAGCCTGAATGGATACTCCTAGCAGCTAAATTGAATTTACAAAGCCATACATGTTTAAGCCTCCAGATTCAGAATCCAATTCAGTTAAGTTAATCCAAGTTAATTTACACTCATTGGTGGGCACGTACTGCCGACGATGGTACCAGATGTCTGTGGGAAGGGATCCTCCCCTTCCCAAGGCCGAGGTGGGAAATAGTCAGTTTGGCCCCATTTACCAGTAACAGCGAATTATCAGTGAATCCCAGTTGTTTCCGATGAAAGTTTATAAATATATCCGGTGTAAAATTATCACTGCAGAAGCTGGTTTTGGTGGAGATCCATCAAGGTGGCCCTTCACAAAATTAATCCACCTCTTTTTGATTTAATCATTATTATGAAATTTAAATAAGGACACTGAGCTGTTTTGTATGTTACCGCAATCAGGTAATATGCATTTCCGCGACGAAGTCATAGCTAGCTAGCAAACTCTAGGCCATAGTAACTAACGGTACTGACAGTAACTAGCAATTGAGCGGGTGAACTGATGCGAATGTGCTTTATTTATAGTGTTAGGGGAGGGGCCATGCTCAGTGGCTCCAGTTCGTCATCGATAGTCATTATAGTGAGAAGCGGGTGTTTTAGCCCCACCCAAAAAAATCCAGAAAACAGAATTGATGAAAATCTAGTACCTCCACTATTCAGTACTACAGAGTTCACAGTCTTTGTAATGTGTTTCAGCAATACATTTGTAACTTTTATAATGCATTTAGAAATAATTCTCAGAATTGACATTACAGGGACTTTAAATGTGTCTAAAAAAGCACAATTTAAATATATTTCCTTTTCACCTGGGTTGTTTTGCCAGTTTACACATTCAAGTAATTTAAAACCATTCCAGCACAAGACGAGTCAAAAGAGAACTCAATTCGGTACTCGCACACTGTCATCTGTGTGCACAGACGCACACACCTGAAGCGCATGCACGCAGAGAGGTGCATTTCAGACAACGCGCAAACATTCCTACTTGATTCCTCCCTCGAATCCCTGCACCTGAATGGACACATATACACAAAGTTATGTCAAAATACCCATCTCGGAAATTATTCTTGCAAGCGCAGTCTGCTATATCTGAATGTAGTTTGAAACCAATTTGTAAAAAAAAAAATGCATTTCATGTGATTTTTGGCTATTCAGACCTAAATCTGATTGGATTTCAATCAGATATGGACAAAAATCGAATTTGGACTGACAGTCTGAACGTAGCCAAAATGACAGAAGCCTATAAATACCTGCTGTCCATTAAAAACATATTAAAAAAAAGCAGAGAGAGAGAGTGTCACAAAACACAGACCAGGGACACGGAAAGTATAAATGAAGACAAGCTTTATTGAACACAGCAGTAATAGTGGATACAGTGGTGTATAAAATACTTGAAAGCCATACTTGAGTAAAAGTATATCTTACCAGAAAATGACTTTGGTAGAAGTAAAAGTCACTGTTTAGAATATTACTTGAGTAAAAGTTTTAAAGTATATCATATTTTTTGTACTTAAGTATGAGAAGTATTTTTTTGATATTAAAAATACTTAAGTATTGAAAGTAAAAGTACAAGTAAATGCAAAATACAAAAGAAGCAAAAAATATTATTAAAAATTGTTCTATACACAGTTTGAGCAGGAAGATTGTTTTAACTCTATTTCTTACATTTTATTTGCTTTGAATTTTAAAAAAAAAGACTAAATGTTTATTGTAAGTTTTAAATATAAAAAAATACTAATATATTAATTATACCTTGATCATTCATGTTAATTCATAGTGCATTATAATTAATGTAAGAGGCAACTTTAAAATGTTAAAATGTTAATGTTGAAATTACATTGGTCTCCAGAAAAACAGTAATTAACTGAATTAAAATGTAATCGACTTTCTGATAGTAGGTGGCGCTGGAACAACAAAATAATATATAAAGCTTCTTTATAACTCTAAAAATTCTTTGTAACCTCTATACACAAAGCAGCTGTGCTTATAAAAACGCAGTCTAATCACTTTAAATATTTTTTTACTTCCCTTATGAAAATTAACCATGGATTTAAACAACAAATAAAACAAAAAACATGGTTATTGTAGTTAACCATGGTAACCACAAATTAACCATGTTTTTGCTACACTATAGTTTATGGTATTTGTAGTAAAACTATTGTTATACAATAGTTTCAATCTGACAAAAAATAATAGTTACCACACTTTTACTATAATAAAATCATGTTTCATTTTCGTAAACTAAATTTTGTAATTAGCCTATATATAGCAAATATATATATATATATATATATATATATATATATATATATATATATATATATATATATATATAAAGGGGCTAGATTTGAAGGGGGATGCAGGGGATGGCAAAAAGCATCCCCTCTTTAGATTAACAATGCAATCTATTATGTAAAACTTATCATGTAAATTTTAAAATTCTCTGTATGATTATTAACAAACTATAAATAACAGCGATTGACCAATCAAAACTCAGTCACGCCAGAGCTCTGATTCAAGCAAGCTTTCGTCATTTTTCGCGCTCAGGATCAGGAGAACGATTTCAAGCACATCTTTTGATGTTATTTAAAAAGAAGAGAACAGAAGGTACAATAGGCTACTACTTTGATAAGTGTATTAAGCACATTCCCCAAGGGCTGGGCCCTGACACATTAGAACGAATAACGAACATAGTTAAAGTGAAACTGGGGGTTCGGTTGGTGAGGTGACAGAGGGGGAACGCGAAATAATTTAATTCTTCCCCATCTTAAAATAACATTAAAACCAAGCATGTATTTGCAACAGACACAATGCCTTAAATACATGACATCCAATTAAAACACCACATCTTTTGCGGTCAAAACCAACTGCATCAGTGGCGGTTCTACACGGAGGCCTAGGGAGGCCCGTGTCTCTGTAGACATGTCCCTGGCCACCCCTGTGGCCCCCCCTGTGCTGACCAAAAAAAAATAAATAATAAATTTTGACTTTATTATGATTTTACACGCGAGCGTCAAAAGCGGAACTAACGCGACGGAATGTTCTACACGGGTAAATTAGAGCCGCACCGGCCGCGTAAGTGACTCGTATCTCGTAAGTAACTGGTTGTTCCTGCTCAATGTTGTGATGTTAATCACGTAACTTCATCTGTCTTGGCTGTTGCATTGCGATAACATACATTTGAGTAAAGTAATCAACAGGCTATCTGCCCGTGTTAAGTAGGGAGGGATGGTTAGGCAACGAAATGTAATGCACGTTTTTTTTCTGCCGATAGTTATCATGAAACGAGGAAGGGATATAGCGTCGTTTTTTTGTTAACAAAAAAGTGAGAGAAACGAATCAAGGTATTGAGAGAGTTGAGGAGTAGAAAGAGGGAGAGCCAGAGGAGTCAGTGGAGGCTGGAGAGAGGGCAGGTGATGAAAGTGAGGACTCTGACACAGAGAGGGACATTCCAGACGGTGAGGAGGATGAGGAAGAGGATGAGGAGAACGAAGAAGAGGGTGAGGAGGAAGAAAACATACAGGGACAGAGAGAGGAACAGCCAGAGGGACAGAAAGTGGATCAATGTGGATCAAGTACTGCACCATCAGGTTTGTGATGAAGAAGGTTATTACTATTTGCAAAGCAGTTCAATTATAATTTCATTGTAGGCCTACTGTATGTCCTTAAAATGGTGCTTTCTCCTGTAAATAATTTTTTGTGTCAATATGGCTCTAATGTTTCTTTTTTTAAAGTAAATACTAGGCCTACATTTTGAAATACATGCAGATATGCACTACCAATCAAAAGTTTGGAAACTGTACCATTTTGGTTGTTTTTGAAAGAAGTCTCTTCTGCTCACCAAGGCTGCATTTATGTTATTAAAAATACAAAAAAGCTCTAAAATTGTGAGATATTCTTAAAATGTAAAATAAATGTTTTCTATGTGAATATATAGTACAGTGTAATTTATATCCAGTGATCAAAGCTGAATTTATCTTCATTACTCCAGTCTCCAGTGTCACATGATCCTTCACAAATCATTGATAATAATCATCAACATTAATGAACCTACCTTTTTTGCACCTGCACTCACTGTTGTACAAATGTTGTACAATGTTGTAATACATGTTTATATGATTGTAAAGTAAAGTAGTTTATAATCTTTAAATATAATTTGTTACCATTTTTAATGTGCCCCTCTGGTTAAACACTGGCCCCCCCTTGGCCCCCCTAGTAAAAATTGTCTAGAACCGCCACTGGACTGCATCCATTTCCACATAAGTAGCGTGCGTGCGTGCAAATCGCGCTATATTACTGCAGTTCTGGACAATGATGACGTTCCATAACAAAAGCGCGAAAGCGCAAAAGCTGCTGTAGTTTAGCTTATCCGAAAGTCTCCGTAACTGGCAGATTTAAAGAAAATTACCCTCGTTTGGCAAATAAATAAATTACTGACAATTACATAAGCATTATCAACATTTTATCATGTAGGCTTTATGCAAGGAATTTAATAGTAATATCTAGTGTTAATATTAATTGCGGAGTCCAGGAATAGCTTGGGTATGAAGAGCACTTATATATATATATATAATTTTCAGTGCTTTAATTTGGAGCAAGAGTGGGTATATAGGATATAGTGGCTTTACTGCATCAGATATATGATTATATGAGACTTTGCTCACAGCTGAATAGTTATCAGTAATGAATCCATAAAGTGAAGCAATGCTCTTTCTGTTCAACTTAATATGTTTATTGCTTTAAATTTTAGGGGTAAGCAACATCGGACTTTGAATCGTATTTTAGTATGCTAATAGCTTTTTATCATTAGGGTTGTATGTTTGTCACATTGAGTTATCAATGAATGTTTCAAGAGCAATGAATCATCACAAAAATTTAAAGCACATATTCGACTAAAGCAGCTATTTGACATTTAGACAGACCTACAGACCTAATCACACCAATGTGGATATCAAGAACCTCATTTACTAAATAGTTCTGTAACTGCCAGGATGATCTGAGCTGGGAGTAAAGTAAATACATTGCAAAATACTGTACAATATATGTCTTATTCAGCAGACACAATGTTTAAGAACAGTTAGCTGGGAACGATGAATATAGTAAGAGCTAAAACATTTCAGGAAGGAGAAGCACAACTATTTATCAGTCAAAGTTGCATTTATAAGAGATCTGACTGTTACGATGTCTGCTTCCATAGTCTCTGGATTTGGCCCAGTTTAGGCATTGAATCTTTAAATTATTTAGCCAAGTAAAACTACAAAATAGTGGTCATTCTGATTGGCTATGACTACGTATTTTTTGTAGCTTTTTTGTGAATTGTACCCTCATAAAACAAATCACATTCATTTACGAAGGGTTGTCATTTTTAACTGTGAAGATTACAAGTGTAATGATATTAAGACTAATTAGCCTTTACAGCAAAGCGCAACAGGTAATGTACAGTATTCAGCAGCGGTCAAAAAGTATATAAACAGTAAATTTTGAATTGATCTCTTCTTGTAAACTAATTAAATTACCATAAGACCTTGGTGTTTGTCAAAAAAAACAGTAGGTAATTAGGCCAGGGAATTTTAAAGGGTTAGTTCACCCAATAATGAAATTTCTGTCATTAAGAACTCACCCGTATGTCGCCCCAAACCCGTAAGACCTTTGTTCATCTTCAGAACACAATTTAAGATATTTTGATGAAATCCGGGGGAATAGGGTTATAGCCAGTGCCACAAAAATTACCAAGTTTACTACCATTCTTATGACAAAGGAGAACCAGAGGGTTAAATAAATGTTGAACATATGACTGACCACATGTATTTCCAGATTTCCAGATCAAACAACTCAATCATTCATCGTGAATAAATCATCATCTAAGCGCAAAGGACAGTCAAACTTTATTTTACTCTTAAATTCACTAATACCATTTTTAAGGCTGTGTGGCTGGAGAGATGTATAGATAGACCTTATTTATTAATACATTTAATAAGTCTGTCCAACCGTCTTTGGCCCAAAATTCTGGGATATGCTTCAGCATCTATACGACCCTACACAGGAAAAGTGGTTTGTAGAATGGATGGATGAGTTAATATTCCACAGTGATCGCACAAGTATTTGTATTCCTGAGGCTTTTCTATATGCCACTGCTGGCATGCCAACAGCACACAGAAGGAGGAGTATGAGAGAAGCGTGTGTAGGAATTCAAATATCCACATCATAAAAGAGACTGCAAAGGCAGAATAGTTGAAATTTATTTTGGATCAGGTGAACTGATCCAAAATGGACTACCCTTTGTAGGTTCTACAAAGAACACTGATGGCCCACAGAGAATTTATATTACTAAAGTCCTATTTGGATGGGACTAGTTCCCTTTGGAAAGGGAACTTGCACTGTGTCCTTGAACGCTAATAGAGAACGGCCTTGCTTGACTGATATCTGAAGCAATTGTTAAATCATGACAATCCTATTGGCCAGCGACAGCTTATGACGTCATACTATTGCGAACAGGAAGTATATAAGGAGCGCCCAGAAAACATGTCATCCTCTTTTCGTCTTCAGGGACTGTTTGTCTGTAAGCGATCTGTTAAGGTAAGGAATATTATTATGTCTGAGAAACGTTACAAGCGTTGTGCTGACCCGTGACCTAGATATTTGACACCAGGGGACACACATGACTTGTGCGTTCACTGTCTGGGTGCATTGTGAGCGTCTTCCTATGAGGACGCTCCACTCTCGTCTGTCCATTTTCTTGAGGGAAGAAGTACAGACATCTGTGCCTGTCAGCTCGGGTCAGAGGCAGAGAGAAGACTCAGGTCATGGGGTTCACAGGTGGAGCTCGCTGAACGCTTTGAGAGGGGTGTTAATCTGTTTCGCGATTAGGCAGCTCGCGAGAGTGATCTGCTTGACAAAGATGTTAAATGTCTTGCATCCTCTGGCTCAGCAGATAGTGCTTTTCATTAGTCGATGGCTGATGAGGATCCGTGTATGAGAAGCTGTTAGATGTGATGGGTCGCGCTTCAGACAGATCAGAGACTGTTCGCTATCTTTCTGGCCACCGTTTTCAGCCCCATGTGAGCCTTCCATTCCTTCCCGATCTCCATTCTGAGATCGAGAAGGCATGGAAGAACCCATATTCAGCTCGCATCCATCAACATGGGCATGCAAATTATGCCAATGTCAAGGGATTGCATGAGCATGGATATGTGGTGATGCCCCCCATTGACGAGACATTTGCGAACTATCTCATCGGTGGTGGGGCATCTACGCTTAAAGCTCCGGCTTTGCCCACCAGACCACTCAAAACCACTTTGTGTCTGAATGGCATACACGGCAGCAGGTCAGGCTTCCCTGCACACTATGGCAGTATTACAAGCATACCAAGCCGATCTGCTAAAAGACTTAGACCAGGGTCAGGGTCTTTCATCTGAGGCGATAGCTGAGTTGTGCTGCACCACAGATTTGGCTCTCCATCCCACCAAGTAGACCGCTGTTGCAATCGGTGGCAATGGAGAGACACCTGTTGATGAACTTTGCGGATATTGGGAAGAAAGAGAAGGGATTTTTCTTCGAT
The DNA here is from genome assembly GCA_038088235.1 of Zacco platypus. Taxonomy (NCBI): domain Eukaryota; kingdom Metazoa; phylum Chordata; class Actinopteri; order Cypriniformes; family Xenocyprididae; genus Zacco; species Zacco platypus. The sequence goes on along the minus strand of CM076065.1, from coordinate 19,142,542 downwards.
GCCCCAGTCTCGCCCTCTGAACTTTTTGGTACCTCAGACGAGGTGATGGTTGGGAAGTTCAAAGAGGCGAGGGGGTGCTCAGCAGCTTTTAAATCATGTATACCGCACTGGTCTGAGTCTACACCCAGACAGACAGGAGGACCTGGCCCGTCCTGGTCTGAGGACCATAGACAGGGCCAGAAATTTAGCGTCGCCTCTCGGGCCCCTCCTCCTTCAAGGAGCAGGTCGCAGAGAAGGTGAGATGCCAGAAAAAAAGAAGCAGGATCTACGGGAAGTTATACAATGGAAGCGTGATGAAGTCCAGTGAAGTGTTTCTGCCCTTTTTTAGGGTCTGCACCATCATCCTATCCTCTTCTTCTGTTGTCCTCCTGTACCCTTCTTCCCCCATAGGTGCTCTTACATCGGACCTGAGGCTGGGCCGATGATGAGTATGTTCCAAAAGTTTGGATACCTTCTGATGGTCTGGCCTGGGTTTGAATATGAGCCTTTTTAGACTGCTGAGTATGGCAGGCCACTTTTACATTATAAATGTAGGCCTCCTGCTCCATTTCTCAGGTTGAGTTTTTGTAGGTCGCCTCTCAGACTGTGAGAGCCGTTGCATTTTTGCATTAACCTCAAGCTCCCTGCCTAAGGCTTTTTGGGGTTATTTTTTAGATAGGGCTTCTCTAGGGCCCTGGAGCTCCCTTTTTTAGTGAAGGTTGATCGTAACATCCTTCCTATATGCCTACTCTCTTTTAGAATTGTTTGTAGGTTTATAGTGGGTACTTTTGTGGCAAGCTTATGGTCCCTGCTCAATCTGAAGCCACGATTTCTGTTGACCTTCAGCAAAGTTCATGATTTTCAGTTGGCCTTATTTAGTATTGGGCCTCCTTGAGTAACCTTCACTAAGGTTGAAGTGAAGTGGTTTCCTCTTGTTTTGAGAGTAAAAGGAGATATGTCGAAATCCTCAGCTCTCCTGAGCTCCAGATATATCATGACTTTAGGTGTGGTTTTTTGGTGATGTTTTTTTACATCACCCTGTGATGCGTGTTGGCTTTTATCTTAGCCTCTGCTCTATTAAGCTCTAGTATACCTTGGTCTAGCCTTTCTTTTCTTTCTTTTCCACCGGTTTGAATGTGCAGGCGTCCACTTATTTTAGAGACGTTGTACTGGTACCACTACTCTTTTAATTTTAGGTTATTTTTCTTAACCTGCTGAGCGTACCAGCCTCTTCTTGCTTTAAGAGTCACTAGGTTTAGGTCTTGCTCTTTTAAGCTCCAGGAACGTCATGATTGGGTGGATCAGCCCTTCTTTCGGGCTGCCCCTCTATCTGGCCTAGGCTAGTACTTAAGGAATGCATCTTTCTGACAGAGGCGGCTCTGCTGTTGCTTTTCTGCCTCCTGGCTTGCAGTACCTAGAATGAGCCTTTTTCAGTTGAAAAAGCCTCTCCAGCCTTAAGACTAGCAGCTGGTGATCCTTGTACACCTCCTCTTTATGAAGTCTCCGGCTAGGGCCCACCTTCCCACTCTCCTCTCTTGTGGTGAGTTTGTGGCCTCTTCATTTGATCTAGGTTGAGCTGTGCTCCTTTTGTCACTAGAGTAAAATGCAATATGCCTAGCCTCTGTTACCTACCAAAACAGACACCTAGGTGACCTAGGTTCTATTGAGCCTCCCTGTGGTCGTTTTGGGCCGGTTGCACTAGCCGGACGTAAAAAAGTTACGTCTAGCTTACCGATGAATATTTATACTTGTTGCACCATCTAAAACTATGACTAGGTACAGCAATGCTTACTGTAGACGTTGCGCGCACATGCTGATATGTTCTACCGCACTGTTAGTTGAGACACCGTTCGCGTTACTATGGTTACAAATGTGAATTTATTGGCTCCAAAGAATAGATGACAAATTACTGTTGAGCCAAAAAAAAAAAAAAGAAAATTACAATACTCATTGTAAAACAAGAAAAAATAAAAAAATAAGACATCTGGCAAAAAATAACAGCTGTTTACACGGTGTACAAATTTATGGAGCAAGTTATAGGCTAGACCTGTTTAAATGGTGTACAGAGTAGCCTACACAAATTTTTATAACTTAAGTTATATTTTAATAACGCATTCAACTTTTGCAGATACTGACCCTAGTACTGAGGACAGCTCTGAAAAACACGACGACAGCCCGCTGATCTTGGAGCCTGTATACCAGACGCGCCATCATCTCAGCATATTTATTTGCCTTTATTTTCAACATGGAAACAAGTCAACACTTCTCACTTTACACCTACCTTTGACTAGGCGTAAGATTTAGTCATGCGCTATGCCCAGATGGTGCAACAGGTATTAATTTTACGCGGGACTTAAAACGCATTTTATGTTAAGATTAGTTTTACGACCGGGTGTACGTCCAGCTGGTGCAACCGGACAGAGAAGTTATTGGCTAGACTAGGCCTTAAGTGGGCCAGGTCAGCCTCCCTGGTGGCTCCAGGTGGTTGACTCTGTGTCCCCCTGAATGTGACTGGCCAGGGCTCCTCTCAAGCCATCTAGCCTAACTCATTTATAGGAACCCCTTTTCTTGAAGATGTTGGTTCTAAGTCTTGAGTGACCTTGGTGAGTCAGATCCTCTGTTATAATTTAGAGTTTCTTCCTTCTTTGAGGCTTTTAGCACGGCTCTGGGCGTAGGGAGTACTGTCACTGACAGCCTAGTTTGTGACCAGAAGGGGTTGAGTGCTTTGGCATTTTTATGCTCTCTTTATTTATCTCTCTCTGTATTTGTGGGAGGAGAGAAAATTCCATTTGCCAGACAACATCAGGCTGCCAAACAGTCAGCAAAAGAACAATTTCCTCTTTCTCTGGGCCTCACACATGGTGCTCATGGTCCTCGTTAACACGACAGCCAGGTGTTGAACATTGGCACCAGAACCAGGTCAAATGCGACTGTATCACCTCCTCACGTTCTGATGGACCAGATTTATTGTCATGATCAGGCATCAGATGTGATAAGTTACAACAAGCTCTGGCTTTCTCGACCATCACTGGCCTTTTCCACAGTAGAGCCAAGAAACTATGTAAGTGCAATGCACCCTTCACCATACATCACAAAGAACACAAGGTCTCCCTCATGGTGAACCTTGTTCCACTATGAGGTACCTCAGGTAAGTCAGATGTGATTCCATTGAGGCCACTGGTACACTCTTCTCAAAACAAATTGAACCAGTTCACCAGGTGCTCATCCAAGTAGAGTGGTGATATATTTACTTCAGTATGAGGAGAGAATGCTGATGTCCAACGGGCAGAAATTGCTGTCCTCTTAGTGAAGGACAAGATAGAGCCCGTCCCTTCAGTAGAGAAGAAGAAGGGATTTATCAGCCTTTACTTCATTGTACCCATGAAGGTTGGGGGACTCAGCCCAGTGGACTTACAAGTGCTGAATTGGGCCCTTCACAGGCTCCCGTTCAGGATGCTCACCCAGAAACACGTGATAACATATTAGGTTTCAGGATTGGTTTGCGGCAATAGACTAAAAGGATGTTTACTTGCATGTCTCAATCCTTCCCCAACACAGACAGCACAGCACAGAAGCTTGTTCAGTGCTTAACTTGTTCAGTGTCTCAAAATAGCGCAATTGAGTACACTTAGATGTTCTTAAGATTATGTTAAGAAGTACAAAAGAAGAATTTTTAGTATATTAAGCACAAAATTAGTGTACGAAAACAGAGCACATTAAATATTTTATGGAAGTGTACTTTTTTTTACCTGGGTCTCCCACTGGATGTGGTCTCCATAGTGTACCTTTCTCACTAAAAAAGGAGAACGCTTCCCAATGTTAACAGCCAGGTATGCTCAGCTGTTAAAACTTTTGAGATTCATAGAAAAGGCTATGTACAGCAGAGGTGACCGCTTCTAATCATAAAGGTAAGTTTCCTAGAGAAGAAGGAGACGTGAGGCCACGCTTGATCGTTGGAATGGCTGTGAGGAGGTGAATGCACTTGTTACTTGAGGCATTTAGTACAGGGAATCCCAGTATCTGTATTACGACATGAATAATGAAATTGACCGACATAAAGCGAACATCTCGGCTACTGTTGTCACCCTCGTTCCCTGATGGAGGGAACAGAGACTTTTTGTCCCTCATGCTACAAATTTGAACTGCTGCTGACGGAGCTGAGACGCTATCTCGGTTCCTCAGCACAAACCCAACTGAGTGAAGCATGCCCATCCGAATGCGAATGTCTGTAATTGCTGTTATTGTATTGTGCTAGTGCTTCTCCTCATTTGTTACCTGTTACCTACCTGACCTACCGTTTGCACACCAATTTTCCGCATGCTTTCATTTAATTTTTAATATGGCCGGTATCTCACAGAAAAATTAAATGAATAAATAGAAAATAAAAAAATTAGATAGAAAATGTAAATATCAATAAATTGTTCATTAAAGGACGTAATGCACGCAAGCACGGCATATAACCGTGTGAATGCCCACATCTAGAAAGCACATTCCTACCTCTGTAATAAACAGGGATGTTCGTCCCATCCGAATCGGTACATAAAATCACAGACGTCCCGTTCAAATGGGGCTTAATATGGCTATTCTTTGACCTGGTTAAGATTGACTGCATTGAACTTCTAAAATACATGATTAAGTTTCTATTGCACATGGATATGTTCTATGAATATGAATATATATATATATATATATATATATATATATATATATATATACATAATAACTATTTTCGCTGCTTCACACCATGTGTCTCCAGATGCAGGTTGTGTATTATTTCACTAAATGAAAGCAAATTTGAGATAACTGCATGGCACTAAACTACAAGGTAATATTCACAATAGCAAAGTTCAAAGTACAAACCTCTTTCTCCAAATAGGCTGTCCACTATAGAATTCAATAGCCTGTCAAATGTTTCAAAGTGGTTCTGAAACACAAGAAAAGATAACAAAAATTAGATTTTCTTTTGAAGATGTGTTGAGAATGTAGGTATGTGTCTGCTCAGGTCTCAGTGACCTCCCATTCCCCACTGATCTATGTGCCCAACATAGCAACACATGCACATCAGTTTACATAGTATGCTTGCTTCTGGAAAAAATGATCCCGTAGGACTGCAGACAGATCAATATACATTATAAAACCATAAGTCACTTGCTTAGAGGATAATATGATATACAATGGCACTATAGATTTTACATACATACATGAGTTATGAATGTAGCCCATACAGATTTATACAGATCTATACAGAACCCTTGTTTTGTTTTTGACCCCTATTCTTCAACCCAAATGCCTAAACAATAGTTTTTTCCTCCAATTAACAAATATGATTCTGAATATATCCTTTGAAATGGCTTGTTTTTCTCTTTAATCAGCAGAAAGAGCTGAAAAGCAGAAAGAGCTGAAATGAAATGCAAACTCTCTCTGTACTAAATGACAACAGTGTCCTCTCTCATTTTACAGGTCATTGCTTCTCTCTCTCTCTCTTTCTCTGCCTTTTCGGATCTGTGTCTTTTCGGATCTGGTTAAGTGGTCACTAAAATAGTAACTCAAATTTGTTTAGAGAAACCATTTAACAACACCTTGATTTTCTGTCTCACTCACCCTGTTATATTTACTGACTGAACATAAGGAATTAAAGAAAAACTGTACATGAATAAATGTAATTTAAAAAAACACAATTTCATTTTAAAAAACACAATTTCCAAATAATAATAATAATAATAATAAATATTTATCTAGTTATTACTTGTGGATAAGTAGACACACTGACATCTTTAACCTGCAGCTTAGATATAATCACAAGCTCTAAAAGCAGAGTCAAAATTTGAATATATAGTAGTACATGACACACAGCTAAGCTTAAAGGGATAGTTCACCCAAAAATGAAAATGATGTTATTAATTATACAGTCTCGTGTCATTCCAAACCTGTAAGACTTTCGTTTATCTTCGGAAAAAAATGAAAAGCTAAATACTCACATAAGCATTGATCGGCAAACATAAACAGAAACTCAAATGAACCTGCTTGATGGGCGACAACAAACCTCTTGCGGAAGCTCAAATGTCCTGTGCAACACATGACAATGAACCTCATTGGTTCTCGCACGTCAAGCAAACATGCTTGAGCTTCAGTTTACCACAACTGAAGTGTGAGTTGATGAATGTTTATATGTGAATAAAAGCCTAAATTGTGTTTCTTCAGAAAATTTGGACTAAACTGCTCAATTCATAAGGATTAGTTTTATGATCTCTTTATGAACATTTTGAAGCATTAAAGTGTCAGTTGCATTTACATTTACATTTAGTCATTTAGCAGACGATTTTATCCAAAGCGACTTACATGAGGAATACAACAAGCGAATCTTCATGAATTGGCAAATAGACACAGGAAGTGCTCACAATACAAGTTTCATACATTGCTCAGTTGCATCACCATTGTATCTCCATAACATATTACTGAAGCTGGAACCACTGCTTTTCCCAGTGAACATACTGAATCTGCCGCTGTACAACCTTTCGGAAAACGGATGTTACATATTGTTTTATGTTTCACTTTAATGTTTATTGGATTATTTTAGTTTCATAGGTGTTTGGTGTGTGAGTTCTATAGTACCTCATAATGTGGAAAAGCTTTATGTGACTTTTTTAATAATGTGGCTCTGTTTAACACCTGTGTTTTTATGGCAGTCAGCACTGTAACATGTAAAGCCCAATGGCAATTTAATTTATTTTTGTTTGTTAACATTCCATAAGTATTATTTCTTAATAATGTATATTTTTATTTTATATGTAATGGTTTCCCCTAAATGTATGTGTAAGTTAATTTTGATTGAAAAGGAAAATCTATGTTCATTGGTCATAAGTGCTTACCAGTTGTGTGCGACAGGATTGGTTGAACGGTGGGCGGTAAGAAGGAGACGTGATGTGAAGAGAAGTGATGGTTGTAAGATAGAAGGGTATTTAAGGGTAACTTGAAGAATACCATCCTAGGGCAGTTGTCCAAAAGAGAACTGATTTAAGGTTGGTGTAAGGTTGTCTGAGGGTGAGGGGATAGAAATTTCCCTTCGGATCGTTGGATGACAGAGCTGCGCGATTGCTTGTCAAGAAACAACGCTATTCAGCACGTGGGAGACTCGTGAGTTCGCGAGGGTGAAAACCTACCATGTATCGCCTCTCTTGCCCACTAGAAGTACTGAGATACCTCCCCAGATAGCGCCCTGAGATACCAGGACTTCTCAGTGGTTCCTCTGGTATCGTTGGACAGGTTTGTTGATCTGCATTCATTCTTTCCGGACTGTAATTCTCGCATGGAGAAAGTGCGTCACATGAGAGCTGTCGCGGACTAGCGCTGGTAAGACAACTGTTTGTTTTTGTTTGCTCATTGAGCGAAGTGGCAAACTGTTTTGTGCCTCACGAACTCCAGCAACGAATCAGGCCTGCAACGGGGTACATATTTATTTATGGCCATTGTGAACATTGAAATATAGTGTCAGATTACGCTGTTGAATGGGTACGTGCACCAATTAATGTGTTAATTAATGTTGTTGAACTTGATTGTCGGGCGCCAAGATTGTGTTTCACTGAATGATGCGAGACCTAATAATTTGTTTGTAATTTGTTTATATTTTAAAGGGGAGACCTTTGCATCTTAAGCCTGTTATGTTTATCTATTCTAATTTTTCTAAGTAAACTAAGCCAAATTTCTATTTAATTTAACAGACTGTGTGGTTATTTTAGAAAGGTGACAAGCATATCAAAAGTAAACAAATGGTTTACTAAAACAAAGCTAATGATATTCAGAGAACCTACTGAGAGATCTAATCAAATGAATCCAGGGCCCTCTTCAGCATAAGTTCATACGAGAGGGGCGCTACATAAATGGAGGCACCGCTGGGATATTAGAATTTTCCCTGATATTATTTAGCTTTAACAGTGAGAAATAACTTGTGTTTGTCAGAAATTGGGAGGAGGAAAAGAAATCACACAAAATGCAGCAGTTTAGAGAAGAGCTTAGGGGCTGGTGCAAGGGAGAAACACTAAATGAAGATCATGCACTAATGGTTGTTGTACCAGAAGATCTGGAGATAGCACAGAAGAGACAATGCAGACAATCAAGTGCTTTGCCCGAGTACGAGTAAGAGGTAGGATGTTTAGAAGTAATCTGAATCCTTTCCTTGTTCTCTGTGAATGTAAGGAGAAGATAGATCCAAAATTAGTACCCCTAAAGTCTTTCCTGTTGTTGGAGCTGAACCCTGGAAAATTGTCATTTCAAGTGGGGAGGATACTGGCTCTGAGGACTTCACTATGAAAATGCACACCCTACTGCATAGTGAAGGAAAAACAGCTGAGGATATTCAGGCTATGTTTTCATCCACTGTGACTGAAAAGTCATCGCCTGATGCTATTATCCGTGCTGTTGGGGATTTACTGGAAAAAACTGGGAAAACTTCAAGTGAAACGAGAGGTTATAGAAGGTTGAGAATGTTTTCTGGAACAATACCTACCCCTGCAGGTGAGGAACAGTTTGAATACTGGATGGAACAAGCATGTTTGATGGTGGAGGAAAGTGATTGTACTGCAAAAGAGAAAAAAAAGAGGATTATTGAGAGCTTAAGAGGGCCCGCATTAGAAATTGTTAAAGTTGTGCGTGATTCAGACACAGATGTCACTCCAGAAGAATACTTGGATGCACTTGAGAGAGCTTTTGGATCTGCAGAGTCAGGTGATGATTTATATTTTGCCTTTCGTTTGTTGCAACAACAAGCAGGAGAGAAATTGTCTGACTTTCTAAGGAGGCTGGAGCGTGCCCTAACCAAAGTGGTCCAGAGGAGTGGCATAATGGCAGATCTCTGAGATAAAGTACATGTGGAGCAGTTGCTGAGAGGTGCAGTAGGTGCTGAGATGATGCTGCTTCATCTGAGGCTCCGGGAAAGAAAGACAAAGACTCCAAACTTTCTTGAGTTGTTGAGTGAAATCCGGGCTGAAGAAGAGTATGAAGCTTCTCGGGCAAAGTTGAACACCCGAGTACAGAAAGCTAGCACAAGTGTGGATACTGATAGTAAACACAAAGAGATTCAAGCTCTAAAAGCTGAAATTAAAGAGCTAAAGTCTCAGTTTTCCACTATGGTAACTCAATCTTGGCCAGCAGTGGATCATAAACTGTTCTCCAGCCCCAAAACAGATGCCAGTGACAATAAACAGGAAGAAGAAATGGTTACTCTAAGAAAACATGAAAAAGTGAAGAGCCTACAACGAAAACTATGAATGCCATTGAATCAAAGGAACCACCGGTGAGTCCTAGAAAACAGTACTCAGAGTCCGAAGAATGGTTTTGCTACAACTGTGGAGAGGATGGGCATATATCCCTGAGATGTCAAAATCCTGAGAATAAGGACAAAGTCATTCAAAAATTGATTCGGTCAACCAGAAAGATGAAATGGGGACAAAAAGAAGTGTCTTCAGAAACAGGAAAGAGTACTACTTCCTGTTCAGCGAATAAGAGTGCTGTGATCTCCATTGAGGGGAAGCAAATTCCAGAAGGACTGATAGGACCCCCCCTCTACTGTATCTTTGCATGTAAATGGACAGCCATGCTCTGCTTTATTGGACAGTGGGTCACAAGTCACTATCCTCTTTGAGAAGTGGTACAGAAAATACCTGCCAGAGGTTCGAATCCATCCAGTGTCCGGGTTGGCTGTATGAGGTTTAAGTGACTCCAGTTATCCGTATATCGGATATGTAGTGGTGAATATTGAATTCCCAGAGAAAACCACGGGTGGTTCGGAAAGTCTTTCAGTTCTGGCACTGATTTGTCCTGGTCCTACAAGCCCTGATCAGACTGCGGTGATCATTGGCACAAATGCCAGTCTCTTCACCCGTTTGGCTCAGTTATACAAAAAGTCAACCGGGACGGACATTACACACACCCTGGGTATTCAAGTTGGGTCCCCCTCTGAGAACAAGATTCAATTTGGTCAGACAGGTACAGTACCTTTTGACATAGATGATGCTGTTGGATATGTGAAGTGGCCGGGTCCGCAACCCCTGACACTTTCACCCAGAGGTGAGTGCTGTGCAAAATGTAAAGTGGAAATGACAGAGTCTCTTGGGAAAATGGTACTGATGATGGACGCATCTTCTGTGACTTCACTTCCGGCTGGAGTGTTAATGCACTGTCATAGTCCCAAGTGATGAAGTGGAAACCGGATAGATACTTGTGCCAGTGCAGAACGAATCAATGAAAGAATTGACCATTCCGGTAGGCACTGTTCTTGGATACTTGTACTTAGCAGATCCAGTGAGTCCTTCTCTGGTGAATGAAACTTGTGACAAGATGATTAATCCAAACCTGTTCAACTTTGGGAATTCACCCATTCCAGAAGAATGGAAGGAAAGGCTGCGACAGAAGTTGAGCAAAAGAACCAAAGTATTCTCTCTTCACGAATGGGGTGTAGGACTTGCTAAGGAAGTAGAGCATAACATCCGGCTCACAGATTCACGACCCTTTTGAGAACGCTCTAGGCGTTTAGCTCCAGTGGACATAGATGACGTGAGAAAACATCTCCAAGATCTTCTGACTGCTGGTATTATTAAAGAATCTCGCAGTCCCTATGCCTCTCCAATTCTGATTGCAAGGAAAAAGAATAGAGCCGTCCGCATGTGCATTGATTACTGAACCCTAAATGCAAGAACTGTTCCTGATCAATACACAACACCTAGAATTGATGATGCATTGGACAGTCTAGCCGGTAGTCAGTGGTTTTCTGTTCTTGATTTAAGAAGTGGTAATTATCAGATAGCCATGGCTGAAGCAGACAAGGAAAAAACTGCTTTCATTTGTCCATCAGGATTTTTTCAGTTTGAAAGGATGCCACAAGGGGTCACTGGAGCTCCTGCGACGTTCCAGAGACTGATGGAAAGAGTGGTCGGGGACATGAATCTAGTCCAAGTCTTGGTGTATTTAGACGACTTAATAGTCTTTGGACAGACGCTGGAGGAACATGAGGAGAGGCTCATGAAAGTACTGGATCGGCTGGAGGAGGCTGGGCTAAAGGTGTCTATTGACAAATGTCATTTTTTCCAGAGCAGAGTCAAGTATGTTGGACATATAGTATCCAAAGAAGGGATAGCGACAGACCCAGACAAAATTGAGGCTGTGAGCAGTTGGCCCCAGCCAACAGATCTCAAATCGCTGCGATCCTTTTTAGGATTCTGTGAATACTATCGTTGGTTCATTGCTAATTACTCTTCCATCGTCAGGCCACTAACAGAACTCACTAAGTACTATGTGGCAACGCAAAAAGGGAAAACGGCCAGCAAAGAAAAACATCTGACTTGCTTTAAGGAATCTCAGCCTTTTGGAGATAGATGGGATGAATCCTGCACTTCCGCTTTTAAACAAATCATTCACTGCTTAACACATGCTCCTGTCTTGGCCTTTGCAGATTTTAGTAAGCCATACATTCTCCACATGAATGCTAGCTTGAAAGGCCTTGGGGCTGTGTTATATCAAGAGCACCCCGAAGGATTGCGGCCAGTGGCATTTGCGAGCCAAAAGTTAAGGCCAGCAGAACAAAGGTACCCCATCCATCAACTGAAATGGGCAGTCGTGGACAAATTCCACGATTACCTGTATGGAGCGAAATTTACAGTCAGAACTGACAACAACCCACTCACATATCTGTTGACCTCGGCTAAGCTAAATGCAACAGGCCACAGGTGGTTGGCAGCTCTTGCTACATATGATTTTGGCATTCAGTAGTGACCTGGAATGGCCAACACAGATGCTGATTTGTTGTCTTCTCAGGTGTCCATGGAAGCCAACCTCCGTTATGTGGAACAGCTAGGTGCACCACCAGAGTCAATACCAGAAGCCTACGCTTATCCCACCAGGTTGGAACTTAAGTCTTTAGAGTTGTTGTCTCGAGCGGAATTGATTAAGGCTCAGAATGAAGATCTGCTGGTGGGACAGGCAATAACTGCCCTGAAAGAACGGAAGTGGCCAACTAAAGTAACTGATCCTGGGTTGATGGTATTGAAGCATAAAGCAGGGAAGCTACTAGTGAGTGATGGACTACTTCAGCGAGTAACCAAGAAGTCTGATAGAGAATTCTTTCAGTTAGTGTTACCTAAAAAGTATCGAGATGTAGTACTCAAAGCCATGCATGATGATTTGGATCACCTGGGAGTAGAGAGACTTACAGAACTCTTGAGAAGTCGATTCTACTGGCCTAAGATGTCTCTTGATGTGCAAGACTACGTCAAGAGCTGTGGTGCTTGTATTGCTTGTAAGAGTCCATGCCAAAGAGCTGCTCCATTACATCAGATCACAAGTAATGGACCAATGGACTTGGTTTGTATTGATTTTCTTTCTGTGGAGCCAGACTCAAAGGGTTTGAGCAACGTGTTAGTCATCACAGATCACTTCACCCGTTATGCACAAGTGTTTCCCAGTAAAAATCAAAAAGCTCTCACGGTTGCTAAAATATTAGTCGAAAAGTATTTCATCCATTATGGCCTTCCAGCACGCATTCACTCAGATCAGGGCCGTGACTTTGAGAGTCGGCTGATAAAGGAGATGTTGAATCTGCTTGGCATTAGAAAGTCCAGAACAACACCATATCATCCTCAAGGCGACCCTCAGCCCGAGCGATTCAATCGTACCCTCTTAGCTATGCTTGGGACCCTGAGTGCTGAGAAAAAACGAAATTGGAGCCAACAGATACCTTATTTGGTACATGCTTACAATAGCACCAGAAATTATGCTACTGGGTGCTCCCTTTATTTCTTGATGTTCGGGAGAGAAGCCCGGCTACCAGTAGACATCTGCTTTGGAACTTCCCCAGATGGCATGGATGATGTGGCACACTTGCAGTATGTCAGAAAAATGAGAAAAGATCTAAAGCGTGCTTACCAGTTAGCAACAGAAGAGGCCAACAAAGTTCATCATAGAAATAGAAGATTGTATGACAACCGAGTGTCATTTCAATCCTTGAGCTCTGGAGATCGGGTACTGATCAAGAACCTAGGATTGAAAGGGAAACACAAGCTTGAAACAAGGTGGAATTTGGTGCCATTTTTCGTGTGTGAGAAACTGTCAAACCTACCAGTATACCGAGTAAAACCGGAAACCGGAAATGGAAGAGTCAAAACACTTCACCGAGATCAGCTATTACCCATAGGACAGTTGGTGAGATGGCCACAAGACAAAGTGAGAACAAGTCCGGTGAAGAGAAAGAAACTAGCTGATACTGATGCCCCAGCACCATCAAAAGAAGATGTATCTTCCGCTGAGACTTCTTCTGAGTTTGAGTTTCATGTTTCGAAACGCTATCGTTCATATCTGGAAGAAATCCTAGATAAGAAACATGCATTGCCCAGACAATCAGAGCCTGTTTGCCAAGAAAGGGACATAATCCGGGAGAACCGTCGTAACCAGGAAGGGAATTGGTTTTCTGAAGAAGATGCGGAAAGTAATGTTTCGAGTTCAGCCAGTTCATCTGAAGAAGATGAAGAAGAAGGAAGTCCGCTAAACTCTAGCGAGAAAGGAGGAAGTAGTGAACAACCTGAAAGTGAACCAGTAAGGGAAAAGAGGAGAGTAAAGCCAGTTGTTAAACTCACCTATGATGAGCCAGGGAGGTCAAAAGATCAGCCTATAACTATTATTCACAGAGGAGTAGTTATTCAAATTGGAAAAACGGTTAGTCATGAGAAACACAAGGCAGAACAATAAAGTAGTGGTAATCCTGAAACATTAGGTAATTTCTGTATAAGGACATCCAGACATTTAAAGGGGGGGGGGGGGGTGAAGCCCAGTGGCAGTTTAATTTATTTTTGTTTGTTAACATTCCATAAGTATTATTTCTTAATATTATATATTTTTATTTTATATGTAATGGTTTCCCCTAAATGTATGTGTAAGTTAATTTTGATTGAAAAGGAAAATCTATGTTCATTGGTCATAAGTGCTTACCAGTTGTGTACGACAGGATTGGTTGAACGGGGGAGTGGGCGGTAAGAAGGAGACGTGATGTGAAGAGAAATGATGGTTGTAAGAGAGAACGTGTTTAAGGGTAACTTGAAGTGAAAAAATACCATCCTAGGGCAGTTGTTCAAAAGAGAACTGATTTAAGGTTGGTGTAAGGTTGTCTGAGGGTGATGGGATAGAAATTTCCCTTCGGATCGTCGGATGACAGAGCTGCGCGATTGCTTCTCAAGAAACAACACTATTCAGCACGTGGGAGACTCGTGAGTTCGCGAGGGTGAAAACCTACCGTGTATCGCCTCTCTTGCCCACTAGATGTACTGAGATACCTCCCCAGATAGCGCCCTGAGATACCAGGACTTCTCAGTGGTTCCTCTGGCATCGTTGGACAGGTTCGTTGAGAGAGAGTGCGTCACATGAGAGCTGTCGCGGACTAGCGCTGGTAAGACAACTGTTTGTTTTTGTTTGCTCATTGAGCGAAGTGGCAAACTGTTTTGTGCCTCAACGAACTCCAGCAACGAATCAGGCCTGCAACGGGGTACATATTTATTTATGGCCATTGTGAACATTAAAATGTTGTGTCAGATTGTTCTGTTGAATGGGTACGTGCACCAATTAGTGTGACTTGTTGAACTTGATTGTCGAGCGCCAAGTTTGTGTTTCACTGAATGATGCAAGACATTTTTGTGTTGTGTTGAATAACTTCGTTAATTGGATTGCAGAGGGGAGACCTTTGCATCTTAAGTCTGTTATGTTTATCTATTCTAATTTTTCTAAGTAAACTAAGCCCAATTTCTATTTAATTTAACAGACTGTGTGGATATTTTAGAAAGGTGACAAGCATATCAAAAGTAAAGAAATGGTTTACTAAAACAAAGCTAATGATATTCAGAGAACCTTCTGAGAGATCTAATCAAATGAATCCAGAGCCCTCTTTCAGCATAAGTTCATATGAGAGGGGCGCTACACATGAATTCCATGGAGGCGAGCCGAACCAAGAACCCAAATGCAGTTTATTGGAGTGGTAACAAATACAAATTAAACAGAACTAAACAATGACATGAATACAAGCAGACTTAAACTTGACTTGAACATAAGCAGACTTGACAAAAACTGACCATAGTTACAGGGAACAATTCAACTTTTTTGGTCTGTAGAACTCAATGTCTGAAGTTGAGTGAACGAAAAAATACTATTGGAAATTGGTACACTGTAGTTTAATTGTTACCATCGTTGTGTTTAGCATGCTGAATGTTGAAGTCTGTGTGACTCAAGTATAGTCAATTACACAATATTGTCACAAATTGATGATTGATAATCAACCCACTTAAGTTTCCAACTGTTTGTGTGTTTATAAGTGCTACCGTTAACTTTTAAATGATCGATAACTAGCATAAATTAAGATGGTCATGTTATTCATATATATAATTATATATGAAGTTCAGTTGCATACAAATATATGAACTGTGATTTCAATACAATGCAATAATATAAAGGAAGTGCCCAAGCAAAGGAAACACCATCCACCAAAATGGTGAGTTCAAAAAAAAAAAAAAAACATTTTTCTACACTGTCCCATGAACAAATGGTTGCATTTTATTTTGCTAGTGGGAGGGCAGTTTCTAAATTAACTTAAATAATAAGTTGGCAGAAGTTTTTTAGGATTTTTTAGAACTTGCAAAACCTTGTTCACAAAACTAAACCTTTTAAGTTTATGGAAAGAAACATGGTTTAGGTTGAATAAATGTATTAAACATAGTTAAACTGACTTTTACATAGATTTTTGCTGAGCCAACACAACAAAACCAGTAATTTGAACCTTTTTCAAGTTGGGTTTACCAAACCAACAAGTGTGCTTGTAAACTTGCATGTGTATGTCCAGTCAACAATTCAAATTAAGTTGATCAGACAATTTTTGAACCAACTTATTTCCACTTGTTAAGTCAACTTTTTTTAGTTTTATTGTCCAGTTAACTAATAGATGATAGTTATTACAACTTTTTGCAAGTTGGATTTTTTACAGTGCATGCAAGCCCAGTGAACTTTAGACATGTATGAATGCATTTTAGGAAATGTTCTGCGTTACATATTTTTACCGTTTTTTGCCATCCTTACCACGACTATTTTTGGCCAGGAACACTACGTTGCAGTTTTTGCTGGGATACAGCTAATTAGAGTTATCAGCAGCTGTCACAGCAATATATGAAGAACATGTGGAGTTTTTCTGGTCATTTGGAATCGTCCCAGGTTACCCTGACATCAAATCTTTGTAGCATGGCTTCCTTAGCAGAGAGTGAGTGATTGCAGTGTATAGAATTAAACTGAAATGCCCCTGCACGAGCATTGAGAAGAGTACTAAGGAGTTATTTCTGATATAGAAAGTGCATTAAAAATATCACTTCACTGAAAATGTGTAGTTGTTACCTTAAGACACAACCTTGAGACATTTCTCATATTGGTGTTTTTTTTAATAAAACTTATTCAACTTGAATAAAACCGATCAATTTAGATGGTAATCGAACCATAAATTAACATGAAGCACATTTGTTGGTTTACTTCACAAAACGTTTTACAGTCTTAATTTACAGTTTAACTTTATTTATCATCTGAATAAAGTTCAGTCATAAATACATAGTTTCTATATAGTTGTAAAAGATAAATGCATAAAACGTGCATAACAAACGTAGATAAATAAAAGTAGAGTGTTTTTAGGTTCGGATATGATTTTACTAAAGTAGCAGAAGACATCTTAATCACTCAGCATCCATCGGGATTCTAATGTTTCTCTTTAATGAGAAAAGCCGACGCAAATAACATGTATTACAAGTGAACATGGCGGTTCTTACCATATCTACTAGTTCCGTTAAACAATACGGGACAGCTGGAAACTGTTGACAGATTGGGGCCGCCTGCTCCTCTGCTGTGGAATGAATGAATTAAAAAAGAACGAATGCACGTCCGATCCCGAAAGCGCTGGATAGTGACGCAAGGTGGCGCGGTGATGCCAAAAGAGTAACGTAAGTGAGGATGACCAATAGGGACTCACGTCTTGGCTGTTACGATAGCATGGACTATCAGATGACGGGTTCACAGTCTGAACCAAGGCAACCCTGCAAGGGCCCACATGGAGTTCAGAAAAGAACCCAGTGCACCTACAAAAGATTTCCAAGCGTTAGTTAACGATGTAATCTGATTCATTTAATGAAATAAAACAATTTCTTGTGATTGCATATGCAATAATCTCACGCTCTATTTTTTCTGACACATTAGTTTATAAATTTTTGATAACCACTCCTTCACTCTTTCACAGCTCTTTATGAAACCCCAGTGTGTGATAGTGTTATACATCACTTAATATAAAGTGTACATTTGCATATGTAAAACCAAGTAAATTCTCTCTGAAGCAGTTCAGATCTAGGCTACACAATCAAATACCCCTCCAGTGCCCCAAGTACTGAGAATAGGGCAATACATGTTTGCATAGTCTGAAACACAAATAGAAAGTTACCCTTCCAAAGGCCAGTGTTTGAAAGTGACATGCTACCTTTGTGAAGTCTCTGGAAATTTGGCGTAATTCAATGAATTCGATTTTAAAAACAATTTCTGCAGCAAACCATGTACACAATAACCTAGTGGAGTGGATGCAGCACAAAAAAGCAAAAGTTTTTCATCTTACCAGCCATTGCTATTTGTAAGAAGTCATGATTAATGTATTCCATGAGCAAAAATGTCCAATTAAAGAAAGTTACTGAGAAGGCTCGTGTGACCTTAACATGCTGGGCACCATAATGTGACCTGCTTTTTCAGCTATTACATGTTAGTCTTCATCCCATCTCAATGTACATAATTACAAAGATATTTTTCTTAAGTAAACAGTTGTTTGTGTATGTTATGAATAAAAAATCTTTCAGGAACTGAGGACATAAATAAATACATATAGGCCTACATCCCTTATTAATAAATGTTAGGCCTAGCTATATACCAGTATATGTTAACAGATAAAAAAAAATGACCCGATTTCTTTCTTCACCTTCTTTTTTTAAAAGGATAGTCCACCCCAAAAATTGAAATTCTGTCATCATTTACTCTTTACTCACCCTCCTTTCGTTCCCTTTTTTTGTCCCTCCCTTTAATACTCATATGTGTAAATTGCTGCCATCTAGTGTGCACAGGAGGTTACAACGATACAAATAGGTGGCTGCTGATGTGTCAGAGGGTGCTTTTCATTTCTTATTTGTGCATGCTCAATTCCTTTCCTTGCATCTCAGCTCCACCTCCCGTAGGATGCAAGGGAAGGATGCTAATTGAAAAAATTCTCGTCCCCCTTCACATCTGTCACAATATTTTAAATTTATGTTTTACCTTTGCAGTATAAAACCACACATCTCACATATTTATTTCAACAGGGAATCTTGTTTTATTATTAATTATACATTTCTTAACCAATCTTCAACAACATAAGGGCAGATCCCTTGAGTGTTTGTTAAATTTGAGCCAAAATCATCATAATTAAAAGAGCCAAAGACTTAAACAGTCTGTGTGCATTGAATTTATATTACTGATTGGGTCTTCCAGGAAGAAAAATACCTGAACAGTTGATCAGTAGACATGTAAAATTAACAACAAAGACTAATTGCATGAAATTGTGGATGTTTTGTAGGAAAACATTGATAACGTGATTAGATGTATAGCATCTGACACCACAAAACAAAGCAAACTATTTTAAACAGAATTTTGCTAATTCTTAATACAAATTAATAATAATAATACAAATAAATAATAATAATAGCAAATAATACAAATACAAATAATAATAATAATAATAATACAACATAATCCAAATAATAATAATAAAACAATACAAAAAATACAAATAATAATACAAATAAATAATGATAACTAATAAATAATACAAATACTACTACTACAATAATACAAATAAATAATAATATTAACAAATAACACTAATACTACTACTAATACAACAAACAATACAAAAAATACTAATGATAATAATACAAATAAATACTACTACTACTAATAATAATACAAATCATAATAATACTAATAATTATTACAATAATAATACAAATAATAACACTAATAATAATAACACAAATAAATAATGATAATAATAATAACTAATACTAATGATAAAGATAATAAAAATAAAACTAAACATAATAAATAAATACTAATAATTACTATTAGTATTATTTATTATTAATTGTATTATTATTACTATTAGTATTATTGTTATTATTATTATACAAATAATATTTTTTAATTTTTTAATTAAAACACAAGTTCTTGTTCTGCCTTTCTATTGCTCAAGGACGCTTTACAAAGTAGATCCATAGAATAGTACTAATAAAGACCCAGAGAAGATGGATAATTCAAAATAGTAGATTCAACAAGGATAGTACAAAGATAGTAAAAGGGACCCATTACACAGACAGTGTAAGACACAGCAGCATATAATCAGGGACAGAGGAAAACAGAACACAACTTATGAGTGGTAGCATTCAGAGAACAAATGGGTTGAGTAGAGATTTGAATTCAGAAATACTAATAGTACAGTCGACTGACCTGGGGAAGGAATTCCAGAGTTTGGGTGCAATAACACTAAATGATTTGCCTCCCATAGAAGAGAGGCTACATAGAGGGACTGAGAGAAAGCCAGATTCAGACGACCGAAGTGATAGAGTCAGGATGTAGGGAAGAAGCAGATTACAGAGATAACTAGGATCCGAGCCATACAATGATTTGAAAGTGAGCAGGAGTATATTTTACTTGATACAATAGGCCACTGGAAGCTGGAGGAAATCAAACAGAATAGGGCTGATGTGGGAAGAAGGCTTGTAGGCAAGTATTCTTGCAGCAGAGTTTTGAATATATTGCAGTCTGCAAATGCAGATTTGATGAGTCTCAAAGCTGAGAGAGGAATCAAAACTAACAAAGATTTTTAACAGTAATGATGAGAGTGCCAGCAATATCACAGGCAGAGTCAGTGAATAATAATGATTTCTGTCTTTCTGTTTAATTTCAGAAAATTGGAGTTGAGCCATTTTTTATTTCATTCACACAGGTGGCAGTTTTATCAATGATTAAACAGAGCAGACGTACATTTAGAATTTGGATGTCATCAGCGTAGATATAATAATTCAAGCCATGACGGTGTAAGATTTGACCCAGAGGTAATATGTAAATGATCAATAGTAACGGACCAAGAATGGATCCCTGAGGCATACCTTGATTCAAGGGGACAGTCGAAGATCTAAAATCCTGCATTGAAATGTTACATTGTCTGTCAGAGAGATAGGAGGAAAGCCAAGAAAGAGCGGTCACATCTGAGGGGCGTAAAATAAGTAAATAATGACAGACATCAAAGGTATCAAAGGTGGAACTCAGGTCAAGTAACAGAAATATCGAGAGAGAGCCAGAGTCACCAGTGAGAAGCAGGTCATTCACTACCTTTGCAAGGGCAGTTTCGGTACTATGGAATCGGTGAAAACCCTATTGAAAGGGATCAAAGAGTTTATTTTCAACTAGAAAAGACTGAAACTGAGAGGCAATTGTTTTTTCCAGTAATTTGGCAATAAATGGTAGATTTGAAATTGGAAAATAATTAGAACTTAGGGGTCGAGGTTGGGCTCCTTGAGAACTGGGGTAACTGCAGCAGTTTTGAGTGGCAGAGGGACTGAAGCCATTAAGCTTCCAGTCTTTCTGAGGGAGTCACATATTTTCAGATATTGCTGCCTGTTTTTGTTTTTTTTTACCTTTACACTGTCATTTCTGCCATTTCTCAACTCTGCCACCAGAGGTCTCACTCACCTGAATTCTGAGTTGATTGTTCTCAAGTGTTCCTTGTCAGCTAATCAGGTTGGCCTATATAAGCCCCGTTTTCTCACTCAGTGCAAAGTACTGTTGGTTTCACACTGCTATTCTGAGTATTCTATGTTGGATTTCTCTCTTGGTTTTTGACCCTGGACTCTGATCTTGGACTGCCTTTGTATGGTGTTTGCCTCTCTGCCTAACTGACTTGTGTTAACCAGTGACTGAGTTAACCAGTCTCTTGATTTTACTTGATAATGAATCTCTATACTTGGATTCAAACCTTCCCTCTGAATCTGATGCGTCTAAACACCCACACACCACATTGATCTGCCATTCTTGTGAATGCTAGTATGGTGCGGCTGTGAATGGCAAGAATTACCACTAGTATACAACTAGAACCAGAATAGAGCAGACTACGCCACCCCGTCTCTGTGAACGGGGAAATTTATACTCGAAATAGGGCACACAGATTCGTTACCATTAAATACAAGAGATGTGGATGTAAATACAAAACACTTTTATTTCATGCTAATGCATTAAAATGAAAAAAAACCCAACCCAACAGCAGCGTCGCACCAATCCTGACCATAACCTGGCTATAACAAATACACACTCAAATAGCGCATAAACACTTGCAGCAACGTTAACCAAACAGCTAGCTACATACCTTCCGCAGAGCTGGGCGCACACACCCACCCACAACAATGATTGCACGATGCACACCCAGGTGACAAGCTACGCCTTAAATACACCCCAAACAGCAACCAATAGGCTGTCGCACACGTCACTCAGGTGACACTTGCATTTAATAGGGCGGTACCTAGACTGCCCTACTACACTAGTTTTCAGGTGCTCACTATGAAAATTCAGAAAATGTCAGCATTTGTGCATTTTCCATTTGCATTTTTATGTTTTTGTCAGCCCGTTTATCTAACAATGTTTTGATTTCTTTTGATGGCCAAATTAATCCCGTTCTGCTCATCTAGAATGTGGCACGTGTGCAACTGACCACTGTCCTGTCAACCACATAAGTCATCAATAGCGGTTCATTTGTGTGATTTGGTATGATTGCATTCATACCAGCAGCGAACTGTACCAGGGTTCACATGAACCATTCCCAGACCACCATTATTAAGTGGATTCTGGTACGGGAGCACACCAGAGTTTTGAAGACAGCATTCACATCATCCAAACGAACCGAACTCTGACGTCAATCAAACCCGGGTGCACCGCAAAAGCGCTAGTGTGAAAGAACCTTCAGGAGTTTTCAAATGGGGAGTTTTCAAGAAGGACAGACCTGGAGGGTCACACATCAGAGGTCCTTGCATACATAAATTGCTGAGAGTATGTCTGAAACAAAGACTGTAAAAGTATTTCCCAATCAAAAACTGTGGATCGACAGCAAATGTAAAAACTCTGCTTAGATTACCGGACTCCTCTCTGACATGCGAGCCAACAAAGAAGTGCAAAGAAATCTGAGGAAGGGCATCAGAGGCAAAATGCAGGTACAACCAGTGCATAGAAGAATGCTTCAACAGTAACAACTCCAGATGTATGTGGCAGGGGATAAAAACCCTTACTGGCTATAAGGACAGTTACACAATCACAACCACTGCCGACAGCACATTGCCAGACACTTTGAACAATTTCTTTCCTTGTTTTAACCGGCGGAGCAAAGAGACATTCACAGCAACACCAAGTCAGATCCACACTATGCAGAATAAATGAGAAAAGCTGGTCCAGATGGGAGTCATGGGAAGAATCCTTAAGAACCGCGCAGACCAGTAAGTGGGGCTATTTACTACCATCTTTAATCTCTCGCTATTAGAATCCACAGTTCCCACCTGCCTCAAATCAGCGACGATCATCCCAGTACCAAAGAAAAACACAGTACACTGCTCGACTTTAAAAGAAGGTCAGTTGCCCACGAGAACCCCACTCATCCTGGATATCATCTGTTCTCCCACCTACCCTCTGAGAGAACATAGACTAAAATAAAACAAAACAAAACAAAACAACACAACAGCTTTTTTCCCCTGGCAGTTAAATGCTTAAAGGGTATATTGCAGATTAGAGCCCCAGTGTAAAGGAAAGTAATGTTAATGCCACTGAGGCTTCTTGAGTTATTTTTGTGAAAAAAAAAAAAAAAAAAAAAAATATATATATATATATATATATATATATATATGGAAGTGACGTAATGAGAAGGAGTGCAGTTAATTTAAATAATAGGAAAACAACGGATCGCAATAAAAGAGAGCAGGGACAGGCCAGGATTAAACAGAACAATGGTCCACCAATGGAGAACCGGCAGAGAACAGGGCAGGTGTCTTGGTGATAGATTAGTGTAGCTTATAGATACATGTTAGTCAAGTCATCATTTATATAGTGCTTTTCACAATACAGATTGTTTCAAAGCAGCTTCAGTGATAACAGGAAAATTAATGGACAGATTGTTTTGGCTTTACAGCAGATCTAAGAAAATATTATCGAGCGAAAGTAGGTTTTTGAATCATTTCTGTTGTAGAAATTGTAAATTATTAACTTAGGTGTCATTTAAGCGGCCCCTTTCCAACTGATTACCAAAGACCTTTAAGGCAATCTTGCCGTTCATTTATGGATTTAGTGTATAGATTTATGCATCTGAATGTTTATGTGCACAGACGCTTAGTCTTTTTTACAAAGTGACATCTATGCGAACTGGAATTATTTTGATAACGTTTTATCTATACATAAGGAAAGGAAAGGGAAGGATGTCTTCGCACGGGATAGTTTACTTCAGGGCACTTCAGGGCTGTGTTGTCGTCGTGTCTAAGCGCAGGTCCTTCATCTCATCTGGATATGGCCTGGATGTGGCAGACTACGGCAAACCTCAAGATCAACAGAGAGAGAGACATAATATCACCATTCTTCTCATGATGTAGTGAGTACATCACGTGTTATGGGAAGTGTTCCTGGTTCTGGCTGACCTAATTTATGCAGCATAACAATTTACATGTAGATAATGTGTTGTGTATGTGAAAAAATGAGTTAGCTATTGGTAACAACTCAGTTATTAATCAAGGTTCAACTGTTGCCTTAGTTTGGTGTACTTAGTATATGTGTGCTTTTCCTATTAAACAGAAAATACAAATATAAGTAAATATTATATATATATATATATATATATATATATATATATATAATAACAACGTTAAATGTTCCAAACAGAAATACACAATGAATATTTAGTAAAATACAGCATTGAAATTGTTAATGATTGGTAAAAGAAACAAATTGTGTATGTCATACACATTAAACAATAAACATATTAATTTGCTCTGGGTATTAGCAGTGCTCGGTCTGGGCATGTTCTGCCCACTTGCGCATTAAGTTGTTTACAACTTATACCTCAAAAACTAGCACTTTAGACAAGTGAAATACAAACGAAATATGCAAAGCAACATCAATATAAGCAACTATGAATGAAGTTAACATATATATAGCGTAACATCTTGCAAAAAACACAATAATCTCTTATCATTAGCCATAGGCTAATAATCCGGCGCACGTTATAACAGCAAACAGAATAGACAGCTATAGGTTAGATATAATCCACTTACTTTGAATAGACGCAAAACACCCAAATAATGAATGAACCTTATATGCTATTCAAAGGAAAAGTTCGGCATCCGCTAACGCTCCAACAGACTCGGTTTTCCACTTAGCACTAAACGCTATGGGCATCCAGTCACGTTCGCCTGCACGTCAATCTGTGAGTGCTGATTAGCTGCTGTGCTGAATGCTGCGTGTCAATCAATCTCGGCAAAACAGAGAGAGATTTTATCAGAAGGCATATTATTCATTTGAATATAGTGGCCTTTTTAACAGTATGCCAAGTTAAAGAGATGGGTTTTTGTCTAGATTTAAACTGACAGAGTGTGTCTGCTTTCCGAACAATGCTAGGAAGACTGTTCCAAAGTTTAGGTGCTAAAAACGAAGAGGATCTACTACCTGCACATGATTTTGATGTTCTGGGTATTATCAACAGGCCTGAATTCTGATCGCAATAGAAGTTAAGGACTATGATGCGTTAAGAGCTCGCTCAGGTACTGGGGAGCTAAACCTTTTAGTGCTTTGTAAGTAATTAGTAAGACTTTAAAAGCTGCAATGTTTAATACCCAGATAGCACACATACATGTGGCCGACGTCGGCCCCAGATCGGTACGTCGGCCTCTAATCTATTACATCTATGAAGCATCGGCAAGGCATTGGCGAATATCTTCAGTCAGTGCTCTATTTCCAGCTCGTCGGCTTTGGGTCGGCGCACGACTGAAGGCCGCTGCCGCGCTTCTCTGTTCACGTGATCATTCATCTCTTTCAACCCACCAGAGAAAAGACGACTACGGCGTCTGTGTTTTCAGGTAAGTTTTTTGCTTGAAGTAAATTAGAAAACAAAATCATTTTTTTAAAATTTTGTGACACTTAAAAGTTACTAAGGCACTCGGTTTACTACAGGCAGTTTGTAATCACAATTTCTCGGAGTTGAAGGGCTAGATGAACGGCGGATGCGAGGTCACCTAAGTTGTTTTTAGTTCAGAAACGTTCATTCTAGTGGCGAAGTTATCTGAACATATCTGCAAAATAAGCGGACGAGGTCATTAAACTGGTAATTGTTGGTAGATTTGTTTTTTTTGTAAATGCTGCGTGACTTTGACGTGTTTTAATGCGCGTGCGCGTCAAACATTCAAACACTGGCGAGCAGGAAGTTACTATGGAAACGGCGCGGCACCGCAGTAACTGACAAGCTGCAAAACTCTCGTTGTTTTCTCTGCTTTCAGGTGAGTCTAGTCCCTAAAATCACACAAGTAATATAAAACTGTTCAGGACACGTTTCTTACTTCCAATTGACACGCTTCTGTCGAATATTTTCTTTATTGAAATAGTTTAGTGTCTTCGAAAAAGTCCGTTAGCATCTTAACCGTATTCAGAAGAGGTTGGCTAACTGCTTTAGCTCTAATGAAAGTTTGAGTTTTAATCTCATCTTTGCGTGCAGAAGGGAGGTTTTGATCGTTTTGTTAAGGTTTTGCTGGCAATCTGCCAATGGGTAGTTGGAAGTAAACTAGGCCTTATTTATTTAAATTAAAGAGTACTGAACTCAATCGATGACGTCACTTGCAGGAAGCGCGAAAATGAGCTGAAACGCATTTTGGTCTTTCATGGTAAATAAATCACCACAATTTAATTTCATGTTAAATAATTTAATACCAATTACATTGAAGAAAAAAATATTCTGTGATTTCAGGAGTGAAAAAATAATAATTGTACATCAGCGGAGGGGGAAGGTCCAAGAGCTGCTGACAGAGAAGTAGGAGACTCAGGTGAACTGAGGAACACATTAAATAACTCCATACGCATTTTATTCCACATAAGGTAACACTTTAGTATGGAGAACAATTCTCAGTTTTAACTAGTTATTAATTTGCATACTGACTGTTTATCAGTACTTATAAAGCCTTATTCTGCATGACTATTTTCTACCTCCCATAATCCTGCCCAATAATGCTACCTAAATTTAAACACTACAACAACTTCCTTACTATCTATTAATAAGCAGTAAATTAAGAGTTTTAGGCAAAAGTTAATAGTAAATGTGTTCCCTGTACCAAAGTGTTACCCCACAAAATATTCACCTATAATTATTTTTTATCTATTACAGTTTGTAAGGTTCTGACTTCCAAGCGTAAGTAACACTGAACAAAGTAAAATGAAGCAACCCTAAAACAAATTCTGTTAAGAAATTATTGTATGTATATTCTGTAAATTCTACTTTATCTGCATTTCACCTCTGTTTTAGTTTGTTTCCTTCTATTAAACCAGACATTATATAGACTCTGTGGTAAACTGTTTCCTATGTTCCTAGATTCTTCCATGCTGATGGCCAGCACCCTGTCGAAGAAAATCTCACGCTAAAAACCTTATGACTAGTAAGCAAAACCTCAAACATACACTACTGTTCAAAAGTTTGGGATCTGTTAGATTTATGTTTTTGAAAGAAGTCTCACAGTTTAAACCTCAGTGAGACTGTCTGTGAAAAGTGTCAAATATAATGTTATGATAGTTTATAGTTACAATAAACTAAAAAGATTAATATATTTTCTCCAGTTCTGTTTTGAGTCATGTTTCCCAGACACCATACTACAGTATGATACCATACTCACTGTTATTGATTGATTTATTTATTTGTATGCATTTTGTGCTGATAAATTCTTAAATACTTTTTACCTTAAATGCTGACTGTGGTTCAGGGGGTTGACAACTTTAGACATGCAAGTTATTTTTCAAAGAAATCTGGTCAGCTTACTCACTTAGCCTCTAAAATGTTTGACTTATATCACCAATACAATATCAGGGGTGAAGATATCATTAGAGTTCTCAGTTATGGCTGTGATTTGTTAACAGATGTAATCCCTCGCGTTTGGCGCTGACATTCTTCAGGACAAGGCCTTGATGTCATCTACACACATTACATGAAGACGGTGAGTTTCCCAATAGCTGCCACTGTTCATGTGAGTTACATGATATAACTTCTGTGAGCAGGTGTCAAAAATATTGATATTTCGATATGTATCAATGCTAGAATGTCTGAAACGAGACCAGCTGTGCGTTCTCACTTTCTCCTGTTTCTGACCATGACGTGACACACATCCGCTTCCTTTTACGGTGCGTGTTCACCGGTGTGGAGCAGAGCAAGCGTGAAGCTTGACTTCCATTGGAACAAATTAAAGGGTTAGTTCACCGCAAAATGAAAATTCTGTCATTAATTCGTCACCCTCATGTCTTTCCACACCAGTGAGACTTTTGTTCATCTTCGGAACAAGAAAGAAGATCTTTTTGATGACAGAATGCTGTCCGATTTCCTTCCATAGACTGCCTTTGTAACTTCCACTTTGATGCTTCAAAAACTTCATAAAGAGATCGGAAAACTAATCCATATGAATCGTGTGGTTTAGTCCAGATTTTCTGAAGAGAAGTGATCGCTTGTTATGATGAACAGATTTAGACTTTTA
This sequence comes from Zacco platypus, assembly GCA_038088235.1. Taxonomy (NCBI): domain Eukaryota; kingdom Metazoa; phylum Chordata; class Actinopteri; order Cypriniformes; family Xenocyprididae; genus Zacco; species Zacco platypus. The sequence goes on along the minus strand of CM076065.1, from coordinate 19,114,694 downwards.
CTTGCATGTAAACACTGATCAGTGAACATGAGCAGAAGCTCAACCGAACCTGAACAACACAAAGAACAAACCTCTTCCAGAAGCTCAAATGTGCTGCGTAACCAACGAGGTTCATTCTCGTATGTTATGTTTGAGCTTCCGGAAGAGGTTTTTAATGTTACATTATTAGCTTGGAAAATATGCTGATTTGACTAGAAACATTGGAGACCGGTAAAGCTTCAAGTTATGAGGAGGGCATGACTTGCGTTTAGGAAAAATGTATATATTCTACTACAACTACTACTAATACTACTAATAAGTTAGTATTGTTAAGCAAAGTTATTAACAAGATCTTTTAAAAACAATTACTTTATTATAAAATGACCAACTATGAAAATATAGCTTTACTGTGTTATGTCTTCCTTTTTCTTTACAGCACATCACTGACAGGCTTTCCTGTGTAACACTGATTCAAGTTTTCCACCATCATATTAACCCAAATGAGGTTTGTAAATGCATGGATGCTTTATATTTTACATTAATTTTGTTAAATTAAAGAAATATTCAGAGTGCAAGTCAAAACCGTTTCTTTTGGACAATATTATGCCACAAATATTGTGTATTGAGCTGAAATTAAATTGAACCTGGAATGATCATTAGTGATGCCAGATGAGACGCTTTGTAATGAATATGTACGATGGTTTTTGAACTGTACTATTGTTATTCCAGGTTCTCTGGGATCTCCAGCTGAAGGCATGAAGACATCAGATGTACCAACAGTACACCACACTGACCTCTGCTTCTGTATGGACGCCTGATTACTACCATGTTCTGTGAGGGTATTACTGTAGTAAAACTGGGCACCTGTGACAGTGGGGTTTGTAGTTTTAATAATAGTCACACATTAGTAAATTAAAAGTCACAGAGAAAAAGTTTTTTTAGAAGTTGGAAACTTCTCTCTCACAAAAAACACAACGGTTACACCTTTTCAAATTCTTTTCTGGTGGTACATGTGTCCTATTGTATAACTCACAATTAAATTCATATGCTCGCATTTAAACTGCGGACACGCTAGACTTTGAGCGTGTGAAATTTCTTCGGACACTGTAACAGTCGTGATACGACGTCATGATCTGCTGCGTCTTTTTATAAATATGAATTCAACATTTAACAAATTGTATATTCAAAATATAAAAATATACAATCCCCTCTGCTTTACTAAAATAAAAAATTCTTTGAATTCAGCTGAGAGATCACACCGTGTATCAATTATCTACTCTTTACACACATTCGTGTGATGGGAAGTCACAGGTCAGAGTTCACCAAACTAAACTATTTTCATTAGCTTGTGTTTCTGGTCTCCCGCATTTGTGTGCATATGAATGAAATGAAAAACGTTTATTCTGCAGTTGCTGCTCACCTGTAACAAAAGTGTGAAGTCATAGACAATTTTTTTTTGTGAACTGATATGCGAGATCTGACATGACATATCAGTATGTGAGATCCACTCACACTTGTGCTCTATTCAGTGATGAACAGGTTCTCCTCATTATTAATTAATCAGTGATCAACACAGCAGCACCAGAAATGGCCTTGCACTGTAGAATTGAGGTTTTGGCTATAAATGAAAACTAGCTAATTATTATAAATATTACTATTTTACAATCAGGACTATGTTTGAGAGGGATACAAGTCATTTTTATGGATGATAGGATTTTTTCATTACAAACTTTATTTGAGTGATCTAAAAAAAATGACCCTTTGAGTCTCTTAATTTGTGGTTTGTTGAATAGGATCTGTGTGTTATTTATGTATGAATGTAACTGTGTTTGTGAGAGAGAAAAGAAAACTACAAGTTTGCATCTCCTAATACACATTCTCAATGACTTTACTGAAATATTCTCTACAAATACAAATTCCACTGTCTCAGTTTTGCTACAATAATACTAGATATTATACAGCACATTCATAATTTGAGTCGATGTTCTGATTAATTTTTTTTCCAATCACATTTTACCCATGCCAAACCACGTCTGTGTTATTAACTATTAATTTTGTATATAATCAATATATAAACAAGTGATATTTAGTTGTTATCAAGGTATTGGCTGGACCCTGCTGACCCGATCAGTATTTCTTGTCCAATGATCATATAGTTTTCTGGTTTCTCTAGTATTGCAACCTTCTCATGGCTATTTAATAATGACTTTTCAGTGAGTTAAACCCTTTTTTGCCCCATAATATGTTTTTAAAAAAGTCATTTAAAAGTGGTTTTGTCTATGCTATTGAAATTGTGGGTTACATCTTTGTCACCTTTTTCACCCAAGGAGTTTACATTCCTGATAATACAAGAGCGAGGAACTTACATTTTAATTGCAAAGGAAAACCAATTCATCTGCTATATTCTTCTGTCCTCTAATGTCACGGGTAAAATTTCTTTATAAACCATCTACTCACCCATATGTGTTTATTTTTGTGGAACACAAAAGGAGAGTCAGAGAGTCTCAGTCACCATTAGAAAAGAAACAGTGATGGTGAATTGTGACTCAGGCTGTCAGTCTCATGATGTTCTGCCTCACTCTCCTTTTGTGCTCCAATAAAAATAACGCATTTGGTACAAAAGAACATGACCAGTTTTATTCTTGAGTAATATTGCATTTTGTAACTTGAGACTGTTTATATTAGCCTGTAATTTACTTGAATACCTCTTGTGTATTTGAATGTAAATGTCTGTTCTGTTAGTCATATTGAAGGTTTGAATATAGTATTTGTAGGCTGTAACTATTTTGTAAATATTAAAGCAATTTTAACTGAATGTGATGTGTGATTATTACACAAAGGCAAATTTATCTGTTAGTATTTAAGTTTTTTAAAACAGAAAATGTATTAATTGTATAAAGCTTTTACCCAACTGAAATCAACATCGTTTCAACGTCAGGTAATCAAACCAGATCGATTTCATGTTGAACACGTGTTTATTCTGTAACGTAGTTTCATTCAACTAATATCAGATCGTTTCAGCAGAAGGTATGCAGAAGTCGTTGGTTTTTGATGCTTTGTAAAAGGTTCTAGGTTGATTCTGTGTCAGGGTGCTACCTGGGTGGAGCCCGAGAGGCTCAGCCTAAATAAATACAGGTCCTAGAAAGCACCTGCAAAGCGGCCGGGATTTACAGCTTTGCATCGTCTGCACGTCGGCCGGAGAGCATTCACGATCAGATGCCGACGTCTCGGCGACATTTTCCCAATGAGCAAAAGCTCTCTGAACGATATCGCGCCGATGCAACTTTCTGCATTGGGTCGACATCGGCCCGACGTACGTGTGCTATCTGGGTAGGGAGCTAATGTAGTGTTGACAGAACCAGGCTATGGTCATACTTCCTGGTTCTAGTAAGAATTATAGTTTTTTCTCAAGCTTTTGGACCAGCTGTAGTTTGTTTATCAAGCGATAAGGGCAACCACCCAGTAGAGCGTTACAGTAATCTAGCCTTGAGGTCACAAACACATGAACTAACTGTTCTACATGTCACGAAGAGCATATGTCATAGTTTAAATATATTTTTAAGATGGAAGAATGCGGTTTTACAGATACTAGAAATGTGGCTTTCAAATTTTTAGCAAATGTTAGCTAACATATGTAACTGCTCAGAATCACAATATTTTATAGTTTATAGATTATCATCATATATCAGACAACAGCAAAGCTATTATGGTTATTTAGGAGTATTGATACTTACCAATAACTGTAACTAATAAGCTTTTTTCAGGCGTATGTCACACTCATTAATATCCGTCCACACTTAAGTCCACACTAACGTAACGTAGCGGTTTCTCATCATGAATGATTTGGTAGTTTGCAATAGTTTAAAAACAAACAAAAACAAGACTTACGGTGCACAGTGCACGTTTTCGTTGAGCTGCATCACTGATGGATCCGTGACCATCACGTCTACTGCCGGAGGCCGAACCACAGACAATATAGTGTTATATGTGTTTCCTGTTATCCTTTGTTCATTAATTCTGTGTTATGAGTTTGAAGTATTTAGTCAGCCACCAATTGTGCAAGCCCATACAGTAAAAAAATATATTTTATCTGGCCAAAATATATTTTAAATATATGGTAAATATATGTGTAAACCGTGAAGTTCATTGAAATATATTTTTGAAACTGAAAATATATTTTGTTTCGACCCTCTGAAAATATATTTTACGGGATTTCTTGGAGGTAAGAGCTATAACTTTATTTTTAGTCATCATTTTTTACACATGTATTGTTAATTGCTGCTTTGGATGAATAATGTTTTGTATTGTCAAGGTTTTTTAACTTTATTTATCAATTTAATGCCCTGTTTGTGTCATTTGCTAACATGAGGAGCAGATTTCTAGATTCCGTTTTAACATTAACTTAACGTTAGTTGTTTTTAATTTGGATACTTAGCAAAAACTAACCTTACACAAAATATGTTTAATATTTTTTTAAACTTCAGCTGTAGAGTGTTTGAGAGCCCATTCCTCTTGCTGTTGTTGATCGATGATGTTTGTGATCCTGTAACTGATGGGCCTGTAAGTTTTTGCTGAATTTAAACCTTAAAGATAAACTTGTTAATTCGGTACACGTTATTCGCGCGTGCCTATAGTTCAGGCATACGCTGGTTTGGCATTAATGCTATTTCATTCTCTCAAATGTTCTATACAGTTTTTTAATATAGCTTAGGTTACTATATAATACTGTAGTTTTTGTTCACTTTACTGCTGAATAATAAGCTGTATTTAATGAACCAGTTGAGCCAGTGATAATTCACTTGTAATAAAAGATGCTCATTCATTACTGTAAAAAAAATCTACTTTTTATTTTCAGTAGCTGAAGCAGAGACAGTTTGTGCAACAGCAACAAGGTGATCATGAGACAGTTTAAGAAGTAAAATATAATTTTTTATTATTATTATTTAATTATTTTGTTTAATTTATGAGTTGCACTTCTGTCTTTGTTAATATCTGTCTCTGTTTCTGCTTGTCTTGAACAGGTGCGGGTCCAAACCCATCTGTCAAGACACTTCTTCGTCCACATGCTATCCGCCCCACCCACCCAACCATTGTGCTGGAGAGTCTCGGACCACAAGTCACAGGTACAGTATAATGTCCATAGTCAAGTCATCATAATTTCTGTAGCACTTTACACTAAACAGCTGCACTGTAATAAACAGTAAAGTAACAGAATTCAAAAGACTATAGAAATTCAAATGTTTTTAAATATTTAAATGTAAAGGCCAAATTAGAGAATTATTTTCTTTTTGGCAAAGAAAAATAAAGATTTTTGTGTTTCTGATAATAGTAGAAAAAAGGATACTCCACCCAAAAATCAAAATACTCTCAGAATATGACTTTATTTCAAATGATGATTTTTAGCAAATAATCTATCTCTGTGTGCAAGTGTACGACCCATAAAGTCGACACTTCAAAAACCACACAGTAAAAACAACAGTAGTCAATATGTGTGACAGAGTGACCTGTCCCTGTCCCTGTTGGTTAATGCAGCACACACACACACACACACATACAGTCCATCTTACCTCATCCTCCGTTCCCTGTTGAGGCGATGTCGTTGGCCAGCTGGTCTTCATACACGCAAACATGTTCATTCCACTTCCATCCCTGTCAGAATCTTTATTCAGATTTCTTTATTCTATGTGTAAATATTCATGTGGTGGTATAAGAAAATGGATGTCTTATGTGCTCATCAGGATACTTACCCACCAATGAATCTAAAGATTTTAACAAAAGGGGCGGGGCTTGGACTATAAAGAGGAGCCCCAAAGAAGTACATGGGGGCAGTTAACCTGGCGAGCAAGCGTGCAAGTGTGGTGCCGTGAGCAAGATATTTAGTTAATTTTTTAGTTATATTTAGTAAACTTTTTTATTTGTTAAAAAAGGGTAGTCGTTGTCTACTGGGACTGTTACACCTCTTGAGCACTGTAAATAAACATCACTTTACACTTTCCAAATCTGCAAGTATTGCCATATTTCTTTGGATAAGTTTTTTTTTTTTTTTGGGCAACCTTTGATGTGCCTGACAGCGGCCGGTGAATACCCGTTGTCTCACATTTGGTGTCAGAAGTGGGATGGCTAATTGCAAAACTGCGCCGAGAGGAAGGAAGCCTAGGGTGGGGCTTCGGTCTCAGACCAAAGCAGGCACTGAGTCGAATATGCTCTGGGACTCTGTGCTCTGCTCTGTAGCCGAAGTTGCCAGTTCTCCAGCAGGGGGGAGGACGTTGAGAACTTCTTGCGCCGTTTCGAGCGTCTCGCCAGAACCTGGAGGTGGCCAGAGGATGAGTGGAGCTATCATTCTACTGTTGTCTGGACAAGCGCTGGAGGCTTACCTGGCCATGGATGAGGGCTGAGCGGAGGTTTACCACGACCTGAAGGAGGCGCTGTTGGAAAAGTTCAACATCTCGCCAAAGACCTACCGCCAGCGGTTCTGGGCCACTTCTCCAGCCGGAGAGTCGCAGACGGAAACGTACAATCGCTTATGGTACTTATACCGACACTGAATGAGACCTGAACTGCACACAAAGGAGGAAATCGGTGGGACAATAGTCCTGGAACAGTTTCTATGTGTTTCTACCCTATGAAATTCGAGTCTGGGTCAAGGAACATGAGCTGACAACTGAACTACATGCTGCGAAAGTGGCTCAACAGTACCTCAACGCTCACCGTGGTAGTCAGCGCTCTCAACCCATGAAAGGTAACTTTAAAAATATTCCCAGCAATTCTGGGAAACTGAATGTTGATGCTAACCTTGATTAGGCACATAAAGAGGCTCCTAAGAAAAAACTTGTTTGCTTTTTTTGCCAACAACTGGGTCACAAAGCATCAGTGTGTCATCATCTGGCATCTGGCAGCATCATCTAAATTGACTGGCTTTTGTTATGTCCCAAGGGAATAGGACAGTGGGGACAATGTGCGTAAAACACATAATGTACAAGTGACTGTGAATGGACAATGTATCAATGCTTTGTTGGACACTGGAAGCTCCATATCACTGTTAAAAAAAGTCATATGGCACATGTTCCATTTGTTAATTTGGTTGGTGTACAATGTGTTCACAGGGATGTCAAGCAGTACCCCCAAACAGAAGTTAATGTATGTGTGCAAGACCAAACCTACCTGTTGAATGTGGCTATTGTAGATGACTTACCTGATGACATGATTTTGGGAAGAGACTTACCAGTGCTCATTGAATTGTTGCATTGCATTGAAACTTGTGTGTCCACCTCTAATGCCATCAATGTTGTCCAGTAATGACACGAGCCCAGATTAACGCAGGTCTGCAGCTATTGCCAGACTTTCATCATAGTCTGTTGTAAGGCGGGACCAAGGGCCCCAGAAAAACAGGTCTCCAACGGCGACTGGAAAAAGGTCTGGGTACTCCAGCCCCTAAGATCCAAACTGAGGGTCTGGGAGTTCATGACTGGCAGAACTGCAAAGAGCTGACAAGTCTTTAAAACCTTTATTTACTAAGGTATTGGAGGGAAAACAAGCCAACTTGTGTTGGGAAAAATATGTTGTTGTCAATGATTTATTGTACATGCAAACCCCCCATGCTACTCGTTTGGTTGTTCCTACATGTTGTCGACCCATTGTATTACACTTAGCACACAGTGTTCCATGGGCAGGCCATATGGCACTCCAAAAGACCTATGCACGCATTAGCAAACATACTGCACTACATGCCATACATGTCAGAAGACCAGTGCTGTACGCCAACGAGATAAGGCACCTTTACATCCTCTGCCTGTGATATCTGTTCCTTTTCAGCGCATCACCATGGACATTGTGGGGCCGCTGGAAAGAAGCAGTGAAGGGCACCAATACATCCTGGTCATCAGTGACTATGCAACAAGGTATCCGGAGGCTTTCCCTCTCCGTTCCATCACTACACCGAAGGTCATCAGTGCTCTCGTCCAGCTGTTCTCCCGAGTGGGGATCCCAGAGGAGATCCTTACGGCTCAGCGGTCTAACTTTACGAAGTTACTGCACCGGCAGCTAGGCATCACTGCCATAAAGACCAGCCCATACCATCCACATACCAGTAACATTACCACTACATAATTCAAAACTGTTTTGAAAAGTGAGAGAATATATGCTTGTGTGTTAATGTCCATAACTTGTATTCAATGTTAAAATTGATTCACCCCATTTTTTGATGTAGAAGTGAAGTTCCGTCTCTTCACCTGCACAAAATGCACCTAGGCATGGAAGATAGCACTGTCCTTTTCTTGTTACTTGTGCACTCGATATCCTGACAGGTTGTAGTTCGTGCAACCTCCACAAACACAGTAAATTACCATGACAAAGGAATTGGACTACGAAAACACTGACTCACAAGCGCTCCTACTGAATACCAACCTACTCTGCACTGAGTCAAAGCAGAGCCCGGCAAACAACTCCCTCTCATGACGTAAAATGATGCAATGTTGAAAAAAAGAAGAAGCATTTTTTACAAACAGACAAAGAAACGATCTTTTACAGAAGTACTCTCAGGACGCAGATGATAACAGGAAAGACGGTGAGACTAGTGATGTTACGTCTGACAATGACGCTCCAAAGCTTGCTTCAAACTCGAACGGTCCTTGCAATGAACCACTCCTTCAGAGCTTGTATCATTACATCACTAGTCACGTGAAAATCACTTCTGAAGCAAACACACTGGTTCTCTCCTGTAGTGAACCACCTGACTGCTTTGACAGCCCAATCCAGTCCAATCCAGTGTTGACAGGTTTGAAACCTGGTGGCTGTGTTTCTTATAAAAGTGAAGCCAAACCATGGCAACACCGTGGGTTGTAGTAGTCGGTGTTTGGATTGGCGTTATTGTTGAGGAGAGTGGATTGAGTTTATTTCAGTGTTGTAATGGTTTCCAACTTTTTTTAGGCTGGTCTGTCCAGACGTTAACATAACGTCTATCTTAAGTGTCTTAAGCTTCGAGTAATGAACCATTTTCGACACAATTGTATAAGAAAGCAATAATGCTTCGAAATGCTTCATTTGACCATCACTAGGTGAGACTATGATGCAGGCAAGTGAACTGAACAGTTAAACTTGAATGGTGGTGGTGATGATACTGAAACAGTCTGTCTTACAGGATGAAGGTGTGGTGAGCTGTGTGCTTAAGAAGGATGGTTGATGAGCGTGCTGATGAGTGGCAGGTGCCTGTGATCAGTACTCTTGTGAGGGAGTGTGCTGTGATTGGCTGGTGAAGGAGCCTGAGCCTGGCTGATCTGTGACATGGTGGCTGCGTCCGAAATCGCCTACTTCTCTATTATTGAGTAGGCGAAAAGCAGTAGGCGAGTGAATAAGTATGTTCGAAACCTTAGTAGTCATTAAAGAGTAGTCGATAAGTTCCAGGATGACCTACTGCTTCCACCCAGATTCTTGAGCGCTCATCCGATAGATACTTTTCTCTCCACGGGAGAGGATACGTCATAATCAAACATGGAGGAGAAAGGCGTTTTCAAATGTGAGTATTGAAAATCAAAAACATAGTTCCTTGTGTTAAAATCACCTTTGTTGAACTACTGTAAACTGTTGAAGTGTTGAAGGTGTAAAGACGCTAGGCAGTGTAGTATAGTTGTGATTTTGCTGTAAAAACACATTTTATTATGTACAGCTAACAGGAGAGTAAGCTAACCTACAACATCAAAGTGGATTTACATAAATTCTAAACCATACACATCATAAAGACGCTTACTAAATGTTTATTTAACATCTGACAGGGAAATAATCAATAAGTTTTGCAGATGATGAGCACATCACAACATGAAATAGACATCTGAGTGATTAATGTGTGCTATTATGTAGAATTCAACACTGCTTACATTACATATGTAACGACTCGTCACTCTGACTGGGATCCATGTGCAGGCTTTATTAGATAACAGGATGGTCAAACATACAAGGGTCAAACATCAGCAAACGGGAATGGCAGAGAGAAGGCAGAGTCGTAGCCAATAACAGGCACAGATCAGGACAGGCGGATAACAATCACAGGGTGTAGTCCAGGCAAACTAAACAAATGGGCAGTCAGCAAGGGGTCGAAAACGGTAATCCAATCAGTCGGTAACAGGGAAACAAAACACAAGAAATAACGCTCAGAAATGTACCAAGAGGAAACAAGACTTCGCGTTTAATGTCTGGGTGAAACTCTCTTAAATGCCAATTGTAAACAGCTGTGCTGTCATCAGCGCCAAGGTACACGGCTTATGGGAAATGTAGTGAAAGTCAACGAGGTGTATGTATGTATGTATGTGAAAAGTCAATATTCGGGTGACGGTGCCCTCTGACGGTCAGAGGAGGGGATTACGGAGTTCATTACTGTGACAACATAAATGTAAGTAATATAAATAAACAAATGTACAAGTAACTAGACATAAGCTATCTATTTTATTTGACCGTTTTTACTTTTGAAAAATTAAGGAACATTTGTATTGGATAAGAAGTCAGTTAACACATCAGCAACTACCTCAACATGTAAATGTAGTATTGAGCACATAAATCACAGAGTAACTTGAATCTTGTCTGGATGTTTCAGGGAAGGATGAACACGTGTGTTTATCCAGTGGAGAGAGATTGATGAAGGAATGCTGCAGTCAAAGGCTCTAAGTGAGTATACTACAGCAATTAATAAAAAATATATATTTAAATCATAAGTTTTAGTTTATTTCAATTATTGTAATGTCAAACAGAGTTATTACAGTACTTTTCTGATTCTTGATTTCTGTGCATTTGCTGCAGAGCTTCGGTGGTTGAGCAGGACCTGCAAGGCAAGGTGACGGCGGCATTTGTGGGAAAAAGAAGCCAGTCGGACAAACTTGACCAAAATCACTCTTTATGTTCAGGAAAAAAAAATCCACAGGGATTGAACAACTTAAAGGCGAGTAAATAATGAATGAATATATGTTTGGATGAACTAACCCTTTAAGCCCCCAAACAGAAACTGTAATAAATGTATGTTTGCGTTTATATTATAGTAGTAGTTTGAAAAAGTCAACTTTAAGAAATAAGCAGGTTTATTGAGTGTTTGTGCCCAAGACACTAACAAAAAAGGATTTACAAAAATCACATTTACATTTATGCATTTGGCAGATGCTTTTATCCAAAGCGACTTACAGTGCTCTTATTACAGGGACGATCCCTCTGGAGTAGCCTGGAGTAAAGTGACTTGCTCAAGGACACACTGGTGGTAATGGTGGCTGAGATCGAACCAGCAACCTTCTGTATCTGTATATTTTGCATAGTATGTTTTACAGGTAGTCATGCTCATGGAGATCAGGCACACAAATGTTTGGAGCCGACGCAGCGCCAGCCAGATTGTCCTGCACATCTTCTCCTCTTTCTTCAAGGTTGTGGGGTTGAGGGGTCCATCATCATGGTCTTCCTCATCCTCTGGATCAATGATGTCCCCATTGAGAAGCGCAGTAATGAGGGACATGATGGATGGCAAAGACAGGTGAAGGTGTTCATGGTGCTCAGCTGCTTCATCAAAATATAGCTGCAGAATTGGTACAGCTGTGTTGAGATGGCAGAAGGATGGACAGTAGGAGGATTCAGCGCCCATAAATATGTGATTATTAGTACAATAAGTCTGAATAAAGCTTTGTTTCGTGTGTTGTTGACTTGTATATGTATTTATTTACTGTGTTTACTTTTATTCATTCTTTTACTCATTTATGTTTCCTATTGTTGTCAGTAAATAAAATATAATTATTTTATTAATTCATTCCTTGACTGAAAATTGAGATATATTCACCTTGACTGCATTTGTCTAGTGTGTGTTCATGCATAGCTGTCATATGACAAAACAAATGACATTTTGCTTGTTTTACTAAAACATCATTTTCAGTAAGAAGTAATATAATTAATTAAGTATTTGGTAGCATTTTTCATTATTATTGTATGTAAGTGTCGGGGTGGGCTGGTAATGCTATTCATTCTGGGGAAATCTTATTTTTAGGAGTAATACTTACATTTCTGAGTACAAATTCAAAGATCTTCAAGCAGCTGCACTGTAAAAAGCGCTTCAAGGGTGTTGTCTGTAGGAATTTATTTTAAAAAGTATATTTCTTCCAATAAATTGATTCCCTTTTCTTTTTGAATTAATTTAAGTTTTACATAAGTAAAAAGTGTGAATGTTTTTGTAACTTATTATTACCTATCAAAAAATGATTTTAATGAACTTCACAATAAATTGCTTCTACAAAACTCTATTTAAGTGTTTATATCCAAAGCAAAACGTCGCGACCTGCCCAGGCGCCCACATGCTGCATGACAACGTGATCGTTAATGGTCGTTGTCACCTGTACCGGACCAGTTTCGGATTTCTGTGGAGTTTTTGAGGGGTTTATACAACATGATTGCACTTTGAAGGTGTTCTATGCTGCACTTAAAGATGGTCAGAAGTTTCTGTAATTTTTAATGTTAAAATGTTTACATTACCAATGTTGTGTTACATTAACATTAAAGTGCACCCAACTGTTTGTATATGGCAGCTGTTATTGAGCGTTGGAAACGAATACCTCTCTTTCCTTATTTATTAAACTTATGGCAATGCTAAGTAATTATTTCAAGTGGATTGAATAAATAATTTGTCTAAATTAATGAGAGTAAATTAATTAATTAAAATCAAAAAGTTTATTTTTTTATTTTAAATATTACTTATTTTAACTAAGTATGATTTGGTCAATATGCTACTCCTTGTCACAATGGTTAAACTCAAATGTGTTGCTTTATCTTGTAGACTCTACTTCATTTTTTAGCATACAGTAAAATACATAATATTGATTTTTACGAACTCAAAATTCCAAGAAGTTCACTAAACTTACAAAAAGTAGTTGGAAAATGTTACCTTAATTTTTCTGAGTTGAATTTAAGTAACAGTTTTTACAGTGTGCCTGATGCTGAGGGAAAAGCGTATGCTATGAGGTGTTAGTGCAGCTGTCACTCATATCATATTTCTTTATTTTTAATTTTTTTTTTATTGCAGAACTTATAATTACATACAAGATCAGGGAAAATACCATTGTATTTTTATATTGTATCTTTAACAATAAACAATCATAAACAAAAAAGAACAAAAAAAAAAACATGGGCTTGTGTACATCATAATGAGATTAAATACAGAGCACAAAAAAAGCACAATGACGAGGATAAATATCTGAATAATTCATCATAATGCTTCAAAAAATATATATTTATTTTGTTTTTTATAAGCCTGATGAATGAAATGGTTAAACAGTTAAATTCAAGAAAAAGAGGGAAAGAAAGGAGATTTAAGTCACGTTTGCTTGTGGATGAACATTTTTAGATATAAAATAAATGAACATATTCAAGAGATTGCGAATTTGGATTTTCATAATAATAAAAAATATCTTTAAGGATAAAACTGTGGATCACATTAGTAGGGTTGAAAATAGAAGAACTGAAATTAACCCCAAATTTATTGGTTACACAATAATCACAAAATAAATGGGGAGCTGTTTTTTCAACAAGACCACAAAATGAGCAAATATAATCAATATCAAGATATTTACAGATAGATGAATTAAACCTGTCACTCATATTTTAAATAGTTGCACTTGCGATAACGTCGTGGGTCACATGATAACGTCAACATGGGCGGATGATTTCCGGATCGCATTCATACTCAACGAGATTTCATTCATACTCTTTTAGCACTCGTTAAGTACCTACTCGTTGAAATTAAGTATCTACTCATTGAGTAGGCGATTTCGGACGCAGCCGGTCACTTTATCTACTAATTTTGTGCCCTCGTGTCCTGTAAATCCTGGATTAAATTTTCATATGGTATTTTCGTACAAGGTTATATAATCAGTTCGAGAAAAAAAAAAAACCTGCAACATGCTCTTTAAATGCACAATACCCCTTTATACTTGTGGAATAAACCCTTAACTCAAAGACTTAAAGGAATAAGTGCAATAACAAAATTACCCAGACCAAGAAAAAAGCCCCTATACTGCCTCCTAAAGTACATGTCCACCCACAAATGTATGAGAAATAATTTATATATATGAATGTTTTCAAACAAAACACCCATAAACCTAGAACTACTCCATAGATTTAGTAAACAACTAAGAATAATGCACCATAATAAAGCCTAATGTCTCTGCCAAGCCTAATGTCCACCAGGGGGAGACTCAGGGTCTTTATCAGTAAAGCCAGAGTTTCCATTCTGTACACTGGTCTCGAATCATATTCAGTAGTGTCAGTACCCATCATTTGCATTAATTGGACACTATTCGTGGCCTTGGAACTCTTTAAGATGAGTTTTGCATCTAGTTTTCATATATTTTACATTTTAAAATCTTCCCATTGTTCTAGCTAGTGTTCACTTTTGTGTATCCTGGTGTGATAAGAATCATCCTCCAAACATTCCAAACATATATCATAATATATGTGCTGTCATTTGAAGGTATTAACAAACAGTAAACTTGCATTAGTTTGGATGATTAAGAAGGTACTTTGCACATAAATATAATATTTCATAATTGGCATGTGCTTCAGCATTCTTTATATTTGACGAATGCTGCAATACGGACCGGGGGTAGATAATGTTGTCATCAAAAAGTTTATTTATTCAATTTCACTTTCTTACTACCTCCTTTTTATTTTCACCGTTTGACCACATGCAAGTGTCTTTATTTTTAGCTATACTGTTGTGCTGTATATGCAAAGTAAAAAACGTAGTTTGCATGACATCCATCATATTTGCAATGTGCCATTTTCACCCAAGACATAACTGATATTGGTTTTTGGAGCGTTAAAACCTTAGCTTGTCATCTAACACAGACTGTCTTCTGAGGCTTGATCAAAGTCGATCATGGATCAAATTGATCCACCATGGCAAACAACATATTTTGTGCTGTTTAATGTGTTTGAGATGTGGTGTTTACCTCATTGCATAATTTACATTTCACAGGTATATCCTCCATCTGTAAATGTTAGAAAGTAATGGAACTATTTCCATTTTGCTCTCATGAGTATTCAAGGCTTATAAGGCTTGTAAGTCTCCAATCAACTTCACAGTCAATGAGTGTTGCTGAGGACATGCTTGCCAAACGGAGAGTAATTATCTGACTAAAATATACATTTTGCTAAAATATTTGTTGTTGGACATTAAATGTGGCACATGTAGAATTTTAAACCTACTTGTAAATGTATTTTTCTGATAGCAGTAACTGTAAAGTAACTATTGTAATGGGGTAAATAAAATGTAGGCTAATAATTACTAAGACTACTTAGAATTACATGACATCCGCCCTGAGAAATGTGCACTAGAGTAAAAGTGTTCAAATTAACCTTGTTTGCTAAGGTGAAGAATGAAAGGAGAATGAAAACAACATGTTGCTTTTTGTTTTTGGAAACATCAGTAATGTAGAAAGATAAAAAATTGAATAAAAATGCAATATATGTTGCATTTTTTTTAATGTTTTGTTATGTTTTGAAGTAGCTGGCGAAGAGGATTCTGTAACAAACTCACTTATGAATAACGCCTTTAATGATGAATGATTGCATAAGCATTAAATGCAGCGATGTAGTGGGGGATATGAGAGGCTGACCTGGGATCAGCAGGTTGAGTGTGGAGTGTCACTTCCTGTAAGTGCAGAGAGAGGCAGTGCTGAGTTAAAGACACACAAACACAGACACATTACAGAAAAAGAGAGAGAGAGAGAGAGAGAGAGAGAGAGAGAGAGAGAGAGAGAGAGAGAGAGTATCTGAGCTTCAGTCGCTTCATGTCTGATTTTCATATTGATCATGAATATATCGAGGAGATCCGACTGAATCTGTCGCTCGGGTGTGTGAAGGGGTCAAAGCGAAACCTTTTTTTTCCCGCGGCGCACGGATTTCTCGCTCTATTTATCAGCCTGATACATTTTAACTCATTATAGGAGATATTTGAGATATTATTATTATTTATTGTGTGTTTGAGGAGTAAGACGCTTTTGAACATGGGATGTTTGGGCAACAGCAAGACAGAAGATCAGCGCATCGACGAGAAGGCGCAACGAGAGGCGAATAAAAAGATCGAAAAACAGTTACAGAAAGAGAGGCAGGCGTATAAAGCCACACATCGTCTGCTCTTATTAGGTAAGATAGGAATCTATAACTGATACATTAATAACAAATAGATATGTGTCAGCATAAGATGATCAGAGATATGGATATATCTTCATCTTCATCATCATCATGGGTGGATGGATCATTTTCTTCATGGCCAGGAAATACTCATATTTAGGCTATGTATCTTGTCATGACAGTATTTTCTATGTTTTTAAGGCGCTGGAGAATCCGGGAAGAGCACTATAGTCAAGCAGATGCGGATCCTGCACGTCAACGGCTTTAACGCAGAGTGAGTGTGTGATTATTTAGCGTTATTTACTGACACTGGGCCTTTACTGTGTTTATTATAACGGATGCGGCATCCATGTATGTTAAGGATGTTAGAATGTTGAAAGGGTTCAGATGTACGCCTCTGCGTCCGGTGCGTTTTTATGGCTGTCGCTAAACCTGGTGAGCTGCCTACCTAGACAGCATTTTTGGGCATCATAGGCGTTTGCAGCATTTTTGGGCCTGATTTTTGATCATCATAGACGCATGCAACATTTCCGATTCTCAATTTTGAGCGCTCACCTATGTAGCAATTTGGGATATAGGTGTATGCAAGATTTTTCAGCATCAGTTTTTGGACGGCGTCCATAGACAGCATTTTTGGCGCATGCAGCATTTTTGTGTGTCATTTTTGGGCTGTTTACCTAGACAGTATCTTTGGGCCTTATCACATGGCAAATAAAGCAATTAGATAATAATTGGATTGATTTTATATAAGAGTTATGTGCTGTTATTTCAATGTCCACTGTCAGGATGTGGTCAAACTGTGTGCAGAATGTGCTCTTGTTGTGGCTTATGACTATAATCACAGTTTGGTCTTTGATAAGGCCCACCTTTGAGTAATATTACAGTCACATTCCTAATTTATGGAGAATTATTATGACACTCCTAATGTTGAGATTATGTCATTCATTCTTTAATGACTGTTTCCTCCTCTTCTGCTTAGAGAAAAGAAGCAAAAAATCTTGGATATCCGGAAAAATGTTAAGGACGCCATTGTGGTAAGTAATTTTTTCAAATTAAAAATGTGTCCAGTTTAATGTTTTCGTTTCGTCTCAAGCAGTTTTGTCTTGCTGATTTGTTTGGTTTAATTTATCCCACGTTCATTCTGCTTTGCATCTATGTTTCTATTTTCCAGACGATAATATCTGCTATGAGCACCTTAACACCCCCTGTGTCAATTGCCAACCCGTCCAATCAGCCTAGAGCAGAGTACATCAAAAGTATAGCTCCACTCTCGGACTTTGACTATACAGAGGTAAGACACTATATCCAAATCTGTTGCAGCACTAAGCAGAAGACATGAATGTATTTTTTTAAATGGGAAATTGATGTCACATCATTGGAAAGAAACCTGGAATGATTGATTACACTGAAAGGGGATCTTATAGTCCAGGGGTTGCGAATGTCTGTCCCGTAGAGCCACAGTCCTGCTTCAACAGTTTTGCTTCTACACTAATCAAACACACCTGAACAAGCTAATCAAGGTCTAAAGGGTTACTAGGAAGCTACAGGCAGGCACGTTTTTTTTTATCAGGGTTGGAGCTAAACATTGCAGTACTGTGGCTCTCCAGGACCGGAGATCACCACCCCTGTTATAATCTAATGACCTTATAACTAGGCTGATATTGGGCATAGTTATTATAGAAATGTTGTTTCTTGTGTTTATTAGATGTTAGTTCTTTGTAAGTGTTTCCTCATGGTTGAAGTGGTGCACAAATTCCTTTTCTAACTGCATGATTTATTTACTCTAGTAGCAGAGAACTTCTGCCATAGATTGTTATGTATCCTTTGTCAATGTCTGCTCATAGATGTTGTCGCTCAACTGTAACAACTTTGTGGGTCCTTTGTTTTGGCATAATAGGGAAGATCACATTGTTACACATTGTTAAATTTATTTAATACTTTTTTTCATTTGCAAAAATGATAAAGAAAAGCTTTCTTAATGTCTTAATTATACATGAAATATATATAAATGAAAGTGTGTGCTGGCCAACACATTTTTAATGTATGTAAAATATGAGTTTCCTCCTAACTCCAAGAGCATATTTTTTTCAATAGTTTGACAACTGTCAACTGTCTAATTGAAATACCATGTAAATTAATGATCAGCTACAGTATATATATATATATATATATATATATATATATATATTTATATATATATATATATATATATATATATATATATATATATATGTATATATATATATATATATGTATATATGTATATATGTGGGAAGTTAGCTCAGTGAGTAACCTCTTACTTCTAATGCACTCAGGTTCAATCCCCACCAAGGGCAACTTCTCACTTGTAAGTCGCTTTAGATAAAAGGGTCTGCCAAATGAATAACTGTAAAAAAAAAATAAAAAAAAATGTTGTTCCAAGACCATAAATCCTTTGTTCATCTTTGGAACACAAATGAAGATATTTTTAACATTCACAAATTTTTTGTTCATCCATTCATAGTCCACAGGCAAAACTTTCACACGTACAAAAAGACATCAATACATCAAGTGGTTTTATCTAGTGAGGCTTGTTATCGCTCGTCAAGCCAGCATGGTTGAGTCTTCAGAAGACTTTTTTTTTCTTTTCTTAAAACTGCTTGATTCATATGGATTACTTTTCAAGATCTTTTTGTACTTTTTGATGCATTAACATTTTGATTGCGTTAACTTTCAATATATGGACATTTAATGTAAATCGTTATGACAAAATGATGAAGTGTCTTCATTCACAATATAGTACAGCTTCAAATGTCTATTTTTATGACATGGATATTATAAAGGTAAAATATTAAGACTTTTTGGCCACTCAGCACAGAGCGTGGGAATTATCTATTTTATAATATTAGATTTTCATTTAGAAGACCTTAATGCATTAAAAATGAATACAAATTTCGGAAGAACAGCCCTAACATTTCGAGATTGCCCTGGAAGGGTTAGTTCCAAAAAAATGAAAATTCTGTTATCAATTACTCGCCCCTCATGTCATTCCAAACCAGTAAGAGACTTCATTCATCTTCGGAACACAAATTAAGATATTTTTTGATGAAATCTAAGAGTTATCTGACTCCTCCATGGACAGCAATTTAACTACCACTGTCAAGGCTTTTTTGAACACAAAAAGTATTTTCGTTGTGTTATAAAATTAAGGTTGAACCACTGCAGTCACATTTACTATTTTAACAATGTCTTTATGGAGGAGTCATATACCTTTCGAATTTCATCAGAAATATCTTAATTTGTGTTCCTAAGATGAAAGAAGGTCTTACGGGTGTGGAACGACTTGAGGGTGAGTATTAATGACAGAATTTTCATTTTTGGGTGAACTAACCCTTTAATATTACATTTTTCATTTTATTCAGAGTATTATCTGTTATCTGTTAATATCTCAGATATTAAAGTATTATCTGTGTCAGTAACAAACCATGTGGCAAAACCTTACATTTTGCTTGTGGTTTGTTTAGGATTGGAGGCCTGGTTATAGAGTCTAACTGTCTCCATGACCTCACTCCTGTTTGCCTCTGGTCAAATACAATAAGACCATTTTGAACAGTGAACAGTTTCCATATTTGTCTCTTGAACCTCAAAGCAAATATGTCCTCTCATTTGCATATGTGTTCATTCAAATGGTTGTGAACTCAGAGATGTGGTGTACAAATAAACACTCATGAATACATGTTTCGATGATTAAATTATTCATAAACAGATCTTGTGTCTTTCGCTTGTAGTTATCCACAGTGGAATATTACACAAAAAAATGCCAGTATCAGGTCTAGGCAATATATCAAATATTCACAAGACACTATAGGCCTATTCACTATGATATTGGTGGTGAAATTATTCTTGGAATCTTGGAATGATTTTAATGCTCTTTTAATTTGACAATTGCATTTCCTTAAGATCATGTCATTATAATAATTGGTCACACTTTATATTAAGTGTCTTTATCTACCAAGTACTTGTGTCAAAATGTCAAAACAAACCAAACAAATTAAACAACAACAACAACAATAAACTGTTCTTACTGTGTTCATGTTGAATTGCAAAGCTATTGAGGTGGGACACAGGTAAGGGCAGGTTTGGTTGTAAGTTAGGTTTAAGGGAGGGACTGAGGTTTCCCTTTCCCATGTCAAAGTAGTGAGAGAAATCTGCTCTGAGTGATCATGTAGCATAGACTTTCTGACATTCAAAACCCCCTCTGTCCAATCTGCTCTTTGCACCGCTTTGTCTTAGAAAATCTAAAACCAAAGCAATCAAAGTCAAAGGTGAAACTTCCCAATGTTGTTATACTCTATGCTATCATATACATTTTGTTCCACTGCTTGTTCAATGCAATTGGAGGACCAGAACTAATTGATGAAATGAAAAATGATTATAAATCTTTAATTGTGTTCATTAGTGAAAAACAGCTGAAAAATATGCCTTTATTATTTAAATTGATAATCTGCATGTATTTTTACTGTAGTTCACTTTTGATTGTTTGAATCTACCTGTTATCGATGGTGGATGAGATCACCATTTATTTAATTTCTGAATTAATTAATGATACAAGCAAATACAAAAGTATACTGTGCGTTTCAATGCAAAAATAATTTCTTATGGAACAGAGAATATTTTGCATATAAGAATAGATGTACAAAGGTTTTAATAGTGAAAGATAGTGAAATATTTTAATAGTGAAAAAGCACTCTGCAATGCAAAAGGCAAGAGTTTCAACCAACGCTTGTAAGAAGTTATGGATGATTTCTAAATAGATGATTCTTTCAGAGCCAAAATAGTTTGTATTTAGTAACTAGTGCTACAGGGGAGATGGCATGAGTGTGCATAGCCACGTGTGTGTGTGTTTGCTGCTGTTACCTAATTAAAATCTCTTTCTATTGAGTCGCAGAGAGCGGTCGGACTGTCATGAGTTTTATAAGGCTGATTCGATCAGAGTTCAAAAGTGGCAGCCAGCTGACAGAGGACACACACACAGAGCTCTCTTTAACATTATTGGACTCTTTTTCTCGGCTGTTTTGTGCAAGATTATGTTGATTATGTCATTGGTACAGATGTAAACAGCAGTGACTTCATAAGAGCTGTAAACATTGGGGCACATTCATGAAACATTTATAAATATACGAGTAAATTCCGAGTAATTCCCGAGAACTGTCTTGACAAATGCTTTGTAAACATCAGATCTGATAGTTAAAATGTGTATATTAATTAATTCCAATCATTCGTGAATAGTGCGAGCACACGCACATTCATATTTAGCATGATCCCTGTCTATAAATTACAAATACGTAAATTACATGTCCAGAAACGCTCTGGAAACTTCTGGAGGCCCTTCTCAGGTTTGGCTCCAGTATATTGCATACATGCAAAATACACTAATTGGCCATTTGCCTTACAAATATTCAATTCAAGTGTGTCCACCTTAGCATTTTTAGCCAACTGAAAACATACAGCTGGGGGCACTTTAGAGAGCTGAAGGCACAGTGTTTTCCAGCTGAGAAGCTTTGGTTGCTATGATTAGTAGTCGACTGATATTAATTGTGGCTGATAGCTGATATAAAACCAATATTATTTATAATTTATATTTATTTTAATATTTAATAATTAAGAAATGAAAATAATGAAAAATGAATACAAAAATAAATCTGTAAAAAAAAAAACAGAATTACATTTTATTGATTTAGGTTTGTGATTCTGAAATCCTATTACAGAATTTTTACAAATAAAGAAATTGTTAAAAAATGAATAAAAAGAAGTAAACACTGCAACAACAGGGCACTCAATAATCTGGTAAATTTGTGCACATTATGAATCATATTTTTTTTCAATTAAAGACAAAGTAACACTAATTTTACATACAGCACATAGTGAAAATGGCATGAATATGACAGTGAGCAACTGAATATAGCTCAGCTTAGTTTGAAATCAAGGGTTTAAAGTTGATTGCACATCTCAGGTGGCAGCTGAACTCATGTCTGTGTTCAGTTTGCATGAACCAACCGTTATGCACAAAATATAAGCGTTCATGCAGGTTACAAGTGCACACTTCAGAAGATCTCACAGCTGTATTTGATTAAGTCTGCAAGGTTTGTGAAATGAAATAGATATGTTTAAATGATATAAATGCATATTAGCTGAATTCTGTGAATGAGAATATATTATAGTGTGTGAGTTTTTATTACTAATAATATAACTGCAAAGGCTGTAATTCATTTTTTGTATACCGTTTACTCTCTTTGATTAACAGTTCTATCTATTGTATTATCTTATTCTATCATATTAGATTGGACTGTCAAACAGAACATTTCGGAAATACGGACATGGTTATAAATTCAGACCCCCTTAAATTTTTTACTCTGTTATATTGCAGCCATTTGCTAAAATCATTTAAGTTCATTTGTTTCCTCATTAATGTACACACAGCACCCCATATTGACAGAAAAACACAGAATTCTTGACATTTTTGCAGATTTATTAAAAAAGAAAAACTGAAATATCACTTGGTCCTAAGTATTGAGACCCTTTGCTGTGACACTCATATGTTTAATTCAGGTGCTGTCCATTTCTTCTGATTATCCTTGAGATGGATTTACACCTTAATTTGAGTCCAGCTGTATTTGATTATACTGATTGGACTTAGGACTGATAGGAAAGCCACACACCTGTCTATATAAGACCTTACAGCTCACAGTGCATGTCAGAGCAAATGAGAATCATGAGGTCAAAGGAACTGCCTGAAGAGCTCAGAGACAGAATTGTGGCAAGGCACAGATCTGGCCAAGGTTACAAAAGCCTCGGAGGCCCTACGGAAGCCTCTCCTCAGTGCAAGACACATGAAAACCCACATAGAGTTTGCTAAAAAAAACACCTGAAGGACTCCAAGATGGTGAGAAATAAGATTCTCTGGTCTGATGAGACCAAGATAGAACTTTTTGGCCTTAATTCTAAGCGGTATGTGTGGAGAAAACCAGGCACTGCTCATCACCTGTTCAATACAGTCCCAACAGTGAAGCATTGTGATGGCAGCAGCATGGTGGTGGCAGTATCATGCTGTGGGGGTGTTTTTCAGCTGCAGGGACAGGACGACTGGTTGCAATCGAGGAAAAGATGAATGCGACCAAGTACAGGGATATCCTGGACGAAAACCTTCTCCAGAGTGCTCAGGACCTCAGACTGGGCCGAAGGTTTACCTTCCAGCAAGACAATGACCCTAAGCACACAGCTAAAATAAAAAAGGAGTGGCTTCACAAGAACTCTGTGACTGTTCTTGAATGGCCCAGCCAGAGCCCTGACTTAAACCCAATTGAGCATCTCCGGAGAGACCTAAACATGGCTGTCCACCAACGTTTACCATCCAACCTGACAGAACTGGAGAGGATCTGCAAATCCAGGTGTGAAAAACTTGTTGCATCTTTCCCAAAAAGACTCATGGCTGTATTAGATCAAAAGGGTGCTTCTACTAAATACTGCGCAAAGGGTCTGAATACTTAGGACCATGTGATATTTCAGTTTTTCTTTTTTAATAAATCTGCAAAAATGTCAAGTCAAGTCATCTTTATTTATATAGCGCTTTTTACAATGCAAATTGTGGCAAAGCAGCTTTACATTAATAAGAAAATGGTGTCATGTCAAGAATTCTGTGTTTTTCTGTCAATATGGGGTGCTGTGTGTACATTAATGAGGGAAAAATGAACTTAAATGATTTTAGCAAATGGCTCCAATATAACAAAGAGTGAATTTAAGGGGTCTGAATACTTTCCATACCCACTGTATGTGTGTGTGTTTGGGCCGCAGTGCTGTCTCCATTAATTAGGGTCTTTATGTAATGGTATATTGATTTTTGTTAGTAAACATGCTGGCCAAGCGCTGGGCAGATAAGAACAGAGGGGGTTGTCCATCCTTCTGAACCAAAGCATGTGGCTGCCAGAAAAGAAAATACTCTGTGAGGGCGGGTTGAAAATATTGGTAAAGAACTTTAACATCATAAAGAATCTTAAGCTAAAAGATAGGCAGTGCATTGTGTTTTCATAATGTCCTACATATTGCAAAAGTAAAAACTGGACAAAAGGAGCATGCCAGAGATGAATTGCTTAATATTTAGTTTTTTTTTTGTATTGCAGAATCTAAATAAATAATTTAGTTTCTAAAAATGCCTGTAAATCTACAGAAATCTTTTTAGATCTGCATGTCGTGTATTTGCAAAGAACTAGTTCACCCAAAAAAGAAATTTCTGTCATCATTTACTCACCCTTAAGTTATTCCAAACTTGTATGAATTTCTTTCTTCTGCTGAACTCAAAAGAATATATTTTGAAGAATGTCGGTAATCAAACAGTTGAGACTTTTCATTGGAAGTCAGTGAAAGCCATCCACTGTTTGGTAACCCATATTCTTCAAATTATCTTAATTTGTGTTCAGCAAAAGAAATGAATAAAGGGAGTGTTTCAATATTTTCTGTATCTTTTGCTGCTTGTTTGAGAGAAGGTTTTGTTGAGCAAACAGTTTGTAAAACAATTGGAAGTGTTCAATAAGAGAGCTGTAGATTAGTAGAGCTTGTAGATATGGCAGGATCTCAAAGTTTGGATAATTTATAGGGGCGGGAATCTTTAGTCACTTCACCTCCAATTCCAAAACGATTCTTGATCGATTTTTTTCTTATTAATTAATTTGTATGTTAAGATTTTTAAACTAATGTCACTTCAAAACATACAAGCAAGTAGCAAATTATAAAGAGGAGCAAAGAAACATATTACAAGCAATAAACAAAAAATGCTTTCAGTATTAAAGTTTATCTGAACGTTTTCCATTCAAGAACTTTGAGTGATTTTTCTTCATCTTCGCTGTTGTTTGATTGTTACTATGACATCATAGACAGCGGGAGATCGAATAAGCTTCATTCATGCACAGATCTCTTTTGAAATATAGTAATGTGGTAGTTTTGCATCATAAAACCAATTTGAGATGCAAGTACATTAAACCACTTACTCAGTCACGCACAGCGTTTTTCTCCCACCCCTAATACTTTGACACCTTGGCTTGGCATTAATTTCATCCATATGGTGTGCTGTTTTGTTAAGAAATGCTTTATTATGCTTTCAAATGTATCACCGTTTATCAGAGAGGATATAATTGGAAAGAGTTAACAAGACATGTTAAAGTTGATGTTGGCGATGTAACCAAATTCTATGTGATTAATGTGTAATTTTATTTCACAATAATGATAGATATAAAATCACAATAGAATGAATACAATAAATCAATTAAATAAATGAGAAACAGTGCAAAGTTTTCAGATACAGCAAGTCTATTTAACAGTAGTATTCAAGCATATACTACAGTTAAATTGAATAAAGTTAAAAAAAATCTGTTCCCTTAACTGAATGAATTAATTATACACTGAATCTTATTAAAGCTACAAAAGTGATTTTCTCTTTTTTTTATTGTTGTGTGATAAACATTAATCCTCTTGGGTCGGAGGTGTTTTCTGGGCCCTGGAGGTGTTTTGACATGCCCTGACAATTGTGCTTATTTGTTACTTTGAGATTTTCATTCCTAAAGTCTGATTACATTGTATTCAGCGCAAACTCTGTTACAATAATATGTGAGTAGCATGTATTTAAAATTTAGTAGTTTTGAGAAAATTACGTTTATGTGTGGTTTGAGAAAAAAATACTGCATATTTGTTCACAAGACTTTTGAAAAATGTATGTTGTAGCCTAAAATTTTTGCTTCAGTGTGAAAGTCATTCTCCCCATTCATTCACATAAAACAATATTTTGATTTAAAATTTGTAAGACCTGTTTTGTCTCAGAAGGCTGTATATGGGCGTGAATGATCATGAATGATGATGTGTTTCACACTAAGGAAGACCAATAGGGACTGAACAAGGAATGTGAGGAGATTTAAATGAATGGCCTTTTCATTGATGGTATTTTATTTACAGCATAATCCAAATATACATAATGAAGGCCAAAAAGGTATTTTATTGAGCACACTGATCTAAAGACAGAGACTTGAACAGTCACACACCTTTGTTTCATTCCTGAAACAGTTCCTGTTCAACAAAGCTATCATTTCCAAGGTGTTTGCTTTTTCATTTTCCCATGTTCATGTTTTCCCATGTTTCCCATGTTCAGCTTGCTGATGTTGGTACAGCGCGCTCAGAGAAAAACAGTTTGGAAAACACTTGAGAAAGTTTGAGTCAGCAGGTCTCATCATTGGCATCTGGTCCCTGTAAAAAGCAACAAAACAACTCTGCATAGAAGCTATCTGATATCTGAAATAAGGATTGCATCTAATTGGTTTTTCTGGTTAAAGAAATTCACAAATATAAAGAACACCTGGTATGTTGTGCCTACTTGTAAGGTTGCATAAAATAACTAGATTTGTACATTTTCTGAAGGAAACGTGAGTGGTGCTTGCAGTGTGCAACTACATTACTTCGAGTAAAAAGAGCTCACCCCATGTCTGTACAATAGTCTGAACAATTAGCCTGTTGCTAGTATGATGTTAATCAAGATGTTAACATAATTAACATGTTGTTAGCATGATGCTAATAAAGTTGTTAACACAATTATGTTGTTAGAATGATGCTAACACGATTAGCATGTTGTTAGCATGATGCTAAGCACGATTTTAACATGATTAGCATGTTGTTAAATGTTTTACTTAACATTTTTGTTTTAATTTTTAGCTAATTGTTATTAGCATAAAAATTAGTAGGTATTCACTGCTAGCGTGACTAGCATGTTGGAAGCTCTGTTTGCAAGCATGAGTCAAATGAGCCAACTACCGTTTCTCTACGATGTTCTGAGGCAGAGATATAGGTCTTGCTGAACGATTACTAGGGTACTCTGTTTGGTTGCTAGGGAGCGGCTTGTCAGCTGCCAATGATGATACTACTAAAGGCTGATTGTCAGAATGAATATAAAGCTACTCCCATGCCTCTGACATACAGATTTGAAGATATTCCTATAAGTTTGGGTTGCTAGGGTGCTCAACAGTGGGAGTGGCTACAAAGTGGTGAAGGTCTTTTGCGCGTCTTTTGCGCGCGCATATTCATTATTTCCTATGTAGGCGTGTGGCAAGCACATGCAAAATGGAAGAGACGCGGTCGTTTTTTCCTGGCGCGCCTGTGCCGCGGCGAGATGAAAACATCTCAACTTTTCAGAATATCGCAAGCGCACCACAGGTCATGTGACAAGAACCATCCAATCAACCCTTTCACTTACCTTTCCCTTACCCTAATGGTAGCCTAATTACCTCAGACGAACGCAGAGTCATTGTGCAGGAGTGATGGTTTCAGTGCAGGAGAGATGGTTTCATGGCAGGAGCTCTGTTTGGTGATGCTTGGGCCAATTTTTCTTAAAAGATTATCAAACTGGTCCTTATCAACTCTGAAATAGACTTTGAATCTCTCATCGTCCAGACGGAGCTCTTGGATGAGTTTGTGAAATTCTCCGTGGTGCACCCAAACACTGCGGGAGTTTGTTTTTTCTTCTCCATAAATAAATCTTGTACTAGAGCTACTGCAAGGGCTTTTCGGTGATGGAAATCCATTGAAATTACCTCGTAGTCATGGAGAAAGCTGTTCATTGTTGCATAGCAACGACAGACGCTACAGAAACGCAAGCTCCCAAATGCTTGCAAAAGAAGGAGGAAGCTACGCGACCACGCTTTCCACGCTTTTTTAGGCACAATATGTGAACGGCCCCTATTATGGCAGTCTTGGGGCCCGATCACATAGGTCTCACATTCAGGTCTGAAAACGTGAGGCGCACCGCAGTGCCTTTTTTGTTGATTTTAGAAAAAAAGAGCAGTGTGTTGTGGTTATTTATGTTGCTAGGCAACCACTGAATCAGCTGTCCTGTCAGTGTAGCGCGAGCGCTCCTTGGTTTGCTGTTAAACTATCATATTAGCAGAAACTTAAAAAAATGTACGTTACAAGTGTTCAAAGAACTTTAAACATGGGTCAGCACGACGTAAATCCGTCTCTCCATTCATTCGATTGGACAATGGAAAAAACCCTCGAATGATGTCGGGCGCTTTTCTGCTCAGAGTTGCTTGCTTTTCAACTTCAGGTGCTCCGACCACTCCTGCAAAAACATGAGATGCAGCAGGAGGTTAAAATACGAGGTGCCCGGGGCGCAGAACGCTCACTGCCAATAGAAAACAATTCAAAAAAGGCACCCCTCACTGCAAAAAACACGTTCTGTCTGATCAGGGCCTTAGGAATCAATTGCTAGTTAGGGTTGTGACAGTTTTCTCTGGCCGAATTTATTGGTAACAAAAATAAGAGTTCACTCATATTACACAGGCTGCTGCTTATAACTGCATAAGAGCGCACTGGCCAGGAGTGATGTGGAGGCTATGTCAGACCCACATCCACATTTAATGAGGAAAATTAACGTCCGCGTTTTTGCCAGAATTTTCGCCTGAATTGCACACGCTTCTACTTTCACATGCAAATGACTTGTTGTACTTATGATAAGCATGTTCGGCATCAATTCTAGTAGGCTACAATGTAATTATGCTTTCAAAATGGTTTGTTTTCCCCTGCCATCATTAGCTGAAGCTGTGTGTGAGAACACAGCCTCAGAGGGAGTGAAATTCTCCTGTAATGTACAGAAACAGAATTGATAATGTCAGAACCTATCTATACAATGCAGGCTAGTATAATAATTTAGCCATTGGACTCGTTACCAGGTTTGGTACCGTTCCTACCTGTAGCCTAAACTACAGCTGGTTGAAGGCTCACACACCCTGTCTGCGTGCAGCCCAACTTTTGAGATCGTGAGGACGGTCCACGTACAACTTCGCATGTGTGACTGACTTGAGTGCTTGAAAACAGCAGTCCACTTTCCTAGCATCTCTCATGGCCAAAGGAGTATACTTTGAAAGGCTTGCGCACGCAAATGTGCGACAGTTGCTGTGTCAACTGGAAAATGAAGTATACCCGGGTCTTTATGTGGCCCGGGTATTACTTCACAGTGGAATGGCAATGTGCTCGCCACAGGAGGCAGCGTCAAATGTTCCACAACAACGCTTGCAGATGTGCCTGCCTATTAATCAGCCTAATTTGCAGCACAATCGGCCGATTCATTTAAAAATGCCAAAAATCAGCCTGATTGATTGGTTGACCTCTACTTCAGATCCCAAATGAAAATGAACTAAAATAAAAATAAATTGTCAAATCATGTTTAGCACAATATAAACATCTAAGTTTGAGCAGGTATTTCAAAAAATGACTTCCCTCCACTGGATAACAATTGCGTTCTTTTTCCGAGGTAAATTCAAGGAAAACTCAAAGTGTGTCTTCCAAACTCGATGAAAAGCAGAGGAATGATGATGCTGATGTTTTGTTTTAGGTGATGGGGCATTTACAGGTTAGCGTGCCTCGCACATGGTCGATTTGCTTTTCAAAGGCTGCGCTGAGTGTGGGTGTGGTCACATTACAGATAATGAGGCCAGGCAGGGAAGAGTATACCTCTCGTTGGTTCCATATGGATTACATAAACAGAGAATATTTGTTTTCAATATGACTTCATTTAAAAAGTAGACATGAGGATGAGAACTGAACTGAGCTGATGATGACATCGATGTTTTATCCAGAGTTGCTTTATAGATGAATTGAACTCATTCCATAATTAATGAACTTTCCACGGTTATTGAACCATAATGATTTAACTCTTAACTGATTTCTCCTGAATACTGATAGTTTATTGTCTTTTTAGAGTTGATTTTCAGCTTTTATGCATCATAGAATCATTATTTCCCAGTTTATCACTGTAAAGCTGCTTTAAAATAATATATTGTATATAGAGTTATATCATTGTTTTTCAAAGAGACCCAGAGGGGTGCGAGAGCATATAAGGGGTAGCGCAGTGCAGGACTACTTAAACATGTTAGAGCAGCAAAGAAACATAGATGAATGTGAAGAAAGAGGGAGACATGCTTGATGTGTTATTGAAAGCACAATAAACCTCAAAAGAGAACTCAATTTGGTACTGATGGGAGGCTTTCTGTAGTGCACAAGTGTTGAATTTAGTTTACTTTTGCGGCTTATCAAGCTTGAATGGTCAAATACATGCACTTAAGTGTCAAAATGTTCATCTTGGTATTAACATAAATGTATTAAGTTGTCTAAAGTAAAAGTAAACAGATCGCTGAGATTATCGTTATATTCTATCCATGCATAAGGTCTTAAAGCTACAGCAGCCTAGTATAGGCCTACTGCTGCTATGGCACTAATGTTATTCAAACCACAAAAGAGAAAAACCTTTGTATGTTATGTAAGAAGGGAGACCCACTATCTTTGACTTTGAAAACCCCTGAGCTGTATAAATAAAGGTGACCTGAATTTGAATTGCATGCATACAGTGGGGCAAAAAAGTATTTAGTCAGCCGCCAATTGTGCAAATTCTCCCACTTAAAAAGATGAGAGAGGCCTGTAATTTTCATCATAGGTACACTTTAACTATGAGAGACAGAATGAGAAATAAAATCCAGAAAATCACTTTGTCTGATTTTTAAAGAATTTATTTGCAAGAATTGATATTTCAGTTTTTCTTTTTTAATAAATCTGCAAAAAATGTCAAGAATTCTGTGTTTTTCTGTCAATATGGGGTGCTGTGTATACATTAATGAGGAAAAAAATGAACTTAAATGATTTTAGCAAATGGCTGCAGTATAACAAAGAGTGAAAAAATCCTTACCCACTGTATATGTACGTATATGTGTATGTACATATGTATGTATATATATATATATATATATATATATATATATACACACACACACACATATATATATATATATATATATATATATATATATATATATATATATATATATACACACACACACATATATATATACACATATATACATACATACATATATATAATATATACATATATACATATGTATATACACATATACGTACATATACAGTATACACACACATGTATATATATACACACACACACATATATATATATATATATATATATATATATATATACATATATATATATATATATATATATATATATATACAGTCAAGCCCGAAATTATTCATACCCCTGGCAAATTCTGACTTAAAGTTACTTTTATTCAACCAACAAGTTTTTTCTTGATTAGAAATTACACAGGTGTCTCCCAGAAGATAATAAGACAATGTACAAGAGGCATCATTGTGGAAAAAAATGATTACTCATCTTTTATTTACAGTTGAACAAAAAGTGGCATGTCCAAAATTATTCATACCCGTCTCAATAATCAATAGAAAAGCCTTTATTGGCTATTACAGCAATCAAACGCTTGCTATAATTGCTGACCAGCTTTTTGCATGTCTCCACTGGTATTTTTGCCCATTCATCTTTAGCGATGAGCTCCAACTCTTTCAGGTTGGAGGGTCTCCTTGCCATCACCCTGATCCTTAGCTCCCTCCACAGATTCTCAATGGGATTTAAGTCAGGACTCTGGCTGGGCCACTGCATTACGTTAATGTTTTTGTCTGCTAACCATTTCTTCACCACTTTTGCTGTGTGTTTTGGGTCGTTGTCGTGCTGAAATGTCCATTGGTCCCCAAGGCCAAGTTTCTCTGCAGACTGCCTGATGTTGTTGTTAAGAATTTTGATGTATTGCTCCTTTTTCATGGTGCCGTTTACTGTGATTAGGTTCCCTGGTCCACCGGCTGAAAAACAACCCCAAAACATTAGGTTCCCACCACCATGTTTGACAGTGGGGATGGTGTTCTTAGGGTTGAAGGCTTCTCCTTTTTTACGCCAAACGAAGGCTACATCATTGTGGCCAAACAATTCAATTTTTGTTTCATCTGACCATAAAACAGAGGACCAGAAGTCTTCTTCTTTGTCCAGATGAGCATTTGCAAAGGCCAAGCGGGCTTTTGTGTGCCTTATCTGGAGAAGTGGTGTCCTCCTTGGTCTGCGTCCGTTGAACCCAGCGGTGTGCAGTGTCCGTTGGACTGTCTGCCTTGAGATGTTGCCACCAGCAGAGCCCAGATTTATCAGGATGGCCTTGGTGGTGATCCTTGGATTCTTTTTTACCTCTCTCACTATCCTCCTGGCCAGCACTGGTGACACTTTTGGCTTCCGACCACGTCCTCTAAGATTTTTCATAGTGTGGAACGTCTTGTATTTTTTAATAATACTTTGCACTGTAGCCACTGGAACTTCAAAACATTTAGATATGGTCTTATAGCCCTTTCTTGACTTGTGAGCAGCCACAATGGGCAGCCGCAAGTCCTCTGTGAGCTCCTTTGTCTTAACCATGACTGTCCACAAACCAACAGCAGAGAGCTCCTGTTTTTTACCTGTTGAGTTGATTAAAACAGCTGTTACCAATGAATCAGGGTAATTAGGATGCTTTAGAACAGTTTTGAATATTTGGAATGGTATAGATCTTTACATTTTCCCATAGACTGTGACAGTTGGCAAAGGGTATGAATAATTTTGGACATGCCACTTTTTGTTCAAATGTAAATAAAAGATGAGTAATAATTTTTTCCGCAATGATGCCTCTTGTACATTGTCTTATTATCTTCTGGGAGACACCTGTGTAATTTCTAATCAAGAAAAAACTTGTTGGTTGAATAAAAGTAACTTTAAGTCAGAATTTGCCAGGGGTATGAATAATTTCGGGCTTGACTGTATGTATGTATGTATATATATATATATATATATATATATATACACTCACCTAAAGGATTATTAGGAACACCTGTTCTATTTCTCATTAATGCAATTATATAATCAACAAATCACATGGCAGTTTCTTCAATGCATTTAGGGGTGTGGTCCTGGTCAAGACAATCTCCTGAACTCCAAACTGAATGTTAGAATGGGAAAACCCGGGTGGGGGATGTTTTCTTGGCACACTTTTGGCCCCTTAGTGCCAATTGGGCATCATTTAAATGCCACGGCCTACCTGAGCATTGTTTCTGACCATGTCCATCCCTTTATGACCACCATGTACCCATCCTCTGATGGCTACTTCCAGCAGGATAATGCACCATGTCACAAAGCTCGAATCATTTCAAATTGGTTTCTTGAACATGACAATGAGTTCACTGTACTAAAATGCCCCCATAGTCACCAGATCTCAACCCAATAGAGTATCTTTGGGATGTGGTGGAACGGGAGCTTCGTGCCCTGGATGTGCATCCCACAAATCTCCATCAACTGCAAGATGCTATCCTATCAATATGGGCCAACATTTCTAAAGAATGCTTTCAGCACCTTGTTCAATCAATGCCACGTAGAATTAAGGCAGTTCTGAAGGCGAAAGGGGGTCAAACACAGTATTAGTATGATGTTCCTAATAATCCTTTAGGTGAGTATGTGTGTGTATATATATATATATATATATATATATATATATATATATATAAATAGCAGGGCTCCTGGAATAGATGGTCTCCTCTTTGACTTCTATAAAATTTTTTGGTCGGTAATAGGGGAAGACTTGCTTTGTAGTACTCAAAGAAAGTCTGGCTGTTATTTCCGTTTGTTGCAGAGTACAGGCAGTCATAACACTTAATTTGAGATATTAAAGGTGATTTTTAAAAAAAATAAATTGTATTTATTTATTTATAAAAACATATATTTAGATATTTTGGATTCCTCTTGGCTTGTTGGAAAACTGGTGTTATTTCTTTGGATCAGTAAAAGGCATTTGACCGGTTTGAGAGCAACTATATCTAGCACACCAGAGAAGTTTAGTTTCAGTTCCAGTTTTATTGCCATGACCAGGGTTTTTTACACCAGGACATTAAGAGTGTGCACCTTTTAAAGTACAAAGAGTGATTATAAAGGATGTTCATTATCAGGAATGCTATATGCCCTGGCCTGTAGAAAGTCTGCTGGTGAAAATTTGAAAAATTATTGAAGGCTGGTCTATATCACACTCAAGTGCAAAAGTGCAGTTACTATCTTATTCTGATGGTATTACTGTTTTAATTAAAAATTATATAACAGTGTTAGAGAAAGTTTATAATGGATTTTTTTTTTTTTTTTTCCGCCAAGGTAAAAAAGCAATGGAATAGCATGTGGTAGATGGGCACTTCCAGTCGTACGTATTGAGGGTGGAAAAGAAAACTGTTAATTCACTCCCCCCACCTGTATTTTCCTGCTGGTATTGACAATCGAACCCACAACCTTCAGGTTACTAGTCTGACTCTGTAACCATTAGGCCATGACTGCCCCTACCAGCAGGTTTGTTCTGGAAAAGTGATGGGGATAAAATATCTTGTAGTTTATTTTGGTATCAATTATATGTTTAAAAAATGGGAATTTTAGAAAAAATCGAGGCAGATTTATAGTAATCAATAACTTGAATGCATCAGTTTTATGGCATTGTTTGGCTAGTTTTGATCCTCTTATTGGGCTTATGCTGATCTTATGCTGAATTTGCTGGGCAAATTATAAGCCATTATGGAGGAATTTGTAACTGAATAGTCCAGAGCGTTCTTATTCTCTTAGGGAAGAGGGAGGAGTAGTGGAGCAGAACACGGACAAGCAAATGGGCTTCGGATACGCATCTAAATCTGTACACACAAAAATATTTAGGTTTTGGTTTTTAGGTTTAGAATGTAATGTTTCTATTTGAACCCCTTTTTGCTTATAATGTTGCAGAATATAGCTTACATCAGGGATGGGCAACTTTGATAGTGATGAGGTCCAACAGTTTTTCTCCTTGATACCAAGGGGCCATACGCCACAGTGATGTGAATGCCACTGTGTGGCATGCGGAGCGGGTTTGTGGGTTGGTGTGATTGCTAATGAGCATCACCGGCCTCACTCCTTTCCCACGGCTCTTGGCCCCGCCCTGCTCACCACACACTGTTACACCTTCCTAAAAAACTTAAAATACTATTTAATAATCGTTCTGATGTATTATTATTATAATTTTGTTTGTAATCAATTTCTTTGTTATTATTGTATTGCTGACTCTTTACTTGTCTTACGTAATTATTTTGAGGACCTTTTTCTTACATTAGTTAACCTTATATTAGTTTTAACTGAAGTATCGATAATTTTGAAATTTCATTGATATTTAAAATTGCTCATATCGTAAAGTAAGACTTTGATCATATCACCCAACAATAATTGTTAAATAATTGTGATTTCAATATTGGCCAAAAATAATCATGATTATCATTTTTGCTATAATCGAGCAGCCCTGCAGGAGGAAATAGCTTTTAAAACCTTTGCTTAAAGCTTGTTGTGATATATTTTAAGTTCTAACTAGTTGATTAATGATTTGCATTAGAGGGGTTGTAGTGAAGCTATTTGCACAGCAATAGATGTTGTTTTTCTTCTGAACTGGAAAAGGTGTGGTTTTTGAAACCATGTTATGTGGAAAGGTGATTATAATCTTAAGTTAAGTTGAGGTGTTTTTATGATTAAATAAAGTTGTTTTTTCTCGGACACTCTAACAACCAGATGGCAGACACCCTAAGTATAGAAATCTTTTGCTGCATGTAATGTTGTTTTCAGTCACTCAGAGATAAATGACATCAGTCAGTTGAGCAAAACACGGATGTAGTCACTGTCTGTGTGCATAACTTCCTGGTGGTGCTGCAATCTGTTTCTCCACTTCCTGTTTTCTTCAAGCACATTATGCAGATGATTACTCTGTAATCAATGAAAGATTCTACTTCTATTTTGCATTGTAATTATTAGGGCTGCTCCTTAATAGTCAACTAAATGTTAGTAGAGGAGGCTTGGTCAGATAAATTTTAATTAGTTGGTTAGTCACAAAAACAAAACAC
Source organism: Zacco platypus (assembly GCA_038088235.1). Classification (NCBI taxonomy): domain Eukaryota; kingdom Metazoa; phylum Chordata; class Actinopteri; order Cypriniformes; family Xenocyprididae; genus Zacco; species Zacco platypus. The sequence continues at coordinate 19,078,742 of CM076065.1, read as the reverse complement.
AGAAACAAACAGCATAGTCACACACTGACAGATTGTAAAATGCTGGTCCATGCAGTAATATGTCGGGGAGAAAATATAAAATATGGGAACATTTCGATGGTAAAGAATGACCACAAAAAGATGACATGCGACCTCGGGTATGATTTATCATTTAAAACGTAACGTTAGCCATGGCCACTTTACATGGCCACTCACTGTTACGTTAATATTAACATAGATAAATGCGCTAATCCAAGTGCACGTGCAGAGTGTGGAAGCTAAATTAGTACCACGTTTACTGCATGACGTTTAACTTAACTTCCATGTCCTCTCCACCGGAACTCATCTCCTCAAAGGCTGGCTTCATTTTTAGCAAGACACTGAGATCACTTCTCCCCGACAATGTCGACAAACTCGTGTCCCTTTCTTATAACATGAAAAGACTGAGATTGGAGGAAAAAAAATTGTGACTTGAGTAAGGTATAATCTAATTGTCCATATTGTTTTAGTGTTTCAGTTTGCTGCTATATATTTTATTTATTTGCTTTTATATAAGCCTAATTTATTTTGTTTGTGTTCTGACCTCTGAAAAACTGTTTTCATTCGATGTTAAAATAGCTCACTTCAGAATTAAATTTTCCTGATAATTTACTCACCCCCATGCCATCCAAGATGTTATGTCTTACTTTCTTAATTTCGAAAAGAAATTACGGTTTTTGAGGAAAACATTCCAGAATTTCTCTCCAAATAGTGGACTCCAACAGTTACCAACATGTTGAAGGTCCAAATTGCAGTTTCAATGCAGCTTCAAAGGACTCTACACGATCCAAGCCGAGGAATAAGCGTTTTATCTAACGAAACGATCTGTCATTTTCAACAAAAAAAAAAAAAAAACCTTTTTAACCACAAATGTGGTTTCTCTGCGATGCGCCATGCATTACGTTATCACGTTGGAAAGTTCACGAGTGATGTAGGAAGTACCGCAATAGGGTTGTTATTTAGATTATTTATGTAGAAATATTGATGATAGCATTTACAACACTGTATGTATGCTGCATAAACATAAGGGTCAAATACAGGTGAATATTCAAATTCACTCTTTGCCAGTAGGTGGTGCTTGCGAAACAGCAAAAATTACATAAACAAAGCAGTGATGCACTACATCAGTGTTTCCCAACCCCTTTTTTGCCATGGCACAGTTTTGATAAGTCATAATACAAAATATGAAGTGCAATGCATATTATATATACAATTTGCTTCAACTAGATGGCAAATAGCACTCTAAGAATATTCTCCACTCTTCAAATACAATAAAAAAAACTTTAGCCTTAATCACTTAAACACTACTTACACAAACATTAGTTCTTTATTTAACCTTGCATGCAAAGCAGATTTCCAAATTGAGGTTTGACAGATTGAGGAGCCAATGAATTTACGATATTTAGTCACAACCTCTTTTAAATGCTTTTTATTGGTTAAATATTTGTAAAACCCACATACAGATGTAAAGGAAGACTAATAGCATTAATTTTATGAAAACAAAAATTACGAAATATAAAGACCAAGGTTTTGTTCCGACAGTGATGATATGGACATTCTTATTTGTAGCATTTATTTTTACATATACAAATTCCATATTATTACATGGAATTTGATCATTTTCCATGGCACACCTGACAACTTGTCTTGGCACACTGGTGTAAATAAATTGCAATCAAAACTTTTCTGGGAAATATTTGAGTTTACATGGATAGTTCCATGATATAAATAACATAAATACAAAATGTATTATTCATCAGCAGTAGGTCAAAATAATCATTTGGCATAAATGTGAGCTATTTGGTAATTGCAAACTGCACTAAAGCATGAGGATGTAAAACGTGCAACAGCACATCGTCTTCTTTAAAAATGCAGTGCTGGCGTTTTTACTGATTAAATCATAGCCTTTTAAAGTTGAATTATCACATTTAAGCAATATTGCAATTCCTGTTTTCTGTCCCCAGATTTAAAATCTCCTGAAATTGATGCTTTAAAGCAGCACCAATAGATGAAACAGTGACTGGATCCCTCAGATGACATGCAGATTATCCTCGCAAAAGTTACTGTACCCATGTTCAGCGCAGGGCAGCGCTCTCGCACTGAATGACGTTGCAAAAAACTAGTTGTGCCTGGTTCCGTTCGCACAGCAGGGCTATGCCGAAAATGCACTTGAGAGTCCTGAAAAGAGTCCGGGTGTATGAGTTGTTTTAATGCTGTTGTCACTGCTGCAAACTCCAATCTGTACAAATAATTATTTGAAAAAATATAAGTTTCATGCAGCCAGTTGGCCCCTCCCCAGTGTAGGCCCCTGTGACCTTATTATTAAAATCCCAAATTCAGTATCTCAGAAAATTAGAATATTGTGAAAAGATTCAATATTGAAGACACCTGGTGCCACACTCTAATCAGCTAATTAACTCAAAACACCTGCAAAGGCCTTTATATGGTCTCTCAGTCTAGTTCTGTAGGCTACACAATCATGGGGAATACTGCTGACTTGACAGTTGTCCAAAAGACGACCATTGACACCTTGCATAAGGAGCGCAAGACACAAAAGGTCATTGCAAAAGAGGCTGGCAGTTAACAGAGCTCTGTGTCCAAGCACATTAATAGAGAGGCGAAGGGAATGAAAAGATATGGTAGAAAAAAGTTTACAAGCAATAGGGATAACCGCACCCTGGAGAGGATTTTGAAATAAAACCCATTCAAAAATGTGGGGGAGATTTACAAAGACTGGACTGCAGCTGGAGTCAGTGCTTCAGGAAGCACTACGCACAGACAAATGCAAGACATTGGTTTCAGCTTTCGCATTCCTTGTGTTAAGCCACTCTTGGAACAACAGACAGTGTCAGAAGCGTCTCGCCTGAGCTAAAGACAAAAAGGACTGGACTGCTGCTCAGTGGTCCAAATTTATGTTTTCTGATGAAAGAAAATTTTGCATGTCCTTTGAAAATCAGGGTCCCAGAGTCTGGAGGAAGAGAGGAGAGGCACACAATCCACGTTGCTTGAGGTCCAGTGTAAAGTTTCCACAGTCAGTGATGGTTTGGGGTGCCATGTCATCTGCTGGTGTTGGTCCACTTTGTTTTCTTAGGTCCAAGGTCAGTGCAGCCGTGTACCAGGAAGTTTTAGAGCACTTCATGCTTCCTTCTCCTGAACTTTATGGAGATGCAGATTTCATTTTTCAACAGGACTTGGCACCTGCACACAGTGCCAAAGCAACCAAGTACCTGGTTTAAGGACCATGATATCCTTAATTGGCCAGCAAACTCGCCTGACCTTAACCCCATAGAAAATCTATGGGGTATTGCGAAGAGGAAGATACGATATGCCAGACCCAACAATGCAGAAGAGCTGAAGGCCACTATCAGAGCAACCTGGGCTCTCATAACCTTTGAGCAGTGCCACGGACTGATCGACTCCATGCCACGCCGCATTGAGGCAAAATTAATGCAATTAATTCAGGCAAAAGAAGCCCCAACTTAGTATTGAGTGCTGTACATGCTCATACTTTTCATGTTCACACTTTTCGGTTGGCCAAGATTTCTAAAAATCCTTTCTTTGTATTGGTCTTAAGTAATATTCTAATTTTCTGAGATACTGTGTGTGTGTGTGTGTGTATATATATATATATATATATATATATATATATATATATATATATATATATATGTGTATATATATATATATATATATAAAATATATTTTGGAGAAAAATCCTGCAATGCTTTCCTCAAAAACATAAATTTCTTTTCAACTGAAGAAAGAAAGACATAAACATCTTGGATGACATCGGGGTGAGTAAATTTTCAGGAAATTTTAATTCTGACTAGAACTATTCCTTTAAGGCTAGTTGTCTGTCAACCTGATGCTTGCACTGATATCTCCCTATTGTTTTAGCTTGCTGTAAATTTATTTATTAATTTGTTTATCATTTATTGGCCTATTTATGTCCACCTTTTGAAAAATATGTTTGTTAAATTCCATTTTTTTAAGATAAGGTTATTTATATTATACTTCATTTATTTAGTTTGCATTCTGCTCTCATATAAGTTCATGCAGTGGTTGCTGCTTATGCTAAGGCAAGTTATGCATGCACTTGAGCACTTAATATTATATTTAAATGCTCATTATTATGGTTTAGTATTTTCTCCCCAGACTAATGGCTTAAATAAACGACTAACTGTCGACTAGGAAAATCTTTAGTCGAGGGCAGCCCTAGTAATTATTTGAGATCAGTGAATACAGTATTATGTAAGATGTGTGTTAACTAAGCATTAAACTGGAAACTGCTCAGCCCTCTTTTTTCCCCATCTAACACACAGGAAAAAAAGCCTATCAACACCGAACTTGTGTGTATGAAAGGAACAGTTGGATGTGGTTACATCACAGACCACATGAAAAAAGATGAATGAATATAATGTTTTACCCTATATTCAGTTTGATATTTCTCTTATTAAACAAAAAAGTGTAACACTGGTAAGGCCCATAGCACATTTGGTAAATTTATCAGTTAAAACTGGTGAGTTTCCACAAAATCTTAAAACGGCTATGGTGACCCCAGTCTTTAAGTCTGGAGAGACCGATGAGGTGTATAATTATAGACCCATCTCAATTACTCCAGTAATTTCCAAATTCTTAAAAAAGTTAGTGGTTGAACAATTAATGAATTACCTTGAAAAAAAATATCTTTTAAAGTCTAAGCAATTTGGAGTATTCAACAGAAATGGCTGTATGTCATTTTATAGATACCATAAAAAGTAGTTTGGATCAAGGAAAAGTGGGAGCAGTATTTTTAGACTTTAGAAAGGATTTTGATATTGTGAACCATGAAATACTCTAAACTAGTTTAAATTATACCTAGGTTGTAAGACAGCAATGTGTTAAAATTAGTGCTGTGAAGTCATCATTTCAAAAATGCAAATTAGATTTACCACAAGGATCAATATTGGGTCCTTTGCTTTTCTGTTTATATATAAATGATTTACCTAAAAATTGCAAAGAGATTGGCTGTCAAATGTATGCAGAGGACACAATTATTGATGGGACAACAGAAACTTCTCACTTGGGTGCAGAAATGTTAACCAGGCAACTGGTCAGTGTTTCCCAGTGGCAGAAATGTAAATACTTAACTTCACATTATAACAAAACTGTATCGGTGTGTTTTTTTCCATTAAAGAACAAAGCGCTGCATGAATTTAAAATCACCTCAAAATGAAAATTCTGTCATTTATTACTCACCCTCATGTCGTTCCATACCGTAAGACTTTTGTTCATCTTCGCAACACAAATTAAGATGTTTTTGATGAAATCCGATGGCTCAGTGAGGCATCTATTGCCAGCAAGGTAATTAACACTTTAAGATGACCAGAAGGGTACTAAAACATATTTAAAACAATTAATGTGAGTACAGTGGTTCAACCTTAATATTATAAAATGACGAGAATACTTTTTGTGCAGCCAAAAAACAAAATAACGACTTTTCAACAATATGTAGTGATGGCTGATTTCAAAACACCGCTTCAAATGTTAATGAATCTTTTGTTTTGAATCAGTGGTTCGGAGCGACCAAAATCATGTGATTTCAGTAAACGAGGCTTTGTTACATCATAAGTGTTTGGCAATTTCAACAGTTAACGAGATTTTGGCAGTTTGATACGCAAACTGAACCTCTGATTTGAAACAAAAGATTTGTAAAGCTTCATGAACCAGTGTTTTGAAATCGGCTAGATATCACTAGATATTGTTGAAAAGTTTTAGTTTTTTTGGCGTACAAAAAAGTATCCTCGTCACTTTATAATATTAAAATTGGACCACTGTACTCGCATGAACTGTTTTAAATATGTTTTAGTAGCCTTCCGGGCATCTGAAAGTAAAACGCTTGAGTGTTTTAAATTGGTAAGACTTATAATCATGTGCAAATAATAATCTTTTGCTATATAATGGCTAAATGTAGTTAATCTGCGAATCACATGCGTTCCGAATCATGCGGCCTGGTTTGTACCGATCACGGATCAACCATGATCAGTGAAAACTTTCAGAAGGATATTTCACTCATTTATGAATAATGCATCTGTGATTATATGCTGATATGAAGTCAGATATGACTGACAAATGTAGTCTTTGTCAAATGAAAGTGGTTCATGAGATCATTGTCATGTTGGATTTCACAACACAGAAAGCCAGACATGTGAGAGTAACCTACCTGGTGAAGTAATAACTAGGTCAGTTGTTTCAAGAGTTTAGCTGCAGAAATACACATCAGAAATGAGAGGGGCAGCACAAAAATTTTGTTGTTGGATGTTACATTTATACATCTTACCCATTAACATTTAGTGTTTTTGTTTCTCTAATCAATCTACTTGAAATGTTCTGTTGAACAATAGCATGTGAAAATCTATCATTAATATTGTAATGTTTACATTTTTACATTCATAATTTTATTTCAGTCAGGACCACTCTTTCTGATTAAGATTATTTGTAGACGCTCTGAATTACAGTTTATTCAGAGCAGGCTTCCCTCTGAAGAATTTAGCTTCCAAGCTGTCCACAAGCAAATCTCGCTGAGATTTGAACCCCTAAAAAAAAGACCCCAAGGCAGTTAACCAATAATTTTATAATGCAACAGTTACATAAGTCCATGTCGTAGTAATACAAGTACTGTAATGACTTTGGACATGATTGAGCAACAATTAGCTTTAGAGATAAGATATATCTTTGTGGACTTCGGTATCAGATTTTCATGCTGCGATAATTGATGAAACCTTTATCACAATATATGGTATTATCATATTGAAATAAGTTATACGTCATACTATAACAGGGTTAATAACTGAACATTGAAATACAATAAAACAATTCACAGTTCACTCGTTTATGTAAAGACATGTTTTGTTTGTATGTTCCCCTGTATCTTTATTAGAGACTTTAGTTGATAAGACTTTTTTTCTGCGCGCTTCCCTGGATACACGCACATAACAATAATACAACAATAAAAATCTGTTTTAAAACAAGACTTATGAACCATTTATAATTAATAATTAACATCGGTGAACAATACATTAGTAATAATGATAATGACATAAAGCAACAATAAAAATCTGTTTTAAAACAAGACTAATGAACCATTTATAAAAAATTAAAGGCGATCTCAAAGTTGCTCTGAGAATTGAAGGTATTCTTCATAAAATGGCAGTCTGTGTTTGTTTTTTCGCGGTCATTTCATATTACTGTATTTAAATTTACTGTAACATGTACCAAACTACATTGAAATCTAGAGTATCGTACTGTACACAGTTTACAAACTAGTAAAATGTTGAGAATAAACATTGAATATTGAAATCACGGGTAGCAATTCTAAACTAGCATTAAAGCTGTTAGCTAGAATTAGTTACAATTTCTGTATGCATGAAAATATTAAGATTCCAGGTCCGCAGAGAAGACAGACACGATGCACTGACATGACAGAAAAACTCTTTCAAATGTGCTCTCATGTGCCCCCCCACTGACAGAAATTAAGAATACACCCAGTCCTGAATTTTTTTTTATTGTAGAATAGCAATTTTACCTATGAAAGTTTGTTTTTCGCAGACAATTTGCACTACTGTATTTAGATTTACAGTTACATAATAAATTAATAGTTAAATAATTAGTTAGTTAAATAGTTAAATAATAATAAATACAGTTAAATAATTTCCCAGAATGCATTGAAAATCTACAGTAATATACTGACAACCGTGTACACAGTATGGAACTGTTGAAAATACAATAACATACTGTACATAGTTTATACAGCAAGAAACTGTTGAGAAAAAACCAGTATAATACTGTGTAAACAACAGAAATCATTTACACTGTAATGGAGTCTTATTGTAAATTGTTACCGAAATATAATAAAGAATTGGAACATTTTCAGTCAATATCTAGTGCATGTTTTAGTCCAGATTAAATTGTAAAAATGTTTGGATAGAGCATGTGTAAGGCAGGTAAGTGTAGGGATGAGCTTATATGTCTTGCTTAATTGATAGTGGGAGGAGTTATGGATCAGTTGAGCATCAACTGATGGCTGGCTGTCACACCAATCAGGACCACTCTGTAAGATTATTTGTAGAAGCACTATATGGCTGGCTGTCACACCAATCAGGACCACTCTGTAAGATTATTTGTAGAAGCACTATATGGTTCTAAAGGGTTTAACTTCGTAGCTGTCCACATGCAAACCTCGCTGAGGTTTGAACCCCCTAACACAATAATGTAGTTGTTTGGCATTAAGTTAGATCAGGGAGCGCGCCTCCCTAAAGGGTTGGAAGAGGTGACGAACCTTTATATTTAAATAGAGTGGCTCCTTACTTGGCGGAGATAAAGAACTTCAATTCATGATGAAGAATGATTAATGAGGTATTACTAGAAAACTGATGTTGTGCATCAGGCATTAACATTGAATAGACTCCATGAGGGGGGAGAAAAAATGCTTGAATTATTATTCCCTCCCCCAACAAAATCAAGTAGCACTGTTAGCCTACTTGAAAATAGGTGGTCATTGTCTCCTTACTACTTACATTGAGGATCTGATGATAATGTTAGATGGTGCTGGTTGCTAGCGTCAAATGAGTTATTTAAAGAATAATTGTTTACGATTGTAGGTTCCAGCCGACCTGCAACCCTAGAGAGTAAGCAGTGTATAGAAAGGAAAGATGTTTCAATGAGATCACATCTTTTTCACTGTATTTAGATTACTAAAGTTGAAGATCTGTAATTTGGTTGAGATGAATTGCACATATGCACACATTTAACTATACTAGAACTGTTGGGAAGCTTACATATCAGCTGAATGTCAGCTACATTGAACATACCTAACAAATGTCTGTTGTAATGAAGTGGGCGAGTTTATTGCCAAGTTTAGTGCTACGAAAAAGGCTCAGTGCCGCATTTAAATCTGCATGCAATGTATCTGGTTGCCAAGACAACCTTATGTGCTTGCTGCTTTCTGTTGTCATATATAATGAATACTTGAATGTTACATGATCAGTTATACTGAGTGTAAATATGTGAAACTACTTCAGAAAACTAAAATGTGATTAAAATGGTGACTGACCAAGTTGACTGCTCATTCTGCCTCATGGACAATAATTAGCAAGACACCTAAATCTTGGAAATGCTGGATTCTTTTGCAGTAGTGTTTGGGATCCAGCAGCTTGGAGCATCTGCAGGAGTGCAGTGGCAAGTGGCTCTGAAGCTTGTTGGAAAGCTTTGAATGTTTTTGGTGAGCTGTGGTGGGAATTGCTGCGATCATAGAGTATAGCCTTGGATTTGCCATGGTTGAAGTAAATGCCGGAAAAGCAATCCTGAGCACTATCAGAGGAATAGTGATGGTTGTTCATGAATGATTGTTCATGTATCTGACAAGTGTTAATAGATTTAAGACTCGAGAGGGAAGGAATCATCATATTCCTCATAAATTGTTGTTGGCTGCATTATAGTGATTCAGAATAAGATCAAGATTGTATAGGAAAAGCTGTCCTGAGCGCATGTCTGTGTGACAGACTAAGGCAAGTGAGAGCTTATATGTCTTGCTTAATTGGTAATGGGAGGAGTTATGTGATCAGGTGAGTTAGCTGGTGACTGGCATGGCACGCCATGGTCTCCCTGAACTACACTTAAGCTTCTTTTAGTCATTTAGCTACATTTTTGGATTTTTTTGAAGGAGAACACTAGGCAAGTTAAACACAAGAATATATATATATATATATATATATATATATATATATATTTCATCTGACCATATGACATTCTCCCATTCCTCTTTTGGATCATCCAAATGCTCTCTAGCAAACTTCAGACGTCTGTCACTGCAGGATTTGAGTCCCTGGCGGCGTACTGTTACTGATGGTAGCCTTTGTTTTTTCGTCCCAGCTCTCTGCAGGGCTAGGGTTAGGGTTAGGTCCCCCCGTGTGGTTCTGGGAATTTTGCTCACCGTTCTTGTGATCATTTTGACCCCACGGGGTGAGATCTTGCATGGAGCCCCAGATCGAGCGAGATTATCAGTGGTCTTCCATTTTCTAATAATTGCTCCCACAATTGATTTCTTCACACCAAGTTACTTACCTATTGTAGATTCAGTCTTCCCAGCCTGGTGCAGGTCTACAATTTTGTTTCTGGTGTCCTTTGACAGCTCTTTGGTCTTGGCCATAGTGGAGTTTGGAGTCTGACTGTTTGAGGTTGTGGACAGGTGTCTTTTATACTGATAACGAGTTCAAACAGGTGCCATAAATACAGGTAAGGAGTGGAGGACAGAGGATCCACTTAAAGAGGAAGTTACAGGTCAGTGAGAGCCAGAAATCTTGTTGGTGACCAAATACTTATACATAATTTGCAAATAAATTCTTTAAAAATCAGACAATGTGATTTTCTGGATTTATTTTCCTCATTCTGTCACACACACACACACACACACACACACACACACATCGGTTCGTGTGTGCGTCGCACGGTTCGACGTATGCGCAATGTAGCCCCGTATTCAGACAGTTTCGCCTCAGACAGTAAAAGTGGAGTAAGGGGCCGTTCACATATCGCGTCTTTTGCACACGCATATTCATTATTTCCTATGTAGGCGAAAAAATGGAAGCAACGCGGCCGCGCTTTCCACGCTTTTTTAGGCGCGATATGTGAATGGCCCCTAATGAAGGCTGCCCGGAGTTGGCGGATGCGCCCGTGTCTTTCAAATCAGATGTGTGGGAACATTTTGGATTTCATGTTACTTACGATGACAACGGAAATAAAACAGTAGATAGAACTGCGACTGTGTGCAAGCATTGTGCAAAATGCATTCAATATGCTAATGGTAACACTTCTAATATGACAGTTCATTTGAGAAGACATCACGATAAGCACAAACAGGAAAGAGCCGGTTAGGAAACAACTTCTACTGTCTGCAGCATTTAAGCAACCTCTCAGTGATAATTCGGAACAGGCAATAGCCATAACTAAAGCATTGGGGATGTTTATGTTATTACATTATATTATATATTTATCTTTAAAGTATTTTGACTTGTTTAAAAGACAGAGCTTGAAGAGTTCCTCTCTTTGTCTTTTAAAATATTTTTTTTTTGTAAGAGCTACACTGAAGTTGGCATGTGATAAATGCAAGTTAATTTCAATCTTTGTGTGTTAAAAAGGTACAAGTTCCTGTAGAGATATCAATACACATGCTCTTTTTTTATGCCAAACAATCGAAAAGCATGTCATCAATGTCTTCTCTCTTGCTGTATCAAAATCTCACCTAGCTTTTACTCAGAGATGGTCCCAATAATGTGCTTAAAGTCAAGTCAAATTCAGTTAGTGCATGATTACATTACAAAAATGTTAATACTGTATCCTAAATTGTGGATAATTAAGCTAATAAGCTATATATCATATGCCGAAGGAAATTTCTGGAGTGTTATATATATATATATATACACACACTACCGGTCAAAAGTTTTAGAACACCCCAATTTTTCCAGTTTTTATTGAAATTTAAGCAGTTCAAGTGCAGTGAATAACCTGAAATGGTACAAAGGTAAGCGGTAAACTGCCAGAGGTTAAAAAAAAAACGTTTAGGTTACCAAAAACTGAAAAATAATGTACATTTCAGAGTTATACAAAAAGGCTTTTTTCAGGGAACAAGTAATGGGCTACCAACTTACAGCTGTTCTGCAGCAATGAAAGTAAATTAAGCCTTGAAAGTTGATGCTAACAATTCCTACAGGTGTCCCAACTTTTGTTGATTACTTACAAAGTCTGTTCCAACACTGCTTTTATACAGACAGAGGGTGTGTTACTACACCCTCTTAAGCATTATTTGGACAGTATTGTACCGCAGGAAGTAGTATATTGCTCTCATAATGGCGAGAAAAAGGCAATTAACAAAGGAAGACAGACAGACCATTATAACCCTTAAAAGTGTAGGTCTTTCCTTTAGAGAAATTGCAAAGAAAGCCAAGGTGTCAGTGAGTACAGTTTCCTATACCATCGAAAGGCATTTGGAAACTGGAGGAAACTCTGACAGGAAGAGGTCTGGCAGACCCAAAGCCACAACAGAATCAGAAGACAAGTTTCTGAGAGTCAACAGCTTGCGTGATAGGCGGCTCACAGGACAACAGCTTCAAGCACAGCTTAACATTGGTCGAAGTAAGCAAGTCTCAGTTTCAACTGTGAAGAGAAGACTTAGAGCTGCAGGTTTGACAGGTCGAGTGGCAGTAAGAAAGCCATTACTAAGATGGCAAAATAAGAAAAAGAGGCTTGCCTGGGCCATGAAGCACCGCCAGTGGACTACTGAAGACTGGAAGAAGGTGTTATGGACTGATGAATCGAAATTTGAAATCTTCGGTTCATCACGCAGGGTTTTTGTACGCCGTCGAGTAGGCGAAAGGATGGTTCCTCAGTGTGTGACACCAACAGTCAAACATGGAGGAGGAAGCGTGATGGTCTGGGGCTCTTTTGCTGGATCCAGAGTCGGCGACTTGCACAGAGTGAGTGGCACCCTGAACCAAAACTGCTACCACAGCATTTTGCAGCGCCATGCAATACCCTCTGGTATACGCCTAGTTGGTCAGGGGTTCATCCTACAGCAAGATAATGACCCAAAACATACCTCCAGGTTATGTCAGAACTACCTTAGAAGAAAAGAACAAGACGGTAGGCTTCAAATCATGGAATGGCCAGCACAGTCTCCAGACTTAAACCCCATCGAGCTGGTTTGGGATGAACTGGACAGAAGGGTGAAAGCAAAGCAACCTACAAGTGCAACACATCTGTGGGAACTTCTGCAACAGTGTTGGGAAGAACTTTCCGAACAATATTTGATTTCCATTGTAGAAAGAATGCCACGAGTGTGTTCGGCTGTTATATCTGCAAACGGTGGCTACTTTGAGTCAAAAATTTAGATTAAATTTTGTTAAACAAAACTATTCCATGATTTCTTTTTTATCTCCAATTGTTTATTTGTTCTATGCTTTAATTTCAGAGTACATTGAGACATTAAACTGCGTAAATTTCAATAAAAACCGGAAAAATGGAGGCGTTCTAAAACTTTTGACCGGTTGTGTGTGTGTATGTGTATATATATATGTGTATGTGTGTATATATATATATATATATATATATATATATATATATATATATATATATATATATATATATATATATATATATATATATATATACACACACACACACACACACACACGTATTTGTATATGTGTATATATATATATATATATATATATATATATATATATATATATAAAAAATATGTATGTGTGTGTGTGTGTGTGGTATACAAAATAAATAATAATTGTGCGACAGTGAAAATAATGTATATTCCAGAAAAGCACTCTAATGTAATAAAGAGTTTTCAGTTACATAATTTTGCTGGGAGATTGTCATTTGGTATTATCATATTCACCTGCTTGTGTGTTTGTTGTCTATGATACTGTGTGCAGCATTTGTGTGCAACCAGACAATCCTGTGTTTCACACTGTACAGGTGTGCATGTCTTGAGTCCCAGGGTGTGTCTATTGCTCTCAGTGGTGACAGTAGCGCCGGGCGTCTGGGAGGCTCTAGTGAGCTCAGGCTGTCATTAGCACGCTCTCTGGAGGGTTGCAAGCACCCCGCTTAACTCCCTCCTAATGACTCTTTTTGCTTTCTCTCTGACTAATGAAGGTGCAGGTAGAGAACGTCTGTGTTAAATGAAAGGCCACTAATAGTCGTTAAGGTTTGTTTTCATGTTTTGCTTTTGTTCTCTCTCCCTGAGTGCACCAGCTCGTCTCACTGAATTTTCCAAAGGGATCTCATCTCCTCTGACTGTGAAGAAGTTTGTGTAACAGGAGGAACTGCTGCTGTTAGAAACAGAACGCTTCTGTTTTGTGTCCTTGTGTTTCTCTGTGAAGAAAGCTTTCATGAAGCTGACTTCTGTGAAGCTGATTTCTGCTAGGGGTGGGTGATATGACCATAATCTTATGTCTGTTATTTTATTCATTAAAACTAAGAACAATCATGCAAATAATACGAACAATAGGACGAATACAATAGAACAAAGATACAGATTAAATAAACTTCCAGGTACAGTAGTTTTATTTAACATGTAATGTAGTACCCTACAGAAATATAATAATCAAATATAATACAACACTGCATAGTCTAACTGAATTAAATATAAATAGATTTTCTTTATTGAAATTTATTCAGTTAAGAGCAGTGAGTGATTTTTTTTTGCTGTCTTTTGTTATTTGATTTACATTAATCTAATAACATAACATAGAATGCTTGGACCGAAACATCTGGTATTTGCCCAACTATTTAGATTAATTTAAGACATAACCAACTGTTTTATGTGAATACATGCTCACAATGATTTTGACTTGTGTTTGTTTGGCCATTTAAGCACAATTAGCTGTGAAAGACAACAAAATTTGAGATCACATGATGTCTGAGAGCATTTTCAAGATATTTTTCTCAACTTAATGTGCTTAACTTTTTTAACATTATGCAGGTTAATATATTTACATACCACAAAATAAATAATATAGCAAAATCTCAAACGATAGACACTTTAAATCATAGCCACGATATATATCGTCATACTAGCCAGCCCTAGTGTCTGCACGAATCTTTGACACAACGTGCTCAGATTGACTTTTTCTTTCTACAACATTTTTACTAATGTTCGACATTTTGTAGCTTTTCTTTGAGTTGATTGGTAGAAACAGACCATTTAAAAAAATGAAATTATGTGATTAATTCCACATTCCGAAATTTTGTAGCTTTTCTTGGAGTTGATTGGTAGAAACAGACCATTTAAAAAAGTGAAATTATGTGATTAATTCCACAATGAATTGAAAAGGATAGAATGTGATTTTCCATCAAACCACCATTAAATTTCCACAAAGAAATTAACACTTTACAACAGGGCTGGACTGTTACAAAAAAATGGCCCTGGCATTTTTGCTCAGACTGGCCCACCACAATCGGTCGGACACCACCCACCAGTACACCATCCTTGCGGCCCCTGTAAATATGCATACCTACTGTTCCATTTCCCAAAGCTGAGTAGTAAGTGCAAGTGGACCAGTGTACTCACTCTCTCTTGACTCACTCCCTGGTGATCAAAGTTAGCAGTGGAGTAGGGCCTACACACCAATGGACAGCAAAGATCAGAAAAAAAATTCTTATTTTAAGTTTAGATAGTTTAGATACTCCCCATTAAAAACAATGAAAAAGAAAACTATACTACCAAATTACTCACAAAAAACTTCTTAATAAAATGATATTCATTTTATTCTCTTGCCATAAACAACCAAGTGCTCATACCAGAGTAATAGGGTACAAGAGCTACAAAACATAACTTTTTATTGCTGAAAAGTGAGATCTTTTCGACCCCAAATGTGTCGGCCCACCGGGCATTTGCCCGGTATGCCAGATTACCAGTCCAGCCCTGCTTTACAATAAGGTTCTATTTGTTAACATTAGTTAACTACATTATAGTTACATGAATTAACAGTGAAAAATAATTCCAAGTATTTATTAATCTTAGTTGATGTTAATTTCAACATTTACTAATATATTAGTAAAATGTAAAGTTGCATCTTTAATTAATGAACC
Organism: Zacco platypus; assembly: GCA_038088235.1. NCBI lineage: Eukaryota > Metazoa > Chordata > Actinopteri > Cypriniformes > Xenocyprididae > Zacco > Zacco platypus. The sequence goes on along the minus strand of CM076065.1, from coordinate 19,063,085 downwards.
TTAGCAGACATGAACTAACCATGAGCAGTTTTATTTTTATTAACAATTTTAACTAAAATTAGCAAAGTAAATACTGTATCAAATTTATTTTTCAGTGTTAATGTTAGTTAATCCATTAACAAATGTTAACTAATAGGACCTTTATTGGAAAGTTTTACGGAAATTATAATACATTTTTCTTGTTATACATTTTTTTTATTAAAAATGCAACAGAACAGACAAGACTTCCCTAGAATGTGGCCCCTTGATTTGAGTTATATTTAGCAATTTTGGAGCTTTCTCTGGTATTGATGGCATATCAACCAGACATTTGTGAGATGTCTTTGAGAGTGTGTAGCGTTGTTCACGAGCCGTGATGCGTTTGTTTTGCATCTCTGTATCCATTTGTTTTGCTGTATTGCAGTGATTATATGATGGGCCCTCACCAGGGACCTAATTATTGTATAGCTGGCTGTATCCTCTGAGGAAAACGCGCAAAAAAACAAGTAGCCCAAGTTTCTCAGAGACTCCCCTCCCCTCATCTGCTTTTACTCCAGCGGTGCTGCGGAAAAACTTTCTTTCAATGTTTTGTATTATGTCTAAATATTCATCGTTTGTCTATTATTTGTCTGTCTATTTTACATTTTTAATAATAATAATAATTTATTATTATTATTGTGATTTTTTTATTATTATTATTATTATATAGCAAGTGGATCAGAGAAAATGAAGAAAAAGTAATAATAAGTTGGCCTGCACGATATTGAAGAAAAATGTGATATGCGATAACTCATTAAATAATGTGATATTCGATATGTGATGCATGTTTTAAGTGTGTGAAATAAATTTAAATTATATTTAAATATATTTAAAAACTGAAAATGATATAAACACACATGTTTCACATTATTTTTGTGAGATGAAAGCATCCTTGCAATTTCTGAAAGTAACCAGTGTTTAGGGTTTCAGGTAAACTTACATTAGGTTTATTTAATAACAAATTGAATATCAAATGTAAAAACAAAACACTGCTTAGTCTGTATGAATTGAATATACAGTGACTATTATTAAAGCTACAAAAGTTATTCTCTCAAGAGCAGTGATGATTTTCTCTGTCTTTTGTTTAATTTGGCTGTTTGATTAGGCTGCTGTCACTTTTAAGAGCTGCACAGATCCAATATATTGTTACACTGGCACTTTCTCAACTGTTTAGTCCACTTAAGACATAACTGACATGAATAATCACCAAGATGGGCATTTTGACATAATTTTGTGTGTATTTGGCCATATAAGCTGCGAAAGAGAACTGAATTAGGGATCATGCGCTGTGCGAGAGGTGGCTTTCTGTGCGCATGAGTACATCGCTTATGGCATTTAATAACATTAAGCATGTCACATGTATGTAACAGTCATGTGTACAGTCTGCTGTCTGCATCAATCTAAAATTTGGACTTTTTGTAATCTATTGGAGTATTAAAATCATGCTGTTATCGTAAGCTATTGTGATACAGAGTATGTGAGCGAAGTGTAGCGGTAATAAGCGGAGTGGAGAGTGCCTTACTGAAGATTCTGCTCTGCTCGCTCAGTCTGCTCAGGGCCTACTTGCTCAACCCAGAATGCCATTTTTGATATGCTGGTTCGAGAATATGTGAAATAAGCAATACATCTAAGGTTATGGAGTTCAAATATTTTTTTAATGAAGTTGCAGAGGAGTAAATATGGCAGAATTTTCATTTTTGGGTGAACTGTCCCTTTAAGAATGAAGAAGGAGACCTAATTATAAGGGTGTGTGGAGAAACCCAGTTAGAATTTCATGTTCGTGCTTTGGTTTGGGTTAAAAAGAACTTTGAAATACCTTCGCAGTGGTATACTGTTAATGATCATCCCAATGCCGTCCATGCTGCTGTGAAAAAATAGTGAGACAGCGTCTGGTCTGATCATAGCAATATGGATTAAGGCTCCCACTATCGATATTTTTATATCAATTAATCTATCGACTACTTTATCGTTTAATTGATTAGTCTAAACGATAAATTTTACGCCAAAATAAATTTTTCTTAAGAACATTTTGTTTAACTTTCAACTTTGGCACTCAGGACACCATCAGTAAGAGCTGCAACCAGTTGTGGTGAGCAGTAATTCCTTCTTTTGCAGGAATTCTGTCACATGGCACATTTACCTACAACTGAAAGAAAAATAAATACAACTAAATTATATAGGCCTAAATGTAAACTTTCAGAGTGGAAAAAAAATCCTAATGTTCTTTTAACTTTCAAACTCTTTTGATATTGTATATGAATAATATTTATTAACTGTGTACATATTATTATAAATTAATTTGTAATTCATTGTCATTTATGCCGTTATGTTATTATATCGTCACGCAATGAAATGTCCTTAAAACGGGCAGAAGTAAACATGTCACATGCCGCATCCAAACACGTGTGGAAAGCATGGCTGCTCCGTTTTCTTCTTCTTTCCAAAGCTCTAGCGCTCCCGTGGCGTCTGTCATTGCTGTGGAACCATGAACTGCGCTCTGCGCGATGACGAGGAAGTATCAGCAAAGGATTAATTGATTTCTTGCATTAGCTTTAATACTTGATAAAATCCTGTGCTGTACAGCTATGGTCAGCTGTTCATCATCTGTTCTACATTTGAAATAACTTGCGAGCACAATAGAGGCGATGTGTGAACGGCCCCTTTAGCAGCTTAAAGGACAGCGGATTTTAAACGTTCTACCTACAAAGGCAGGGTTAATTTAAGGGACAAAACACTTACGGTGGCTGTGGCTTTGCCTTTTCCGGCGACCCATCATCCAGAATAGCCCCTAACATTATATTCCTCTTCAGATGTTCATGCATCAAGATTGTGCTGCTGTGGTATGCCAACGAAATCAGAGTGTACAACCACCTTTTTATTAGCTGATATGAAGTACTCCCATACTTTACTTTTACACCCCTTCAGCTTTTGAAAACTTTTGCTTACAAATTTTTGACACTCGACTCCCCTTCACCCGCCATCCTTGGAAACTTTGACGTGATGCACGCAATGTTAATACCAGTGGTGTGGAGGAAACGGTTGTTATTTTAGTTAAAGCGTGAAAATGAAATTGAAAAGGTAAAATAATATAAAAGGATCAGTCGATTTAAAAATATTGACGTTGATTAATTATCAGCGTCGACGCAGTTGATTTATATCGACCAATCGCGACAGGCCTAATATGGATATGTTTGCACCATATCAAGTCACATCACACAGAGTTATACCACTTTATACAATATAGCCTATTGCATTAAAGCCACAAATATCATAATTATCTATAGGCCTACTGTAATTGAGATATGTGTTCAAGAAATTCATTAAAAACAGAAATACACATTGTTTCAGGCTTATGGTAGTGGGTGTGGAAAAATGGTAGAGGGTTTGTTTATGCACATCAATCCACACCCGATGTCCCTGGTTTCCTTCTTTTTTAATTACATCCAGGAAATTGGTTGATGAAACATTGATTAAAATTAAGATACTATTTGTACACCACTAAGTAATTCAAAATTTAAAGGCTTTCTACAAAACAAAACTTAATGATGTTGTCAAAATCATTTGGCCCACTTTATGTCTCCAGACATAGGCCTATAACACATCTTGACATAGACTCCAACAACTGGAGTCAGATGGTGAATATAACACAGTTCGTAAGTACGGGAAGGAGGAGGCGGGAACCGGCGAACATTCAACATAACTTTAATCAAATAAATAAACAAACAACAAAACGAAAGTAAAATGGTGGCAGTTCCTCACGGCGAATGCCGCCCACACAAATATAATAAAAAACAACATAAAATCCAGGCCTGGTCCTCTCTCGTCCTTCTCTGTCGTCACTCCTCTTTAATGCTTTCGGAGCTCCTCTGTGAGAGATACGAGACCGGTGCACCGCGCAGCTGACACTCATTATTACTCGCGCCACCGGCCTTGCAGCGATCCCTCACAGCTCTCGACCACCCTGCTCGTCACAGACAAAAGGCCACTTTATTGTACATGTGTAAATCATTCTAATTCACTTAGACAGCTGTCAATGGTACAGCAAAAAATTCCTAACCCATCTTAGCTCTCTGGAATACTTGATTGTGGTTGGTTAATCACAGCATTTATTGATGAAATGTTTTTGTATAATATTTATTTGCCTGTTAAATGTTTTATATTTTTCAGTTTTTAAGCAGAGTGAAGTTTATTTTCCCTTCTTATTAACTTTCATTTTTTGTTAATTATTGTGTCACATAAATAGATGCTAACTCCTAGTTTCTATTTTTTACAGGAGTTTTTTGAGCATGCAAAGCAACTGTGGGATGATGAGGGAGTGAAGGCCTGTTTCGAGCGCTCAAACGAGTATCAGCTCATCGACTGTGCACAGTAGTGAGTAACTGTTGATATGTGTCAGATTTATTCATACAGTATAGCGCTGTCAACCATCATTGTGTCTCTGCTGATCTTATGTGAATGTGATGTTTGCTGTGTAGAGATTTCTTGTTGTGTGCAGCACAACCCATTGTATAATGCAGGATCTGTTTATTTGTGTGACCCACTGGTGCAGTGCAGTTTGTCCAACATTTTTCTTCATCCCACTTTTTCAGCAGTTGTATTCCTCTAAAGCTCATGACCCAATAAAATAAAACGTTCATGAATGGGTTATTTACACGAATCAGGAAAAGTGTGCTCGGAAGCTGTTGATCACTTCAGTTCACCGTGGGCTCATTGACTGTGATTTTCTGTAAAAAGCTGTACACACAGCACAATGGAACCCTTATTCACATCATGTTTATTCTTTGGTTGTAATGAAAAGATTAACAAGCCTTCAAAACTCAAGCATGCTCATGCTGAACAAAAACTCTGCCATTTAGCAGTATTGAGTGGATTTGGACTAACTTTAACATTGGCCATTGCATTCATTGCATTCTCAACCGATATCTATGATTGGCAAAAATGCAGTGGCTGAATTGCCAGTACTGCAGACAAGCTGGTATTGTTACGTTTTTAAAATTTCAGTAGCGACTACCAATATACTGATACTTTTGACAACACTAGTCATATACAATTTATAGCACTGCTTAAAAAAAATTGTAACACTTTATAAGTATACAGTAATAAAGTACTTTTATAAACTAAGCTATAACATGTATAAGCTATATACAAATAATGAGTTCTTCATTCATTGTCACTGAATTGGGTTTCCGTGTTTTATGTGGACTTTCCATATAAATTATTTTTATTCTGTACAAACTGTATATTCTATCCCCTAACCTTAACCATACTTCTAGCTGATGTATTTTAGCAATATGATCTCATGAGTATTTGTATTTATTTTTTCTACCACACGTACATTTACTTACATTCGCATAGACGCATTTGCCCCCTTCCTGATTTGTCAGCATGTTTGCCACACTTAAATGTTTCAGATCATCAACCAAATTTAAATATTAGTCAAAGATAACACAAGTAAACACAAATTGCAGTTTTTAAATGAAGGTTGTTATTATTAAGGGAAAACAAAATCCAAACCTACATGGCCCTGTGTGAAAAAGTGATTGCCCCCTAAACCTATTAACTGGTTGGGCCACCCTTAGCAGCAACAACTGCAATCAAGTGTTTGCCTCCCCAAACCTCCCCTATTTTAGCCTGATCGTTCACACCTCTGAGCTTGAAAAGTTTGAGTAAATGGGTGAGCTCTGGAAAAGAGGGAATGTGAAGGGGGAAAGAGGGGAGAGAACAACCAATAAAACACACTATTTTTCGTTTGTAATGAAAATATTATTAAAGGCAGTTACTTTTATTGTCCATTCTTCTTTGAATTTTCAGTCTAAATCATTGTTTTTTGTGTATCAGAATAATCAATTGTGTCATTGCGTTCAGATGTTCCACTGTATCAGCAGGGTCGGACTTCTATCTGGCAGACGGCATTGTCCTGCTGGGCTGACGTGCTTTTTGGGCCGATAGATCTCATACTTTTTTTTTTTTTACTTCGAGTGGCCCATAAAAATCTTTTTTTCTATTCTTTTCTTTGGGTTTTCTTAATTGGCGGCACTGAGGTCTTTATGCTGGCGTAAGTCAGCGTAGGATTTTTTTTCTGACAAGCCCATGAAACGCATAGATCAGTGACCCATTGGTTCTTTTTTTTTTTTTTAATTGACTCTTGGCTGGCCAAGTCACATCTTTAAACACCTCCCCCTTTGAGCTCTGCACAAGCTTGCAGTGAGTGTCTACAGACAGTGCTGTGTATCTGCCAATAGTCAGAGTCAGAGAGAACATGGAGAAGAAACGCAAGGGAGGCACACAAAAATTGCGTGAAAAAAAGGAGCAGGCCCTTTAGGCAAACGCTGCAAAATATAAAAAAATATCAGACATGTTTTCTGCTCAATCTGCAACAGCAGCTGCCAGACCTTCATTAATACACTGCCCAATAATAAATTCATATTTCGTCTATATTTTCTGGAAAAATATTTAAGTAATTTGTTTTATATGTATACCATGTTGATCACTTCAGGGTGTGCTTGCCTTGAAATATAACTTTTTTTTTTTTAACTAGATTAAGAAAATGTTACTTAAATCTTATCATATCATTACATTTTTCAGCTGATTAGTTAATCATTAAAAAAAATTAAATCGTGAATCGGTCAATTGTTCTGAAAAAAAATCTAGATTTTGTTTTTTGTCATATCGCCCAGCCCTACTTGCAAGTATATTTTTCACATGTTAACATAATATAGGCATCAAATGTAAAAATGAGCACTAGAACAGTGTGAACGTTGGTTGATTTCTAAACCTTTTGCTTTGTACCTGTGTTAGAACTTGATTTAATCATCCAATCTTCTTGTCAACAATTCTTTTTTTTACTCTGAAACAGTAAAAGGACACAGTTAGATAGATAACATTGCATTACACATAGAGTACAGTACTGGAAAGTTAATTAGTATTGTGCAGATTGTATTAAACTTATTCTTTACATAAGAGGGGGTGGGGCCATTGTAACTGGACTTGTTTTAGCTGTACAATACCTGTCCTTTATGCAGATTGATATAAAACTGTTACTTGTTATCGTATTATTTAATGTATTAGCTTAATCATACACACTCTGTTTCGTAGTGTAATTTTAACATTTACAGCATTTTGTTTCCCTTTATTTACTTATGGCAACAAATGAATAATCTCCGTACATTCAGAAAGAAATAAGGTGAATAGCTTAAATAATCCATTTAATTTGTACTCAGTCTGTAGACATAAACAGATGTCCACCGCGTTGTGAATTAATAATTACATTGAATCACATTCTATTTGAACACATTTAAGGCTAACAGAGGTACAATGCAAAAGGCATAGACTTAACCAAAGTTCACGCTGTTCTAGCGGTCATATTTACATTAAATGTTTGCCTTTATTATGTTAATATATGGGGAAAAAAGGAATTAAAAGCCACTTGTTTTCTACACAGACATTGTTTTCAAAGAAGAATCTCGGATGACTGCATAATAGCTAAGCTATTCTGTTCGTTAGCATGTAAACTCAACTCTGTTAGATATATTAAGTTTAACTTGGTAACATGTTAACTTGTTTATGTGCATAATACACAATTTCAGAAATATAAATAAGCCTAAAATAGTAAAGTTTTTTTTTTTTATATGAATATGAGTTATCCTATTAATACATCTACATTAATTTCAGTGATTAGCTACACTGCTTTCTGGATATTGGCATTGGCTGCAGCTGTAAAAAAATAAAAAATAAACTGATTAATTAATCAATTAATTAATTAATTCTTGTTGATCACAGAAACACCAAAGTAACATAATAAACACTAGAAGACGAGATGAATATTACCACTAGTACAGACCAAACACGAACATCTGTGGTTATCTTTCCTCCTCTTCATATTTCTCATTTTGTTTCTGAAACTATTTCTCTCATGCATTTTGGCTTTTTCTTTCCTCTCTTAATGTCTATTTCTCTCTTAGGGCAGATATGTGTCTGTGTTTTAATTGATTGCGTCTATATTTGGCTGCACATTCAGGCCACTGGAACATGCTGAGTGCAAAGTCAAATGTGCCGTATAGAAACAGAGTGGCGTATGAACTCAAGAGAACGAGTGATCAGGGGCAATATCTGTCCCTCATGGATTTACCTCTCAGATTCACATTACACAGCAACTCCACCTCCCTTGATAACACACATCTATGATCACCTCGGAAAAAAAGTGATCTGACTCACAGCTGTGAGTTAATGTTTGATCAGACTGCTAACAATGGCTGTCATCATTTGTTCATCAAGTTAATTTCCTACTAGATCTATGTGGTAGTGAAATGTTTTGTTTTGTTCTGTTTTTTTTTTTTTTTTACTAAAACGTTGTCATTGCAAATGTCAGCTGCCTCAACCTTTATGCTGCGTGTTTGATAGTGGCTGCCAGAGCATGTGAGTCTGTGTGTGCTGCTTTTGGTCATTTACAGGAGGAAGTTGAGCATGCAGATGGTTCAGGTTGATAACAGGCAGAATGACAAAGAGCTCAGTGTCATTTCTGCTGCTGCTTTCACGGGTTGAAAGCTTCACTACAACTAAACATGACACAGCTAGAACCCAGAGATGCAAAGTGTTTTATCAAATGCTTATTTTGGTCTTGAGGCTGCACCTTATGTCATCACAGTTGGCATAAAATATAGTTGTTGTACTCTGACATGCAGTTCGTGATTTCATGTATTGGTTTTTGTGTTTTTTTTCCTCAAACCCCCAGTGTGTATTGTGTGTAGCTTTAGAGGACATTTAATCTGATTTATGGATAGTTGTGTGTGTGAATATCAATGACATTGTATTAATTGATTTGTTATTTAGCTATAACTTATTAGCTAGGCTTTGCCACTTTAGATGGCAAAAACAAACAAACAAACAAAAAAAAAAAACAGGTGTACACACACCAAAGCATAATCTATTAATGGAAAGTGCATACTATTTTAAGATGCTCAAACAAGCTTACTTGCTTGGAGATGACCATTACAGTGTTAACTAACTACACGTGTCTGACCCAAAATATTATGTAGTAAACGACAACAACTGTTCTAGCCTCTTGGATGAATAAAGACAGAATGAGGTGATTGCTCAAGACATTCATAACTGATATCTGTGGAAAAAGTTATGATTGTTATGCCAGCTCTGAATGTGTGTGTGTTAGATGGGAGCGGTTTGAATCAGGGTCTCTCTCTTATGTAAAGTAGATGTGGATGGGGCCAACTGCTCTATTTTTATCCGTTCTGTGTGGAGCACTATCATGGTTTTGTCACATGGTGTGGGTTTTATGAAAGCGAGGATCCTAGGGGTTCAGTAAACACAGGAAGGGTCAGCAGCAGGTGGACAGATGAGGAGGTCTTTCAGACTCCATCACACAACACACTTACATGCATGTATCAGAGGAACTTCACTCTGGCACACTTCTCTTGTATCTAACAGCACTATAAATCTACAGTTACTTTACTGCCAGTTTCAGTCTAGTTTTTACAATTGTACTGTAAAAAAAAAAAAGCAAAAAAAAAAAAAAAACTTGATTTTACTGTTTGTTTACACTATTGGAAAACAAAAATTGCTGTTAACAACCAATATCATATTGTATTTCTGCAGTGCATAAGGACTATGAAGGTACCCGGCATGAATAGGTTATGCTGTAGAGTTTTTCGATATTTCTTGGTATAATCTGGTATAATCTTATTTTTGGTTCACATTTTGTGTTGTTGGTTTATTTTGTAATCTTTAGAGTTTCTTTATTACTATTATTATTATTATTATTTGTTTAGTGTTACCATTGTTCTGTTTTGTTGTATTGATGTGTTGATGTCTGTGCATAGGTGATGCTTATATAAAAAAGGCTTGTGTTGCAAGATAATGTCACACCTTTCAAAGATAAATCTCAGCAGTTACTTCACTATTGTGAAAGATCAATCTACAAACAGTTATGAACTTGAAATACGATATTGGTAAATCTTCAATAACGCTAAAACAAAAACATAATATTCATGCTGAATAGATTGACTAACTTAAAATCAGCCACTTAGCTTATTTTATATTCTATCTTGTAATTGTATTAACAAATGTTATCATTTGTCACACTTGGCTAGATCAGAAATTTGAATATGAATTTACAAAGTCCAAGATCCCAAGCAAGTGTAACACTGATCTCAATTATGGCGACTTGACAATTACAGTGTTAAAAAAAATATAATTTCTTAAAGGGGCATGGTTAAAGACAACTTTATAATGTGAATTCACAGTAAAACCCTGCCTGCATTTACAGAAATTTACTGTAAAATTAAGGCATGCTTGGTCATTTTCTTAAAAATTAAGAAAATGATCAGCATGCTTTAATTTCACTGTAAATTTCTGACTACAGTCATTTATTGTAAAATAATACTTTTTAATCCTGGCAATTTTTTAGAGAAGAATTTGACGGGTGTTGTGCGTGAATGTCACTAATAAACACACAAGCACACTTGTGTTCCAGAACACACACAGCTGCTTAATTAGAGAATAAGAGTGCAAGTGTGTATATGTGTTCAGTGTAATATGGTCAATAACCATGTGTCCTGATTTTTAGAGCAGGCAACATTTGACCACAATGTTTTCATGTTTTCAAGTGTGTGTGTGTGTGTGTGTGTGTGTAGGTAATCAAGAAAAAGAAACCAAGGAGTTTTGACTATTGACCCAGCAGTCAGGGTTACCATAGTGATCCAGCTCCTCTGTCTGTCTAAACAGCTGTGTTGGTCTATATCCTGTGAGGGTTAGTTCAGTGTCTGTAGGGTCCGCTTTTTAGGCCATAAAAAGTCTTAAAGTCTTACTTTTACTTATGAAAGGTCTTTAATTTGAGATGACACTTTGACTTAGTTTTAATTTGGTAATTTATCTATCTAATTAGTGTACATATTATTTTAATTATTCTTTCTTTGTGGATTTGCTTGTTCGCATGACAATTCGCAGCATTTACGACAGTGTACATAGCCTACTGTCTCCTGCAGTATCTTTCCGAAAGGAAGAGACAAGCAGCAGAAGAAAATGAGTAAAAGTCAGTTTATTCGTAAGTTCCTTCTTTATGTGGGTAGGGGTGTGTGATATGTATTGTCTATGATGATATCGCAATTACTATCTTAACGATGTGCGAGCTGATATTAAGTTTGTCATTCACACTCGATTGTATGCAGTTTTCAAAATGCATGTTTGCCCCGGTGATATACCTTATGATGTATATTACAATATCACATGAGCAAGAGTGACATTTTCCCCAAATACAGCGGGTACAGAAAGTATTCAGACCCCCTTAAATTTTTCACTCTTTTTTTATATTGCAGCCATTTGCTAAAATCATTTTTTTTCCTCATTAATGTACACACAGCACCCCATATTGACAGAAAAACACAGAATTCTTGACATTTTTGCAGATTTATTAAAAAAGAAAAAGTGAAATATGACATGGTCCTAAGTATTCAGACCCTTTGCTGTGACACTCATATATTTAACTCGGGTGCTGTCCATTTCTTCTGATCATCCTTGAGATGGTTCTACAACTTCATTTGAGTCCAGCTGTGTTTGATTATACTGATTGGACTTGATTAGGAAAGCAACACACCTGTCTATATAAGACCTTACAGCTCACAGTGCATGTCAGAGCAAATGAGAATCATGAGGTCAAAGGAACTGCCTGAAGAGCTCAGAGACAAAATTGTGGCAAGGCACAGATCTGGCCAAGGTTACAAAAAAAAAATCTGCTGCACTTAAGGTTCCTAAGAGCACAGTGGCCTCCATAATCCTTAATTGGAAGGCATTTGGGATGACCAGAACCCTTCTTAGAGCTGGCCGTCCGGCCAAACTGAGCTATCAGAGGAGAAGAGCCTTGGTGAGATAGGTGAAGAAGAACCCAAAGATCACTGTGGCTGAGCTCCAGAGATGGAGTTGGGAGATCATCCATCACTGCAGCCCTCCACCAATTGGAACTAAATGGCAGAGTGGCCCGACAGAAGCCTCTCCTCAGTGCAAGAGACATGAAAGCCCTCATGGAGTTTGCTAAAAAAAACACCTGATGGACTCCAATATAGTGAGAAATAAGATTCTCTGGTCTGATAGGACCAAGATAGAACTTTTTGGCCTTAATTCTAAGCGGTATGTGTGGAGAAAACCAGGCACAGCTCATCACCTGTCTAATGCATTCCCAACAGTGAATCGTGGTGTTGGCAGCATCATGCTGTGGGGATGTTTTTCAGCTGCAGGGACAGGACGACTGGTTGCAATCCAGAGAAAGATGAATGCGGCCAAGTACAGGGATATCCTGGACGAAGACCTTCTCCAGAGTGCTCAGGACCTCAGACTCGGCCGAAGGTTTACGTTCCAACAAGGCAATGACCCTAAGCACACAGCTAAAATAATGAATTTTTAGGTCTGGAGAGACCTAAAAATGGCTGTCCACCAACATTTGCCATCCAACATTTGCCATCCAACTGGAGAGGATCTGCAAGGAGGAATGGCAGAGGATCCCCAAATCCAGATATGAAAAACTTGTTGCATCTTTCGCAAAAAGACTCATGGCTGTATTAGATCAAAAGGGTGCATCTACTGTACTAAATACTAAGCAAAGGGTCTGAATACTTGGGACCATGTGACATTTCAGTTTTTCTTTTTCAATAAATCTGCAAAAATGTCAAGAATTCTGTGTTTTTCTGTCAATATGGGGTGCTGTGAGTACATTAATGAGGAAAAAAAATGAACTTAAATGACTTTAGCAAATGGCTGCAATATAACAAAGAGTGAAAAATTTAAGGGGGTCTGAATACTTTCCGTACCCACTGTATCAACACGATTGCAAAATTATTGATATTTTGATATTTATTTTTTTTTACAACAGTTAAATAAACAATAAGTTAACATTGTGAGTTACATTTTAGATGCAATATTGTTTTTTTAATTATTTCACCAACAAAATTTCAAAATGAAACCACAGCAGAATAGTGCAACAGAAAGCTATGATTTTGATTTTTTTTTTTTTTTTTGATAATGCACGTTTTTAACGAATTAGTTTAATTAATGATTCAATGACAGTTACGTTTGAACAAATTGGTTGAATGAATGACTTGCTGCCACCTTTTGGCAGTGTAGTTTCATATTTAAAATACATTTTAATTAAAGTTAAAATTAGAAATCCTTTCATAGCCTATTTAAATATTGAATTAAATTTATATAGACTAATTGTAAATGCATTGTAAATATGTGATGCGATCTGGGAAAACCCATCTTGATGTCACGATGGAACGTTTTCATTAAAATAAAAAAATAGGTTGAATGTCAAAATTGGGTGTCATTAAATTATTTTTCTATAACATCTTGTGTATTATCTCTAAAAATATCTTGCGAAATTTCACCTGTTTAGTGCAGAAAAATAGTGATTTATAGTTGCAAGCTGAAAAGCCTTTCTCTGACGTTACACATTTAATTTTTTTTAAAACAATGTTATCATGAGAAGGCGGAGCATAAGAGAACAACGGAGAGGGCGCTGGGCCTTATTGTTCTTCTAAGGATTATTATTATTTATTTTTTTTAAAGGTTTTTGGCACTTTTGGGGCCCTTAACATGCACGAAAACTCTTGAAACTTTGCACACACATTGGAACCTGCGGCCATTAGTGCGTCACAGAGGCTGGGACCCGGGCGTGGCATGGGGGCTCGACAGCGCCCCCTTGAATCAGGTCCGAAAACTTGGTCCATATATCAAACACGCTTGCACATGTTAGTATGAAACTCGGTACACATGAAGACCTCATCGGGCCTGACAACTTTCGTGCTCTAAGTTGTACGCTGCCTGAATATGGATATTTTGAATAATCAAGCTCTGTTGAATAAAATAAGACAGCACAGAAAACGGTATCATGGCTCCCTCTAGTGGACAGTACTGCACGTGTATCACATTATTTCTGTTCACTCATTGAGGCACATGAGCCCCAGTGTTCAGAAAGATACGCTTTCCTTTTACAACTCACGACAGTCTTCGTTTACATGTGTTTTTAACCTTTTTATTAAAACATTCCAGCCATTCTACAGTCGTGGCCAAAAGTTTTGAGAATTACATAAATATTGGAAATTGGAAAAGTTGCTGCTTAAGTTTTTATAATAGCAATTTGCAAATACTCCAGAATGTTATGAAGAGTGATCAGATGATTTGCATAGTCCTTCTTTGCCATGAAAATTAACTTAATCCCAAAAAAACCTTTCCACTGCATTTCATTGCTGTCATTAAAGGACCTGCTGAGATCATTTCAGTAATCGTCTTGTTAACTCAGGTGAGAATGTTGACGAGCACAAGGCTGGAGATCATTATGTCTGGCTGATTGGGTTAGAATCGCAGACTTGACATGTTAAAAGGAGGGTGATGCTTGAAATCATTGTTCTTCCATTGTTAACCATGGTGACCTGCAAAGAAACGCGTGCAGCCATCATTGCGTTGTATAAAAATGGCTTCACAGGCAAGAATATTGTGGCTACTAAGATTGCACCTAAATCAACTATTTATAGGATCATCAGCAACTTCAAGGAAAGAGGTTCAATTCTTGTAAAGAAGGCTTCAGGGCGTCCAAGAAAGTCCAGCAAGTGCCAGGATCGTCTTCTAAAGAGGATTCAGCTGCGGGATCGGAGTGCCACCAGTGCAGAGCTTGCTCAGGAATGGCAGCAGGCAGGTGTGAGCGCATCTGCACGCACAGTGAATTGAAGACTTTTGGAAGATGGCCTGGTGTCAAGAAGGGCAGCAAAGAAGCCACTTCTCTCCAAAAAAAACATCAGGGACAGATTAATTTTCTGCAGAAAGTATCGTGAATGGACTGCTGAGGACTGGGGCAAAGTCATATTCTCCAATGAAGCCCCTTTCCGATTGTTTGCGGCATCTGGAAAAAGGCTTGTCAGGAGAAGAAAAGGTGAGCGCTACCATCAGTCCTGTGTCATGCCAACAGTAAAGCATCCTGAGACCATTCATGTGTGGGGTTGCTTCTCATCCAAGGGAGTGGGCTCACTCACAATTCTGCCCAAAAACACAGCCATGAATAAAGAATGGTACCAAAACACCCTCCAACAGCAACTTCTTCCAACAATCCAACAACAGTTTGGTGAAGAACAATGCATTTTCCAGCACGATGGAGCACCGTGCTATAAGATAAAAGTGATAACTAAGTGGCTCGGGGACCAGAACGTTGAAATTTTGGGTCCATAGCCTGGAAACTCCCCAGATCTTAATCCCATTGAGAACTTGTGGTCAATCCTCAAGAGGCGGGTGGACAAACAAAAACCCACTAATTCTGACAAACTCCAAGAAGTGATTATGAAAGAATGGGCTGCTATCAGTCAGGATTTGGCCCAGAAGTTGATTGAGAGCATGCCCAGTCGAATTGCAGAGGTCCTGAAAAAGAACGGCCAACACTGCAAATACTGACTCTTTGCATAAATGTCATGTAATTGTCGATAAAAGCCTTTTAAACGTATGAAGTGCTTGTAATTATATTTCAGTACATCACAGAAACAACTGAAACAAAGATCTAAAAGCAGTTTAGCAGCAAACTTTGTGAAAACTAATATTTATGTAATTCTCAAAACTTTTGGCCACGACTGTACAATATACAAGCAAATAAACACATGAAAGACATTCATGTAGAGATCGCAAGCCGTGTTGTTTGACAGTTTGATGATGTCTGTGAATGATCACGAACTCATTTACATGTGTTTTTAACCTTATTAATTAAAACATTCCAGCGATTACACAAGATTTAATCACAAGAATGTATTAAAGAGCTTCATTTAGAGTTTGGAAGGTGTTCTGTCACCTTCACACACAGGCGTTCTCTTCAGCCTATCGTCTATCAGCCTCTTTTATCATTTCTTTTTCATGTTCTTTTCATTTCTTTGTTTGAATGTTTATGTGAATGACTGTGTTAATGTGTTCACGCTGTGTGGCATCTGTGCAAACTTCATTTCCTAATGGATTAAACAAAGAGCCGCGTGTCATTTCTCTGAAAGCTCCTCGTTTATAAGTGTTTTTAAACTTTATTCATTAAAACATTCGAGCGATTAGACAAGATTCGATCACAAGAACATATTAAAAAGACGTATTAATGTTTAACTTAAAAATAAGCACAATAAAGATCTGTTTAAGGACAAGAAATAAAAAAAAAAAAAATAATAATAATAATCAAAAGATGGCACTATAAGGTTATTTTTAAACAAGGTTAGATAGAATTCAGCTTTTAAGTACAATCATTTGTATTATAATCAATGTTTTTCCCATACTCTATTGGCATGTGTATTGAGTTATCAAAGAATACTTTTTGTTACATTTAGAATTAAATTTTTGTTTTTGTTTAAAATGTTGTTAGTGGTCGATATTATATTAGGCAATATTATAATAATACAAATATTATAAATAAACATAGATGCATATATTAAGACAGTATCAAAGACTAATTTGAGTGACCGAGCTCCTCACCCTATCTCTAAGGGAGCGCCCTGCCACCCTGCGGAGAAAGCTCATTTCGGCCGCCTGTATCCGGGATCTCATTCTTTCGGTCATGACCCAAAGCTCATGACCATAGGTGAGAGTAGGAACGTAGATTGACCAGTAAGTCGAGAGCTTCGCCTTGCAGCTCAGCTCCTTCTTCACCACGACAGACCGGTACATCGACTGCATTACTGCAGAAGCTGCACCAATCCGTCTGTCAACCTCACGCTCCTTCCTTCCCTCACTCGTGAACAAAACCCCAAGATACTTGAACTCCTCCACTTGAGGCAGGAGCTCTCCACCAACCTGAAGAGGACAAGCCACCCTTTTCCGACTGAGAACCATGGTCTCAGACTTGGAGGTGCTGATCCTCATCCCAGCCGCCTCACACTCGGCTGCAAACTGCCCCAATGCACACTGGAGGTCCTGGCCCGATGGAGCCAACAGGACCACATCATGTATATTTAGTTATTATCAAAGACTACTTTTTGTCACGTTTAGATTTTAGTTTTTGTTTATGATGTTGTTAAATGTTCTGAATCTTTGTCTCACTGTACTTACCACCCCAGTTGGCAAGTATTGCAAGAAAATTCAGTATTGCAAGTTATCTGCAAGTTATTGCAAGAAATACAGAAATTACTCACATTTTGCATTTTAAATACGTAACTAAGTTACATTTCGTTACTCCCCAAGCCTGGCAGTTAATCAGACCAGTTTATTTGTTGGCCACTGACAACATAGTATTATATACAAAGTTTGATAATTGTGTTATTTATATATTTTAATTAACCGAGGATAAATACTGATGTACTTATAAAAATTTTGAACTGCTAATGATAACTTCACACTCATTTAAAAGTGAGCTATGACACGATATCACTATCCGGACAGGACTAGTTTTCTAAACGATGTTTGAGTTTCAATTCTTATCATCCAACATCTGTGTTTTCATGTGCTGATTTAGACAGAAATCAAATTAGTCTGCTTTTCACATAGGAGGGAGTGTGTTTTCTAGACATGGACGTTACACAAGGTCACATGCCATGTTGGCAAGCATCACGTATGACAAATATGTCTTTAGATTAATTATTTATTGATATAATTATATTTTATAAAAAAAGATTAAATTTCACACGATTTTATAAAAGTGGCTGTTTATAATAATCTTTCATAAGTGAGAAATAAAATCTAGACACACATCTTACTCTTACCTGACACTTATTTGGCTCCATTTGTTAATTTTATAATTTTATTTTTTTCGTCGGAAACCACCCATATTGGAATTAAATGAAAGCATCCTTTTGGTGCATAATATTGGTGCGCAAACGGTAGCTCAGCTAGGCAAAAAAACACATTCTGAACTCACTTGAAAGTGACGTGACATCCTATGAAATTAAATTAATCTAAATTTAAATTGTCTCATAGACGTGTCTGTTGTGGTTTGTGATCATATGGGGACCAACTGCTGCAGTAAATGTGGTGAATTCAAATGACTTTGACATAGTCTTTTTATATTTTTACCCATTTGAAATGCCTATTGCCCGCCATGCACAGTTGCCTTGAAGCCACCGGGTTGGCGGTGCCACTGGGCTCGGGCCCGTCATCGCTGCTTGCAGCTATATTTCTTCTTTTTTCCGAAATGAATCGCTTTTTTAAGGGCCTAAACATCCTCGAGAACTCACGAAACTTTGCACACACGTCATAACTGGCGAAAATTTACATCTGATATAGGTTTCAGAATTGGGTGGGGCAAAATGGCTCGATAGCGCCACCTATACAACTTCAACGGTGTGCGCCTTCGGCTACGTTTCACGCACGTCTACGAAATTCGGTATATACATGTAAGTTCCCAAGACCTACAGAAAAGTCTCTTGGAGCGAAGTCCTAAACACAACAGGAAGTCAGCCATTTTGAATTTCCTGTGCGATTTTTGTGCGGTTTTTGCCATTTTCAGACCTCGTACTTTACCAAACTCCTCCTACACTTCTAATCTGATCATCGTCAAATTGGGTTTGTATAATCCTAAGGCCTTTGCGACGCTAAATTGCAAAGATCTAGAGTTTTCTTCACAGGGCGTGTCCCTGGCGGCCTGACAAATTTCGATGTTTCGTCATGAAACAGGAAGTTGCTTTAACTCAGGCAAACAATACCCGATCTGCCCCAAACTTCATACGCTTGATAAGCGTCCTGTTCTGAACAGATATCCATGCCCATATTCAGCGCGCCACCTGCTGGCAACAGGAAGTGACAAGTTTAACATTGTTATGGACTCCTAACCGCATATTAACATGGTCCAGCAATTAGTAAACAGGCTAGGATCAGAAAAAATGTTAGCAAAACACTTAGCTAAGTGTTAAAGCATGTTATTAATTCAATGAAATAGGAAGTTTCTGTAACTCAGGCATGCAATGTCCGAACTACCCCAAACTTCACACGCTTGATAAGAGTCCTGCCCTGAACACATCTACATGATGATATTCAATTAATTATAGCGCCACCTACTGGCAACAGGAAATGACCTTCTTAACAATGTGATGCGCTACTAGCAAGATACTAAAATATGCATTTGAGTTCTAGACATGATAGAAACATCTAACATCATAAATCATGTTAGCAACACCTAGTTGAGTACTAAAGTATGCTAATGTCGTCATGAAACAGGAAGTTGTTGTAACTCAATCATACCATGTCCAATCTGACCCAAACTTCACATGTTTAATAAAAGACCTGGGCTGAAGACATCTACATGCCAATATTCAATTAATCATAGCGCCACCTCCTGGCAACAGGAAATGGCATGCTTTACACTGTAATTCACACCCAAAATCACATTTCAATATTCCACAAATTACCAAACACACTAGAAACACGTTGAATCACGCAACACTTGGCTAAGTGCTAATGTATTCATTTAATGCTACAAAACAGGAAGTTGTTGTAACTCAGACATTCAATGTCCGATCTGCTCCAATCTTCACATGTTTGATAATAGTCCTGGCCTTAACGCATCTAAACAGCGATATTAAGATTCGGTCAAAGCGCCACATGTCAGCAGCAGGAAGTGTGGCACTTTGAAATGATTTTGCCATCATTCTCCTGTATTTACTCTCTTACGTGCGCTTCGCCCACTGTTCGCCATTTTCCTAAGGCCACGGATGGTGGTGAGCCCGGCTGCGAGGGCCCTTTCATCGCTGCTTGCAGCTTTAATTTGTTTTTGAGTTTATTAAAGTTTTGGGGGGGCAAATCAGCAGATGACCGGTGCTCACCAATCTTTATATTAATTTAATTTTAATTAAATTTAATTCAAAACTTCTTCCCAAGGTCCATTTTCAAATAAAATCACTGGGTGACAGAGTTGTTGTCAGCTTGTGCAGTGTGTGACCCCCCTGTTGCAGATCATTTATGTAGTCACATAGTGTGAACACCACAACGACTTCAAGACTCCACAACGACTTCAAGACTCCACAGCAAGTCATGTTGTCTGAACAGCACAGAGGTCTGCCGACGTTTAAAGTCCTGTAGTGTAAACTTGGCATTGCTCATTACCACTGGACTATGAAGTCATTTATTGTGAAATTAGATGAGGATGTTGCCAATGTGAGGCGTCATCTTTCGTCGCTGCTGGTTCTTTGACATTAGCTTGATGTGTCACGCCATTTAACTAATGAAAATATTGTACATTTTACTACATTTTAGCATATTTTTATTCATATTAATAATAAAAACTGAATGAAACAATATAATATTCACAAGGCACATAACAGATGTTTATTTCTCTTTCTATCCAAGTCTGCAATGATGGCACGTTATTTTTAACTTCAGCCAAAATCTCAAATCCATTTTTAACCTGTCTGAGCTAAACTGAACAGAGCTGAACAGAAATACTGTATCTACTCAAACACTCCAAAATAAAGAAATCTGCTGAATACTGAAGCACACAATAATTTAACCATAGTGTTAATTCAGATGAAGGTGCTCAGACTCTATAAGTGAATATTTCAGGCAGGTATCGCTTTAGAGCATGACTGTTCATCGGTTAGACGACCAATCCTACAGCTATTTTTAGTTTGTGTGTGTGTGTGTGCTTGTGTGTGCGTGCGTGTGGGGGGGGGGGGGTGTGTGAGAGAGAGAGAGAGCGCGAGAGAGAGAGAGAGAGAGAGAGGCAGAGAGAGACAGAGAGAGATGCGGGTCTTCATGTGTTTAGTAGAGCTGTCAGGATGTGAAATGGTCTCGTCTCTCCTCACATAAACTCTGTGGTCTGCCAGGAAAGAGTGAGATAGAGAGAGAGCAAGAGAGAGGGGCTGGGTGGTGGGGGGTGAGACGGGAAAAAGAGGACAGATACACAAGCTGTTGGTGTGACTGACACTGTCAGTCTGTGTGAATATTCTAAAACTATGTGCATTTGCTGAAGAAGATAGCAGTGCTTGAACAACTGCAAAAGAGTTTTATTGTCTGCTGTACATGAGAATCAAAATACAGAGCAGGGTCATTGCATTGTTAAACTTAGTATCTTAAGAAATGTAAGAAAAATGATCATTTACAATTAAACAGGCAAATATTGCAGTGATATCATAGTTGTTGGTTTTGAATGTGGAACATTCTATTATTTTACATGAATTGGGAGATCTTATGATTAGAAAAAGTAAAAAGTTTACAAAAATCAGAAAAGGCACACAGTAAGACTGAAATCTACAAAACAAACTTTGAATTGCATGTGTACATTAAGCAGTTCAGGTTGTTTTGTTTTGTTTAGGGGCAGGTACATGTCACTACAAAAACAAGACCAGCATGCTATTACAGACTATCAGTACTTTCATGTTTACCTGCATATGCCACAGATATTCCCTTAATCGGCTTCACACAAGCAGAGACCATAACACAGTTTTTGTTTTTGTTTGTTTCCACATGGGCAGATGTATTTGACATCAGTAATGTCACAGTAATAGACAATGGTGTGAAAAATTCATGCTGCCGAAGTAGCTTTGAATGATTTTTGTGATCTGAACATAAGCATTTGTCCATCCAACTTTTCCAGCCCTGGAAACCACAATTTATTTCCAAAATATTCTGTGCATACCTTGTTTTTGTCTTTATCTGCATGTATTTTGTAAGTCATTCTGCTCGTCATTTTGCATGTAGGCCGCTCCATTTAAAGTGGCCATTCAAAAGGTGGAAATATCGATTGGCACTTCCCCTTCAGCATAAAGGGGCCACCCTTTTATTAAAGGTCAGCACAACTCCACTGTGCTGCTGTAGTGAAACAGGTCAACTAAATAACACTGACAATACACTTTAAATGTGTATTGTTCATGCGATCATATATGTATTGAGCATGAATTCATAAATAAGTACTGTCTGACAGATACTGTTAGCCCAAATGACTTACTTAAACATCATACCACAGTGGGTGGAAGGTTTCTTTGACCCCTATACAGATACAGCATGATGTGTATTTTAAAAACAAAAGAAACTATTTAGTTATTTATTTTTTTTATTTGTAATTTTTTTTTGTAGCTGCATACAGTATCTAACAACTTGCAGTGCTCACCACATAACCTTTCCAGTTGCAAAAGGTATGTAAATATATGTAGTTGTCTGGTCAAAAATTGGAGGTAAGGAAGAAGGGCTGAATTGATCTGTACTAGAGTTCCACCTGTAGGCCAACACAGACACAGCTCAAGACAAACTGTTTAGAAAATGGAAAAAAAAAATAATTCATTTAAAATTCATGTTTTAGGTGGTTATTGTGCCAAAAGTGTTGGATTTGTGACTGTAATTGTTTGGTGAATATATCTGATACATAATAAGTAATAGGCTTAACACACACACAAGCAAGTAGAGAGACAAAAATTAGCGTAGACGCCATTCTTCTTCTGATGTAAAGAGTACATCTGGTCTTATAGGAAGTGTTCCCGGTTCCGGCAGACCTGATCTATGTAGCCTAACAATCCTTTTAACGGATATGAAGACAAAAATTGATAATGTGTCATGTGTATGCCAGGTTAAATAGATGCGTTTTTAGCCTAGATTTAAACTGACCCAGTGTGTCTGCTTCCCGAACAATGCTAGGAAGATCGTTCCAGAGTTTAGGTGCCAAATAGGAAAAGGATCTACCGCCAGCGGTTGATTTTGATATTCTAGGTATTAACAACTGGCCAGAATTCTGAGATCATAATAGACGCGAAGGACTATAATGCATTAAGAGCTCACTTAGGTACTGGGGAGCTAAGCCATTTAGTGCTTTGTAAGTAATTAGCAAGATTTTAAAATCTATACGATGTTTAATAGGGAGCCAGTGCAGTTTTGACAGAATCATATTTCCTGGTTCTAGTAAGGACTCTAGCATCTGCGTTTTGGACCAGCTGTAGTTTGTTTATCAAGAGAGCAGGGCAACCACCCAGTAGAGCATTACCATAATCTAGTCTCGAGGTCATGAACGCATGAACTAGCTGTTCCGCATTTGTCATTGAGAGCATATGTCGTAGTTTATATATTTTTAAGATGGAAGAATGCGGTTTTACATATGCTAGAAATGTGGCTTTCAAATGAAAGATTGGTATCAAAGAGCACACCCAGGTTCCTAACCGACGAAGACAACTTAACAGAGCAGCCATCAAGTGTTAGACAGTATTCCAGGTTATTATGTGCAGAAGTTTTTGGTCCAGTATTAGAATCTCTGTTTTTTCTGAATTTAGTAGTAGGAAATTAATAGTCATCCAATTTTTTATATCAGCTACGCATTCTGTTAATTTTGAGAATTGGTAGGATTCGTCAGGGTGCGAGGAAATATAGAGCTGATTATCATCAGCGTAACAGTGAAATCTAATGCCATGCTTCCTAATAACATCCCCCAAGGGTAGCATGTACAGAGTGAAAAGTAACAGTCCTAGTACTGAGCCTTGCGGTACTCCATATAGAACTTGTGATCGAAATGACTTCTCTTCGTTTACTACTACAAACTGATAACGGTCAGATAAGTATGAATTGAACCATGCCAATGCAATTTCACTAATGCCAACATAATTTTCTAGTCTATTCAAAAGAATGTTGTGGTCGATAGTGTCAAAAGCAGCACTGAGGTCCAGTAAAACGATCTGATGAGAAGAGCAAATCATTTGTAACTCTAATGAGAGCAGTCTCAGTACTATGGTACGGTCTAAATCCTGACTGGAAATCCTCACAGATACCATTTCTTTCCAAGTAGGAACACGGTTGCGATGATTGCCTTTTCTAGTATTTTTGACAGAAAATTAAAGATTGGAGACCGTCCTGTAATTGACTAATTCTCTAGGATCAAGTTGTGGTTTTTTTAATAAGAGGTTTGATAATAGCCAGCTTAAAATATTTCGGTACGTAACCTTGCGATAAAGATGAATTAATGATCTTAAGAAGAGGATCTATGACCTCTGGAAGCATCTCTTTCAATAGCTTAGTCGGTATAGGGTCTAACATACATGTTGTTGATTTCGATGATTTAACAAGTTTAGACAATTCTTCCTTTCGTATAGCAGCGAATGAATGGAATTTTTCCACAGGGATAATTCAATGCACTGCCTGATGTGATACTGTAGTAGACAGTTGCATGGCTATAATTTTCTCTCTTGTATTGTCAATCTTGCAAGTAAAGAAGTTCATGAAGTCATTACTGCTGTGCTGTTTGGAAACAACATCAGAAGTTGAAACTGTATTTCCCGTTAGTTTAGCCACTGTATCAAAAAAATACAGTACATTACAGAAAAACTTCTAGTTTTGATTTCTTCCAGCTGCGCTCCATTTTTCTTGCTGCTCTCTAAGTGAGGATTTATTTATTTATTTATTTTTTCCATTTTTGCCACTGAAGAAGTTCAGATTTCTTGCCACTGTTGCCTTTTGGCTTGCTTAGTTGGGGGCACTTAATATTCAGCAACATTAATAACTTGCATGCACTGACACTGACAGCAGAATTGTATTGTTTGCATCATTTTTATCACTGTAAAGCTGCTTTGAAACAATCTGTATTGTATAAAGCACCAGGTGCTTGTCATATAATTAGAATATCATCAAAAAGTTGATTTTTTTCACTAATTCCATTCAAAAAGTGAAACTTATATATTATATTCATTCATTACACACAGACTGATATATTTCAAATGTTTATTTCTTTTAATTTTGATGATTATAACTGACAACTAAGGAAAATCCTAAATTCAGTATCTCAGAAAATTAGAATATTACTTAAGACCAATACAAAGAAAGGATTTTTAGATATCTTGGCCAACTGAAAAGTATGAACATGAAAAGTATGAGCATGTACAGCACTCAATACTTTGTTGGGGCTCCTTTTGCCTGAATTACTGCAGCAATGCGACGTGGCATGGAGTCGATCAGTCTGTGGCACTGCTCAGGTGCTTTGAGAGCCCAGGTTACTCTGATAGTGGCCTTCAGCTCTTCTGCATTGTTGGGACTGGCATATCGCATCTTCCTCTTCACAATACCCTATAGATTTTCTATGGGGTTAAGGTCGGCAAGTTTGCTGGCCAATTAAGAACAGTAATACCATGGTCCTTAAACCAGATACTGGTTGCTTTGGTACTGTGTGCAGGTGCCAAGTCCTGTTGGAAAATGAAATCTGTATCTCCATATAGTTGGTCAGCAGCAGGAAGCATGAAGTGCTTTAAAACGTCCTGGTATATGGCTGCATTGACCTTGGACCTAAGAAAACACAGTGGACCAACACCAGCAGATGACATGGCACCCCAAACCATCACTGACTCTGGAAACTTTACACTGGACCTCAAGCAATGTGGATTGTGTGCCTCTCCTCTCTTCCTCCAGACTCTGGGACCCTGATTTCCAAAGGAATTGCAAAATTTACTTTCATCAGAGAACATAACTTTGGACCACTCAGCAGCAGTCCAGTTCTTTTTGTCTTTAGTCCAGACGAGACGCTTCTGACGCTGTCTGTTGTTCAAGAGTGGCTTGCCACAAGGAATGCGACAGCTGAAACCCTTGTCTTGCATACGTCTGTCCGTAGTGGTTCTTGAAGCACTGACTCCAGCTGCAGTCCACACTTTGTGAATCTCCCCCACATTTTTGAATGGGTTTTGTTTCACAATCCTCTCCAGGGTGCGGTTATCCCTATTGCTTGTACACTTTTTTTTTTCTACCGCATCTTTTCCTTCCCTTCGACTCTTTATTAATGTGTTTGGACACAGAGCTCTCTGAACAGCCAGCCTCTTTTGCAATGACCTTTTGTGTCTTGCCCTCCTTGTGCAAGGTGTCAATGGTCGTCTTTTGGACAACTGTCAAGTCAGCAGTCTTCACCATCATTGTGTAGCCTACAGAACTAGACTGAGAGATGATTTAAAAGCCTCTGCAGGTGTTTTGAGTTAATTAGCTGATTAGAGTGTGGCATCAGGTGTCTTCAATATTGAACCTTTTCACAATATTGTAATTTTCTGAGATACTGAATTTGGGATTTTCCTTAGTTGTCAGTTATAATCATCAAAATTAAAAGAAATAAACATTTGAAATATATAAGTCTGTGTGTAATGAATGAATATCATATACAAGTTTCACTTTTTGAATAGAATTAGTGAAATAAATCAACTTTTTGATGATATTCTAATTATATGACCAACACCTGCAAATAAAGGTGACAACTTGACATTGCATGGATTTCCATTGATTTTATATCAGGATAGTACCCTGACCCTACCCTTCACAGAAACATGTTTTCCTTTAAATCCAGTGTTTTGCACATAATTTTACTGATTCATACACCTTTTTAACTTGCAAGGACCAGTAAAATGTCCTCATTAGTCGGTTGTCATAATATTTCACTATATAGGTAAGGACATTTTGCCCTCACAAGTATAGACAAACCTGTATGCACCGGTGCACACACACACACACACGGTATTCTGGTATTATTAACCTTGTGGGGAAATTTGGTCCTCACAACATAGGGTTTACCAGGTACACACACTCATACACACACATCTTTTTATATCCATTCAATCAGAGCAATGCTTGTGAGCCCAGTATAAATGACTCAAAATGAATTTCACGATAAACTCCAACAAAAAATAAACGTCAATTATATTCTATTAAAAGTAGATTATTGTAATTAATGGTGCTTTCTAAAGGCAAAGCATCATTATTGTTCTCCTGCATACTTATTTTTATTAATGGTGCTTGCCAAAGGCAAAGCATCATTCTTATTCTCTTGCATACTTATTAATGGTGCTTGCCAAAGGCAAAGCATCATTATTATTCTTTTGCATACTTATTAATGGTGCTTGCCAAAGGCAAAGCATAATTCTTGTTATCTTCTGGACAAAACTTCGACATGTAAGTCGTCCCGTGCCATTTGTCCTAGACCCATGAATGAGGTGTCAAATCGACCGGCTCATTGAGGAGAGGTGTGCTATGACTTTTATAAGCGATCGGACCTACGATGTTCGCACAGCAGACGAAAAAGCAGCCAAAAAAGTCCCAATTGACTTACATTAAAAAATTAAAATTCACGAACATTCCGTCAGTCTTAACTGTCACTTTCTCACTCACACACACACACACACACACACAGGCAGGGCCTCAGGAACCCTTTCTCTCTCACTGTCTCTCACTCATTTGACATCTGATCAAGCAGCCAATCAGTAATGACCTAAAATCTTCATCATAGCCTCACCCTAGCAACCACGTAGAGCACCCTAGCAACCACCTCAAAGACTGATGGATATAAATGAATCAGAACATCATAGAGACACGTGAGTATTTGATTTGGGCACACATACAGTCTATTAGTTTAAGCCTGTTAACTGTCTAGCCATTCCCTAGCAACCATTTAGAGCACCCTAGCAACCCAAACCCAAAGAGGGATATCTTCAAACCTGAACATCATAGCGTTGGTTTATATCATTCATACTGGCAAGCAGCCTTTGGAGGATCATCACTGGCAGCTGCCAAGCCATCCCTAGCAACCAAAGAAAGTACCCTGGCAACTGTTTAGCAAGACCTATATCTCTGCATCAGAACATCATTCAGACATGGTCGTTGGGTCTTTTGACTCATGCTAGCAAACAGGACTTCCAACATGCTACACATGCTAGCAGTGAATAGTTACATGCTAATACTTATTAGCTAAGTGGTAAAGTGGGCTGAGAACATGCTAAGAACTCTATAAAAACTCCATAGTAACTATCTGTGACAACTACTAACCACCTAGTAACACCATAGCAACCACCCAGGTTACCATAGCAACCACCCAGAACACCCTAGCAACATCTTAGCGACCACCCCATGTACCTTAGCAACTGCCTAGCAACACCCTAGCAACCACCCAGTTTACCATAGCAACCGCCTAGCAACCACCCAGAACACCCTAGCAACACCTTAGCAACCACCCCAAGTACCTTAGCAACTGCCTAACAACACCCTAGCAACCACTCAGATTATCATAGCAACCACCTAGCAACCACCCAGAACACCTTAGCAACCACCCCAAGTACCTTAGCAACATCCTAGCAACCACCCAGGTTACCATAGCAACCGCCTAGCAACCACCCAGAACACCCTAGCAACCACCTAGCAAGACCGTAGCAACCACCTCAAGTACCTTAGCAACTGCCTAGCAACACCCTAGCAACCACCCAGGTTACCATAGCAACCACCCAGAACACCCTAGCAAAACCTTAGCAACCACCCCAAGTACCTTAGCAACTGCCTAGCAACCACCCAGGTTACCATAGGTACCGCCTAGCAACCACCCAGAACACCTTAGAAACTGCCTAGAAACACCTTAGCAACCGAGTGTCAAATTTTGCCACTGCAAGCACCATTCACATTTTCTTCAGGAAATGTACATTCTAGTTGTGTTTATTATTATAAATCGTTGTGTAGTGTATAATGTTAATTTTTTCTAAAATCTTACCTCTTTTTTAGCTTCCTGGACAGAATTGAGTCTGTACGACAGAGCGACTACACACCAACAGACCAGGTGAGGGCACTGTCACACTGGATTTTCTGTTATTTTGTGTTTAGTGTAAGTGAACTGATAGTTTGTGCATTTCTTTCAGGATTTGCTGAGGTGCCGTGTTTTGACTTCAGGGATTTTTGAAACTCGATTTCAAGTAGACAAAGTCAATTTTCAGTAAGTCAATGTTTTGATATATTTACATACATTTACAATAATGCATTTTAATGTACAGTGGGCTCCAAAAGAAAATATTTATTTACAAGGAATTAATTCTGGAAATAAGGTTTAGGACTTTAAAACATAAAATTAAAGTGAGGACATTAAATGAATATATGGACGATTCTGCCATTTCTTGGCCAGATCTAAGCAAATTTGTGACAATTACCATGTAAACTCCTTACAGTACAATAATGCATATTTTTGGAAAATTGTCAAATCATGCTGGAAAACATAGATCAACATGGGTTTTGTTCATGTCAGCTCAGGTTCTGCTGTCATTAAATCAAAAGGAGCACATATAAATTACTAAGATTTTTCAAATTGTATTACTTTTCAGTCCAACATTGAATGATATGTTTATGATGATATACTTTGTAATCAAAAAAGATTAAATCACTGTGATCTTCTGACTCTAGTATTTTCGAGAGTGAAAAAAAAAAACAGATACGCAATCCGCACTTTTTTGATCTGAGTTGGACTTTTTATCTTGAGTTGCCACCAAAGATTGCTTTGGAGAAAATAAATGAATCTACAGATGTGAAGTTAATTTACATTATTGGAGGAAAAAAAAAAAAAAAGGTCCTTGGTGATTTATTTAATCAGGCTATCTCAGAAAAAAAGTTAGTGAACCTGATAAAGTCAAAAATCTTTATCACAAACATTTTGTTCTCATGATAAAACATTGAGTGAATATTACCGCAAGGGAAGAGTGCCAAGAGCAGTGGTGGCTGGTCAATAGGGGCGCTGCGGTGCTGGTGTCCGGTGCACAGCCCCCTTCAAGTTAGCCAGAAAAGAACTTGTTAAAAATAAGTTAAATACATATTTCAAAATAATTACGTAATAACATTACCTAGTCAGGTAGATGGATAGTCATGTTAGCACCTATTAAAAATCAAAATTGTTTTTTGTTCAATTTGTGTGTGGGGGGTGTCTGTATAGGTTCATAAACTTAAAGCTGAGCTTTAATTGGCTTGTTTCAGATTGTCCCAGACACGCCCACTTTTGATTTTAGCAAATCAACATTGTTTTTTGTATATTTTGGCCTCATTTGATTGCACTGCTCTCAATTTTAAGAAGACGCATTATCTCTTCTGAGATGAAAGTAAATGTAGTTCTAACCACAATCCCTACACAAGGTGTTCAAATGAAGAGAAAAATAAGGACCATGGAGCTTGGACAGAGTTGGGTAGCTGGATTCGATGTAAGTCATGCCTTTTTTTGTTTTCCCTGTTTGCTATTTCAAAATCCTGTCGTTGAAGCATTGTGGGCAATGACACAGAAGGTAAATGAAACAATGCGGTTTAACTTGAGGTGATCGTCGGGGTTCAAGGAAAATAGCTTGTGTAGATGATATATCTATACAGTGGACATGTTTCTTTTCAAATAAATTATGAGTCTTTAACCCTCAGGGGTCGGCAAAGTCGCCAGCGCCTTCACAGACTTTTTTTTCTTATCAGTGTAAAAGAGACCGAAAATACTCCCATCGATTTTGGTCATAAAGAGGAGTGTTATACATTATCCGGTTAAGTATTTTTATTTGTGTATACTCACAATAAAAACAAAATGTTTTGCTTTTCGTAAAATAAAAAAAAACGCCATGTATGGTTACATATGTAACCTTCGTTCCCTGATGGAGGGAACGGAGATGTACGTCAGAAGTGAAGTGACAAATTGGGATATCGAATGAGAGCCCTATCATTTTCGAGTGTAAATTAAGTGAGCTAATGGACATTGCCCCACCCCCGCGAGCGGGTATAAATTCGGAAGCGGGTGCACTCACACTTTGTTTTACAGGACCTAACAGGACCTGCTCCTCATCTTCCCTGGCTTTCCACAACATCTGTGCAAGGCGGCTCATTGGGGGAAACAGATACTTGGGGATGCCCCGGGGCCAGCTGTGTGCCAGTGCATTCGTGCGGAGGCTTCCCTCGGTCAGGGAATAAAACAACTGGCAATGGGTCGAGTCCGGGGCGGCAAACAAATCTACCTGTGCGGCCCCGAAGTGACGCCATATCAGCTGGACCGCCTGGGGATGGAGTCTCCATTCTACCGGAAGTGGAGGCTGCCGTGAGAGCCGGCTGCACGGTTGAGCACACCTGCGATGTGATTGACATGAAGCAATCTCAGATTCTTCTGAATCCATAAGAGGATATGGCAGGCGAGTTGTGACATGCAACGGGAGCGTAGAAAACTGTAAGGGTGGTTCACTTACAGGGGTTAAGGCTGCAGGTTTGCTGAATGACTAAAGAAATGTTATCAGCAAGATGGTCGGAAACTGTACATTCCCGGTCTGTTACCATCCACTGCAACTTATACCAACGACAGAAATAAGCGCAGTCATAATAGCAAAATATGTGGGAGAGCGTTGCTATAGTGTGACGATATTGTATTGCAATAGGTAGTACTGAAAAGTTAATTCCATGTCCATGGATATTTTCAATCTTACAACACCCTGGTGGTTGATGTACGCAACGGTCGCAGTGTTGTCCGTATGAACCAGTAGTCAAGTCAAGTCACCTTTACTTATATAGCGCTTTTAACAATGCAAATTGTGGTAAAGCAGCTTTACAGTAATAATTTTTGGCTGCACAGCAGCTCCCAAAGAAAATGGTGTCATTTTCCAGCTTATTCTATATATTTGTATTGATTCTAATAGAACTAGGGAACTTTCAACAGGATTCTCAGTGGGTGCGTCACTGAGTGGGGAGAACCTGTTTGATATTCTATTCGGAATGGAAGAGTGGTGTTTTTTCCCACAATTGGCTGCCTCACGGTCACCCAATTGCCCTGCTACACGGGCTCTACAGCCGGAACCGAATCGAACCGGCTAGAGTTCACTAAGTTAGTCTCATCCAAAACAGTATCTGAAGCCCTTGCATTCTTACTATACTCAATTAATTATTTCCCTACATTTATGACATGTGAATCCCTCGTCGCTGACAGAGAATGCTATACTATGCATGTGACAAGCAGTGCAAGTAACAATGAAAGGAGAAGATGACATAGCTAACCGTATTCGTAGACTGATCCGACTTACCAGTTGTTTGATGAATTTGTTGAAAAAGGAGAGTGTGACAGAAATGACGGTGGGCACGGATGACAAGTTTACAAACTAGCATAATGCTAATGCGTTGTGATAGTGATTCAGATTAAAAGATTAAAAACTAGCGACGTCAGATTCATGTGATAGGCAATATTAGACAATATCATATATATGGTATTGATAAAGTAGACAACAATAAATGATA
Organism: Zacco platypus; assembly: GCA_038088235.1. Classification (NCBI taxonomy): domain Eukaryota; kingdom Metazoa; phylum Chordata; class Actinopteri; order Cypriniformes; family Xenocyprididae; genus Zacco; species Zacco platypus. The sequence goes on along the minus strand of CM076065.1, from coordinate 19,031,141 downwards.
ATAATTAGATTCAAAACAAAGCAATTAGGAGCAACTGATGCAAATAATTCAGCAACAAGGCAGACAGGAGTTCCTAGCAACTCAAGGAAGTTGATATGCCACTGCAGCTGGGGCCCCGTCCAGTGACCCGATGCTGCATGCTCATTGAATATGGCTCCCCACCCAGTGGTGGAACACATGGACACATGGAACGTGCCGTGTTGCCACGCCCATCTCGGGACTTGGCCATGGAGCCAGTGCTGAAGCGGCATCATATGAAGCAATCCGAGCGGTGTGACTGTGGATCCCATATGCCCCTGAAGCCTCTGAAATCATTTCAGTGGAGAAATTGCAGTAAAAATCCTGCTCAAGTGAACTCAGGCAGTTCAACACTGGACGCACTCCCTGGTGAGACGCGCTGTCTGGCTGACTGAGTCCACTTCCATACCGTTGCTATCTCTGCGTGGGGGTGAGTTTACTCTTGTTCCAGTTGACCCGAAGACCCAACCTGCTGAGGTGTGCTAACACCAGGTTGTTCTTGCGAGTGAGCTAGAAAGAGCCAGTCGTCGAGATAACTGAGAATGTGAACACCTTGTTCCTTGAGGGTCCGCTTCTGCAAGCTTTGTAAAGATGTGGGGCGACGGCCAACCCGAAGAGTAGAACCTTGTACTGATATGCCCGACCCTCGAACACAAACCATAGAAAGGGTCTGTGTCGAGGAAGAATCAAGACATGAAATTATGTGTTTTTCAGGTTGATCGGTGCAAACCAATCTTGGGGACGGATGCATTCAAAAATGTGTTTCTGCAGTAATATCTTGAATGGCAGCCTTGTAAAAGGACTGATTCAGGATTAGCAGATCCAAAACTGGCCGTAACCCACTGCCTTTTTTGGATACAATGAAGTTGAGGCTGTTGAACCCTGACTTCATATCGGCTGGAGGGACCAGCTCTATTGCATCCTTCGCCAGGAGGACTGCAATCTCCACCCGAAGCACAGGTGCATATTCGCATATACACAAGTGAAATGAATGCCCCTGAACACTGGGGGACGCCAGGCAAACTGAATCACATAGCCAAGTCTGAACGTGCGGATGAGCCAGCGGGATGGGGGTGGGGAGCGTTAATCAAATTCCCAGGCTCCGAACCAGCAGGATTAACGGAACTACAGATGTACCCTCAGTGGGGCAGTGAGGAGGAGCTGGGGGACCCGACTCAAACGGTAGCGTGGCCTAAAGTGGGGTCAAGTTCCGTGATGGGGCAGGGTGTATGGGAGACGGCACAAAAGATGTGGCCTCAGCATGCACTCTGCCACTGGGGCCAGTGTGGGGGCAGCTGGGGACGGCCGGGGCAGGATGTGCTTGAGAGCTAGTGGCAGTGCGCAGCTCTTCCATGAGCAGCTGATCAAGACCACCCTCGGGCATGTCCATGAGTGCTTTGGCTTGGTAAACCTGAAGCAATGCCAAGCCATGCAGGGCAGAGGCAGCCTGTCCACATGTTCTGTAAGCCTTCTCCGTTAGTTTAAAGGAGAACTTTCAGGCCCGGGATGGGAGACGCCGGTCCCCCAGCAGCTGTCGGACTGAGCTGCATCAAGAAACCAATCAACTCTGGATGAGACTTCGGAGACGCCACTCTCCCAGAAGGAGGCAACCCAGCTGAGTCGTCATCTCCAGAAGACTCTAGCTCACCTTCCGATGCCGCGATCGACATCTGGCCGTCAGCAGGTGATCACTAATGAGGAGGACCAGCACGATCCTCTGGTAGTACCACCGGCTGCAGTGTGCTGGAGGGTTAGGGGCCCACGGAGACGCTCTCTGCGGGTATGCCCTAACCGTGATCCTCAGGTCACCCTGCTTACCCAAACAACTGCCACCCTCCTGGCGAGAACCAGAAAAAAGCAGCAGAGCGGGGCATAGGGGAGGGACTCCACCAGTCCGCCCTGAGAACCAAGGTAGGAGAGTCTAGACCTTAACACTGCGATTAGTCATGTTTCTGCAGTGGAGACATGCACTATCCTCAAAGGCTGCCTCGGTATGCTGAATGCCCAGGCATGTGACACAGCGATTGTGACCAGCAGCTGGGGCCAGGGAACGACCACATCCAGTAACGCACAGACAGAATGACATCTTGAAAAAGACGCAGAGTCCGTCCGTTCTGCTCTTTTAGAAAGGAAGAACTCACTCTTTGTTTTTAGTGCTGAAGCACCCAACAGCCGCAGTGTGAGTGTGGGTTCATGCTGGTCGCCCACAATCAACACACACAGACAACCGGCCCAAATCGCAGCCCTTGTCTGCACACACACATGCTTGCTTTGAAAACAGCAGTTGAGAGCTGTGAAGCTTGTGACCACCGCTGTCACGTGATGATCTCAAGAGGAAATACGAATTCTCGGCTCCTAAGCGAAGACAAAGACAAATGTCCATTGGCTCGATTAGTTAACACTCTCATGCAATATACCAATTAGTCCGTTCACTTCTGACGTACATCGAAATTGACTGACTGAAAGGGAACAAAAAGGATGCACATTCTGTGTCTCTCTCAAGAAGTCCAGTTTGAACTGTGTCTTAAAATGAACTGTAAATCAGCAAATACTTGCCACTCAGACATTAGAGATATGTCTTTAAAACGACAATGGATCCAGCAGAGGTATTTTTATTAGTTAACATGTTATTGTTGCATAAACAGGTTGTATATTGTTGCACACTGAATCATTCTTTGTTTATTTTAGTTCAACATTTTAATGTAAAGGATTACCTTGACCAACATCATTAAAGAGATCTAAGACTCAAGCTTCACCTCTATTTTATTCTTTGAATCTTAAGTGTCAAGAGTTATGAAAATGTAAAAAGGAGTCACCTTTAAAATTAATAATGACCGACGGTCAGCCACTCCCATTCAGAAAAGAACTTCTGTAAGGTCGTCATGAAAGCGTTTGACAAAACAATGTCCCTCAGGGCTTTTAGTTCAAAAGTGTGCAGATTTAAAAAAAAAAAAAAAATACTGATATTGAAATATTGATTTTCTTGTTTACATCACATTTCTATAAAGAGGAGTAATAGTTTTACATTTTTAGCCAAAATGTGGTGCTTTGACTGGCCGTGCACAGGGGGGTGCCCAATGGCTAGAGGCACTATTCCTTTGCCCTCATTGGCTGAAGTGCCCCTCTCAACAACCCCCCCATGTATTTCTGTCGGTAATGTTTTGCTCCTGGTCTTTTAATAGTGCTAACAACTTGTATCCACATTCTTAGAATTATAATGCTTGTCTAATCAAATTATTGTACCAGTCAGAACAGATCTAATATAAATAAGACCATATTTTCTGTCGTTGGTACTGTAATGATTCATCAGTCAATGTAGGATCCATATGCAAGCTTTATTAATAAACAGGATGGTCAAACAAACAAAGGGGTCGAATACCAGTGAACAGGAATGGCATAGACAGAGCAGAAACGTAGTCACAGAACAGGCAGAGATCAGGTCAGGCAGATATCGATCGTATAATCCAAATCCAGGCAAACAGGTCAAAAGGGGCAGGCGGCAATGGGTCACAAACGATAAATCCAACAGGTCAATAATAGGAAAGCAAACACGGGTAATAACGCTCAGAAATGTGCCGATAAGGAAACAAGACTTTGCATTGTCTCAGAGTCTAAAAGTCTCTTAAATAGTCTGTACTGATGAGTAACAGCTGGTGCCGCAATCAGTGCCAAGGTACGGGGCATGTGGGAAATGTAGTGAAAGTGTGTGTAAAGTGTGTGCATGTTTCAATATTCAGGTGATAGTGCCCTCTGCTGGTCAGAGGAGGGAATCGCGGAGTTCATCTCTCTGAAAGGGACCCACGTACCTTGGGCTGAGCTTCTTGCAAGGAAGTCTGAGACGGAGATCTCGGGTGGACAGCCATACCCATTGTCCCAGTTGATAATCGGGACCAGCACGGCGATGACGATCGGCCTTTTCTCTCTGGCGATGAATGGCATGTTGTAAGTGGATATGAGCCTGGTTCCAGGTCTCCTCACTCTTGCTGAGCCAGTCATTGACCACCAGGACATTGGTGGGTTCTCCTGACCAAGGGAAGAGGGGAGGTTGATACCCCAGCACACATTGAAAAGGGATGAGACCCGTAGCCTCTTTTCTTAGAGAGTTCTGTGCATACTCGGCCCACATTAAATACTTTGCCCAGTCCTCTTGATGTTGGCTACAGAAATCGTGTAATCTCTTGATTAAGTCTCTCTACCTGACAATTTGACTGAGGATGGTAACCAGAGGTTAGACTGATGTTGACATTTGGTGCTGCAAACAACGTTGACCAGAGTCGTGATGTGAACTGAGGTCCTCTGTCAGACAGGATGTCATCTGGCAATCCGTATAACCGAAATACCCAGTTGCATAGATGTTCGGCTGTTTGCATGGCTGTGGGTAGTTTGGGCAGAGGCAGTAATCTGCATGCTTTTGAAAATCGGTTGATGACCGTTAGACTGGTGGTACAATGGTTGGAGACAGGTAGGTCGGTAATGAAAATCGATGGCAATGTGGGACCATGGGCGTTGAGGAGTGGGCAAAGGCTGTAAAAGACTGGCGGGCAACTGGTGTGAGGGTTTTTGTTTGTTACAGGTTTGACATTGCTTGACAAATCGTGTGATGTCTGTAACCAGAGAAGGCCACCAGAACCGATTCTGGGCCAAATGGATGGTGGCTGTTATTCCAGGATGACCAGATGAGGGAAGACAGTGTATCTGTTCCATGAGACGGTTTCTGAGGTTGGCAGGAACGTAAACTTTCAGGAGGACAATCGGTCCGGTTTTCATTCTGGGCATTTATCTGATCGATTTCTGTCATTTTGTCCCACTGAATGGGAGAAACTACTAGCCGAGTTGGGATAATTTTTTCTGGTGTTTGTGGGGGAATGTTGGATTCAAGTGGGTGAGATAGAGCGTCGGCTTTGGTGTTGAGTCGCTTTGCTGACCTCAAGTATTCCAGGTTCTTGTGATCAGTTATCACCACAAATGGATGCTTTGCTCAGCCAGTGACGCCATTCTTCAAAGGCTGCTTTCATGGCTAGTAATTCCCAGTCACCGACATTATAATTCCTTTCCGCCGGGTTCAGCTTTCTTGAATAATACGCACATGGATAAAAGCTTGGGGGGATTGCCCTGTCGGTGAGAAAGGACGACCCCTATGCCAGAGCTGGAAGCGTCAACTTCAACCACAAACGGGAGATCAGGATTGGGATGATGGAGTATGGGAGCTGTGACGAATCGTTCCTTGAGTTCTTGAAATGCCTGGATGGCGGCAGGGGACCAAGTGAGAAGATTACTTCCTTTTTTGACCAGGGATGAAATTACGTATGAATCTTCGGTAAAAGTTAACGAAACCCAGAAATCTTTGAAGCTCTTTCAAGGTTTTAGGTTGTGGCCAGTTAACCCTCTGAGATCTGAGGCTGATTTGGAGTCCTGGAGTAGTTTGACATGTCCTGTCATTTGTGCTTTTTTCAGTTGCTTATAAACATTTTAATGACAAAAGTCTCACTTCACTGTATTCAGCAGAAACTAGGCTACAATAATACGTGAATACAATAAGAAGTATGTACATGTTTGTATTTTTTATAGATATATATATATGCGTGATTTTTGAGAACAAAAAAATATGTCATTGAAATAAGGCCTCAAAACACTTACTAATATATTCTGTATAGTCAGCAACATTTTGTATATTTTAGTCTAGAGTTTTAGCTTCAAAGTGATGTAAAAATCATTCGGCCTACTAGGACACATAAAACAATGTATTGATTTTAATTTTCTAAGACACTTTTTGTTTAGGATGGCCATATGCGAGGAGGCGTAAACCTTCATAAATCTTCATGAATATACAGTGATTCCCACCCGAGGAGCTTAAGGCCCTGCCCCTAATAAGCCATAAAGAGCCATTCAGTCAGGAATGTGACTGAGTGAACTAAGAAAAAATGCAATGACAAAAGAAATATATAATTTTTTTGTAGTTTATTTAAAATATAGTTAACTATATCTATGAGAGTCGGACGCATTTTGAGTAGACAGTTATACCTGGAAATAAGTTCTGTTCAAAGATAGAAGTGAAGATCATATACCTGGCATTTGGTGTTTCTGCACTGGAGAGAAAAAACAAACAAAAAATAAATAAAACACACACATTTTCCTGCTTCCAGTCTCAGTATCATATAGATACAGTCCAATGTGGGCAAATATCTGGTCACTATGATTCTCAAATCTGTGAGATAAAAAACAACCCTCTGTGAACATGCTAACAAGATCATATCAGTTATTGTAATGTCCACTCTTAACAGAAAACATGATTTTTGTGATCTTATGCATGCATATTATTGCACATCATGTGATCATTAACACTATTTCTCCGTAAATGCTTCATAAACTGATCAAAACAGGCCAAAGAAATCGTCTAAACATTCATATTACCTCTGACATTTCATGTTCATTTTATATTCACATACAGTCTATATCGCATTTAAAAATAAAGAACTTGAGAATAAAAAAAACTTACCATTCACAATCATCGACGTGATCAAGTTGATCCTCCATCAAATCCTTCCAGAATTATTCCTCACCACATCTCAGAACGATGTACATAACTGACTAAACTTGATACATTGTACCGCGCTGATGTGGGCGTTCACTCTCTGTTGCATTAATCGCCTCAGAATTTGTGTTTGAATAGCGCGCGCTCTCCATGGGTGTGGTCACATTAGAGGATAATGAGCTGACTCGCGAACGACTTACATCTCTCTTTTTTCTAACAGATTACATAAACAGAGAATATTTGAGTATTTTTTAGAGTTGATGCTGGATGAGACGTTTCTAAACTGTTCTGACCTGTGTCACATGGTCCTCCAGGGAATCAGAATAGACCAGGATGTCGTCTATGTAGACGATGACAGATTGGTTGAGCATATCACGCAATACATCATTCACGAAGGCCTGGAATCTGGATGGACTGTTCACCAGCCCGAGCGGTATAACGAGGTATTCATAGTGCCCCGTATTGGTGGAAAATGCAGTTTTCCACTCATCCCCCTCTCGTATGCGTATGAGATTGTAAGCACAGCGGGGATCTAATTTAGTAAAGTATTTGGCCATCCGTAATTGTTCAAGGGCAGCAGGAACTAGCGGTAGAGGATATTTGTACTTTACAGTTATTTCGTTTAGACCCCTATAGTCAATGCAAGGTCTCAGATCCCCGTCTTTCTTGTGAACGAAGAAAAAAAACAGCGGATGCAGGGGACTTGGATGGTCGAATGAATCCCTTGGCCAGTTCCTCTTCTATGTATGTCTTCATGGCGTTGGATTCAGGCTGGGATAGTGGAAATATGCGACCCTTGGGGGAAAGAGAGCCAGGAATAAGATCAATGGCTCAATCATCAGGTCAATGAGGTGGTAACACGGAAGCACGGGACTTGCTGAAAGCTTCAGCTAAATTTTTGTATTCCTCGGGCAAATTGATAGTAGGGCTGGAATCAGTGACGGCGATATTCCTTAGGGGCATGGCAGATACAATTGACAAACAGGTTTGGTGGCAGTTCTTGTTCCGAGTAATCTAGCCCTCTCTCCATGAGATGCAGGGATCATGTCGACAGAGCAATGGCAGACCGAGAATAATAGCGGTGGTGGAAGTGGGGAGTACATAAAATTGAATTGTTTCAGTGTGTAGGAGGCCAGTCTGCATAGACAGTGAGAGCAGACACCACTCTGGTGACTAGGGGTCTGTCATCTACCGCTTCCACTGCCAAAAAGAAGAAAATTGGTTCAGGGAAATGCCATGCTTGTCGTTTGAGCGGCCAGGGTGCGGAAATTTAGAGCATACTCTGCGGCAGTCATCTTCCCTTGAGAAAGCTCCAGTAGCCGTTCTCCGGCAGCGCGACCCTCGTGTGGGTGATCGAACACCTCGCGGAATCTTTGCATCTTTTTTTGTATGTGGAAAAGGCGGTACCATCCTCATGCCAGACTGCGGTAGTCCATTCGAGAGCTTTACCAGTCAGTAGTGAGCATACAAACGTAATTTTACTGGTCTCAGTGGGATACAAAGCTGATTGTTGCGTTAGGAAGAAGGCACATTGAAGAATAAATCCTTTACACTTCCTTGGATCCCCGTCGAATTCTTCAGGAAAGGATAATCGAGGGCTGATAGTGGATGGCGTCTCTGCCGTGTGTGTAATGGCAGATGACGCAGGGGTGGTTACTGGGTCAGGAGCGGAAGAAGAGTGGAGACTTTGCAGGGCCTTTACCAGTTTCTCGGTGAGTGAAGATACAGTGTGACACATTTTGCAAAAGGCATGGACATTGTCAATATGGTTTCGAGATATGAAATTAAATTCTTCCGTCCAGCTGTTGTTAAATTTATATATATTATATTACATTTGACTATCTAGTACCTGCATAAAAGGAAACATTTGACTGAAGACAAACCAAGTAAGTCCATTAAAATTAAACTAACTGAATATAAATGTGGTACAACGCCCCCTTCCAGGAATGCGAGGCCTTTTGCCATAAATGGCTGAGGTCGAATGAATGCGGTTCCGAAGGTGGATGAGGAATTGGTGAAGGAGGAAGCTCCGGTAAAAGACGGAGTCGATGTAGATGGAACCCTAGGTGAAGACAGAGTTGCTGGGATGTGACTATGCTTTGATGCTTTTGATCAATGAGATTTCGACTAAAAAATTGGCAGTTATTGAGGACTCTGACCGAATGTGAGAGAGAATTTGAAATCACTTATGAGTAGGCTGGAAAAGTCTTGAAAGAAAATTCAACATGAACTGGATGAATTTTGTGAGAATCTAAAGAAATTCAAGTTGTGGAATTTCCACCGGGACACCATGGATTACTTGGACAACAAAGTCTATAAATGGATGTCCGGCACAACCCATAGGTATCATCATAACACTGGAGGGGCACAGTTTCACCAGTTCTTGGAATGAAATTCATCTACGTCCTCTGTAACTACTTTCTCCAGTGCGGCCTCTAGCTTCAGAAAATCTTTTTTGGAGCTGACCCAAAGATTTGAACGCACAAAAACAAGAAAAGTAAACCAACAATAAGAGGTTAGAGGGGGCGGAAAATACGGCAGGTAAACTAAATTTATCTGAGGAGGTGGTTTCGAAGGCGGATGAGGGGCTTTGCAGGGCCTCCAAAGGAGGAAACTCTGGTGGAAGAAACTAGGGTGGCGCTGATGGTGATAGGAGCCAGGGAGGCAAGGAAGTAAGGAGTGACCAGGTGTTGACCCCGAGTACAGTCAGGATAAATACCCATGGTGGAGTCGATGAAGGGCCAATGTGATGATACTTGGTCATGGACAAAAAAAAAAAAAAAAAATTACTGGAATTCGTAAACCTTTTCAATTCTACACTAGAATCTATTTAATTCTCTATGTAGAGGGATCAAACTACGATTCATTTGCTAGATGAGCTAATTGTAAAGGAAAATAACATCTTAAAAACTATAGATAGAAACAATTCTTTCAGCTAATAGCTCTTTAGTTATTTCACTGAAAAAGGGCCTCCTGCTGTGACTCCGCCGAGAGTTTTGAAGAATAATCTCATGTATGCCGGTTTCACAGACAGGGTTTAGCCTAAACCAGGATTAGGACTTTATTTAGGATATTTAAGTAGCTTTTATAAATGTACACTTGAGGAAAAAAAAAACATTGCTGGCATGCATCTTGGGACAAAACAATACCACTGACATATTTTAAGTCAAGTCATGTCATCTTCATTTATAGAGCGCTTTTGACAATACAGATTGTTTCAAAGATACTTCTCAGTGATAATAGGAAAATTAATGGATACTGGAATAATTTTGATGAAGTTTCATCTATACATAGGGAAAGGAAAGGGAAGGAGGCCTTCGCAGAGGATAGTTTAGTTGACACTTCAGGGCTGTGTTGTCATCGTGTTTAGGCGCAGGCCCTTCATCTCATCTGGATCTGGCAGAATACGGCCAACCTTGGGATAAACAGAGAGAGACTAACATTAGCGTGGACGCCATTCTTTTTATCATGTAGTTAGTACATCAGGTGTTATGGGAAGTGTTCCTAGTTCCGGCTGACCTGATTTATGCAGCCTAACAATTTACATGTAGATAATGTGTTATGTGTCATACTAATATGGTCACTTCCCGGTTCTAGTAAGGACTCTAGGAGCTGTGTTTTGGACCAGCTGTAGTTTATCAAGAAAGCAGGGCAACCACCCAGTTGAGCGTTACATCTAGCCTTGTAATCTAGCCTTGAACGCATGAACTAACTGTTCTGCATTTGTCATTGAGAGCATATGTTGTAGTTCAGATATATTTTTAAGATGGAAGAATGCATTTTACAAATGTTAGAAATGTGGCTTTCAAATGAAAGATTGGTCTCTAAGAGCACACTCAGGTTCCTAACTGACAATGAAGACTTAACAGAACAGCAAAGTGTTACAGTATTCTAGGTTATTATATGCAGAAGTTTTTGGTCCAATAATTAGAATCTCTGTTTTTTCTGAATTCAGTAGTAGGAAATTACAGTCATCCAGCCTTGCAGTACTCTATATTGAACTTGTGATCGATATGACATCTTTTCGTTTACTACTACAGACTGATAACGGTCAGATAAGTATGATTTGAACCATGCCAGTGTAATTCTACTAATGCCAACAAGTCTATTCAAACTAATATTGTCGTTGATAGTGTCAAAAGCAGCACTGAGGTCTAAAACACTAATAGAGAGATATAACCATGAACTGATGAAAAGAGCAAAGCATTTGATACATTTGAACTCTAATGATAGCAGTCTTAGTACTATGGTAGGGTCTAAATCCTGACTGGAAATCCTCACAGATAACAATACTTTCCAAAAAGGAACATAGTTGCGATGGTACTGCCTTTTCTTGTATTTTTGACAGAAAAGGTAGATTTGAGATTGGCCTGTAATTGACTAATTCTCTAGGATCAAGTTGTTTTTTTGTTTTTTTTTTAATGAGGGATGATAATAGCCAGCTTAAAAGTTTTCGGTACGTATCCTAGTGATAAAGATGAATTAATGATATTAAGAAAAGGACTATGACTTCTAGAAGCATCTCTTTCAATAGCTTAGTCGGTATAGGGTCTAACACACATGTTGTTGATTTTGATGATTTAACAAGTTTAGACTATTCTTCCTCTCCTGTAGCAGTGAATAATTGGAATTTTTCTTCAGGGATACTACAATGTACTCTCTGACGCGATAGTTTAGTAGACTGTTGCATGGCTGTAATTTTCTCTTTAATATTGTCAATCTTGCAAGTAAAGAAGTTCATAAAGTCATTACTGCTGTGCTGCTTGGAAACTGTTGAAGCTGTATTTCTCGTTAATTTAGCCACTGTATCAAATATTAACAAATATTTAGGGTTGTGTTTATTTTCTTCTAAAAGATTTGAAAAATAAGCAGATCTAGCGGTTTTAAGGCCTTTCTGTAATCAATCATTCGGTCTTTCTCCACGAAATACGAAAAACTTTTGATTTTGATTTCTTCCAGCTGCACTCCATTTTTCTGGCTGCTCTCTTAAGGACCTGAGTGTGCTCGTTACACCACGTGGTTGGACTAATATCCTTAATCTTTTTTAAGCGCAAAGGAGCACTAGAGTGCTGGAAAAGAGAGAGTCAATAGTTTCTGTTGCAACATCATGTTCTTCTAAGACATCTGGTTTGCTTAGGCGATGAAACTGATCAGGAAGATTATTTATAAAGCAATCTTTAGTGGTAGAATGTTGCATGCACGAGCCTAGATAATGATCTGAGATGTCATCGCTCTGCTGCAGAATTTCAATGGCATCAATATCAATTCCATGTGACAATATTAGATCAAAAGTGTGATTACGACAATGAGTGGGTCCTGATACGTATTGTCTAACTCCAATAGAGTTGCCAATTGTTGTCAATAGAGAAATGCCAATCCCAATGTGCCTTTTTCAATATCTACATGGATATTAAAATCACCAACACTAAGAACTTGAGAACTATCTGCAGCCAGTACTAACTCCGATAGAAATCAGCAAATTCTTTGATAAAATCTGTATAGTGCCCTGGTAGCCTGTATACAGTAGCCAGCACAAATGTCAAATGGGATTTGTCACTTACATTATATAAAATTACATAAAGCACCATCACTTCGAAGGAATTATATTTGAAAGACTTTTGAGTAATACTTAAGATATTACTATAGACAGCAACACCACCCTCTTTGCCTTTCCGACATGGTTTGTGTCGATAATAGTAACCTTGAGGGCTAGACTCATTTAAAGTAATGTAATTGTCAAACACAGCACATCTAGATTATTTTCTGTGAGATCATTTACAATAAGTGCTTTTGAAGAAAGGGATCTATTATTCAGTAACCCAAGCTTTATCATTTGTATATCTGTATTCTCTGTTTTTTTACTTGTTGAACAAAAAATTAAATTTTTACCCTTAAATGGGTTTGGAAGGTTTTTGTATTTACTAATTTGGGGTACAGACACAGTCTCTATGTGAGATATCTAGGTGAAAGTGTCTCTATGTATTGGGATTTATCTGACTTCTGTGATGTGAGACAGATTGCAGATGGTCGGTTTAGCCAGTGTGTCTGCTTCCTGACTTGGGCCCCAGCTAGTCAAGGTTTAGCTCTAAGACTATGTGCCATATTACTAGAGAGAAGAGTGGCACCACCCCAGTAGGGATGAATACCATTTCTTTTCAACAGGTCAGGTCTGCCCCAAAAACTTTTCCAATTGTCTATGAAACCTATATTATTCTGTGGACACCACTTTTTTCTATTTATGTAAATAATCTACCATTAATTCTTTTATTGTCAAGTTCAACTTTATGCTGATGATACCGTCATATATGTATCTAATTCTGATTTTATACAGATTCAATTATCTCTTCAGTCTGATTTGAATACTTTACAATATGCAAATTTAACATTGGAATTAGTATCTTACATCGATCTTGAAAGTGTTTTACATATAATATTCGTAAGAAACTTGTTTCACAACTAATACTTCCGTCCTTTGATTATTGGGATGTGGTTTATCAATCAGCATCAAAAACAGAACTTGTCCCACTTAATACAGCATATAATAGCATTTGCAGATTTGTTTTGGAATGTTCTTTGTTTACTCATCATTGTACAATGTACGATGCAATGTAATTAGACACATTCAATGGATTCAATTTTTATTTAAATATATTCATTTTAATTTTCCTAGTTAATTGCAACAATACTTTGTGCCTTTTCCTTTAAATTATCAAGTTAGGCATTTTGTTCAGATTTATTTTCTTGCTCCTTGTCAAGTCAAGTCACCTTTACTTATGTAGCGCTTTTTACAATGCAAATCGTGGCAAAGCAGCTTTAGATTAATAATTGTCAAATAAATTTTGGCTGCACATGTCCATCTTATTCTATATATTATTGATTCATTCTGTTGCAAAGATCAATAGTGATTAGTCTAGTTAATTTATGTATATCAGCACTGGAGAAAACAGTGATGTAATCGTCCGGCTCAGGTCTGTTCGCATACAACGGCGCCAATGCAGGCATATCATAAACGCTGCTGAATATCAAGCAAGTGTCCCCAACTTAAGCAAGCCAAACAGTGTTAACAGTGAACACTTGCTTGATTGATTCAGGTAGAGTTACAGGTCATAAGTCCGATTTGGAATCGCAACAGTCAAAATATTTAATCCAGTTCCATCTAGTTTAAGATCTTTTTCATCACGCCAGTATGGGACAATTTGTTGGGAATCTGTGTCACTGGCTGATGTGTAGGTAAGACCCTCACAAGGGATGAGCTACTTCACACAGTCTTCGCCGACACCCCAGGGCCATGCTTCTGCCGCGCACAGGCGCAGGTTCCATATCCGACCCGGACACGGCCCGGATCCAGCCAATCACTTTAAATGGTAAACCTCGAGATAAGCAGAGAAACAAAAATTAGTATAGACCCCATTCTTCTTCTGATGTAACGAGTACATCCGGTGTTATTGGAAGTGATCCCGGTTCCTGCTGACCTGATCTATGCAGCCTAACAATCCTTTAACGGATATGAAGACATAAATTGATAATGTGTCATTGTGTATGCCAGGTTAAAGAGATGCGTTTTTAGTCTAGATTTAAACTGACAGAGTGTGTCTGCTTCCCGAACAATGCTAGAAAGATTGTTCCAGAGTTTAGGTGCCAAATAGGAAAAGGATCTACTGCCTGTGGTTGATTTTGATATTCTAGGTATTAACAACTGGCCAGAATTCTGAGATCATATTAGACGCGAAGGACTATAATGCATTAAGAGCTCACTCAGGTACTGGGGAGCTAAACCATTTAGTGCTTTGCAAGTAATTAGCAAGATTTTAAAATTTATACGATGTTTAATGGGGAGCCACTGCAGTTTTGACAGAACCAGGCTAATATGGTCATAATTCCTGGTTCTAGTAAGGACTCAAGCAGCTACCTTTTGGACTAGCTGTAGTTTGTTTATCAAGCGAGCAGGGCAACCACCCAGTAGAGCGTTACAGTAATCTAGTCTCAAGGTATTGAACGCATGAACTGTTCTGTCAACTGATCACCACCTGGTGGTGAGTTGGATCAGATGGCAGGGGAGGAAGCTGGACAGACTCGGCAGACCCAAACGTACTGTGAGGGTCTGCTGGGAACGTTTGGCCGAGTCCCCTGTCAGAAAGATCTTCAACTCGCACCTCCGGCAGAGCTTCAACCAGATACCGAGGGAGGCTGGAGACATTGAGTCCGAGTGGACCATGTTCTCTACCTCCATTGTCGACGCGGCCGCTCGAAGCTGTGGCCGTAAAGTCTCCGGTGCCTGTCGTGGCGGCAATCCCCGAACCCGGTGGTGGACACCGGATGTAAGGGATGCCGTCAAGCTGAAGAAGGAGGCCTATCGAGCCTGGTTGGCTCGGGGGACTCCTGAGGCAGCTGACAGGTACCGGCAGGCCAAGCGGACTGCAGCCCGGGTAGTTGTGGAGGCAAAAACTCGGGTCTGGGAGGAGTTCGGTGAGACCATGGAGAAGGATTATCGGTCGGCCCCGAAGAAATTCTGGCAAACCGTCCGGCGCCTCAGGAGGGGGAAGCAGTGCCCTGCCAACACTTTACAGTGGGGGTGGGAATCTGCTGACTTCAACTGGGGACATCGTTGGGCGGTGGAAGGAATACTTTGGGGATCTCCTCAATCCCACCGACACGTCTTCCACTGAGGAAGCAGAGGCCGAGGACTCAGAGGTGGGCTCACCCATCACCCAAGCTGAGGTCACTGAGGTAGTTGGAAAGCTCCTTGGTGGCAAGGCAGCGGGGGTGGATGAGATACGCCCTGAGTACCTCAAGTCTCTGGATGTTGTGGGGCTGTCTTGGCTGACACGCCTCTGCAGCATCGCGTGGCGGTTGGGGACAGTGCCTCTGGACTGGCAGACCGGGGTGGTGGTCCCTCTTTTTAAGAAGGTGGACCGGAGGGTGTGTTCCAACTACAGAGGGATCACACTCCTCAGCCTCCCCGGGAAAGTCTATGCCAGGGTACTGGAGAGGAGAATAAGGCTGATAGTCGAACCTCAGATTCAGGAGGAACAATGCGGTTTTCGTCCCGGTCGTGGAACACTGGACCAGCTCTATACCCTCTCTAGGGTGCTGGAGGGTTTATGGGAGTTTGCCCAACCAGTCCACATGTGTTTTGTGGATCTGGAGAAGGCATTCGACCGTGTCCCTCGTGGCACCCTGTGGGGGGTGCTCCGGGAGTATGGAGTCCGGGGCCCTTTGCTAAGGGCTGTCCGGTCCCTGTATGACCGGAGCAGGAGCTTGGTTCGCATTGCCGGCAGTAAGTCAGACCTGTTCCCAGTGCATGTTGGACTCCGGCAGGGCTGCCCTTTATCACCGGTCCTGTTCATAATTTTTATGGACAGGATTTCTAGGCGCAGTCAGGGGCCGGAGGGAGTCTGGTTTGGGGACCACAGGATCTCATCCCTGCTTTTTGCGGATGATGTGGTCCTGTTGGCTCCATCGGGCCAGGACCTCTAGTGTGCATTGGGACGGTTTGCAGCCGAGTGTGAGGCGGCTGGGATGAGGATCAGCACCTCCAAGTCTGAGACCATGGTTCTCAGTCGGAAAAGGGTGGCTTGTCCTCTTCAGGTTGGTGGAGAGCTCCTGCCTCAAGTGGAGGAGTTCAAGTATCTTGGGGTTTTGTTCACGAGTGAGGGAAGGAAGGAGCGTGAGGTTGACAGACGGATCGGTGCAGCTTCTGCAGTAATGCGGTCGATGTACCGGTCTGTCGTGGTGAAGAAGGAGCTGAGCTGCAAGGCGAAGCTCTCGATTTACCGGTCAATCTACGTTCCTACTCTCACCTATGGTCATGAGCTTTGGGTCATGACCGAAAGAATGAGATCCCGGATACAGGCGGCCGAAATGAGCTTTCTCCGCAGGGTGGCAGGGCGCTCCCTTAGAGATAGGGTGAGGAGCTCGGTTACTCGGGAGGAGCTCAAAGTAGATCCGTTGCTCCTTCACATCGAGAGGAGTCAGCTGAGGTGGCTCGGGCATCTGTTTCGGATGCCTCCTGGACGCCTCCCTAGGGAGGTGTTCCGGGCATGTCCCACCGGGAGAAGGCCCCGGGGAAGACCTAGGACACGCTGGAGAGACTATGTCTCTCGGCTGGCCTGGGAACGCCTCGGTGTCCCCCCGGAAGAGCTGGAGGAAGTGTCTGGGGAGAGGGAAGTCTGGGAGTCTCTGCTCAGACTGCTGCCCCCGCGACCCGGCCCCGGATAAGCGGTGGAAGATGAGATGAGATGAGATGAGATTTAGGTTTAAAGCCCCAATAGACTGGAATAATTTACCATCAGATATTAGATCAATCACATCATTTTCATTTGTTTAAACAATCTTTGTCATCTTATTTTAAGGTTGACTGTATCATGTTTAATGTTATCATTAAAATTGTCACTGTTATATCTGTTCTTTATGTTGATTATGCTTATAAATGTATTTACACTGGTATTTATTTTTTATTAGGGCCCAAGCCCAAAGGGCGAAGGCCCTATTGTTTTCCTTAGGATTATTATTATTATTATTTTAGGTTTTTGGCACTTTTGGGGTCCTTAACATGCACGAAAACTCTTGAAACTTTGCACACACATTGGAACCCGCAGCCATTAGGACATCACTGAGGCTGGGACCCGGGCGTGGCAGGGCTCTGAATTTTTAGCTACTCCTCTTAGGGGATTCATGCAATTGCCACCAAACTTTCTGAACATGATGACAACATACTAAAAAATGCTAAATTGCAAACGATTACAGTATATCTCGAATGGTGTTGCCATGGCAAAGGTTTAAAGAAAGGACAAAAAGAAAATAAAGGAATTTGTCTTATATTTTCAAATGACAGTAATGTTCTCCATTTATTTCAATACATAATAATACATATATTATAAATAAGCACATTTTAATTTATTTGTTTGATTCAAGATTTATCTGCAAGTTAAAATCAAGCAGATAACTGCTTCAAAAGAATTCTATTAATAACCAAATGTCATATATTGAATGAGCACTAGAAGGCCACATATGCCTATTTTCAATTGATCCCATTTTTGAACGGTATTGTGGCTCCCTCTAGTGGACAGTACTGCACGTGTATCACATTATTTTTTTTCACTCATTGAAGCACACAAGCCCCGTGTTCAGAAAGATCCGTTTTCGTTTTACAACTCACAACAGTCTTCGTTTACATGTGTTTTTTAATCTCATTAATTAAAACTTTCAAGCAATTGTATAATATACAAGCAAAGAAACACATGAAAAAGATTAATTTACTGATCGCGAGTATTGACACAAAGAGCCACTCTCATGTTATAGGCGGAGAGAGCTCTCGCTTTCGTTTTACAATTCAGGCCACTTCGTCATGTATATGTGTTTTTTAACCTTATTTATTAAAACAATCCAGCGATTCTACAATATACAAGCAAATAAACACATGAAAGACATTCATGTAGAGATCGCGAGCCATGTTGTTTGACAGTTTGATGATGTCTGTGAATGATCACAAACTCATTTGCATGTGTTTTTTAACCTTATTAATTAAAACATTCCAGCGATTACACAAGATTAAATCACAAGAATGTATTAAAGAGCTTCATTTAGAGTTTGGAAGGTTTTCTGTGACAATTACAGACACGCCGCATCTGAGAACAATCGCTTCCCGAAGCTCGTTCATTCTCGCGTCTATCAGCCTCTTATCATTTCTTTGTCATGTTCTTTTCATTTCTTTGTTTGAATGTTTATGTGTATGACTGTGTTAATGTGTTGACGATGTGTGGCATCTGTGCAAACTTCATTTCCTAACGGACTAAACAAAGAGCGTTATCTCTCTGAAAGCGAGTGATCACGACCTCATTAAAGCTCCTCGTTTATAAGTGTTTTTAAACCTTATTCATTAAATCATTCAAATGATTAGACAAGATTCGATCACAAGAACATATTAAAGAGCTTCAATTAGAGTTTGGAAGATTTTCTGTCACACAAAGAGACGCGCATCATCTCCTAATAATGATTGCGCCCAGTTATACAAATAACTATAGCTTTACACATGCAGGGATTTTAAAAATAAAACTAAAATATAAACTTCTGCAAATAAATCGTATTTGGATCATTATCATTTATATTACATTCGTGCTCTCCTCATACATTGCACACACACACATCCAGACAGTTCACAAGCCCGAAGCTCTGAATTAAAAGGGCATGCCTCTTAAAGCGGCAATAACTTAGATGCTTTAATCTTCTGAATGCATAATTAGTGTGTATGCACTTTCCCCCTGGTTGCACTTCAAGGCTTTCCCAAGCCAACATCAAAGTTTGTTCTATGAACTTTAGCTTCTAGTTTCTATATACAATAATACTCCCATTGAATAAGAAATTTAAAGGTTTTTTTTTAAAAAAATTAATGTAGTATGTTTAACTTAAAAATAAGCCGATTAATGATCTGTTTGAGGACAAGAAATCTAATATTTAGTAACAACCAAAAGATGGCACTATAGGGTTGTTTTTAAACAAGGTTAGATAAAATTCTGAACAGCTTTAAAGTACATAGTAGTATTCTGAACATAATGACAAGATACTGAAGATGCTAAATTGTGAATTATTATTAGGGTTGGGTACCGAAACCCGGTGCCAATACGGCACCGGTACCTATAGAACCGGTATGTACCGGATCGAATCAGAATGCGAATGTCGGTGCCTCATTTCGGTGCCACTTAAATGCCTGAAGTGATAGAAATATTCAGATTCATCAACACGCCTGATCGCTAGTTAAATTTAAATACTGCTTTCATGGGGTGTCAGAATGCTCGGAAAAATGATTTCCTGAATGAGAAAACTCACGTGAACGTTGGAAAGCTTTGATGATAGCCTACAAACCCAATACATCTTTGTAGTAATGTTACTGTTTTCACATTTTGAAGTAAAAATCCCAAATCGTCGGGAAGTGAGACCATCCGTGAAGCGCGCGAGCGCAGCAACTACACTTGCGCTGACTGCAGTGCAGCAGGTGGTCTACCGTTAGCTTAGCTAGCTAAATTAAACGCGCTTAAATTAAAATGCCTAAAACTAAAAGCTCCAAAGTGTGGCTATATTTCACCAGAAAGGATTCCGACACCGCGACGTGCAGCAAATGTTTTACAACAGTTGCGTGTAAACGGGGAAACACGTCAAACCTAATGAAACATTTGAGGGCACATGGAATATGCTCCGTGTTTGACCGCTTACGGACATCAGCTGGAACGATCAGTGTGGATGACCTCAGCCCCAGTAAGCTGGACAGTCTTCCCATATTGTTTGCACTTTCAAACAGGCCTCATCGACACCATCTGAGAGAGTTTTCTCCTGTGCAGGACATGCAGTAAGTCAGGAGAGGTGTTGTATTTTGCCAGAGAAGGGCAAATATGGTCATATTTCTGCAAAAAAATTGCTGAAATTTGAAGCTGTTAAATTATTGTAGTTGAGCTAGTTGGCTTAGGTTTTACTGTTGTTGTGTTTTGTATTTACTTATATATTCATGTATACTTTAAACTTTTAATATATTGTTCAATTTAAAGAACTTTTTTTGTCCAGTAAAAAGGTATTCTTGACTGAGTCATCCACCATCATTTTGTGGCTTTTTTAAAGTATCGGTTCAGGCACCGTTTTGGCACCGGTACCGTTTTAAAAGTATCGATTTGGCACCGGTATCGAAAAAAACCCAAACGATACCCAACCCTAATTATTATAGGATATCTCAAATGGTGTTGCCATGGCGAGGCTTTAAATTAAGGAAAAACAAGGGAAATAGAAAATGTCTAATATCTTTTAAAATCATTGTTTGCCTTAAATTAAATTAAGATTGTATGTTTGGTAATTAAACATGGATGAATGAAAAATGAATGTACTATATTTCAGATCAATATAGTTGATTTATGTAAAATATTTCTTCTGAATATCTCTCTTTCTCTCTCTGTCCTCCCCCCTCCTCCCTTCACTCCCTCACTCTCACTCTTTCTTTGTGTGTGTGTGTGTGTGTTTTATAATCTTGATTAGTGGTGTACTGATTCAGAAAAAACTAACATCTGTTTGTTTTGTTTTGGTATTTTTTTGTTTTTTTGTTTGTATTTTTAAGAGGAGAGTTTGTTTTTTCTTGACATGGCTGTTACAGATGGTCATGTGCTGCGTTTGCGAGCATCATGTACGACGCATATGTCTTTAAATTAATTATTTATTGATATAATTTTAATTGATTAAAAACCCTATTTATGTAAATTTCACATGATATTATAAAAGTGTCTGTTTAAAATAAGCTTGCATAGGTGAGCAGAAAAATCGTACTCTTACCTGAAACTGATATTAAAATCGTCTTTGCAGGTTCTGTGATTTGGCTCTGTTTATTAATTTTAGTTTTTTTCATCATGTACCACCCAAATTGAAATTAAATGAACGCATGCTTTTGATGTATAACAATGGTGCACAAACAATAGCTCAGGGAGGTAAAAAAACACGTATTAGGTCAATACAACATCAGCAATCACAGACATTCGTATTAAGACTGGATTACATTTCTCAGAGTACTGTGGAGTTTACGCAAATAATAGTATGTAATTTGCTCTGGAATTTTTAAAGAGGTTGTCTGAGAAAAACACAGGCGCCTCTGAAAGACCTACCTGTGAGATAGGACTCAAAACATTGAATTGCAGTACTTGAGATGCCAAGTGGCGAGAGGGTGGACATAAGAATTTGATGATTTACGGTGTTGAAGGCAGCAGATAGATCCAGTAGAATGGAGAACAGATGATTTAGAATCAGCCTTTGCAATCCGCAGGGATTCCGTGACAGAAAGTAGCGCAGTCTCGGTCGAATGGCAGCACTTGAATCCAGATTGGTTGACGTCCAGATGGTTGTTCTGTGTGAGGAAACATGACACCTGGTTGAACACAACTTGTTCAAGTGTTTTCGATATGAATGGTAGGAGAGAGAGACAGGTCTGTAATTGTCTACAAGTGATGTGTTTAATGTGGTTTTTTAGCAGTGAGGTTACCCGAGCCTGCTTGAAAGTGGTAGGGCACGAGTTAATAATGTGTGCAAGTGCTGGCAAAAGAGTGGGAGAGATGGCTTGTAGAAGGTGTGAGGGGATGGGGTCTAGAGGGCAGGTGGTGGGATGACTGGAAAGGAGAAGTTTTGATACTTCCGCCTCCGTGAGAAGAGAGAAGGAAGAGAGAAGATTAGTGGATGTGGATGGGCTGAGTTCCTGTGCGAGTGGTGCTGAGAACTGCCTGCTGATGGAAGAGGTCTTGTCAGTAAAGAAATTGGCGAATTGATCAGCAGTTAAAGATGTGGTGGGTGGTGGTGGAGGGGGACAGAGGAGTGCGTTGAATGTCTTGAAGAGTGAGCTTGTGTTTGTTGCGCTGTTGATCTTGTTGTGGAAGTATGAGGTCTTAGCTGAGTAGCAGGTGCTGGTCTGGATGACAGAGGACAGATACTGTCTAGGGAAGAAGTTAAAGTGGAGCATAAAGTGTGTGTAGCAGTACTTACATCCAAAGATGAGAATTGTGTGGGTGAGGGAAGGAAGGATGACACAACAGAGGAAAGATCAGAAGGGGAAAGTGAGCTGATTGGTTTCTTCTGAAGGTAACTTGTGTAGTGGTTGGTGGTGTACAAATAGGGAGTTGAAGATTAAAAGTAATGAAGAAATGGTCAGAGACGTGCAGAGGTTTTACCAGAATGTTGTCAGTGATACAGTTACACATGTAGATTAGGTCCAGTTGGTTGCCAGATTTGTGGGTGCTTGTGGTGATAAGCCAGTTGAGATCAAATGAGGCTAGGAGAGAGAGGAAGTCAGAAGCAAGGTTTATCAAGGTGAATGTTGAAATCATCAAGTAGTACAAGTGGAATGTCATCGTCTGGAAATGAGGACAGCAGCATGTCCAATTCCTAGGTACCAAAGGTACCCAATTGACCTGGGGGGCGATAAATGAGTACAAGATGAATTTTGACAGGGGTTGTAATTGTAGTGGCATGAAATTCAAACGAATAGTTGTTGCGTAGAGAAGAGTGAGTATTTCCAATTGTTAGAAATGAGGAAACCTGTGCCCCCTCCTCTTCCCGACTGACGAGGGGTATGAGTAAAAGTGAAGTTGTTAGAGAGAGCAGCGGGGGTTGCTGAGTCTTCTGGACGAATCCATGTCTCAGTCAAGCCTAAGATATTGAGACCAGGGTTAGTGGAAAAGGCCGGAATGAAGCCGACTTTGTTAACTGCTGACTGACAATTCCATAGACCTACAGAAACAGAGAGAGGTGTGTTAGAAGAGGAGTAAAAAGGATGCAGGTTAGTAGCGTTGCACTGCCTTGTACGGGTGATAGTGGTGCGTAAGCGAGCAACAACAGGAATGTCTTGAAAGCACATGCTGAGTATGAAAGCAAAGAAGAAGGGGGAAGGGAGATACTTAAGTGTCGGTGTCCTTGCTCGGTGTAGTCGCACAGGTAGAGTCGCAGGTCTTTACCGAGTCTGTCTTCTCATGAGGAGGCTGAACGCTTCCACTGCAGCGCACATGCGCAAATAAATATCTTGCTTACCAGCGTATGAGTGAAAACGGCTGTGCCCGCCCTAACATTTAGTTCAGCAAAAGAGTATCGCTGTGAATGGGCCAAATCGAAACTACTGCAGGAAGCGCACGTACAGCACTTAAGTGCGAAATCCAGCAATACCAAAACTGACAACCACTGCAGTTATTCTAAATGGCAGCGAATACAATTACAAACAGATTCAAGTCAAAGCACAAGCATACAACAGCACCAATGCAGGCATAACAAAAACACAGTGTCCCCAACTTAAGCAAGCCAAAGGCAACAGCGGCAAGGAACCAAAACTCCAAAAAAACAATAGTGAACACTTGCTTGATATTCAGGCAGAGTTACAGGTCATAAGTCCGATTTGGGATCGCAACAGTCAAAATATTTAATCCACTTCTATCTAGTTAAGGATCTTTTTCATCACGTCGGTATGAGATGGATCTGTGCCACTGGCTGATGTGTCGTAAGGCCCTCACAGCGATGAGCTAGTTGACAGTCTACACCGACACCCCAGGGCCACGCTGCTGCTGCCGCGCATAGGCGCAGATTCCCCATCCGACCTGGACACGGCCCGGATCCAGCCAATCACTTTAAATGGTAAACCCTGGGATAAGCAGAGAGACTAAAATTAGTGTAGACGCAATTCTTCTAATCTAACGAGTACATCCAGTGTTATAGGAAGTGTTCCCAGTTCCGACGGACCTGATCTATGCAGCCAAACAGTCCTTTAACGGATATGAAGACATAAATTGATAATTTGTCATGTGTATGCCAGGTTAAAGAGATGCGTTTTTAGTCTAGATTTAAACTGGCAGAGTGTGTCTACTTCCCGGACAATGCTAAGAAGATCGGTCCAGAGTTTAGGTGCCAAATAGGAAAAGGATCTACCGCCTGCGGTTGAGATTACCTAGGGTATTAACAACCGGCCAGAATTTTGAGATCGTAATAGACGTGAAGGACTATAATGCATTAAGAGCTCACTCAGGTACTGGGGAGCTAAGCCATTTAGTGCTTTGTAAGTAATTAGCAAGATTTTAAAATCTATATGATGTTTAATAGGGAGCCAGTGCAGTTTTGACAGAACCGGGCTAATATAGTCATACTTCCTGGTTCTAGTAAGGACTCTAGCAGCTGCGTTTTGGACCTGCTGTAGTTTGTTTATCAAGCGAGCAGGGCAACCACCCAGTAGAACGTTACAGTAATCTAGCCTTGAGGTCACGAACGCATGAATGAACTGTTCTGCATTTGTCATTAAGTGCATATGCCGTAGTTTAGATATATTTTTAAGATGGAAGAATGCGGTTTTACATATGCTGGAAATTTGGCTCTCAAATGTAAGTGGTATTAAAGAGCACACCCAGGTTCCTAACTGACGAAGACGACTGAACAGAGCTGCCATCAAGTGTTAGACAGTATTGTAGGTTATTATGTGCAGAAGTTTTTGGTCCAATAATTAGAATCTCTGTTTTTTTCTGAATTTAGTAGTAAGAAATGATCCAATCTCCAA
Source organism: Zacco platypus (assembly GCA_038088235.1). NCBI lineage: Eukaryota > Metazoa > Chordata > Actinopteri > Cypriniformes > Xenocyprididae > Zacco > Zacco platypus. Next base: position 19,006,545 of record CM076065.1, on the reverse strand, counting down.
TGTTTTATATCAGCTACGCATGCCGTTAATTTTGAGAGTTGTTTGGTTTCGTCAGGGCACGAAGAAATATAGAGCTGAGTATCATCACCGTAACAGTGAAAACTAATGCTATGCTTCCTAATGATATCTCCCAAAGGTAGCATGTACAGAGTGAACGGTCCTAATAACGAATAACGGTCCTAGTACTGAGCTTTGCGGTACTCCATATTGAACTTGTGATTGAAATGATATTTCTTCGTTTACTACTACAAACTGATAATGGTCAGATAAGTATGATTTGAACCATTCAACACTGCTATTCCACTAATGCCAACATAATTTTCGAGTCTATTCAAAATAATATTGTGGTCGATACTGTCAAAAGCAGCACTGAGGTCTAGTAAGACTAATAGAGAGATACAACCACAACCTGATGATAAGAGCAAATCATTTGTATCTCTAATGAGAGCAGCCTCAGTACTATGGTACAGTCTAAATTCTGACTGGAAATCCTCACAGATACCATATCTTTCCAAGTAGGAACACAGTTGAGATGATATTGCCTTTTCTAGTATTTTTGACAGAAAAGGTAGATTGGAGATCAGCCTGTAATTGACTAATTCTCTAGGATCAAGTTTTTTAATGAGGTTTGATAATAGCCAGCTTAAAAGTTTTCGGTACGTAACCTAGTGATAAAGATGGATTTATGATCTTAAGAAGAGGATCTATGACCTCTGGAAGCATCTCTTTCAATTGATCAATTTGAATTTCAGTTTTGTAACATTAACTGTTACCGTTATAGGTGGAAACACAACAAACTTTTGTTTCACCATTTGACCGATTTTCCTCATGACCATCTTGGATAGGAGACCGACCGATCAGTGTCACTTCTTTCCGATTCTGAGCTTATCTATTTTACCAGCGGCACTGGCAATAACGTCAGCCGCACGTTCTCGCTCTCTTCTCTTCAATTTGCGAAGTGACACACAGCCGCTTCCTCTCTCTCTCTCGTCTCATTCGCTCTGGTTTAATAGTGCTTGTATTGCGCATAATTTTAGTCGTTCCCGCAGATTTCGCGCTCACACCAAAATCGTGTGCTTGACCAGTGACACTGATCTATATTAGTGGAGCACAGAAGCCACTTCTCAGTCTCAAACTACTTCTGAGTCACTAAAATGAGTCGTTTACTGCACTAAAACTTTCAAATACATACAAAATTATGTCAAAATGTCTTGGCGAGTATCCAGTTAAACTGTCGGTTTTGGAATGTCAAGTAGTTGAGAAAGAGAATGCATGTTTTGTAACAGTATATTGGGTCCGTCCATAAACTCTTAAAGTGACAGTAGTCCAATATTCTTGCTGCTGTCTGTCATGTTGATCAAAGAACACAAGACAAAAAAAAAATCACTTTCTAATCTCGACTGAATACGTGGTAAGCATTAATCTGTATTTTACTTTAATTCGATGGAAAAGGATGGAAAATGTCCTTCATTGTTTTTGCACTAATAAATGGCAGCTGCAATCACCAATAAAGCGTTTTTCCATAAATTGTTCTCTATATCGTTATAAATACCATTATCACAAATATTCTTTAAATATTGTGATATAATTGTGAGGCTATATCGCCCACCCTTAAACGGCACACAGATGTCTTTAGGCCAGGACTCTTATCACACATGTGAAATTTTGGACAGATCGGACATTGTATGCCTGAGTTACAGCAGCTTCCTCTTTCGTGGCAAGATAGATCAGACTTCAGGCCGCCACAGACACGCCCTTAAGCCAAAACTCAAGATCTTCACAATTTAACTTCGCTAAGGGCTTAAGATTAGACCGACTAAATATGATGTTGATCTGGTTAAATCTCTATGAGGAAAAATCACAATGTAAAACATGTCATTTGCTGTTGCCCACAGATGGCGCTATGACTGTAACTGAATATTGCCATGTAGATGTCTTCAGGCCAGGACTCTAATAAAACATGTGACGTTTGAGGCAGATCAGACATTGTATGCTTGAGTTACAACAAATTCCTGTTTCATGGCAAAATATCGAAATTTGTCAGGCAGCCACGGACATGTCCTTCTGTGAAAACTCAAAATATTCGCAATTTAACATCGCAAAGGCCTTTAGATTATCTAAATACACCAAATATGATATTAATCTGATAAAATCTCTTGTTAAAGTACATTGGCTGGAAATGGCAGAGATTTTTGCAGAGAAAATTCAAGATCTCACTTCCTGTTGGGTTTTCAGATTTTGCACCTAGGGACTTTTTTGTAGGTATTGGGCTGTAACGTGTCTACTGAATTTCATACCTGTACATGAAACGTAGCACGAAGGGCACTTTGCTTGAAATTTTGTAGGTGGCACTATTGAGCCATTTTGCCACACCTAATTCAGAAACCCACATCAGATGTAAATTTTCACCACTTCTGATGCATATACAAAGTTTCATGAGTTTTCATCTTAAAAATATATCTAAATTACGACATATGCTCTCAATGACAAATGCGGAGCAGCAAGTTCATGCGTTTATGACCTCGAGACCAGATTACTGTAACGCTCTACTGGGTGGTTGCCCTGCTCGTGTGATAAACAAATTACAGCTGTCAAAACTGCTCTGGCTCCCTATTAAACATTGTATAGATCTTAAAATCTTGCTAATTACTTACAAAGCACTAAGTGGCTTAGCTCCCCAGTACCTGAGTGAGCTCTTAATGCATTATAGTCCTTCGCATCTATTACGATCTCAGAATTCTGGCCGGTTGTTAATACCTAGAATATCAAAATCAACCGCAGGCGGTAGATCCTTTTCCTATTTGGCACCTAAACTCTGGAACAATCTTCCTAGCATTGTTCGGGAAGCAGACACACTCTGTCAGTTTAAATCTAGACTAAAAACGCATCTATTTAACCTGGCATACACATGACGTATTATCAATTTTTGTCTTCATATCCATTAAAGGATTGTTAGGCTGCATAGATCAGGTCATCCGGAACCGGGAACACTTCCTATAACACCAGATGTACTCGTTACATCTGAAGAAGAATGGCGTCTACGCTAATTTTTGAATTTAATTTTTTTAGTTCTGTGTGAACTAGCTCATCCTTTGTGAAGACCTTACCGACTCATCAGCCAGTGACACATATCCCAACAAACCGTCCCATACCGGCATGATCAAAAAGATCTTAAACTAGAACGAACTAGATTAAATGTTTTGACTGTTGCGATTCCAAATCGGTTTAATGACCTGTAACTCTGCCTGAGTATCGGACAAGTGTTCACTGTTGGCCAGAGGAGAACTGGCCCCCCGACTAAGCCTAGTATCTCCCAAGGTTTTTTTCTCCATTTGTTGGAGTTTTGGTTCCTTGCCGCTGTTGCCTTTGGCTTGCTTGAGTTGGGGACACTTGCTTGATATTCAGGAGTGTTTTTGATATGCCTGCATTTGGCGCCGTTGTATGCTAACTGAGCTGAGCCGGACGATTACGTCACTGTTTTCTGCAGTGCTGATATACATAAATTAACTAGACTAATAACTATTGATCTTTGCAACGGAATGAATCAATAATATATAGAATAAGCTGGACAATGACACCAAAATGGTCCAGCCAAAATTATTTGCCAATTATTAATGTAAAGCTGCTTTGCCACAATTTGCATTGTAAAAAGCGCTATATAAATAAAGGTGACTTGACTTGACTTGACTTCAAGCATGTTTAGTCCCTCAAAAATGCAATTCATTTGAGAGAAGAATAATTGACTGAGCAATTACAGTAAGGCCCTAAATATGATAATAATATATAATGAAATATAATTTATTGTTAATACTGTAAATATATAATAATGTAATATAATAATAAAATCTTTTTAAAATAATTTTGTTTCTGTATTTTTAAAATCTATTTTTATATTAACATTTTAATGACCATATAATTATTGAACAAAATTAATTTATCAAAATAAACAGAAAATAGTACAAACTTTTTCTAAATTGATTCTTTTTAACAAGTATTAACCTAGACATTATTAAAAATCTTATTTTAACTGAAGTATTTATATCAGTATGCCTGTAACAAGGCTTCAGCAAAGTGAGTATCCGTTTGCAGCTTTAATATAATCATGGTTGTACAATCAGGATCAATCACTAGCAAACACAGAGACAAAGCAACTCGTAATCCAAAAACAGGCATAAGGTCAGAGCTGGCAGCAAACCTACATCAGTCCAGAATAGAAGTCCAGGGCAGGCAGCAATAAACAGTCAAAGAGTAATACATGGACAGACAAAACACAGGAAGAAATGCTCCGAGATGTTCACCAAGGCAAAATAAAACTTCACAATGAGGTAGAGTCTGAGAGCAGCTTAAATAATCCACTGATGAAAGTCATGTGCAAGGGTAATCAGTGCCAGGTATGTGAGAGCAAAACATCATCCAAAGGGGTTTAATATTTGGGAGAGGGATCCCTCTGGTGGCGAGCAGAAGGAACTACAGGAGTCTCATTTCTGGCAGTCCCTTTTGTCACATGCTGAGGAGCCTTTTACTCCTCGCCGCCTCATACATTCATAAGAATTTTTGAACAAAATGAACCACTTTTATGTTTTATTTTCACACAAAATCTGTGCTCTATCAATGTTCAATACAAACATATGTATTTTTTTCTGCTATCATTCCCTTTGAGAGTAGTGAAAAGCACATTTTTTCTTAAGGTGTGCCTTTAGCCCCGCTGTACCCTATATATATATATACAGGTGCTGGTCATATAATTGGAATTTCATCAAAAAGTTGATTTATTTCACTAATTCCATTCAAAAAGTGAAACGTGTATATTATATTCATTCATTACACACAGACTGGTATGTTTCAAATGTTTATTTCTTTTAATTTTGATGATTATAACTGACAACTAAGGAAAATCCCAAATTCAGTATCTCAGACAATTAGAATATTACTTAAGACCAATACAAAGAAAGGATTTTTAGAAATCTTGGCCAACTGAAAAGTATGAACATGAAAAGTATGAGCATGTACAGCACATACTTAGTTGGGGCTCCTTTTGCCTGAATTACTGCAGTAATGTGGCGTGGCATGGCATGGAGTCGATCAGTCTGTGGTACTGCGCAGGTGTTATGAGAGCCCAGGTTGCTCTGATAGTGGTCTTCAGCTTGTCTGCATTGTTGGGTCTGGCATATCGCATCTTCCTCTTCACAATACCTCATAGATTTTCTAAGGGGTTAAAGTCAGGCAATATTTGCTGGCCAATTAAGAACAGGGATACCATGGTCCTTAAACAAGGTACTGGTTGCTTTGGCACTGTGTGCAGGTGCCAAGTCCTGTTGGAAAATGAAATCTGTATCTCCATAAAGTTGCTCAGCAGCAGGAAGCCTGAAGTGCTTTAAAACTTCCTGGTATACGGCTGCGTTGACAAAACATGATTGGGACTGTCATATAAATAACATTATAATTGTATACACTATTGTAATAAAACATTGCAAATTCTTTGGGCTTAGTTGCTGTGTTTCGGTTTGTTGTTACAGGAAAAACGCATCCACACCAGTAGTGTATTCTGACTACGTAACTTAGTTCAGGTTCATCTGTGCGTGATTTTGTGCAAGTATAAGTTGTAATATTATGTTTATCTTGTATAAATATCTGAATTATCCTTTATAGGAGGTGGATATCTTGTACACAGTCCATCGCCATACACCAGAGAAAGTGTTACCAAAAATCTATTGCCTAACAAAAAAATAAAAATAAAATAACATAAAATACCTAAATGCAAACAAGTCATTGGGCAACATTACTTAGACTGTAAAGAAACAAAATGCATGTGGTCATGTGCCATAATAAATAAAATTAAATAACCTCCATACGGACAATAAGGAAATGATTTTAATCAAACCATATGTTGATGAAAATAATACGAGAACAGTTCGCATTAATGCATTAATGTTTTTGAAAAAAGTGAAACATTTTTAATATTACAGTAATAGTAAACATCTTTGATTATTGTTTTAAATAACATTGCTGTTTGAGCTGTGGGCTTAGGCTAAAGAGAATGAACACCCGTAAACAGAGCGCTTTGCTAGAAGGTTAATTATATCAACAGAACACATACTATATAAGATAATTCAGATATTTATACAAAATAAAAATATTACAACTAGTATTTGCACAAAATTATGCACAGATGAACTTGAACAAGTTACTTATTCAGAATGTGGATGCGTTCTTCCCGTAACACGCTGAAACAGAAACTAAGCCCAAAGAATTTACAACATTTTATTGCAAATAGTGTATAGATTTATAATGTTATGTATCAATCATAGTTATTAATGTTTTGCATTGCTGTTTGAGAGCTTGCGCGGTACAATAAAGTGCTGTGAGTTATTTATCTCAACGAAAAGCATCCTATATGTGATTAATCAGATATGTATACTACATAAATTTAATATTGCGACTTTTATCTGCACAAGCGAAGCTTGAACTAAGTTATATGGTGCTAATCAGAATGTTTAACACCTGTAGACGTGCACTTCCCACAACAATGCGCTATAACAACAACTAAACACAGAGAATTTACAAAGTTTTATTACAACAGTCTTCTCATTTTAATGATATATAAATGACAGTCCCTGTAGTTATTAATGCTGTGCATTGATGTTTCGCTGCCAGCTGGTCCCTTCTGATGGAAGCCAGTAATTCTGCCGATCTAACTTCTTTGCGATCGAATAAAATTGTAGTTCGGGGTTTCACTGAAAACTATTATTACAGCTAACAGCACAACATATCCCGGGTATATTGTAATCTTGTGTGAACCTTCTGGGAGTGTTTCGTTGATCTTCATCTGGTAGTTGTAGGAAGAGGTAAAGCACATGACGGCAATAAAGCATAGTGATGTCACATGGTCCTAATGAATATAGTATCCACCTTTTTCTGAAAGCATAAGTCTTGCCCGACTCATATTATTATGCTTTACATTTCCGGTCTACGGTTAGTCTAGTCAAATTAGCATATTTTGGGAGCTGATAATGTATTGTTAAACAAATGAAAATTATTTTAAAAGCACATATGGCTCTTGTCAGTGCCTTACTTAAAGTTTAATAAGTGCGTAGATAACGCAAAGCAGTCCGAAGCTAGCAGCACTGAAAACATACAGTATGAGCACTCATATCCCATGCAGCTCCCGATCAGGATGGAGTTTGGGGTATTTTGTACTCAAAATGATTATAGCCCACATATACCCTCTTTTGGGAGTATTAACTTAAGTGTTGCAAGCCATGCTCTATGCCAGTATGCAAGGCATACGGCCCTGTACGGACATTCTTCAGATTCGCTGGTGCTCAAAACACGTGTTTCCCAAGAATTTCTTCAGTTTATTATTGTTATGTAGTAGTAGCCAACAACAACAGCTTAACCCTGCGTACATTTTTATTTTTATTATTAATGTTCAAAAAGTTTCTGTTTATTTCATTCAAATGTTCCTTTTACCCCATTGACTGTGTGTTCCTATATGGAGACCAGGGGCCTCATTTATAAAACTTTGCGTATAAACCTTACTAAAAGTGAACATACAACATAAATCTGAAAATGGTGTACGCAAAAAAAAAAAAAAAAAAAAAAAAAAGATTTATAAAACCATGCGTACACCAAAACGCAAAAATCCTTTTATAAATCCCAGTCGGCGGAAGATTGTCCGTACGTGCATCTCCACCCTGTCTCCTCCGCGAAATCACCATATATGGTGCTTACAACGATTACAAGCTTACAAGTTTTACTATACATAACCTCATCTGCATATCATTTCCATGCATACTCCCATCACCATGACACCATTGTTAACGCCATCAAAAGTACAAGACATTGGGAATTATTACATATGGACTATAAATGCCATTTGTGCCATACATATTGCTAAAAATCATCTAATATCATTGTTGCTTTATAATAAATGTATCAAAATATCCATAAAAACAAAATTGTAGCTGTAAAACAGCTTACTTCTCAGATAAAGTTCTATTTAGAATAGAGTTGATTCATTAATTTCTACTGTCCAAATAGTATATTAATTGTTTTAAACAATTCGAATGAAATCGAAATTATGCAGTTTTGCTGATAAGGTGAACATGTCTTAGGATGTTTTGGCTATTTTAGTAGAAACAGGGCTATATATAGGCCTACTTATTGTTAGATTTTGCTGTATTTGGCTGAGCAGTCTTTTTGGGTGGCTCGCCAATGTATTAGATTTCTCTAATACATAAAATGAGTAAGCTTGACCAGAGTTCTTGTGGGGAGAAGAGTTTATTGAAGGCAGTAGTGTAGCACAGTTCTTCAGCAGCGATGTCAGCGCGTCAGCCTTCAAAATAACTTAACCCAAAATTCTGTCTGTGGGACAGAACTTTATACATGAAGAATACAAACAATACAAGCATGTTAGGACCTCCTACAGGAGATTGGTCAACCCTGCAGTTTACCCGGAGGGAGTTGTTTCTTTGTTATTCAGTTTCTATAGGCCATTTGGTTCACACCTTTACAGACTGTTGATTGCATTAAAGACAGGATGTTGATTGTCTGACTAAAGACAACTGGAATACACAAGACAACTGGAATGCACAATCTTTCAATCCCTCCTCTGATCATTTTTGATCATAATGCTGCATACAGGTTCCATTACTTAAGATAATGACAGAATAATTGTTCATGATGAAGTCTGCATTCTCTTGAATGCTTGAGTCCTTTCTTATTTTGACATTGTGATCCTGAGGAAGTGGTGGACAGTGTTGTGTTCTGTGGACGTTCAGGCATGTTCAGCTAGGTGGCCAGTGCAGTGCGGTCTAGGCATTGGACGTCTTTGGTCATCCTCTGGAACGCTGGAACACCTGCAATCACACAAAAGAGAAAAGGGAAACGTATCTTGCCAAGGAAAAGATTTTAAAAGAATTCCTAACTGCTCCTTAAACTATCCCTGTTTAATATTGGCAGGACACTACTGTGTTTATCAGTGGCTGTATGTTTATGTTTTCGTCCTCAGGCGACAAGCTAGAGCCTAAAAACCCTAGTCCCACCATATGTGGACTCTGATAAACACTACTGCCATCTAGCCCTCGTCTCTAGGCAGAAGTTTCAAATCCCACTGGCTCGCGTTGATCCACTTTTTTTTACTTTGCACCTTAACTGCCCCGTCAGCTACAAAGTGATTCTGGAGTGGGCTTTTCCACCTGGATTCTCGTTGTGACCTCTGAGGTTTTTGAATCATTACCATACCAGGGCCTCCCTTTGGAGGTGTCAAATCTTTATTTTTGACATTGTGTACTGCCAGGCTGAGTCTTTCATCAGTTTGGACAAGGCTGTCAGATGGTAGATTTTCATTGGACATGGGCCGGCCTGTGACATTAGTGAGCACTTTGAGCATAGTCCTGTTTTCATGTGGTCATTCTCACTACATTGATTGTCTTCATGCAGTTCAACTCCATTTTCCATTTTCAGTGATGTTACTTCTTTGTGCACTTCATTTTGCATCCGTTTACCGTCTGGCTGTCTGTTTTGCTCAAGTTGTCTTAATGCCGCTGTATGTGCACCTCTCTCCTTTACGGCTTCTTTAGCAGCACCATCTACTAGTACATCATCTTTGTCTTCAGTTGTTGAGACTTCTGTGTATGCTTTCACCTTTTGGATGGCGTCTTCATTTGTCGTTTCTGCATACACATGGAGTACATCAACTGTTGGATGAGATGTCACTAGTTGATGCTGCAGAGAGAGGCTCTTCAGTTTTCCTGCGGCTCAAAAACTTTTAGCAGAGTCCGTTTTTGCTTTTCTGTTAAATGTTGAAACCTCTTCAATAGGTTGTCCTCATCATTGCTTGGATATGTTAAAATCAACTTGCAATCACGAACCCAGTGTCCTTCTTCATTGCAGTACCAGCATCTTCCTTGACTTTTTGGTTTTGGGTATCTCACATATTCACCTTCTTCATACCCTGTTGTTCTGTTGTTGTATGACAAGGTTTTGATGTGCAATGCTCTGAGATTGACTTCCTGTGTTTCTTTCAATCTTTGCTGACCATTCAACAATCTGCATGAAAGCTGTTCCAATGCTGTCCCAGTCATCATACCTGATTTTAAGGGATTTAGAAATCTCAGGTTTCAGTCCATTTACAAATGCGGTTTTAAGAGGCATTCCAGTATCTTTACTGAAATCTTCATTGTTGTTCACACCGGCATATTCCGACCAAATTTGTATGAAGCGTTCTTCATACTCGGCAACACTTTCTCCCGTCCTCTGCATGCATGAGGTAATTTTAGCCCAATTAACCTCTGCAGGTTTCAGTTCAAACAAGAATGTTCGTACAGCTTCCCATCCAGCTTCAATATTCGCTTGAGACTCACCAGTCCTTCTTTCAACACTTTCTGTTAGTCTCTTTTGGTCATTGTCCCTTAAGTTCACATTAACAATCATCACTCCGTCTAGTGGATGTAAATTGTATATTTTCTGCAAACGCTGAAGAAATTGCCAAGCTTTCTGTGGTTGTTTGTACACATCTGGCAAATCTTTTGACCATTTGTCAACTTGCTCTGGAGTAGCTGGCTGGTACGTTTTGTGTGGAACATATTTCTTTACCACTTTTGTTACAGTGCGGGTTCGTCTTTCACCATTTTCCTCATACTCCTCCTCATTGTCAATTTCAAGTTCAGTCCTTCTGTTTTTGACATGGCTTTATGCCATCATCTTCTAACCTGGTTAGAGCATTTATTTCAAAATTACAATAGTGGCTACTGAATTAGCACCCATTCAAGAATATCCAATTCTTGCAGCAACATCAGTCCCAAACTATTTGTGGTTCCTAAATTTTGTAATGGCAACTGAATCAGCACCCAGTCAAGAAATTATAATTCTTGCAGCAACATCAGTCCCAAGACAATCTATGGTTTCTGCAGTCTCTGGACGAATGGACCAAACTGTTTCTTTAACAATTTCTACAGACACAAAGAGAAAGGACCAAGCCTCTGCTTCTACAATCTCTTAATGAACGGACCAAATTGTGTCTCAAACAATTCCTACAAACTCCAGAGAAAGGACCAAACCATGTTCTATATATCTGTGGCTCCTACAATCTCATGAGAACGGACCAAACCTTTTCCTCAAATGATTCCTACAGACTCAAGAGAACAGGGCCAAGCTATAAACCTTATATCTATAGCTCCTACAGTCTCAGGAGAATGAACTAAAACATTTAAAAGGTTCCTACAGACTCACGAAAAAGGCCCAAGCCTAAAATTCTCAACAGTACTACACTATATCCGACTACACTACAAAATTCTACTGGTCTACTTAATATTTTTTTGAAGTAAGTTCTTTAAGAGAGCTGATAAGTGTCACTCACCAAATTAGGATCTTTGAGACAGGATCCAGTTGATTCAAATAAAGTGTATCCACAGACGCGATCTGTTGATCTTCAACATAAAAACTGTAGAATCTCCAAGACTCTTCTGTTCACTTCTTGTTGCAATTGGTGAGTTCTCTTCTTGTCAGTCTCTCCTGGCTGGCTCGCCAAATTGTTAGATTTTGCTGTATTTGGCTGAGCAGTCTTTTTGGGTGGCTCGCCAATGTATTAGATTTCTTTAATACATAAAATGAGTAAGCTTGACCAGAGTTCTTGTGGGGAGAAGAGTTTATTGAAGGCAGCAGTGTAGCACAGTTCTTCAGCAGCGATGTCAGCGCGTCAGCCTTCAAAATAACTTAACCCAAAATTCTGTCTGTGGGACAGAACTTTATACATGAAGAATACAAACAATACAAGCATGTTAGGACCTCCTACAGGAGATTGGTCAACCCTGCAGTTTACCCGGAGGGAGTTGTTTCTTTGTTATTCAGTTTCTATAGGCCATTTGGTTCACACCTTTACAGACTGTTGATTGCATTAAAGACAGGATGTTGATTGTCTGACTAAAGACAACTGGAATACACAAGACAACTGGAATACACAATCTTTCAATTTATTGCAGTGTAAACACAATTGTCTAATGCGGCGCTTCACTGACAAAGTATTTTAAAAAAGAAGCGTATAAATCTTACCGTTTTCTTCAAGTGGTATTTTTCATAATTATTTGAAGATGCCTGCAGACGACATCAACCCCTCTGTGTAGCTGCGCTTGCACAGTAAGATATTATCATTTAACCTATTCAAAACAGACAATATAGACCGTTCGACCATTGAATCCAGCAGTGTCTTTCATAATATCGAAGTGCATCACTGATCATTGTTTTTGCTAAAAATATTTTGTCATAACATGACATCTGCAGTTTATTTTAAACTCACTGTCATTATTAAAACGGCGTGTCACCGGAAAAGTGATCAAAAGTAGCATATCCACTATCTAAATCCATATCATTTTTGTTTACCTTCTGCGTAATGACTTTATGTAATTTTAGGGCTTATCGCCATTAATAAAAGTGGAATATTTATGTAAATGTGTATCTAAAAATGAAAACAGAGTTTAAAATCCTTCTGTTTACTTCATTACTTTTCTCACTCTAGTAAAAGTGTTGGGTCGCATGGGTCAGAGTTTGTGTTAAGGTGCGCAAATTTTCCCGTCAAATTTGTTTTTATAAATCCCATCTACGTAAGAAGCAGTGTACGCCTCTTCCAGGGCATGTTTTGTGTGTACGCAAAATGAGGCCCCAGGACAGCATCCAAACGGAAGTTAGAATTCCTCATGGCGACACTCATCGTTTACTCAGGAAAAAGTTGGATAAATCTAACTCGCCATGTTGCCGTGTCACATGACCTACCAGCGTCAGTTGTGTCTATCATATGCGCACTTTAGAACCTCGCCAAAAGAAGTAGGCCATCTGGGTACTTTAGCCCACATTTTTATGAGTATTGTGAATTCAGACATACTACTTCTGACAATGAACTGAAACTGAACTAGAGCGAAGTATCGGTTTACAAACACCACGCTCCACACAATACAACATATCACACAGACTAAAGAGTGTATGTTCTGAGCGAATTCAAAAAGACATGTAAAAACAAGACGATGGAGTATCAGAGCTCTGTCACCAAACCAAGAATAAACCGGGCCGAATTGACAGTGCTGAAAGTGACTGAGCTGGCAAAGACAAAATTCTGAAGTGAAAATCCATTTGAGAGGAATTGAAGCATTTAACTAGACCTTTTGGACCTCACTGTGTAATAAATTTGTATTAAAATTGTGTATTCAAAACCTTTTAACCACCAATATTGTTTGCTATTTTCAAATCTAGTGGTTCAGCTCTATATTCAATCACTACATTGAAATTACTACTTTTAATCAATTGATATGTAGAAACATTTCTTATTTATTTCTCCTTGTGTGTCAGTATGTTTGATGTGGGTGGTCAAAGAGATGAGAGGAGGAAATGGATTCAGTGCTTTAATGGTGAGCTTATAGGTTCCTCAAGCATTGTTGTATATTTGTTTTCCATAAATAAATTCCCGAAACCTGTTTTTATAGTTAATAAATATAATAATAAAGTGACTAATGGTGTTGATGTTAAAGGGATAGTTCACCAAAAATAACTTTGTCATCATTTACTCACAACACAAATAAAAATATTTTTATTGAAACCTTCTATACCATTCAGTGCAGGTAATCAAAACTTAGATCAAAAAATGGCATTGTAAAACAAATTGATATGAATTGAGTAGTTTAATCCATGTCTTGTGAAGAGATGCAATAGCTTTATATGATGAACAGATTTAATTTTGAATTTTATTTAAATCTAAACAACGATTGACACATTCATACACATATGGTAAAGATTGTGCATGAGTTTATGCATGCATTATGCACTTAAACAAACGTTGTTTTTTTTAGCATCACGCACATGTGAAAAAATGAGGTGCGTTCTAGCGTTTCTGTGTTTATCATATGCGATGCACTCTATGCATGAGTGTCTACATGATGTTCATCATGTAAAATTGTTTTATCTCTTCACAAGACCTAAGATTAAACTGCTCCATTTCATATGGATTCCTTTGACAATTCCTTTATAACCTTTTTGGGTCTTTTAAGTTTTGGTTACCTGGACTTTCAATAAAGGGACAGAAACTTCTCAAGTTTCATTAAAAAATATCTTAATTTTATGTTTCAAAGATTAAGTATTAAGGGTTTGGAACAATTTGAGGGTGAGTAAATCATGACAGAAGTTGCATTTTTGGGTGAAATATCCCCTTAAGTGTGTGCTTGGCTAATGTACATTTCTTCCTGTCTATAATCACAGATGTGACTGCTATCATCTTTGTGGCAGCCAGTAGCAGTTACAACATGGTCATAAGGGAAGACAACAGCACCAATCGGTTGCGCGAGTCTCTTGATCTGTTCCGCAGCATCTGGACTAACAGGTTTCACAGTTCTGCCGTTTCTTGGGAGTTCTCAGTTCCCAAGTGCTACAGAAGTTATCTTGAAGTGCATCTATATGTTTGTAACGGTTACCGATTATTTTTTTTAGAGGTCAGCTGGGCGGCTGGGCGATGTGTTGAATATTCACTGTGTGTGTGCATATATATATATATATATATATATATATATATATATACACAGTGGGTACGGAAAGTATTCAGACCCCCTTAAAAAACAAACCCACTGTTTGTTATATTGCAGCCATTTGCTAAAATCATTTAAGTTCATTTTTTTTCCTCATTAATGTACACACACACACACACACAATATGCTCCCCATATTGACAGAAAAACACAGAATTGTTGACATTTTTGCAGATTTATTAAAAAAGGAAAAATGAAATATCACATGGTCCTAAGTATTCAGACCCTTTGCTCATATATTTATATACACTCATATATTTAACTCAGATGCTGTCCATTTCTTCTGATCATACTTGAGATGGTTCTGCACCTTCATTTGAGTCCAGCTGTATTTGATTATACTGATTGGACTTGATTAGAAAAGCCACACACCAGTCTTGTGGCAAGGCACAGGCTTTCATGGCCTCCATGCGGGCTTTCATGTGTCTTGCACTGAGGAGAGGCTTCTGTCAGGCCACTCTACCATAAAGCCCCGACTGGTGGAGGGCTGCAGTGATGGTTGACTTTCTACAACTTTCTCCCATCTCCCGACTGCATCTCTGGAGGTCAGCCACTGTGATCTTTGGGTTCTTCTTTACCTCTCTCACCAAAGCTGTTCTCCCCCAATAGCTCAGTTTGGCTGTACGGCCAGCTCTAGGAAGGGTTCTGGTCGTCCCAAACATCTTCCATTTAAGGATTATGGAGGCCATTGTGCTCTTAGTAACCTTAAGTACAGCAGAAATTTTTTTGTAACCTTGGCCAGATCTGTGCCTTGCCACAGTTCTGTCTCTGAGCTCTTCAGGCAGTTCCTTTGACCTCATCATTTCATGTGCTCTGATATGCACTGTGGGCTGTAAGGTCTTATATAGACAGGTGTGTGTCTTTCCCAATCAAGTCCAATCAGTATAATCAAACACAGCTGGACTCAAATGAAGGTGTAGAACCATCTCAAGGATGATCAGAAGAAATGGACAGCACCTGAGTTAAATATATAAGTGTCACAGCAAAGGGCCTTAATACTTAGGACCATGTGATATTTTCAGTTTTTCTTTTTTAATAAATCTGCAAAAATGTTAAGAATTTTGTGTTTTTCTGTCAATATGGGGTGCTGTTTGTACATTAATGAGGAAATAAAACTTAAATGGCTGCAATATAACAAAGAGTGAGGAATTTAAGGGGGTCTGAATAGTTTCCATACCCACTGTATATTTATATATATATATATATATATATATATATATATATATATATATATATATATATATATATATATATATATATATATATATATATATATATAGATCAGGGTTGTGCCATATCATCATATAATTTTTTACAATTAATTAAAATTGTCTCATTGCGATATTAGTGATATAGCAACGCAATGACGTATGGCGCATTCACGTTCCCTTGCGCGCACAAGGCCAACACCTTTCTGAAAGTAAGAGCAACATGTCAGCCTCTGATGACGATTTTGTACCTAAACAGTGAGCTACTTAAATAGTATGGAAGTGGTTTGGTTATAAGAGGTCAGACCTCCAACAATTAAGCACAATATGTTGCAAAATATGCAAGAAACTGTTACCGTTAAAGGTGGAAACACAACAAACTTGTTTCACCACTCTGCCTCATGACCATCCCGGATAGGTGACTGGTCAGTGTGGCACAACTCTCACTCGTCTCATTCGCTCCGGTTTAATAGTGCTTGTATTATGTATAATTTTAGTCATTCCCGCAGGTTTCACGCTCACACCAAAAGCGCGTGCACCACCATTACCTAAATGAGTAAGTCACTAAAATGAGTGGCTTACTGCGCTAAAACGTTAAAATACATACAAAATTATATCAAAATGGCTTGGCGAGTTTTCAGTTAAACAGTCAGTTTTGAAACGTTAAATAGTTGAGAAAGAGAACGCATGTTTTGTAACAGTATTTTGGGTCCATGCATGAACTCTTATAGTGTGACAGTAGTCCATTATTCCTGCTGCTGTCTGTCATGTTTGTCAAAGAACAAAAGACAAAGAAAATCACTTTCTGCTCTTGACTGAATACGTTTTATATCTTTAATGGTAAGCATTAATCTGTATTTCATTTTCACTATGAAGACTACAGAAATTAAAGTAATCAAATGTTAAATAACACTGGATATGTTATTTTACATTTACATTTACATTTAATCATTTGGCAGACGCTTTTATCCAAAGCGACTTACAAGTGAGTAAAACAAACAAGCAATTCTTCATGAAGAGGCAAATAGACACAGGAAGTGCTCAATTTTACATTTGATTACTTTCAATATCTGTAGCATTTCTTACCTGAATAAAGACATAGTTAACCTGAAAAACTTAAGTTTCATAGCTCTCTTTATTCTAATGCATTTATGTGTGCTGTTGTTTGCATTTTTTTTTATTATTATTATTTATGAAAATAAAACTTTGCGTTGAAGAAAAGTACATTTTTGTTTGTATATGCTGTCAATTATAGTTCTTAGAAAGAAAATCGGAATCAGCAAAAATCTGTATTGGCCAAGAAAATTGCAATTTGTGCATCTCTATTAAAAAGTTCAACCCAAGGTATACTATTGCACTATAATGCTGCTGCTGCCACTTTATGACAATAGATTTACACTTCAAATGAGGTATTCTGTCATCAGTGACAGTAGCTCATTGCAAAAAGATGGAGAATGCCCTTCATTTTGTTTGCACTAATAAATGCTGCTATCTGCCAGCTGCAATCACCAATAAAACGTTTTTCCATATATTTTTCTCTACATCGTCATACATATCGTTATCGCAAATATTCTTGAAATATTGTGATATTTCAAGATTATATTTATATCTTATATATATATATATATATATATATATATATATATATATATATATATATATATTAGATAGATAGAGATTTTTGATTACCACATATAAAATCCACATACACCATGCATATATAAAATATTTTTACACCAAAAATAACTATATAGTTATTGTAATATAAAAATTCATAGTGATATTTTTGGTTATTGCGCAACATTTTATTTTAGTCAAAGAGAGGAGACAGATGGCAACTTTAAATATAAAAACTTATAGTGTAAAATGCTTGCTCAAAGCTGTAGCTGAACATCTCTAAATAGAAATGTCATCAGATATATAAATATAAAAACTTGCTCAAACTGTCTCTCTCTCTGGGTTTTCAAACAGGTTTTTAAGGACCATTTCAGTGATCTTGTTCCTCAACAAACAGGATATGCTGGCAGAAAAGATCCTGGCTGGAAAATCCAAACTTGAAGATTATTTCCCAGAGTATGCTCGCTACACACTTCCTCCTGAAGGTAATGTCCTGTATATGATCACAACATATATAAAAAGCCATATCTAGATTGAGATAAAATGGTATGTTAAGTATGTTAAAATGTAAAATAAACAAATAAAATTAGCAGCACTATGCACTCTGCATTAATATTAAAAATTGATAACATTAACATTAAAGATGGCACCATGTGGCCATGACAGGTAAAAGTTTCCCTAGTGCAGGCTTCATTAACTCTTTCACACGTAAGTTTAAAATATTCTGGTTGACCCCCCAGCATGAGTTTTTCAAGACGACCGTTATTTAGAATGTATCACTTTATTGTTTTCATGGTGGCACTTCATTGCTTGTCATGCGACACCACAGTCAAAATAGCGCTGTATGACTGATGTTTTGTTTTATTTCATATTTTCTCTTTTATTCAAAATATTCACATAAACATTAAGTTTTTAACTATAACATGAAATAAGTGATATTCTGATTGTCAAATATGTGTAAGTGGATGTGTTTTGTTGTTTATAATGATAATGATCATTATAAACATTTATTATGATATATTTATTTTACAGTGATTATTTATTTATTTTATAGTTAGTTGAGCTATAAGCGCGATGGGAGCCGCCATGTTAGTTTGCACTGCAGTTCAGAAAATCACATCTGTTTTACAACATGTGAATACATCCACTTCTCTTAACATGCATGAAAGTAAGTGACAAGTGAACTGGGAGAAGAATAGAGTGAGCTTTACAGTTACTTAAATTGTTTATCTGACATGAATAAAATTACTTTTATATTTTATATTACTAATTATTATTATTATTGCAGCTTCCTTGACATCAGTGTGCATTTTAATCTAAAAGTACACAAATACACATATGTTTTGTGTTTATGTGTATTTAATAGTCTGAAACCTAAAATAAACATGTGTGGTTGAAAACACTGCATATTTGTGATACATGACAATCACTGAGCATGTCTGTCTCTGGCTCAGTACCAGCCAAATCACAAAAGCACATTTGAATTTAGCAGTTGATCATGTGACGCACTGAAAGTTCTAATCAAACCGGTGTGATCGTACGCTCAATGGACCAGCCTAGACTGACCACACCGGTGTGATCGTACACATCAAAGCGTTAAACAGCCTAAGGTAACCGTTCTCACAGAAAGCATTTTTTCCATTCTTCTGCTCTCCTTTTCCATTATTTTTTCTTTGTAAACACACGCTATGACGGACATGTTTGAATGTTTTATTTGAGTCTTTTGCAGTGTCTCCCGCATGGGTGCTCAAGTTAAAATAAGTTAATTTCAATGATTTCAAATATCGACAGTATTTACCAGAAATGGCTTACTGCACCGGCTTAACGGCTGGTTTAAACAGAACGTTCTGTGTGAATCAGCCCTTAAAGGGTTAGTTCACCCAAAAATGAAAATACTGTCGTTAATTACTCACCCTCATGTCGTTCCACACCCATAAAACCTTGTCTTTATCATTGAACACAAATTAAGATATTTTTGATAAAATCCGATGACTCAGAGACGCCTCTATTGCTATCAAGGTAATTAACTTTCAGATGACCAGAGAGGTACTAAAACATTTTTAAAACTCTTCATGTGAGTACAGTGGTTCAAACTTAACCACTTATAAGTTGTATAGCGACGAGAATACTTTTTGAGCTTTTATTAACAAAGTTCAGGATGAGCACATTCAAATGATCTAACTAATCATCACATCACTCCAACCCGCAATCAACATGTCTACCCAATCAGCAAGAGCGGAGACGTAAATATTGACGCAGTCGACTCACCTATGTTTTTTTGGACAGTTTTCAGCATTTGGCCCCACCCAACATGCCCGAAATCGAGCTCTTCTTGTCCGATGAAGAATATTTCATCCTCGAGAAATCTTTGCCACAATCCTCTGGCCTTGGAGCAATTTTCTTCCACCTAGCACCAAGTATCTCGCGGGCGTCAGCCCAAACAAATGAGTCCCAGCACGACAAGGCCATCCGCGATCTCCTTCCCCGTCTTTCTCTATTTCGACACATTCAATCATTTCTGCCAAAGAGGAACGGACAATGAGACCCTTCTGGACATCTGAAAGTGTTAATTATCTTGCTGGCAATAGAGGCCATCGGATTTCATCAAAAATATCTTAATTTGTGTTCCAAAGGCGATTGAAGGTCTTACGGGTTTGGAATGACATGAGTGTAAGCGAATTAAGCTGAAAGTAATTATTAATTAGTTTATTTATAGGAAATTCTAAATGATTTTTACGAAAATTTTCGAAATTTTACGACCGAGCAACTGAATCGTTCAGCGTTCACTTGCACGGGCCGTAAATAAGCTCTGTAGAGATTTCAACTATCGTGAAAACACCCATTAGCAAGGTAACATAGATCGGCAGTTTAAGACATTAAATTAAAAGCATATAACACAAGACACTTCTCTTTAAAATATGAATGACACTTTATTGACTATACTAACACATAAACTAATATCAAACACACACGCACACACACATTCACATGAGTTGCAGAGAGGAAAGAATGAGTTTAAGAGAGTGAAATGATGAAAGTTTCTAGCAATATATGCATTTCATGAGGCCTGATCTGAACGAACCATCAATCACTAATTTAACCCTTTTATCGCTACTTAGGCAAGGTTATTAGGTTTTATATAAATGCACCAGTTCAGCTATAGAATCTGGAGGTACTTGCGCTTGTAGTCTGTCTTTAAATGGGGATTCCTTGTCGGCGTCCTTTGGCTTGGAGAAAGGGGTTCCCCAGGTTCGTTGCTTTGCTGAAGGTCTTTTCGTCCGGATTGATGCAGTAGGAAGGCCAATCACATTCAGGTGTGCTGGCAGATGAATGGAGGTTTCCTCATGGCAGAAGTTTGAAGTTGAGGCGCCAAAGACTGTAGAGTCGTTTAACTTTACGACAAAACTTAACTTAGAACACGAGACTCTCGACAGAAAGAAAGAAAATTAAAGTAAAAGAAAGTAAAGCGAGTGAGACGAAAGTCAGTTGGATGGCTTGAATGAAACTGCGTGGCTGCTCTTCATCGTCTGGTCTTCATTGTCTGTTTCTTGGTCTTTGTCTCTACTTAAACTTATTCATTCTGATCTCATTCTATGAGACAACTTCTGCTAAGCTGTAAATTAAAATAATAATAATAATAAAAAAAGAACTTAACCTTAAAAACTTACTTAAACTAAAAAAAAAAACTTACTGAAAAAAAAAACTGAAGAAAAACTTACTAGTGTACTGAGCATTTGAACTGAGGTTTATCCAAACTCTTTTTTGGAGTTCTGACCAATTAGATATGGTCTTTGCTTCAGAGGTGACTTTCTCCTCCCCTGGTCATTTATGCCCTGTCATCTGAACTTTCAGAGGGGTACAGAGAGTACAGTTTAGTCTAGATTGCTCTAAAAAGAATATGATGCATTTTACACAGATTTCATTCAAGCCATATTTTGAGTTATGAGAGGGGATTCAGTTTCATTACAAACAACACATACTTTCAATCAACTATTCAAAAGTTATAACAATTACATGAATTGTGAGTGATCTGCGCATAACAGGTCACATCTATAATGTGTATGCATGACATGGAATTATGCAGTCGAACGCTGTTTGATTACAAGTCCTTTTAGAATGGTTTTGGAACCATTTAATGCAGTTCATATATACAGGAGTCAGTATGGGGTTTTCTGTGGATTTTGATTCTGTATCACTCAGGGGTCACGCAAGGTGGCCTGTTTTATCTCTGTCTTTGAGGATCAAACACTCTAGTGTTATCATTTTGTGGCTCCAGTTGCATTGTCTTTTAAACATTTGGTCTTTCACCTCAACTGGGCATGAGGTACTTAGTTGGGGGGTTTTCAGACGGACTGGAGCCACGAAATACGTTCATTGATCTTGGGTCCTGTGATGATTTGGGGTGAGATATTTTTATATGGAATTATGTTTGAATGAATCATTTGGAAGATTCATTTGTCTGGTTCATCCTCACTTCCTACATGAGCGTGAGTAATAAATGACAGAATTTATGAGGCAATTTAATAACAACCTTTATTCAACAATTTATTCTCTTCCATGTCAGTCTCCTACGCTGTTCACATAGTTCACATAACACAGTGCAACGTTTTTGCATTCTGAATTTTCATTTTTGGGTGAACTAACCTTTGAAGCACTTTGGAAGCAGATTAATTAACTCAACCAAACACACCCTATATGAAATTATTTAGATATATACAACAAAACATTATATTACAACTTACACCTACACAAAAATACATGAATGCTAGTAAACTGAAGTGTACTCGACATTGCTAGTCAGAATGTGTAACTCTCATTGGATGCACTCTTCCGTAACTAAAGCACAATGAATTCACAACATTCTATTACAATAGTGTTCTCATTAGAATTTTATGCATTTGACAGTTTGACAATGCAAATTACTGTATTTTGCACTTGACAGTATTTATTGTGATGTCATGGTATATATTGTTTATACACTGCCCGGTCAAAAAAAAATTGTATGGGGCAAATGCTTAAAATAGGCAAATGGTCGGAGTCAGTGATTGGATCATTATTGCAATGATTATTATGTTCCGAGAATGTTATATGTTTGGTAGCAGTTCTTCTAACCCTAATTAATGGAGTGTATAGCTTTTCATTTCTTAAATAACCATATAGGAAGGCACATCATAGCCATATTCCAGGATGAGAATGTCCAGATTCATCAGGCTCAAATTGTGAAAGAATGGTTGGGAGGGAGCATGAAGAATCATTTTCACACATGAATTGGCACCTCTTAAATTCATTTAAAGTCTGTAGGACTTTGCTGGAGTATACATTTACAGAGTGTTGACTCTTGTATTGTCAGTACAAGATCTATGGATAGATTAAGTCTATAATAGATTAAGATATTTGATGGAAATAGTTCCATTAAGAGGTGCATCAATTTTGTGGTCAAGATCTTGTATTGACAATGCACCAATCAAGCGCTCTGTAAAGTGTACTTCATATGGTCATGATGTCTTTCTACATGTTTTTTTTAAGAAATGAAAGTCTACACAACTCCATTAATAAGGTTTTATTAGAACTGTTGCCAAACATATAACATGCTGGAAACATAATAATCACTGCAATAATGAATCCAAGAAGCTTAAAAGAAGCTACTCAAGAACAGTGAGTGCTTTTCTTTTTTCTTTTGTTGTTTGGTTTACATTAACAGCATATACAGCAGTAGGAACTGTATATTACACTGCTATCACTTTAAACCACAGATCTAATATACTGTACACATGTAATATCTTTCCCTGATTTTAACGTTCATAATAGGTCCCCTTTAAATCCAAACAGTTTTTTTTTTTTTGGCCAGGCAGTGGTCAATATATTGGATCCATGCATTCGGTCTTTAAGTGACAGCAGCCTCATACTGTGAATACTATTCAGTTTTTTTTATTTTATATTTGATGTCTTTATTCAATTTCTGTAACAGTTCTTACCTGAATACTAGGCTACATCTAAACCTACACTATTTGTGTTTTTGCTCTGTTGTGTTTATTTGTCCTATTGCTTGTCATTTGCTTGTTTTTAGGGGTCCAAGCACCAAAGGGAATCGTACTGCTTTTATTTTTTATTATTATTAGGGTCCAAGAATCAAATGTGCATAAGCACCTACTGTATCCATTAGTGTTCTTATTAGGGGCAAAGCACCGAATGTGTATAGGTCCATATAGTAGTTCTTCTTCATCTTCTGCTCTTGAGTCTTGAAGCATTCCATAGAACGATCCGGATTACTTAACTGTAACCCTGTTCCCTGATAAAGCGGGACCGAAAGCTGCGCTTCAGCGCTATGGGAACGTCTTTAGTCGTGACCGGCTGTGAATATGTGTCTGAACACGTCAATGAAATTGACATACATTTATAGACTCTGTGACATCATCACTATGCGCCAATGAGAGACTATAAATAGATGAACCACAGGTGCATCTGCAGGTATTTTTGTCTGAAGAGCAGTCCTGGGACACAAAGAGTCTCAAACACCAGCTCGAGACGTTGACTCAAGGATGCTAGAGCCCGGAGTAACATTAACGTCTAAGCTGTAAAATCTTATGAATGTATGCAGAGAGGACCAGCCTGCCGCATCACAAACACTTCTTTTATTGCTCCCACAGGGCTGGGTGCAAGACCATCAGGATTTCTTTTTTCTAGAAAGAATTGTCCTGAGGTCTTGCTTGGGAGGCTGTTGAGCGCGACGAGACGACCCCCAGTCTCTGCGAGGGGGAGCACGGGTCGCCACGCTCTGTTTTTGAGCCTCCCGATGTGAAGGACCTAGTTGGGGCTGGATGGCTGACGGCCCCTCCCGTTGAGTGCGCCGAGGAAGGAATTGGACAAACGCTTCCTCTGATTTTTTCACCTCCCTAAACCTGTTGACGACTGAATTAACTGAGTCGCCAAACAGGCCGGAAGGTGCCACTGGTGCATCAAGAAGAAAGACACGGTCCTTGTCCTTGATGCCCGTGAGGTTCAACCATAAGTGCCTCTCCATGCAGACCATAGCAGCCATTGAACGGCCGATGGCGCGGGCCGTCTGCTTGGTGGCACGGAGAGACAGGTCTGTAGCACAATGAAGTTCTGTGAAAGATTCTTCATCTATGGTTGAACCTGCACTCAGGTCCTTCAATAGGTCAGCCTGGTACGCCTGCAACATCGCCATGGTGTGCAAGGCAGCACCAGCCTGACCTGCAGCTTGAAAAGCCTTGCCCACCAGATTTGAAGTAGTGTGGCAAGCACGCAGAGGAGCACGCAGAGGCAGTAGACTCAAAAAGAGAGTCATCGTCCTCCGCATGAGCAGAAGAAGCACCGGAGTGCACTTCAAACTCATACGGGTGACTTGATGGATCTGGGGACGCAGCGAGAGAAAGGGAAGGACCCGTCTCTCACTCGTCTGCCAGATCCAATTGCGAGCCCCACAATCTATTAATGGGTACTTGCCCTCTGAAATAAGAGAGACGAGAGCGAAGCAATCTGACAGTTAGTTTTTCGCAGTGCTCGCACTCGCCTCCCTCTAACGCGAGGGAAGCGTGCTCTTCCCCCAAACACACAAAGCAATATTGGTGTGTGTCCGCCTCTGTGATCGATCATGAGCACGGAGACACACACCGTTTGCTTCGCTCGCTCGTTTCTCTCTTTGTCGAGCAATAAAATATATTTAAATATATATTGACAGGACAAACAGTCTTTTTCCTTATTTGAGAGGAAAGAAGATGAAGAGAGAGAAATTTCTTTTTGTTTGCTCCCTATATAACTCCTAACAAGATAAAGAGATAGTGATAGAGCAGTTCACAACACACTTCCAGCAAGGCCTCTGAAGAGAAAAGACCTGCAGATGCACCTGTGGCTATTTATAGCCTCTCATTGGCGCATAGTGATGACGTCACGGAGTCTATAAACGTATGTCAATTTCATTGACGTGTTCAGACACATATTCACAGCCGGTCACGACTAAAGACGTTCCCATAGCGCTGAAGCGCAGCTTGAGTGTAGCTTTTGAAAGGGAACCATATGGTAAAAAGTTTGGTACTCAGATAGTGGACAGTCTGAACATTAACCACACCAATTTTGGAGTTTTTAATCTAATCCCTCTTGCACCATCAACGGTCCAAATTTTATCTCATGTTTATGCTAATTACTGCAAGGACTAGAAACACAATTTTTCATCTGATTCCTTAGTTCAAGACTATTCAATTGCACTATGACTTAATTTTCCATCATGAAAGATTTTTCGCCATTTTGGCGCATCCTTCCTTTCTTTCTTTCTTTCTTTCTCTTTTATGTTGCACAATTTAATACAACAGAATTAAAATAAAAAAAATAAAAAATAACTAACTTTAAACTTGGGCAATTAATTGGCTGATCTAATAGAAAAAGGGAGATCGTTCCAGAGTTTTGGACCAACTTGGGAGAAAGCCCTAATTTTTATATTTTATCCTGGAAACTCAGAGAAGATTTTGATTCTCCCATCTCAAGGGTCATGATTGGAGTATAGACTAACAGCATACTAGAAAGGTAACCAGGAGTGAGGTTGTGTAACGCCTTAAAAACAAGTAAAAGTATCTAGAATTCTATACCATACAGGTAGCCATTTCAGCAAAATTAGTAGTGGTGTGACTGATTCATATTTGTTAGTAGACTTAAAGGGGTCATGACATGAGAAATCAAATTTTCCTTCATCTTTTGGCATATAAGAAGTCTTTGACGCGATTCGATCGATTGCGTCTGTTGCTCCATATTGCTTTGCTTTGAATCTAATTTTTGTCATTGTTTGTTGTCTACTTTATCATCACTATATATTTGATATTGTCTAATATTGCCTATCACATTAATCTGACGTCGCTAGTTTTTAATCTTTTAATCTAAATCACTATCACAAAGCGTTAGCATTACGCTAGTTTGTAAACTTGTCAGACCACCGTCATTTCTGTCACGCTCTCATTTTCTCATTTACTTAGCAGACTATCATCACTCAATGTCTGGCTGTCTAAGTTGTGTCCACAGAATAATATATATTTCGTGCCGCTCTTCTCTCTAGTAATATGGCACATAGTCTTAGAGCTGAACCTTGACTAACTGGGGCCCAGGTCAGGAAGCAGACAGACTGGCTAAACCGACCGTCTGCTAGCTGTCTCACGTCACAGAAGTCAGATAAATCCCAACACATAGAGACTCTTTTACCTAGATATCATCACATAGAGACTGTGTCTGTACCCCAAATTAATAAATACTAAAAACTTCCAAACTCATTTAAGGGTAAAAATTTAATTGATGTTCAACAAGTAAAAAACAGAGATAATAATGATAAACGAATGAAAAAGCTTGGGTTGCTGATCCCTTTCTTCAAAAGCACTTATTGATATTATCCAAGACCAAGATATTATCAGTATTACTCAAAAGTCTTTCAAATATAATTCTTTCGAAGTGATGGTGCTTTATGTAACATTATATAATGTAAGTGACAAATCCCATTTGACATTTGTGCTGGCTACTGTATACAGGCCACCAGGGCACCATACAGACTTTATCAAAGAATTTGCTGATATTCTATCGGAGTTAGTACTGTTTGTGGATAAAGTCATTATTGTTGGTGATTTTTAATATCCATGTAAATAATAAAAAAGACACATTGGCATTTACAGATATTCTAAACTCTATTGCAGTTAGACAATACGTGTCAGGACCCACTCCAATGAGTAATCATAATTTAGATCTAATATTGTCAAATGGAATCGATGTTGATGCCGTTGAAATTCTGCAGCAGAGTGATGACGTCTCCGATCATTATCTAGTCTCACCCATGCTACATTTAAACAAGGCTGCAAAACAGTCTACCACTAAAGATTGCTTTATAAATAATCTTCCTGATCAGTTTCATCATCTTAGCAAACCAGACAACTTAAAAGAACTCAATGTTGAAACAGAAACTATTGAAGCTCTTTTTTCCAGCACTCTAGACTCTGTCTCTCCGTTGTGCTTAAAAAAGATTAAGGATATTAGTCCAACGCCATGGTATAACGATCACACTCGGGCCCTTAAGAGAGCAGCAAGAAAAATGGAGCGCAGCTTAAAAAATCAAAACTAGAAGTTTTTTGTATTTCATGGAGAGAGAAAATGATTGAGAACAGAAAGGTCTTAAAAAGTGCTAGACCTGCTTATTTTTTGATCTTTTAGAATAAAATAAACACAACCCTAAGTATTTATTTGATACAGTGGCTAAATTCCAAACAGCACAGCAGTAATGACTTTATGAACTTCTTTACTTGCAAGATTGACAATATTAGAGAGAAAATTATAGCCATGCAACTGTCTACTACTGTATCACATCAGACAGTGAATTGTAGTATCCCTGAGGAAAAAATCCATTCATTTGCTGCTATACGAGAGGAAAAATGGTCTAAACTTGTTAAATCATCGAAATCAATAACATGTATGTTAGACCGTATACAGACTAATCTATTGAAAGAGATGCTTCCAGAGGTCATAGATCATCTTCTTAAGATCATTAATCTATCTATTTCACTAGGTTACGTACCAAAAACTTTTAAGCAGGCTATTATAAAACCTCTTATTAAAAAAACACAACTTGATCCTAGAGAATTAGTCAATTACAGGCCGATCTCACTAATCTACCTTTTCTTTCAAAAATAGTTGAAATGGCAATATCATTGCAACTGTGTTGCTACTTGGAAAGAAATGGTATCTCTGAAGATTTCCAGTCAGGATTTAGACCGTACCATAGTACTGAGACTGCTCTCATTAGAGTTACAAATGATTTGCTCTTATCATCAGATCGTGGTTGTTCCCTCTCTATTAGTGTTATTAGACCTCAGTGCTGCTTTTGACACTATCAACCACAATATTCTTTTGAATTGATTAGAAAATTATGTTGGCATTAGTGGAATTGCATTGGCATGGTTCAAATCATACTTATCTGACCATAATCAGTTTATAGAAGTAAACGAAGAGATGTAATTTCGATCACAAGGTCAACATGGAGTACCGCTTGATAAACAGCTGGTCCAAAACGCAGCTGCTAGAGTCCTTTCCAGGTCAGCCGGAACCGGGAACACTTCCTATAACTCCGAATGTACTCGTTATATCAGAAGAAGAATGGCGTCTACGCTAATTTTTGTCTCTCTGCTTATCCCGAGGTTTACCATTTAACGTGATTGGCTGGATCCGGTCCGTGTCCGGGTCGGATGGGGAACCTGCGCCTGTGCGTGGCAGCAGCGTGGCCCTGGGGTGTCGGTGGAGACTGTTAACTAGCTCATCCTGGTCAGGGCCTTACCGACATATCAGCCAGTGGCACAGATCCCCAGCAAACCGTCCCATAGCCAGTGTGATGAAAAAGATCTTAAACTAGATGGAACTGGATTAAATATTTTGACTGTTGTGATCCTAAATCGGACTTATGACCTGTAACTCTGCTTTAGTATCAAGCATGTATTCACTGTTGGCTAGTTCTGGCCCCCGTCTAAGCCTGGTTTCTCCCAAGGTTTTTTTCTCCATTTTGTTGCAGTTTTGGTTCCTTGCCGCTGTTGCCTTTGGCTTGCTTAAGTTGGGGACATTTGCTTGATATTCAGCAGTGTTTTGGTATGCCTGCATTGGCGTCGTTGTATGCGAACTGAGCTGAGCCGGACGATTACAACACTGTTTTCTCCAGTACTGATATACATAAATTAACTATTGATCTTTGCGAAGGAATGAATCAATAATAATTCGAATAAGCTGGACAATGACACCATTTTCTTTGGGAGCTGCTGTGCAGCCAAAAATTATTTGCCAATTATTAATGTAAAGCTGCTTTGCCACAATTTGCATTGTAAAAAGTGCTATATAAGTAAAGGTGACTTGACTTGACTTTGTATCATTAATGCATCCTGCAATTTTCTTAACTTAAAATGTCCTCGTCATCAATAAAAAAGCATTTATATAATCAAGCTGTAAAAATATTTTGTTTGAATGCGAGGTGGTATGTGACATCACAGGGGCACAATTATCTGCCTCTGGAGCAAGACAACAACACCTACTTTTACACCATCGCATCATTGGCCCTGCCCACTGGTGTTCAGTCGATGAGCAATGAGTAGATCTAAAGTAGGCCTAGTTTTTGATAAGATAACAAGATTGTGATGCCATGCAGACGTTGTGCTGTTCCTGGCTGTGGAAAAACATCATCTTTGCATAAACTGCCGATCAGATCACGATGTCAGAGAAAAATGGATATGGATGTTTATTTTTACATTTCATTTTGGATTATTTTGGAATACAGTTGGAATATCGATGCAGGCTTTGCAAACTTTTACGGTATGGATTTGACAACAACGCCACAAACATGTAAGTAAGAGTATTCATTTTAATTCCTTTTTTCCTGATTTGTGATCAGTGATATCTGATGTGTAATTGTTCAAGTTCAGGCAGATTTCCTTTGTTCTAAAATGGTTTAATACAGTGACTAAACAATCAACTTCATATTATTACTCTTAGTAGCATGAAAATAATCTGATTTTGAAATTGGGATTAAATTACAAATGGAAAGCATTCAAAGTACACCCCCTGTACAATGGCTGAAGCTGTCAATCACACAGCACGAGTTTATCTTAAGACTTGCCATAACTGCCGTTATAATGAATGACACTGTTACACTGCACAACGAAGCTCTTATGATAACGTTACTGTATTTACATCATGTTTACTGTTCGTTGTGGTGAAAGCATTTTGTGAGAGCGCAGGTATCAAGTTCCAATAATGGGATCAATGCAACCTTTCATGTGATGGGAAAAGATCATAAGGCTGTAATTGAAAAACATTTTTCATGATTCATTCATCTCAACGGTTTAATCTGTAATTGTAAAAACATAGTAAAAGTATCCGAAAGGGTTCCACATGCAATACGTATTTCAAATGCAAAGATGTCAGCCAATCACAGCAGTGGGCGTATACGTTGAAGTCTCTCAGCGGACACACCCCTTCAAACAGAGCGTTCAAGCCAGAGGGCTAAAATCAGGGTAGAAAAATGTCTTTTATTTCTAAATTATGACTTTTTATGGTGTAAAAATCATACTAAAATAAGTGCACCTCAGGAAACAGATCGATTCCTTAGTAAAGTGAATTACAAAATCAACGACAGAAAAAATTTCAGTAACCTCAGCTCTATCATCATTAAGCTTCAGGAAGTTACCAGCCATCCCAGCTTTAATGTCATGTAAACAGGCTAATAAATTGTCAATTGTATTAGTATTTGACTGTCTCACTAGCAAATAAATCTGCTTATCATCTGGATAGCAATGAAATAATACTTTATGTTTTAGGAACATAGACCCCAGGGATAACTTATATAGAGAGAAAGTATTGGTGCGAGAATCGATCCCTGTGGGACACCCAAGGAAGAGATCCTGTGATTGTGATGAATTACAATTCCCGGTGCAGAATGAAAAAATCTGCCTGTTTAAACCATTTAAGTGTATACTGAAACAAACTTGGTGTGGTTATGACAACTGTAGAGATTTTGAATAAGCCTCACATGAGGGTACCACAAATGTAGTGATTTTGGAACTTAAATATTAATATTTAGTATTATTTAGTAATTAGTATATTGAATTTTTGGTCACATGAGTGTGAGAGTGTCCGATGATTCCGTCCTATATTTCGGGGCACCTGCCAAGGAATTTCACGTTGACAATGAAGAGCAATCTTGGAAGATTGTTGACTGAATTAGAACTATTCACAGCGCTTCACTTTTTCACTTTTTGTTTTTAGTTTTGTTACAACCTTATTCCCAATGAACCTTCCAATGGCCTCTATCATCTGTAAATGGAAGACTTTTGGAACTACCAGAACTCTTACCAGAGCAGACTGCCTGGCCAAACTGAGCAATCGTGGGAGAAGGGCCCAGTAGGGAGGTGACCAAGAACGCGATGGATACTCTGACAGAGCTCCAGCGTTTCTCAGTGGAGAGAGGAGAACCTTCCAGAAGAACAACCATCTCTGCAGCACTTCACCAATCAGGTCTGTATGGTAGAGTGGCCAGACGGGAGACACTCCTCAGTAAAAGGCACAAGACAGCCTGCCTGGAGTTTGCCAAAAGGCACCTGAAGGACTCTCAGACCATGAGAAACAAAATTCTCTGGTCTGATGAAACAAAGATTGAACACTTTGGCCTAAATAGCAAGCATTATTTCTGGAGGAAACCAGGCACCGCTCATCACCTGGCCAATACCATCCTTACAGTAAAGCCTGGAGGTGACAGCATAATGCTGTGGGCATGTTTTTCAGTGGCAGGAACTGGAAGACTTGTCAGGATAGAGGGAAAGTTGAACGCAGCAATAGACAGAGACATCATTGATGAAAACTTGCTCTAGAGTTTTCTGAACCTCAGACTGGGGCGAAGATTCCTCTTCCAACAGGACAACAATCCTAAGAACACAGGCAAGATAACAAAGGCATGGCTACGGGACAACTCTGTGAATGCCAGAGCCAAGACTTGAACTCGATTGAACATCTCTGGAGAGATCTGAAAATCACTGTGCACCGACGATCCCCATTCAACCTGATGAAGCTTGAGACATCCTGCAAAGAAGAATGGGAGAAGCTGCTCAAAAATAGGTATGCCAAGCTTGCAGTATCTAGGGTTGCCCCTGATTTTTCTATTCAACTATCTCATTTAAGCCATTAGTAGACTAATCATGTGTTAACATTAATAAGATATAAATCATAATAACCAGCTTTTAATTGGCAATATATATATATATATATATATATATATATATATATATATATACAAACACATACACAGTGGGGCAAAAAAGTATTTAGTCAGCCAACAATTGTGAAAGTTCTCCCACTTAAAAAGATGAGAAGCCTCTAATTTTCATCATAGGTACACTTCAACTATGAGCGACAGAATGAGAAAAAACATCCAGAAAATCACATTGTCTGATTTTTAAAGAATTTATTTGCAAATCATGGTGGAAAATAAATATTTGATCACCTACAAAAAAGCAAGATTTCTGGCTCTCACAGACCTGTAACTTCTTCCTTAAGAGGCTCCTCTGTCCTCCACTCCTTACCTGTATTAATGGCACCTGTTTGAACTCGTTATCAGTATAACAGACACCTGTCCACAACCTCAAACAGTCAGACTCCAAGACCAAAGAGCTGTCAAAGGACACCAGAAACAAAATTGTAGACCTGCACCAGGCTGGGAAGACTGAATCTGCAATAGGTAAGCAGCCTGGTGTGAAGAAATCAACTGTGGGACCAATTATTAGAAAATGGAAGACATACAAGACCACTGATAACCTCCCTCGATCTGGTGCTGGGTCTTTCAGCATGACAATGATCCCAAACACACCACCCAGGCAACAAAGGATTGGCTTCGTTAGAAGCATTTCAAGGTCCTGGAGTGGCCTAGCCAGTCTCCAGATCTTAACCCCTTAGAAAATCTTGAGTTGAAAATCTGTGTTGCCAACTTGCCTACTTGGATACATGCTATAGGGGGACCTTATATATACAGTCCCTGACAAAAGTCTTGCCGCTGTAATATATTTCTAATCAAGAAATTTTTACAAGAAATGGCTCATTTTAATCCCAACAGCATCCCAATCTCCACATCAAAGTTCCTCAAGGCGAAGAAGATCCAGGATTGGCCAGCCCAGTCACCAGACATGAACATCATTGAACATATGTGGGGTAGGATGAAAGAGGAAGCATGTAAGACGAAACCAAAGAATATTGATGAACTCTGTAGGAGGCATGCAAGACTGCTTTCTTTGCTATTCCTGATGACTTCATCAATAAATTTTATGAATCCTTGCCAAACCGCATGGATGCAGTCCTTCAAGCTCATGGAAGTCATACAAGATATTAAATTTGGATCTCACAGCACCACTACTTAATTTGCTGACATATTTTTGTATTTGCAGTAAATTTGTTCAATTTCTGTATAGGCGACAAAACTTTTGTCTTACCAAAATTTGACCTTTCTGTCTTGATTAAATGCTAAATCTTTTTTTCAGTGAAACTAATTTATTTCAGTGCATTAAACATCATTTGGGAGGGTTTTAGCTTTTCATATGAGCTATTTCTAACACCAATTGATTAATTAAAAGTCAGGTTAATAGCAGGTGTTTCTACAAAATAGATAAGCGACAAGACTTTTGTCCTGAACTACAGTCCGCATCTTGCAAAGCCAGCATCACTGAATTAAGGGTGCTAAACCAATCTGAAGGATTGCAAATCTCAGGCAAAAAGCCACCTCTCTCCAGGGCCCAGAGATGGGTTCTCTGGGGAGCTGAGGACCCTCTAAATGAGATGAGTCCAATGCTTACTCAAGCCTACCTACCCAAGCTTACTCAGGGACTATGTGATATAAAGTAATCCTACAAGGGAGGATGAAACGCGTTCCACTAGAGGAAATTCAAGGACAACTGCATATTTTAGTTTCAGCCGTAACAAAGTCTATGAAGTTTGCTTGAGCTGAAAAGTGTGGAGGACCCCAGGCAAGGTATCACAGTAATGAAGAGGGTACATTTCATGATAACCCCTGTTGTCCGAGGATCATCTCAAGCTACAACCATAAACTTTAGCATATCAGTAAAGGAATATGTCTGCTACATTACTTGAGCAAGGCGGCTAAGGTTAACATATGGGAACTGCCTGTTTATTAAAAAAAAAAAAAAAAACACTTGGAGGAGGAAGGCAGCTCATGTGAAATTCGGATATCACGAGAACTCAGAAGCTGTGACAAGAACCTTGCTTAGAACCCATAATGGGGAAGGTGCAACTTGTTTTACCAGATGTGAGTGGGTTTCCAACTCAAGGAAGCCCATGCCTTGGCAATACTCAAGGGAGCTTTCCACTTACTGAACCCAATACTAAGAGGAAGCTGCCACCTTGTTGGTATTAAGAAGCTTGCTCCATAAAATACCTGTGAAGGAACTTCCCAATTAATAGAGTAAGAAAGTTACACTTCATGTGACAAAAAGTATATTGTGAAGGGGCTACCTGCTAAAAAAAAAAAAAAAAACAACCTCTGGGGAGGCAGTCTCAGCTTCACAACACATAAGGAAGCTGTCTACTTAAGGGGACACCATAGGGGGAGGCAGCTTCGACCTTAAAGTACTGCAATGGCTCATGAATAAGCTTCATGAAACATAAGGGAACTGCCTACAAGGAAACCCACTGTAGGAGAGACAGCTTCCACTTTTAACAGATCGCAATGTTCAAGGGTGCCAGGAACCCCATTCATGGGGGAGGCAGCTAAAACTTCAGGATCTAAGGGAGCTGTCTGCTTAAGGGACCGACTCTCAGGGAGAGGCAGCTTTGACCTTAGTGAATTGCAATGACTTGTGAAGGGGCCGCCTGCTTAGGGACCCAACCTTTAGGGAGTCAGCCGCAACTCCACGAAACATAAGGGAGCTGCCTACTTAAGGACCCGTCATTAGGGTGAGGCAGCTTAAATTTTAATGAAATGCAACAGTTTAACTTCACTAGCCAGGGAGGCTCACATACCACTTTTACACCAGGGCTGGTGCCGGTGCTGGTGCCCAAATGGGAACCAGGCTGCGCTTCTTCAAAATAAATCCTGGGCTGTTGCCCAGATCCTGGTTCTGAACCGGCCCGAAACCTTGCTGGTTTCGAACTTGGGAACGTATGACACCAATAGGTTGAGGTTCCACTACAGACCGCAGTTTGAAAGGTGCTATTTTTAAAAGACAGCAGCTATTTGCACTAAATGCAAATAACAATGGATACTATTTACACTAAGTGCAAATAGGTAAATATTGTTCACACCATGTAAAAGTAGCAGTTCTTTGCAATAAATGTAAATAGTAATTAGATACTACATACACATATATTGGCAGATAATATTTGGACCTCAGTATTTTTGTACTTTAAAAATATGCAATAATAATAGAGTCTAAATTATTATAATTATTAATATTACTGTTTACACTTTATTTTAATGTGTCCCTATTCGGTCTGTCGATCTCATGAGTTAATTAGATTAATTAATTATGGAAAAAAAAACGTTAACATGTTAAAAATTTTAACGCACTTGCCCCACCCCCCAAGACCTATGTAGGGACTTTGACATCTCATACAGTTAATGAAGGTTGTTAAATGATTGCCTATAAAGCATAGTATAGTATAAAGTATATTATTCAGTCTAATGCTGCAAGGATATAGACCAACCGACTTTCTCATATGAGCTGTCACCGGTCGGAAATGTTAAAATATTTGAGATTACCAATCAAATCATACTAGGCGGGTTTTATGTTCACGGAAGCTGCTGAGCGTGACTTCCAGCAATGATTCATAAAACATACAAATATCAGTTGACCCTATGTTTACTTTCTACATCCATATAGATGAAAATGAAAACACTAAAGGTCAAAGCTTAGCTTTAGGAGGGGAAGAGACAAAGATAAGGAGACTGAGGGGAAAAAGAAAGTGATGTCTCTGGCTTGGTAGTGTTTCAGACTTTGAGAACAAGGAGAGATATTAAAGGCCTTTTTTTTGGCCTACATATGCATCTTATAATGCATATATCTAGATCAGAGATATCTATATTTTAAGAAGTTATTAGCTGTTTGAACAAATGGAATGAATTAGACATTTCTCACCACCTACTGGCAGTTGGCCGTTCTTTTTCAGGACCTCTGCAATTCGACTGGGCATGCTCTCAATCAACTTCTGGGCCAAATCCTGACTGATAGCAACCCGTTCTTTCATAATCACTTCTTGGAGTTTGTCAGAATTAGTGGGTTTTTGTTTGTCCACCCGCCTCTTGAGGATTGACCCCAAGTTCTCAATGGGATTAAGATCTGGGGAGTTTCCAGGCCATGGACCCAAAATTTCAACGTTCTGGTCCCCGAGCCACTTAGTTATCACTTTTGCCTTATGGCACGGTGCTCCATCGTGCTGGAAAATGCATTGTTCTTCACCAAACTGTTGTTGGATTGTTGGAAGAAGTTGCTGTTGGAGGGTGTTTTGGTACCATTCTTTATTCATGGCTGTGTTTTTGGGCAGAATTGTGAGTGAGCCCACTCCCTTGGATGAGAAGCAACCCCACACATGAATGGTCTCAGGATGCTTTACTGTTGGCATGACACAGGACTGATGGTAGCGCTCACCTTTTCTTCTCCTGACAAGCCTTTTTCCAGATGCCCCAAACAATCGGAAAGAGGCTTCATCAGAGAATATGACTTTGCCCCAGTCCTCAGCAGTCCATTCACAATACTTTCTGCAGAAAATCAATCTGTCCCTGATGTTTTTTTTTGGAGAGAAGTGGCTTCTTTGCTGCCCTTCTTGACACCAGGCCATCTTCCAAAAGTCTTTGCCTCACTGTGCGTGCAGATGCGCTCACACCTGCCTACTGCCATTCCTGAGCAAGCTCTGCACTGGTGGCACTCCGATCCCGCAGCTAAATCCTCTTTAGGAGACGATCCTGGCACTTGCTGGACTTTCTTGGATGCCCTGAAGCTTTCTTTACAAGAATTGAACCTCTTTCCTTGAAGTTGCTGATGATCCTATAAATTGTTAATTTAGGTGCAATCTTAGTAGCCACAATATCCTTGCCTGTGAAGCCATTTTTATGCAACGCAATGATGGCTGCACACGTTTCTTTGCAGGTCACCATGGTTAACAATGGAAGAACAATGATTTCAAGCATCACCCTCCTTTTAACATGTCAAGTCTGCCATTCTAACCCAATCAGCCTGACATAATGATCTCCAGCCTTGTGCTCGTCAACATTCTCACCTGAGTTAACAAGACGATTACTGAAATGATCTCAGCAGGTCCTTTAATGACAGCAATGAAATGCAGTGGAAAGTTTTTTTTGGGATTAAGTTAATTTTCATGGCAAAGAAGGACTATGCAATTCATCTGATCACTCTTCATAACATTCTGGAGTATATGCAAATTGCTATTATAAAAACTTAAGCAGCAACTTTTCCAATTTCCAATATTTATGTAATTCTCAAAACTTTTGGCCACGACTATACACTACTGTTTTGGGGTCAGTAATGGTTTTCTCATTTTGAAAGAAATAAATACTTTTATTCAGCTAGGATGTGTTCAATTCAAATGTGTTCAAAGGGATAGTAGACAAAACTTTTGTTATTGTTAAAAAGATTTCTATTTTTAATACATGCTTTTCTTTTTAACTTTTTAATCATCAATTAATTCTGAAAAAAGTATCACAGGTTCCAAAAAAATATTAAGCAGCACAAACGTTTCCAACATTGATAACAACGAGTATCAAATTAGCCTATTGCCTGATCACTAATGCCAACATAATTTTCTAGTCTATTCAAAAGAATATTGTGGACGATAGACTCAAAAGCAGCACTGATATTGCCTTTTCTAATATTTTTGACAGAAAAAGTCGGCCTGTAGTTGACTAATTCTCTAGGTTCAAGTTGTGGTTTTTTAATAAGAGGTTTGATAATTGCCATAGGGTATTTGTAATGTCGGTATAGGGTCTAACATACTTGTTGTTGATTTCGATGATTTAACAAGTTTAGATAATTCTTCCTCTCCTATAGCAGCAAATGAATGGAATTTTTACTCAGGGATACTACAATGCACTGTCTGATATGATACTGTAGTAGACAGTTGCATGGCTTTTTTTCTTTAATATTGTCAATCTTGCAAGTAAAGAAGTTCATAAAGTCATTACTGCTGTGCTGTTTGGAAACATCAGAAGTTGAAGCTGTATTTCTCGTTAATTTATCCACTGTATCAAATAAATACTTAGAGTTGTGTTTATTTTTTGCTAAAATATTTGAAAAATAAGCAGATCTAGCGGTTTTTAGGGATTTTCTGTGCTCTGTCATTTTCTCCATGAAATACGAAGAACTTCTAGTTTTTTGTTTTGTTTTTTCAAAGGAGCGACAAAGTCTAGAGTGCTGGAAAAGAGAGCATCAATAGTTTCTGTTGCAACATCGAGTTCTAAGTTGTCTGGTGTGCTAAGATAATGAAACTGATCAGGAAGATTATTTATAAAGCAATCTTTAGTGGTAGAAGTGATGATTCTACTATATTTGTGGCAGAGAGACTGTTTTGCAGCTTTGGTTAAATGTAGCATAAATGAGACTAGATAATGATCTGAGACGTCATCACTCTGCTGCAGAATTTCAACGGCATCAATATCGATTCCATGTGACAATATTAGATCTAAAGTATGATTACGACAATGAGTGAGGGTCCTGAGTCCCTGACACAGGTTGTCTAACTCCAATATAGTTTAGAGTATCTGTTAATGCCAATCCCAATGCGTCTTTTCCATTATCTACATGGATATAAAAATCACCAACACTAAGGACTTTATCCACAGCCAGTACTAACTCCGATAGAAAATCAGCAAATTCTTTGATAAAGTCTGTATGGTGGCCTGTATTCAGTAGCCAGCACAAATGTCAAATTGGATTTGTACTTACATTACATGACATTACATAAAGCACCATCACTTCGAAATAATTATATTTGAAAGACTTTTGAGTAATACTGAAGATATTACTATAGATTACGGCAACACCTCCCCCTTTACCATTCCGACGAGGTTTGTGTCGATAATAGTAACCTTGAGGGCTAGACTGATTTAAAGTAATCTAATCATCTGGTTTTAGCCAGGTTTCTGTCAAACACAGCACATCTAGATTATTTTTGGTGATAATGTCATTTACAATTGTGCTTTTGAAGAAAGGGATCAAATATTCAGCAACCCAAGCGTTATCATTTGTTTATCAGTATTATCTCTGTTTTTAACTTGTTGAACATCAATTAAATTTTTACCCTTAAATGGGTTTGGAAGTTTTCTGTATTTATTAGTTCGGCGTACAGACACAGTCTCTATGTGATGATATCTAGGTGAAAGAGTCTCTATGTGTTAGGATTTATCTGAATTCTGTGACGTGAGACAGCTAGCAGACGGTCGGTTTAGCCAGTCTGTCTGCTTCCTGACCTGGGCCCCAGTTAGTCAAGGTTGAGCTCTAAGACTATGTGCCATATTACTAGAGAGAAGAGCGGCACCACCCCAGGAGGGATGAATACCATCTCTTTTCAACAGGTCAGGTCTGCCCCAAAAACTTTTCCAATTGTCTATGAAACCTATATTATTCTGTGGACACCACTTAGACAGCCAGCCATTGAGTGATCATAGTCTGCTAATTATCTCATCACTCCTACGAGCAGGAAGGGGTCCAGAAAAAATTACAGTGTCTGACATCATACGTGCGATTTCACACACCTCTTTAATGTTAATTTTGGTGATCTCCGACTGGCGAAGTCGAACATCATTAGCGCCGACGTGAATAACAATCTTAGAGTATTTACGATTAGCATTAGCCAGCACTTTTAAATGTGCTTTGATGTCAGGCGCTCTGGCTCCCGGCAAACATGTGACTATGGTGGCTGGTGTCTCTATTTTCACGTTCCGTGTAATAGAATCGCCAATAACTAGGGCACTTTCAACAGGATTCTCAGTGGGTGCGTCACTGAGTGGGGAGAACCTGTTTGATGTTCTAATCGGAACGGAAGAGTGGTGTTTTTTCCCATGACTAGGCCGCCTCACAGTCACAAAGTTGCCCTGCTGCACGGGCTCTACAGCCGGAACCGAACAATGTACGGAGTTCGCTAAGCTAGTCGCATCCAAAACAGTATCTGAAGCCCTTGCATTCTTACTATCCTCAATTAAAGTTTGGATGCGTGTCTCTAATTCTAAGATTTTCTCTGTCAGCCTGACTATTTCCCTACATTTATGACATGTGAATGCCTCATCGCTGACAGAGAAAGCTATACTATGCATGTGTCAGGCAGTGCAAGTAACAATGAAAGGAGAAGATGACATAGCTTACCGTGTTTGTAGACCGATCCGACTTACCAGTTGTTTGATGAACTTGTAGAAAAAGGAGAGTGTGACAGAAATGACGGTGGGCACGGATAACACAAACTAGCGTAATGCTAACGCGTTGTGATGGTGATTTAGATAAAAAGATTAAAAACTAGCGATGTCAGATTAATGTGATAGGCAATATAAGACAATATCAGATATATAGTGAAGATAAAGTAGACAGCAAACAATGACAATAAATAGATTCAAAACAAAGCTATAGGGAGCAACAGACTCAAACAATTCAGCAGCGAGGCAGACAGGAGCAATCGATCGAGGAGCAGGCAGTTGTAACCTCCAAATAAGATATAATCTATTTAAAAAAAAAAAAAAACATACTCAACATTTCCAGCAAATGTCAATTTACTATCAATGTTCCTAAATATTTAAAACGTCTTGTC
The DNA here is from genome assembly GCA_038088235.1 of Zacco platypus. Classification (NCBI taxonomy): domain Eukaryota; kingdom Metazoa; phylum Chordata; class Actinopteri; order Cypriniformes; family Xenocyprididae; genus Zacco; species Zacco platypus. The sequence continues at coordinate 18,965,829 of CM076065.1, read as the reverse complement.
TCTATTTGATATCCATCAAGTATCAAAGGTTCTAACCCTTCAATAAAATCTAATTTATTCCTACTAATGATCAATTCGTATTAATCTCCATTGAACTCAATTTACACCAGTTGTGAAGCAAATTTAACTATAATACAGCATATCTCCTTCTGTTTCAGATTTACTCAGCTGGCAACAAGTTCCATATCGCATATTTAAATAAGTTGAAATATGAATCCTGGATCTTAAATTCATTTGTATACAATTAAAAAAGTAAGATAAAATAGTTCCTTGTAGAACCATTTATAATTATTGTCTTTGAAACTATATCCTATATCCTATATATACTCCTTGAGCTTAATAGGCTCATATGCCGGTATATTAAGACACATTCTCTCACATTCAGTAGTACATATCAAACCCCCCTATCAAACCTAGTAAAGAAAACATTTAAATCTTCTACAGAAAGTGCATCTTGTAAGGAACACACCTGTTTACTCTTCTCTCTTCCCTTACTACTATTAAGACCTTCCCATGCCTTCTTATGTCTGGTATGCCTTTATTTATCTTCTCCTTATAAATCCCTATCACATTTAAAAAGGCAGCTTTTTCTCATTTAAACACATTTTAAGATCTTTAGTAAGCCATAACCTATAATTGGAATACATTTGAATTGTTTTAGTCTTAACACAATTGCTTTCACAAAACCTTATGTAAGATTTAATGTTGTCAGTGATCTCATGTTCATCTTCACATGCATCAAAGAACAGTTGCTACTCTGTGTCCTCAAATCAGTCTCTAAGTTCTTCTTTGCTCTGATCTGTCCACAGTTGTATATCTATAATCACTGGTTTCTCTTGTTTAAACTTAGCTCGATATTTGGGTAGCAAAGGATTAATATTATGATTCTGACCTCCCCAAAGGAGGGCGACACAGCCTTATATCCATCTACTGTTGCCAAAACAATTATCCAAAATGTGAGTTGATTGAGTAGGGCAGTCCACATACTGATGGAGGGTAGGTAAATAGCTTGATAAATCATATAAGTTCATACGTCCAAGAATTAAAATTGGTTGATCAGATGAGCCAGTCAAGGCGTCATTTTAACTTTCTGTTATTTTGTTTGCGGCTTCCTCATAATTCAGGCCCATAACATATGTTAAAATGACAGTAATCTGTCCAAATTCCCGGGGTAAATCTGAATCTGTGTTTTTAAAAGTAGAACTTTTAACTTGACGGCATGAGAAAATGAAAAAGCAAACGAGGCGCAACACACCTGTTTAACGCATTAGCCTGTATGTTAAGATCAAAAACATTTGCTCTTTTTCATAACCACTAAGCTAGGGTGAACAAAGTGCAAGAATGTATATTAAAATCTATATTATTTGACATCTATGTGAATCTTCAAAAAGATAAGAGTAGCTACTCACCAATAGCAGATTACAAGAGGATAACATGTCTGTTGTTATCTTCTGAGATAAGAGATCTGAGATCTGTCTGAAGTATGCAGTTTTTTGCTTCATTTAGCGCTCCATAATGATGAGGAGCTTAATATGATCACCATTCACTAATATGCGCCATACATGGGCTTGCAATGGACACCCCCATTAATTTTTTTTAGGCACATTACAGTTTTTCTCAGTCGCTTTGGTACATTCCTCAGATCAGAAATGAAATTTGCAAATGAGTATGTGGATTTCTCAAAACAATTTGTACAAACAGCACAACACAATGGATTACCAATAATATATAGAATAAGCTGGACAATTACACCATTTTCTTATTAATGTAAAGCTGCTTTGCCACAATTTGCATTGTAAAAAGCGCTATATAAATAAAGATGACTTGACTTGACATTACCTGCAAAAGCCTATAACTTGCTCAAAATCTTTAGTTCATCTCTCAAAACTAAGTTTTTATGTCAATGAACATATCAGTGCCATCAGAATGACAAGTCCTTGTGTCATTGGGTACGGATAAGACCGTCAAATTGCTTAATCATGTTGTCAATATAACAGTGTACTCTGGAGGGATGTTCTGATGTAAACTATGGCTACAGTTTTGATGAAAATTATTGTAAATAAGGTTACACCTTAGTGTATGTGGGAGTTTGATTGCTAGAGACTGGACAAAATTCACATTTACTGTTTGTACTTTAATTTGTTGACAGACCATGTCATTACGATACAGAAAGGAAAAGACAGCGCTGCATAGCACAAAGACAAAAAAAACAAAAGTAGAAATGTGAACATAGGACAGTCTCCTTAGGGGAAACTGTACATGCAGTGCTGTAGGAATTACAGTGCAGTCTTCCTGCACCTCCTGACGTTCCTGTCTGTTGGGCCACAAATTCTCATCCACATCACAACGAATATCTTCTCTTGCGATGCAGCGTGGAAAGAATCTTTTAGTGGGTCTTATCCAGTCTCTGCTGTGATGACATCACACGCTGCATCCATGGTCATCTGTGTATGTGGCTGGAGATCGTATACTTTCTATCTCCATTAGGGCTGCAACTAATGATTATTTTGATAATCGATTAGTTGGCCGATTATTTTTTCGATTAATCGATTAATCGGATAAAAATCCTTACAATCCAAACAAATGTGCCAAATCAATGCTATGAACATATACAGTGCTTAATGTCTTAGACTACCCGTCACAGAAAAGAAAACACAAATATTTTAGGGATCTGACAAAAAAAGTCATTATTAACACAATGTCCAAAAAAAAAATTGTTTGGCCTCCTTTGACTTTGATAACAGCTTGCATTCTTGCTGGTATTGTTTTCATATACTTTTCCACAGTCTCTGTTATTGACTATAATTGGGCATTTCAATTCTGATCTGAGAAATGTACCAAAGCGACTGAGAAAAACTGTAAAACATTTATTAAACCTTATTTTATTTTTTTAGGTTTTGAGGAAGCTTCTCTGAACGTTTCATTTCTTTGCAAGGGAAACAAAGTGCATCCAAAAGAAAAAGACATTTTAATCCATGTCTTTTGTCCACTTTTGAGCACTTCTGTCCTGATTTCTTTGAGGAGAGGGTCTATGGCTGGGTAAATGTAGGGTCTTTTTCAGAACTTTTGATCTAATGGATGAAAGCTTGCGCAATGTACATATGTGCAACACCGAGACGATGGGAAAACACACGGTGAGCACCAGCTTTCATTTCTGCTCTGAAAGCTGCAAGACCACATCGAACGCTGTGTGTTAGAAATCAGGAATGGTGAGAGAACATTGTGTTTGGTACGTTTTTCATCTTCAAACCAAACTTGGCTCTTCTGTCAAGAAAATTTAAATCCTGCCTGCCTAGCGCATCTCCCATAATGTTTAATGTTTTGAGAGTTTTGTGTTTGTTCTAACACATTCAACCGTGTCTACATCACGAAAGTAATCCAGGCTAATGTGTTTTCGAGTACCACTGGAAGTGGTTGAAAGTGGTCCAACTCAAAACATAAAATGTCTAAAAGACCCCCTTTATACCTGCATTTAGCGTCGTCCACTTGTGATCCGATCACCGAAATTGTCTCTCAAGTGTAAACGGGGCCAACAATTTTTTTTTTATTCTTAAAGGTGATGTAGTTTCTGTGACACTCGTGGAAACCTAGCGATATTAACCTATATTTTCAAACCACCTTTCAAATGCCCCATTCGCATGTCTGCCTCAAACATCACATCTTACGGGTACTTGTGAAGGCATGTCTCAACAGTTAAAAGTATTTCCAGCATATTAGGAATGCTGCAATGTGTCATAAGCAAGCAATTGAGCAGACTTCGTCAAGAGCAGACACGAGCATCTCGCTTATAATAAACCCATCCAACATATACGCAGTTCGCGCTATTTCGAGATGACAAGGGAAGACAGAAAACTTTGAAACTTTGTTTTGTCCGTACAATGAGAGTTGTGATTATTAGATTATGTACGCTGTTTGTTTTGAGTTGTTTATTTCTTTGTGCAAAATATAAAAGTGTTCCATACTTTTAAGAGGTAAACCCTGCACCCTGAGTATGTTTTTTTCAGTCCCAAGACCTTTTATGTGCCATACACATAAGTGTTTAAATGTATATAAAAAAAATTTAAACATCTGAACTGAAGATTCACATTCGGTTGGGAGAAATCTTTACTTTTGTTTTTGGTAAATATTGGTAAAAATCATTACTTTGGCAAAGATTCTCATCTTTGATGACTATTTTGAGTGTTTATGAAATCTTTTCTTTTACAAAGTACAACAACTGTTCCAAAAATGAATTGTCTGGACATCTACTTGGAAGTAAATATAGAGACCGGACCTCTTAGAACTTTAATGGAATACCCTTGCTGTATGGTACTGAAGCGTCCAAGCATAGCAACGCAGTGCCCTGTTTGCTTTGACGTGTTAATGACCCATTTAATCTTTGAAGGTCTAAATGCAGCACATTTTAGCTTGCACTTCTGCAACTGAAGCTGAGTTTCTTTTCCCAGTTAGCATGCAGACAGTTTTTTTTTTTTCCAGGCATCATTTTATTGTATGAGGTTAAATCATATAAAACAGTGAAATTGCTCCGGAACTTTGTCCTGTCTTGCCTGTGAGCTTAACTGACATAGTTTGTGTTGCTCACAAAGTTCGCTGCTCGTTTGCATAAATTTGAACTTTTCTGAAGTTTTTCGTGTGAGTTGCGTCGCTTGACAAGCCTACATTCTGTCACCCATGGTCACTGTCGCCCGTGTTGCCAGCTCTCTATTGAAAATGAATGTGTGTATATGCACTATCTGCACTTTTGACTTTTGAAAAAAACAAATTTTTCGATTTGGCCAACATTGTATGTTCAGTTTGCTTAAACTAAATTAACTTTATTGTATAAGTCTGAACAACGTTATCTTCTACAAATGCAACATCTGATTGATTGGTGATGTACTGCATATATGTATGTAAATATGCAATTTACTACAGCTGTGTGGTGCTTGAAAATGCACCTTGAAAATGGTTTAAAGTGCTTTAATTTGACTTTAGAAAAAGTGTAAGAACCCTTACCTAAACATGCCCAATATGCCCCCTTCCCTTTTTCAAATTGTTCCTATGGTCTTACATACATTAAATAATCTGTTTTCTTTATATGAACAGCAACCCCTGACCCAGGAGAAGATCCGAAAGTGTCCAGGGCAAAGTTTTTTATCCGAGATGAATTTTTGGTATGAATAATTGTTTTTACTCTTTATTTTTCTTATTTACACTATCTTTAATGTTAAGACACTATCAAAGTTGATATAACAGATGTGTATGCACTGCAGTACACTTCATAATAATAAATTGCTTTGCTATATATAATTAAAGTTATAAGAGAAAATGTTTAAAATGAGACTTCTAACTAGTCATAATTTCTGTAAAGCTTTTTCTATTAATTACTGTTTTGCATGTCAGAAACCATTTGTTATTCATATGGTTGGTATAATACTGTAACTGCCTGGACTGTGTGTGTGTGTGTGTGTGTGTGTGTGTGTGTTTTTGCATGAACCTACAGAAAATCAGTACAGCGAGTGGCACAGACAAACACTACTGCTATCCTCACTTCACCTGTGCCGTGGACACTGAAAACATCCGGCGTGTATTCAATGACTGTCGTGACATTATTCAGAGGATGCACCTGCGCCAGTATGAACTTTTGTGATTGGCTGCCTGGATTGGTTGCTCCTCCAATCAACACTTTTCCAGTCCTACATCACATGGGCTGAACTACTGAAGAGTGACAATGTTGTAATGTTTTTTCCCTTTTCTGCTTTTTCACTTGTTTGCTTTTCTTTTTTATTTATTTCAGTGAGAGAGGGATGAATGATATGAATGTGTCTATAAGATGAAATTAGTACTATTTTGTGTCACTCCCAGGTCATTCCTTTCTTTATATTTTATTTTGTTTAGACGAGGTTAGATTAGATGTGGTTAGACCAGCTGATGTAATGGAAACTAGTGGTAACAGTGACCTGTGTCAGGGTGGTCTGACCTTTGACCTTTTCCCTCCATCTAATGAGGGGGATAATGGAGTACTTGACATAGGAGTAAAGGGGTACATGAAGGGTTTAATTTTGCAGGAGGTAAAATTCACAATGTAGCACCTCTATATTTATCATTTTTCCACTTTTTAATTTTTTTAGTTTATTTTTTAATTGCCTTTTTGTTTTTGCTTTTTTCTGCAAAGTGTGCAGAAAGGACTTCAGGGCTAGATAGGAGTTTGTAACCAATTACAGAGCACAGAGCGTAGTGTAGGATCAGGGGCCTGTGGAATTTGCATTTTTGCGGCAGCAGGCATCCATCTTGGGAGAACTGCCACTGGCCAACCTATGCCTCCTTTACTATGGGCAGCCCCCATTTGGGAGGTAGTCCTAAATATAGGCGAAAAGAAAAACACAATATATTTTTAGGGGGTTTGTTTTGTTAATCCTAAAAATGTGCAAGGTCACTCAATCTTGTACAGGACTGCAAAATGTTATTTTGTATAACTTCAACAAGAAAGACAAAACTTTGACTTGTAGAAGCTCTTTGTGCCTTTGAATATGGCTGTACCTGTATATGAGGATGAAGTATGTGTGATTGGACAGCGCAGTACAGCTTGATGTCAAATATTACATGCAGCACAGTGTGCTGATGGGAAATCTGACTGAGTTTTTTTTTTTTCTGGTTTATAAAGCTACTTAATGTCTTTTACTATAAAATAAAGAAAAATTAGGCAAAAAATATTGTATACAATATGCAAAATTAACCACTTTGTTCAGAAACAATGTCTTAAAATGCTTTCTTTGAATATCTGTTTTCTTCAAACAGACTCAGCTTTAAAATGTTGAAAATCTTTTCAAAATTTTCAACATTTTGTCCTACTGTTTTTTCAGGTAGGGCACATTTTTAGAAGCCGTGTATATGCAGACTATACGCAGGGTCGTGCTGGTGAAAGCGTGTAGATATGTGTGATTGCATGCGTGTGCGCATACACATGCAAATACTATACGACATTGTACTGTACATCTGCGCTCTATGTGTACATATACATTTATAAAAAAGTAAAAACATATATTCTATAAATATATATGTACAATTATTCATAAAAATATGTGTGCTTATATGTATACATATTTATGAACGTTTAGCAAGGTTGTATGAATAGCTATGCATATACAAATGCATAATATAGAAAGAATGAGGAATTAAAGACTAGCGATTCCTTACTGGCCGTCCTGAGCGCATGCTGACTGCGCTGGCATTGTGAATGTGAGCACTGATAGTGTAAACCTCACAGCTTAAGTGGGTCCATACAGTCTCTCTTACTCACCATTGTGGCAGTTATATCAAATTAATACTGCACCCCATAATTTGTTTATTTTTCATTATTTGCTGATCAAATGTACAGAAAAAAATCATGAGAATTTTCAAAAATTTAATTTGTGCTTTCAAAAGATAAACGGCATGCAGATTCAGAACAATCAGAGGTTGAGTAAATAATTTAAATTTTTTGAGAAATATTTAATATGATAAACAAGTGCATATGTTTTAAATATGAGGAATCTAGGCAGTCACTCTTGAGTCCATGCAAAATGCCCCAAAGATTGTTAATATGGATCCTTGTGTATTGCGGTTCACATCAACTGGTGAAGTGCAGGGACAGTGTGAGACGCAACTTTAGGCTGTGAGTGGCTGTAACACTGGTAGATAGGCTTTATTTTCTTTACTCTCCTCTGCAGCTTTTACATGTTCAAACTTATTTCAGAAACTAAAATTATGAGTGACAATAAAGAAAAATAAAAAATATAAAAAAATTGTGTCTGGCCTTCAAGGATTTTAAGATTTCTTTTTCATTTCTTAATGATTATTTTAATGAGGCACATTAGAAGACCTTGGTCTTTGTTTAAAATGGAGAAGTGGGAAAAATGTCATTTTGCAAATAAAATACTTCTAAAAGTAACACGAGTTTATTTGAATTGAGTAATGTGTAGTAATCACCACTTGAAAAATTCTTTATTTCCTAAAATCTGTAGGTTTTTTTTTCTTCATTTGATAATCAGCTAATACTGAAACCATTGTTTCAAAGCTCTTCATACAATCTGCATTACCAACATAAATTTTGACCAATGTTAATCTTACCTCCAAAACTTGCACAAATCACAATAGCATAGCTTGTCCACTGACTTAAAAAACAGCACCACTAACAACAGAGCATGACATGAGCTTTTAATGTTTATTAAATATTTTTTCACAAAAAATAATGTCATAATAGAATATAACACCTTTTTAATATAGCATATGCAATAGAAATGCCGCAATTTAGTTTTTGCATCTCTTTTCATATAGTACAAACAACAATCTTGAAAAAACAGGGCTGAAAATTACAAAAAAGTATGGGTGTATGTAACTGTTCTGCTATATATTTCAATATAATTACTGTATAATGTTTGATACAGAATTTTTTTTAATGTGTTGTTAATAGTTTGGAAAGCAGGTGGAGTACTGAATGACAAGAGATTTTGGGAGATATGGTCACTGAAGGCATTTTTGTGTGAACATGAAAAATTGACTGCAGGTTTTAATTGTGCATCAAAAATCATTAAACATTTTAAATAAAAAGAAAAGACAGAACATCAAAACCAGCAAACTCACTGATTCTCAACATTTGCTTGTTTCTGTGAACATGAAAACATGAGCTTCTGATACAATTAAGTTCCACAAAACTGTGTTTTTTGCATGTTACAAAGTCTTGTACTTAGGTAGAAAGCGATTTGTCATGTGCAGTGATCTTCTGAACATCTTTAGATGGATGAGTGTTATCAGTGCAATGATCAGACAGCTTATGCAGTAAAGTGCTAACATGCTCCTCTCCTCTGGCAAAAAACACTTTGACAACCTGAAGTTGGACCTGGAGAATATTCCCTACAGGAAATGACAGAATATACAATAACATTTAGTACAATATCAGTTAAAGTTCCTTATATATTTGTAGGCTATAATTCCTGAAACTTTCCAAGTATTTTTCTCTTGCAGCTTATAACATCACCTCTCAGGTTTGGTGTAAATGCTGATGAACATGCATACATTAGTAAAACAGCAGTTCATTGCATAAAACTATAGTCCCTTAAAAACTTACTTGTGCTATTTTAATTTCAAACAACGAGAAAAAAAGGACTAGTTAAACTATATTTTACATCATGTATGACTACTGTTTTTCTTATTGCAAGAAAAGTTCACAGTATAATACAAAATTAAACTAGCACAATTGGACAATCATCATGTGTTTTAATTGTGAAATTCCTTAAAAAACAGAACACCACTGAAAAACAGCCATTTCATAGTCACACATTCTGTATGTCTGCCTCACTACAGTGAAGGATTAAAAAAAGTTGACAACATAAGCCATCAACTTGCCTTGATGTTTTTTTTTTTTTTATCTTGAACCAATGAATTAGCAGAAGTCATCACTTACCACATGCATGACATCACTAACAACTGTTTTAATTGTGACAAGATTCTCCAACAATGCATTGTAATGTTTATGAAAAGTTGAATTATGCAGGATTTTTAAGAAAGACTAATACAAAAATAATACCTCTCAATCATTATGATCCACTAGTATAGTGGTTAGGGCTGGGACAATAAATAGATGCATAGTGAATTTAGAAATGTTTCTGGATCGATTCTGAGATTTTCGGACTGCATTGCGATTCTCTCTCAAAACCGATTCTGAGTAAGCAAAACTAAAGTTTTTAACAGCAGATGGCACTGCGTGCTTTAGAAACAGCCATAGCCTGCTTGCTTCCAATTCCTTATTCACACTACTTGAACCTTCTATAAAATAATCATTCATAAAGTTCAAAAAGGTTGTTTGCAGTAGTCTGTTTACATTAATCTTGTGTTATAAAAGGTGCATTCTGTGGTGCAAGTACATTCTCAGACTCAGTCGAACCCATGAGCGCTTTTTAACACTCTTCTCCGTGAGCATTTATGCGTGTGGTTAATAACTAGCCTTGACTGGCTTGGCTTGACTTGGCTTGCCATAGTTGAACTGTTCAAAAGTGTGGACTCACATTATAAAACTAAGCGACACCAGTGTCAGATGCAACAAATGCAGTCGTGTAATAGTGAACAAGGGAGGCAACCCTAGTAATATAATGAAACATTTACAAACAAAACACGCCATCTACCTCAAGCAATGTGCTGTATTTACCATGTCTCCGTCGTCTCCTGGCTCCAGCTCTAACAGCAACTCCCCTGCCTCAGCATCAAGCGAAGGTACTTAAATTTCAATTCCTCTGTGTGCATTTCAATATGATTTTAAACCATTCAAGTGTGAGACGGCTCAAGCACTGTTTTCTGTTCTGTGTTATGTTTTGGCGGATTGATTACCACTTGTATAACTATAGTATAATTTGTATACATAGAGTTTTACTACAATGGTTAAACCTGGTTAGTGTAGCAAAACCATGGTTAATTTGTGTTCACCATGGTTTAACCATTGAAGCCATGGGTTTTTGTTTTATTTGTCGTAAAATAATCATTAATTTTCTTAAGGGTTGTTTTCTTGTCTGCCCTAGCTCCCTCTAAACCTATTATAAAACGATGTGAATATTTGTCTGTAAAAAATAATAATGATGATGTCCTTTTTACAGTACTTTGAGTGATGACAGTAATGGGGTGCTACTGCTAACAGTTGCTAGCATTTGAATGTTTAACTAAGTAAACAAAGACAAAACTAAAACAGCCTATTTACAGATGAAACTGACCTGCACTTGAAGTTCTGAACAGCTCAGTAGTTTTGCCTCTCTGCTCCACCTGGACACTTCCACTCCATTCTCGAATCTTTTGCATTGATTACTCTGATCGAAACTGAGACCGAATCTGAGCCAAATCTCCCTGCCAGTCAAGACTTATTAGACATTATCGAATGGCGAACCACCAAATATTAAAACAAAAGTAATGGGCCTGGTTTGAAAATGTAATAAGTAGAAAGTATATGTGATAAAATGTAAGGAGTGAAAGTAAAAAGTTGTTAGAACATAATGAAGTAAAGTACTGATACCAGAAAAATCTACTTAAGTACAGTAATGAAGTATTTGTAATTTGTTACACTCCATCTCTGGGTCACACCCACGCACAGTGCAGGCTATTCATAGTTCATAATTCTATTCATTCATCATCCATGTGACCCAAGCGAACCTGTAAACGCTCCATCACCTTGATAAACAAAGTACAAAGCTTTGTCAGGTTACTCTAATTAGGGCCCAAGCCCTGAAAGGGCGAAGGCCCTATTGTTTTCCTTAGGATTATTAGGGCCCAAGCCCTGAAAGGGCGCAGGACCCTATTGTTTTTCTAAGGATTATTATTATTATTAGGGCCCAAGCACTGAATGGGCGAAGGGCCCTATTGTTCTTCTAAGGATTATTATTAGGGCCCAAGCCCTGTAAGGGCGAAGGCCCTATTGTTTTCCTTAGGATTATTATTCTTATTTAGGGCCCAAGCCCTGAAAGGGCGAAGTCCCTATTGTTTTCCTTAGGATTATTTCTTAAACTTCTTCTTCTTCTTCTCTATTTAGGGCCCAAGCCCTGTAAGGGCGAAGGCCCTATTGTTTTCCTTAGGATTATTCTTAATTAGGGCCCAAGCCCTGAAAGGGCGCAGGACCCTATTGTTTTTCTAAGGATTATTATTATTAGGGCCCAAGCCCTGTAAGGGCGAAGGCCCTATTTTTTTCCTTCTTATTCTTATTCTTTATTATTATTTTTTATTCAAGGTTTTTGGCACTTTTGGGGCCCTTAACATGCACGAAAACTCTTGAAACTTTGCACACGCATTGGAACCTGCGGCCATTAGGGCGTCACAGAGGCTGGGACCCGGGCGTGGCAGGGGGGCTCGACAGCGCCCCCTTGAATGGGGTCCGAAATCTTGGTCCATATATCAAACACACTTGCACATATTGGTATGAAACTCAGTAAACATATACACCTCATTGGCACTGACAACTTTCGTGCTCTAAGTTGTTCGCCGCCTCAACAGGAAGTGAGCTATTATGGGTTGTTTGAAAAACGCATGCTCTGGAATTTGATATACTCCTCCTAGGCGCTTAATCCGATCACCACCAAACTCGGTCAGCATGAAGTCAAGACATTGATGATGCCAAATGTCCAGTGAATTTTTGATATCTCAAACGGTTTGCCCGTGGCGAGGCAATGAATTGATGGCGAGAAAACAGAAACAGGAAGTGTGTTATAACGTCTGCATACATTCATTGATTTTTATGAAACTTCACCTGTGTGTTCGTTGTAGGAAGCCGAGCACATGGATGTGACTATTGTGTGTCAAAGATATAGCGCCACCAATTGGCAGCAGGAAATGTGTCACTTTCAAAATGCTTTGAGATCACCCTCTTATTTTTACCCGATTTGCTTCAAACTTCTTCATTATAATGTCCAAACATTTCAGATGTAGACATGTGAATGTCTTTGTGATATCTTAAATATTGTTGCCATGGCAAGACGTCAAACTTTAATAATATTCTTGGGTGTTTTTGAGGCTCTTCACAAAAATGGTCTCGTGGCTCCCTCTAGTGGACAGCACGTGTATCACATATCTGTTCACTCAGAGAAGCACGCCCCGTGTTTGATAGTTTGATGATGTCTGTGAATGATCACGAGCTCATTTATGTTTTTTAAACTCATAAGTTAAAATATTCCAGCGATTACGCAAGATTTAATCACAAGAATGTATTAAAAAGCTTCATTTGAGTTTGGAAGGTGTTCTGTGACAATTATAGACGCGCCGCGTCTGAGAACGATCGCGTCCGAAGCGTGTTCTTTCAGAATCTTTTTAATGTTCCTTTCAATTCTTTGAAATTGAAGTTTGAATTTTTATGTGTATGACTGTGTTAATGTGTTGACGCTGTGTGGCATCTGTGCAAACTTCGTTTCCTAATGGATTAAACAAAGAGCCGCGCGTCATTTCTCTGAAAGCGAGAGATCGTGACCGCGTGAAAGCCACTTGATTTTAAGTGTTTTTAAACTTTATTCTTTAAAACATTCAAGCGATTAGACAAGATTCGATCACAAGAACATAGAAAATCTTCCAAACTGTAAAAGAAGCTTTTTAATGTCAAACAAAGAGACGCGCAGCGTCTAATGATCGGGCCCAGTTATACAAATAACTTTACACATGCAGGGATTTTAAAAAATTAAATTAAAATATAAACTTCTGCAAATAACTAATAATAAACATCTGCACGATGACAACATACTGATGATGCTAAATTGCGAACGATTATAGTACATCTCAAATGGTACATGATCAAATTCATTAATAATTGAAATATACACACCTAATTTCTATATTTAATAGCGATTCCATTCCATTCCAGCGATTCTACAATATACAAGCAAATAAACACATGAAAGACGTTCCTGTAGAAATCACGAGCCGTGTTTGACAGTTTGATGATTTCTGTGAGAGTGATCACGAAATCATTTATTATTATTATTATTATTATGTTTTTTAACCTTGTTCATTCCAACGATTACATTCCATTCCAGCGATTACACAAAATTTAATCACAAGAATGTTTTAAAGAGCTTCAATTATAGCTTGGAAGATTTTCTGTCACACAAAGAAACGCGCAGCGTCTTCTAATAATGATCGCGCCCAGTTATACAAATAACTACATCACATGCAGGGATTTTAAAAAATAAAACTAAAATATAAACTTCTGCAAATAAATCGTATTTGGATCGTTATCATTTATATTACTTTCGTGCTCTCCTCATACATTGCACGCACACACATTCAGACAGTTCACAAGCTCTAACAGTTCTCTGTGTTTTAGTCTGGCAGGTTTAACCCTTTCATTGCTGTGTCCCCTTGTCTGCATTATAGGATAGGAAATAGGAAGGATAGGAAGGCATAGAACCAGTTCAGTTGTCGTGCACTGACTATATGGTTCTATATAATTAGTTTAATAATATGGTTAAAAATAATGTAAAATACCTTAAGATAAATTCAATGGAATCTGGATGAATTTAAAATGAATGTACTATATTTCAGATCAATATATTTGTTTTCTTTAAAATATTTTTTCTGAATCTCTCTCTCTCTCTCTCTCTCTCTCTCTGGGTCTTCCAGGTTTAACCCTTTCATTGCTGTCTCCTTTTGTCTGCATTATAGGATAGGAAATCTCATAAAAAATGAAGGCATAGAACCAGTTCAGTTGTCGTGCACTGACTATATGGTTCTATATAATTAGTTTAATAATATGGTTAAAAATAACGTGAAATACCTTAAGATAAATTCAATGGAACCTGGATGAATTTAAAATGAATGTACTATATTTCAGATCAATATACGATATCAATATTATACTATTCAATATTTTTATATTGAATAGCATAATAGTATATAATAGTATACAAATATTTTATTCAATATTTTTATTCAATACTACCCTAACCCTAACCCTAATATCAATATTTTCTGGGTCGCGTCCGTTGCTGGAGCGGCTGAGGAGAGTGCGGCACGAGAGCGACCTCTAGAGCCGCTCTCTGATTAAACTATCACGTCACGCGATGTGAGGCTGCCGGATTTAAAACAGACAACAAAGCGGTATGTTATACAGTACACTACAGTATATGTTTTCATTTCACTAAAGTAAGTAGTTTGTTGACTAAATGCTGTATTAGTGGGTGTCTGCGTGTCCGTGTTTTTTGTAGAAAGTGCAGGGACATTTGATTTGACTCTTCTGCTCACCAAGGCTGCATATATGTTATTAAAATACAAGAAAAGCTGTAATATTGTGAAATATTATTAAAATGTAAAATGACTTTTCTATTTGAATATATAGTAAAGTGTCATTTATATCCAGTGATCAAAGCTGAATTTATCATCATTACTCCAGTCTCCAGTGTCACATGATCCTTCACAAATCATTGATAATAATCATCAACATTGGTAATAATTATAAATGTTTCTTGAGCAGAAAATCAGCATATTAGAATGATTTGTAAAGGATCATGTGACACTGAAGAGTGGAGTAATGATGCTGAAAATTCAGCTTTGATCACTGGAATAAATTACATTTTAAAATATACCCTATTCAAATATTAAAAATTATTTTAAATTGTAAAAATATTTCACAATAATACTGTTTTTCTTGTACACTTTGACTGGTAGTGTACATGCATTAGTAAATAAATGTACTTGTGCCCTATGTTTACTGTACATCTTTCTACAGATATCAGCAAGTAAAGTAAAACAAAGTTTATAATCTTTAAATATAATGTTACCATTTTTAATGTGCCCCTCTGGTTAAACACTGGCCCCTCCTTGGCCATGTATTAAAGAGCTTCATATAGAGTTTGGAAGATGTTTTGTCACACAAAGAGACGCTCAGCATCTCCTAATAATCATCGCGCCCAGTTATACAAATAACTATACATATTTACACATGCAGGGATTTTAAAAAATAAAACTAAAATATAAACTTCAGCAAATAAATCATATTTGGATCGTAATCATTTATATTACATTCGTGCTCTCCTCATACATTGCACGCACACACATTCAGACAGTTCACGAGCCGGAACGTATCTCTGTGTTTTAGTCTGGCAGGTTTAACCCTTTCATTGCTGTGTCCCTTTGTCTGCATTATAGGATAGGAAATCTCATAAAAATAAAGGCATAGAACCAGTTCAGTTGTCGTGCACTGACTATATGGTTCTATATAATTAGTTTAATAATATGGTTAATAATAACATAAAATACCTTAAGATAAATTCAATGGAACTTGGATGAATTTAAAATGAATGTGCTATTTTTCAGATCAATATACTTGTTTTCTTTAAAATATTTTTTCTGAATCTCTCACTCTCTCTCAGGATCTTGCAGGTTTAACCCTTTCATTGCTGTGTCCTTTTGTCTGCATTAAAGAATAGGAAATCTCATTAAAATAAAGGCATAGAACCAGTTCAGTTGTAGTGCACTGACTATATGTTTCTATATAATTAGTTTAATAATATGGTTAATAATAACATAAAATACCTTAAGATAAATTAAATGGAACCTGGATGAATTTAAAATGAATGTACTATATTTCAGATCAATATACTTGTTTTCTTTAAAATATTTCTTCTGAATATCTCTCTCTCTCTCTCTCTCTCTCTCAGGGTCTTGCAGGTTTAACCCTTTCATTGCTGTCTCATTTTTTCTGCATTATAGGATAGGAAATCTCTTAGCCCTTTCTTATCCACAAATTTGTATAAAGAAATAAAGGCAAAGAAACAGTTCATTTGTATTTCACTGACTATTTAGTTTTATATAATTAGTTTAACAATATAATAAGATAAATTCAGCTGAATATATAACACTTTGAACTGCTAATGATAACTTTGCTATGATATGATCGCTTTTAGTTAATATTATATTGAATAATCTGACTCAACTAACTGGTCAGTCTGCATACTGGAGACACCGTTTAACTTCATTTTGCCCACCGTGCCCAGTTGTCCTTAAACCACCGAGGTGGCGGTGCCACCGGCTTGGGCCCGCCATCGCTGCTTGCAGCTATATTTTTCATTGAGTTTGGAAGAAGAATTTACCTCAGAAGAATCTGATGCCCAACCTTGATTCAGCAGAGGATATAATTTGTGATGAGTAAGTGATTCACATTAGTGAATTACATTAGTTAGCGTGTTATTATTACATAAACTTGTACACTTTTTACTTGTTGGGCTTTTTCCTAAACTATATCGCCAGACTGAAATGTGTGAAATTGAGTGAAACATTGACATAAAATATAGCCTTTTATTTTATTACCTTTTATTGTATCCTATAATGCAAAGAGTTTTTGGCTTTATAATATAACGGTAATAAGAGTGTTTACTCTGTAATATTATGAATGTTACAGTCTAAGAATGTTTAGACTACTGTTTACTGTGAAATACTGTTTGCAGATATCACCTTAAACTGGTTTATAAATTGATAATTTAGTTTCCAAAGTATAAAATGTCATTTTTGTACTATATGATAATACATACAAAGCATACGTGCCTCTATGGCTACAAAAATCATGTTTTTGTTATCAGTGGGCAACATTGGTATTAGTGATTGTTAATGCAATACTACAGTTTCTCCTTGTATCAGCATGCTTACAGTGCCTTTTTTCTGGGACCAGATACCACTGATGAGTCCTGCAGACTCAAACTTTCACATGAGTCTCTTCAAAATGACAGTGCTGTACCAACATTGGTAAGCTGTTCAACTACATTGTACTGATCCTCTACATCAGGGATGGGCAACTTCGGTCCTGGAGGGTCGCTGTTCTGCAGAGTTTAGCGTCAACCCTGATAAAAAAAAAAAAATCACCTGCCTGTAGCTTTCTAATCCTGAACACATCGATTAACTTGTTCAGATGTGTTTGATAAGGGTTGGAGCTAAACTTTGTACGACACTGGCCCACCAGGACCAAATATGCATTATCCCTGTTCTACATGAACATGGTGAATCACTGACTACTGATTGTAGGGCAGGGCATGGCAAAAGAAGCAGCAAACACCCCCGACTAAGCCTGGTTTCTCCCAAGGTGTTTTTCTCCATTTTGTTGGAGTTTTGGTTCCTTGCCGCTGTTGCCTTTGGCTTGCTTAAGTTGGGGACACTTGCTTGATATTCAGCAGTGTTTTTGGTATGCCTGCATTGGCGCCATTGTATGCGAACTGAGCTGAGCCGGACAATGACACCATTTTCTTTGGGAGCTGCTGTGCAGCCAAAAATGATTTGCCAATTATTAATGTAAAGCTGCTTTGCCACAATCTGCATTGTAAAAAGGGTTATATAAGTAAAGGTGACTTGACTTGACAGTTGAAAAAGAACTGTTTCCGAAATGGTACAAAGGTGTGTGACAGTTGTAGCGTCTATGTTTAGATTAAAGTGCTCAAATATGTGCCTTTGACCTTCATTTATTATGTTGTAAATAAATTACAAAAACAAAAAAAACTATTCTTTTAATCTCCTCAAATTCTTTCTTTGGTGTTTTATGGCCTTTTTTCAGTGACTTAAAAAAAAAAAAAACTTTTTTCACTAACCATTCATAAACTTCTGTGTCTCAGAGGACAAGCACACTTTCCCATCTTGCCCTGTCTCCACTTTTCAACTCTCAACAGATCAGAAGCCTTAGGCAGAGACTTGGACTGGTACGGGATGTATGCCGATGACTGCGCCCTTGCTGCTCTAAACTTCCCAACCACCGTCCTAACAGATGTGCCCTAGAGTTCAGAAGGCGAGACTGGGGCATCGAGGATAAAATTGTTGTCTTTCTGATGTCAGCCAAGTTCAGAAAAGCCATTGAAAAGTCTGGTCTGTGGCACAGCACAATTCAGCAACCGCTTTAGTATCAGGACAATCGCTGCCCCTGATCCAAATCTCTCAGCAGATAGCCCTGGTAGTCTAGTAAAACAGCTATTGTGTGCAAAGCACTGCCAGCCTGACTCGCTGCCGCCCAATCAAGCTGACAACTGAACATGCAATATAGTTAAAAAAAAGACAAGACTGAAATGTAGTTAAAAATATAAAGTTTTTCTACCAAAATTTCTTTATTTTTTCAAAAATGAGAAGACAAACTATGACCGACTGCTGTACAAGCCTCTACTACGAGCTTTTATGTTTGCAGTTGCCAGATGTCAAGAGTTTAAAATCACCCAATCAAAGCTTTTTTGTTAAAAGTACAGACTTTCTGCCAGGTGTTTTACTTAATTTTACAGTCTTACAGGTGTAAAAGAAAGACTTTTGTCAAGCCAAGTCACCTTTCTTTTATTATTATTTAGTGCAACGCAAATTGTGTCAAAGCAGCTTTACAGTAATAATTGGAAAATAATTTTTGGCTGCACAGCAGCTCTTAAAGAAAATGGCGTCATTGTCCAGCTTAAATAAATTCAGTATTGATTCATTCCGTTGTAAAAATCAATAATTTCAATAATTTAATTTATCTGTATATCAGCACTGGAGAAAACAGTGATGTAACCATCCAGCTCAATTCAGTTCCCATACAATAATGGTGTCAATGCAGGCAGATCAAAAACATTGGTGAATATCAAGTGTCCCCAACTACGCAAACGAAAGGCCACAGCAGCAAGGAACCGAAACTCCAACAGGTGAGATCAGGTGACCAACAGGTGACAAAAATGGAGAAAAAAAAAACCTTGGGAGAAACCAGGCTCAGTTGGGGGACCAGTCCTCCTCTGGCCATCACTTGATATGCATAAACTAGTTGACTGAACTAATTCTAAATCATGTGACTGGGAGTAATGTTTGGAACCCAGATGTCAAGGTTACTATCACAGTAAGTAAATCTGCCATCTTGAGTACTTCCCCACACTGTAAAAATGATTTTAACAGTAAAATATTGCAAAAATGTTATGGTGAAAAACAGTTAATTGGTTTACAGAAGGTCTCCGTGCTATATACTGTGTATATAGCTAATAGATAACTTAAGATCTAACATTTAATGTAATTTTACAGTAATATACCATTAAATCGTATAATTTAAATTGTATCATTGTATAATTTGTAACGACTGAGATAAAGCAGACACAAATATTTGTTGTATTTAACAAATAAAAAAGCCTTAAAAGCCCTCACTGAATGCAAACCAAGGGTGTCTACCCAACCCCCTAGGAAACAGAACTGCTTGGAATGTTCAGGACCCGAAGCTATGCAGACGTCTGCATAGTTTCGCCAGTATGAGTCAGGCTACAAGGAAGACACAAAGCCTGTAAAAAAAACTGACAGGACAGAACTCAGGACTTTCTACTGCAACCGTACATTCGGATGCTCTTCAATCTCTGAGGTAGAATGCAAGTATTGTACGATAGACTAAATTGCTGCTACTTAGTTAAAGTTCTGAATCTCCTGGATAACAAAGGTACTTTGTAATGAATTCTAATGATTTCTTCCAGGTTGTTGACTTAACTCCATTTCCTGTTCCCACTTCCAGTTTCACTCTCACTTCTCCTTTTGCTGTTCCCACTTCCGGTTTCACTCTCACTTCTCCTTTTGCTTATGTACATGTGATTTGTGTGTATGTATGTTTGTTAGTTAGTTGTGTTCATGATTTAGTTAATAAAGTTTGTCCACAGTATATATTTGGTTCAGACTCTGTCTGCGAATTACTTGTCACTTAAATGTTTTTGATTCTGTTACATGCTCTTAAAGCACTGGAAATGGTAAGAGAGAATTATTTTTTAACTGATTGATTTACTGTAATTTTAGTGTATCTGATTAACTGATTCAAATATTCATAATTAATGAATAGTTATGAGCTATGAATTATTATTAATATTTCCCCTTTGAGCTAATTTTGCTACAAATTTACAGTGAAAAAATGTAAATTGGCATTCCCACAATTCCCTGCATGACACTTCACATTTGATGTATTTTCGTTGAAATAACTGTTTCTTCTTAGTTTTTTCTAATCAGTTATGTACATTAGGGTTTTTGGTTACATTTAATGTTATGTTGTAATTTTTTTTTACAGTGTGTTAAATAAACTTATGAATCGTAATTATTACAATATAAACCTTTAAATTATATGGGCTTGAACTGTAAAATAGACCGTAAACTAAGTGCTGTCTCGTAAAATCTAAAACCCTGCAACCAAAATATTTATGGTTCTGGCAACCACAGTTGGCTTTTTTTTTACCGTAAATTACAGTGCAGGTGTCTGCCAGCTCTGAGTAAATAATACAATTGTCGGTTTGATTGATGCATTTTCTCATCAATCTGGTCTAGTTCATTTTATTATTTTTTATGGTAACACGGGTTAACTTCAACATGATTTATGTGGTCAGTGCAAAGTGGTCATCTCAGTTTGTGTTCCATGGAAGAAAATAAGACCTACATCTTTTAATTGACAAGACGGTGAACAAAGCTTAAAACACATGCTTTAACTACCAGGACAAAGCTGGATTGTTGTGGTTATGTGGCCAGTGGAATGTGGACATCTCCATTTGTGCTCCATGGAAGAAAATAAGACCTACAGCTTTGAAGCGACATGGGGGTAAACAAAATGAAAACGTGTGCTTTAATTACCAGGATGAAGCTGGGGTTGTTTCGGTTCCTCCAACTGAAGGACGGGACACTGATCTCAGGGTAGAGTTTCTCATGCAGTACCTCACAGCCATTGTGAGTGTGGCCACTCAGAATGAGGCGTGGCTTGAACCACCACAACAGCTGTTATTGGAGAAGATTGTCTGCTTTTAATATTCATATATATTGTATATAATGTTCTTGGCTTATTCTGGTCAAGAACTTGCTGATATAGAGTGCACTTGATACTAAGTCACTCAAATCACAACAGTGATCAGTCACATCAGAGCAACGCGATCAAGCAAAATGTCAGGCGAAGCTAAATGTATTTTTAGAAGTATTGTAGATGATTTGTTAGCTTTAGCTGATTTTTGCGAAAGAAATTCTCCTCTCGATTATCATTTTATATGTAAAAGAGTTTTTCAGTTGAGGGAAGACGGGGCTAACGCCGCGGATAATTGTGGTTGTACAATAAATGGAAGGATTTGGGTTCAGTTTGAGGTCATTCAGCGACTCCGCAGCCCTCACGCTATGGTTGAACTTCCAAGCATTCTTGAACAACACCAGTCGTTGGACGTACCGGCAGAAGAGACAGCAGGATGTATTGTTGTGTCGCTAAGGACAGTCCGACGAAAACCATTATAACCTCTCCAAACACATTCAGATTCGCCTTATATTTTGCGTGATCGCGTTGCTCAAACTCTTCTAGAGAGGCTCGGCTCTTCAAATTGAGGCGAAAGCTGATTGGTTGCTCCCACGTGTGTACTGTCCAATGGCATTTTAGCACTCGATTGACAAATGGATAAAGAAAAGCGTTTGGCAAATCCTTTTTTAAAAAGCCATTTAAAATGATTTACAAATGTATTTTTTTATTGTTCTATTAATCTACGTTTAAAAACAGGAATTAAATAAACAACTTTAAATATGTCTATTTATTTGCCTATATAAAAGTGATTTATTTATATACATTTTTATGTGTGAATTATTAAATTAATTAATTGATTCTTCGTTTTATTTTTATGTGTCACTCCTGGGCCTCCATATGTCAGACGGCAAATGGACATGCCGTCTGAGGCTGAGAGTACAGCACTCCTCAATTAAAAGTAGCTAGTTTGGGGTGCGTTTACCAAAAGTATTGTTTGCCAACTATGGTCGCAAGTTCTGTTAGACCAGGGGTCTTCAACGTTTTTCAGGGCAAGGACCCCTTAGATGAGCGAGACACGGAGCAGGGACCCCCCACACAAAATGTGTCAAACAGCCTCTGATGTTAATAGAAATCAATCATATTACGATAGTAATATTATGTTGAGACAATATAGATTAGAACTATGTTGTTGTACATTGTCTGTAGACTATATTTTCATTGTTAAAGAGATTTATGCATCATAACAAACATGTAGCAATTAAAATCACAATTTATTAAGTTCACAGTTGTCTTAATCACAATTATTTTAATAGATTTGCAGTTTTATACATTTAAATTTTATTGTCAGGTGGACAATTATACTTTTCTCTGAACTTAAAGCCCGAAAAACACCAAGCCGACGGTCGGCGGTCGGGCAGTTTTTGTTCGTCGGCCGACTAAGTTTTCTCAGTGTGTTCCGCACCGTCGGCTGGTCCTCATCGGCTATTTTTCGGCCGATTCGACATGTTGAATCAGCGTCGGGCCATCGGTGAGTGAGAGAGAACTCTGATCGGCTGTTCAGTATAGCAAACGAGTCAGTTCACGAGAATATAAAGCAAAAGTTAAATATAATAAAGTTATGAAAGCAAGCAAATAAGTCATGACGGCACAGACAGAAGGTTGTTCTAATTTCACGTCATCTTACCTGAGCATTCGAATCCACGAATATTTTCATAATAACATGAGCGGAGTGAAATAATAACTTGATCAGCATGTTTGATATTCAAAACGGTCAGCGAGCGCTGCTTTGTTTATGGTTTGTATACTTGCAGTCTTGGTTTCGCTTTCCCTTTTTGAATGACGAATATAGACAAATATATCTGCTTAAATAGACAGATATCTAATTTATATGCAGGCGCAGAGCGCGCGCTAGTTGACAGTCGGCTTAAATTCTTTCGGAAAATATTTTTCTGCCGACATGAGCGACAGCACCGTCGGCTTCCGTTGCCGCTAGTTCTTGGACATCGGGTTGGTGTGTCCCCGGCCTTTAAGTTTAAACAGAACTTCACATTTTAATTTTACTGTCAGGTGGACGATTATACATTTACCTGAACTTTAAGCGGTGTTGCAAACGATCCATTCTGGCGAGCTAAATTGTATATAAATTATTTGCCAGTAGCGTTTTCAAATTATAGCGCTCATAGTCTGCGTTGACATTATCATGAGATCACGTGACTGCACGTGGACGGAAGGGTTTTATTAAAGCTGTTAATGTAATACTATTTGTAAAATCAAATATATTTTATTTAAATTTGACTTTGTGATGTTTAACACGTTTTATTTTTTTTAATTATTTGTGATCAAACATTAATTGACGGACCCCCTGCAATACTGCCGCGGACCCCCTAGGGGTCGCGGACCCCCTAGGGGTCGCGGACCCCCGGTTGAAGACCCATGCGTTAGACCATAGTTGTCTTTGGAAAATGTACCCCTGGTTGTTAACCAAGCTCTAAACGCTCACAAATGTTGTAATTATGACCAACAAAGTGTAGACACAGTAAATAAGATATTCATTGTACAGTGTAGTATGCTTCTTTAATTATAACTATTTTTGTTTTTGACAGCAACGCTTTTTTTGCTGTATATATTCCATTCACAGTTTCATTAAAAGTTTTGTTTTTCATGCCGCTAGGAAGACCAATATATGTATACTGCAAAGTTTTCTTATTTAATTATGGGCTTGAGACTGATATAGTCTTCAACAACCAAGCACAGCATAACACATTATTGGTCTGAAAGCTACAGAGAAAGCCACAGTTAGCTGAAGTGAGAAAGTAATGCAAATGCAGCACATAAAAAACGTCTCGGTTACGTATGTAACCCTCGTTCCTTGAAGGAGGGAACGGAGACGTATGTCGGAACTGAACCGACGAATTGGGATATCGCACGAGAGCCCTATCATCTTCGAGTGTAAACTAAACGAGCCAATGAAGATTGGCGTGCGAACTTTGCGTGCCGCACTCCACCCCCGCGAACGGGTATAAATACGGAAGCGGCAGCGCTCGCACTTTGTTTTTCGCTGAGGAGACGAGCAGTGGTAGGCGCTCAGCGGGGTACAGGAACTGTGGCGACGGGACATACGTCTCCGTTCCCTCCTTCAGGGAACGAGGATTACATACGTAACAGAGACGTTCCCTTTCAGTCGGTCACGTTCGACTTACGTCGGAACTGAACCGACGAATTGGGATCCCTAATGAAACGCCACAGTGGCGTATGTAAGCGGATACTAGAAAGCACCCAGGAAGAAGCTACTCCCCTAGTGGAGTGAGCCCTCAACCCGAGCGGCCAAGGCACGCCTTGGGACTGATAAGCCAAGGCGATGGCGTCCACTACCCAGTGGGCCATCCTCTGCTTGGAGACAGCCTTTCCCTTCTGCTGGCCTCCGTAAAAGACGAAGAGCTGGTCTGAGGTCCTGAAGCTTTGAGTTCTGTCCACGTACAGACGCAGAGTGCGGACGGGACAGAGCAAAGCCAGGGCTGGGTCTGCCTCCTCCGAGGGCAGCGCTTTTAGGTTCACTACCTGATCTCTAAAGGGAGTGGTAGGAACCTTGGGCACATATCCGCATATCACAATTCTAGGCACGATTTGTCCCCTACCCTCTTGATGGAGGCCAGTGCAGTCAGGAGAACTGTTTTAAGTGACAGAATTTTTAACTCGGCTGACTGCACAGGCTCGAAGGGAGGTCCCCGGAGAGCTGTAAGCACCAGGGACAAGTCCCAAGAGGGTATAGAGAGTGGGCGAGGCGGATTCAGTCTCCTCGCCCCCCTCAGGAACCTGACGATCAGGTCATGCCTTCCCAGAGACTTACCTTCCACTGCATCATGATGTGCGGCAACATACACTTTGAGGGTGGAGGGAGACAGCCTTCTCTCCAGGCCCTCTTGCAGGAAGGAAAGAACTGACCTGATCGAGCAAGATCGGGGGTTCTCCTGGTGAGAAGAACACCATTTGACGAACAGGTTCCACTTCAACGCATAGAGGTGCCTCGTAGAAGGAGCTCTAGCGGAAGTGATGGTGTCCACCACCGACTGGGGTAGGCCACCTAGAACCTCCGCGCCCTGTCCAGGGACCAGACATGGAGATTCCAGAGGTCCGGACGCGGGTGCCAGAGGGTGCCCTGTCTCTGAGTCAGAAGGTCCTTCCTCAGAGGAATGGGCCAAGGAGGTGCTGTTGCGAGGAGCATGAGTTTTGAAAACCAGGTCCGGTTGGGCCAATACGGCGCAACTAGCAGGACCTGCTCCACGTCCTCCCTGACTTTGCACAACGTCTGTGCAAAAAGGCTCACTGGGGGAAACACATACTTGCGGAGGCCCCGGGGCCAGCTGTGTGCCAGTGCGTCCGTGTCGAGGGCCCTCGGACAGGGAGTAAAACAACTGGCAATGAGTCGAGTCCGGGGTGGCAAACAGATCTATCTGTGCGGTCCCGAAGCGACGCCATATCAGCTGGACCACCTGGGGATGGAGTCTCCATTCTCCTGGAAGCGGAGGCTGTCGTGAGAGCTCGTCGGCTGCACGGTTGAGCACGCCTGGGATGGCACGAAGCGACCTCAGATGCTCCTGACCCCATAAGAGGAGATGGCGGGCGAGTTGTGACATGCGACGGGAGCGTAGACAGTTGCAGTGTTGTTCGTATGGACCAGTACGTGCTTGCCGCTTGAAGCGGCCCAGCACAAGACGCATTGCTAACAACAGAGGCAATTGATATGCCACTGCAGTTGAGGCCCCGTCCACAGACCTGAAACTGCACGCCCGTTGTACGTGGCCCCCCACCCGGTGGAGGAGGCATCCGTGGAGATCAGAGCATGCCTGGACACCTGTTCCAGGGGAACTCCAGCCCGCAGGAACGAGGGGTCAGACCACTGAGTGAGGGTACGACGGCAGTTCGGTGTAATGGCCACACGGAACGTACCGCGTTGCCACGCCCATCTCAGGACTTGGCCATGAAGCCAGTGTTGAAGCGGCCTCATATGAAGCAATCCGAGTGGCGTAACTGCGGCTGCCATATGCCCCAAGAGCCTCTGAAATAATTTCAGTGGGGCTGCTGTCCTGCTCTTGAGCGTACTCAGGCAGTTCAACACCGACTGGACGCGCTCCTTGGTGAGGCGCGCAGTCTGGTTGACCGAGTCCAGTTCCATACCGAGATAAGAGATCCTCTGCCCGGGGGCGAGTTTGCTCTTGTCCCAGTTGACCCGAAGACCCAACCGGCTGAGGTGAGCTAACACCAGGTCCCTGTGTTCGCACAACTGCTCTTGCGAGTGAGGTAGGATCAGCCAGTCGTCGAGATAGTTGACGATGCGAACGCCCTGTTCCTAGAGCAGAACAATGGCCGCCTCTGCAATCTTGGTAAAGACACGGGGCGACAGGGCCAGCCCGAAGGGTAGGACCTTGTACTGATATGCCCGACCCTCGAACGCAAACCGTAGAAAGGGTCTGTGTCGAGGAAGAATCGAGACATGAAAGTACGCATCTTTCAGGTCGATCGCTGCAAACCAATCTTGGGGACGGATGCAGACTCATGGCACAACAGACGTACCCGCAGGGGGGCAGCGAGATGGAGCCAGGGAACCTGACTCGGACGGCAGTGCGGCCCGAAGTGAGGTTTGGCTCCGCAGAGTGACAGTGCGTGTGGGAGACGGCACGGGGGTGGCCTCGACCAGCACACAGCCCTCTGCTGGCGAAATGAGAGGGGGCTGAGGGTGGCCAGTAGGTGTGTGACGAGATCTCGTACCACGAGACTAAAACGTGACGAGATTTCTCGTCGAGGTGAAAAGTTGTCTTGTCGTGCTATCAGTGTGAGGGTGAAATTATTTTTGAAGATGCCCCCGCCACTTTCAAATCGTTTGAGTGTAAACATTTTGGTTTTCCAGTAGAAATAATAAAGGGCGAAAGAATAACACACAAGACACAAACAATATGTAAACATTGTAAGAAAACTATGCCGTACACCTCGGCCAAGGTTGTACAGACTCTTAGGGGCCGTTCACATATCGTGCGCATTTTCATTCGCTCAAAATGGAAGCGATGCGGTCGCAACGCGCATGCGGTGTGGCACGCTTGTTTTTATCTGGCGCGCCTGTGCCGCGGTGAGATGAAAACATCTCAACTTTTCAGAATGCCGCAAGCGCACCGCAGGTCATGTGAAAAGAACCAACCGATCAGCTTCGACCTTTCCGTAACAAAACATGAAAATCTCAGCCGAACAGCTGATCATAGCTGTACAGGGGGGTTGTTATATCTCATCTCCATAAATATATCTAGTAGTAAAGCTAAAGCAAGGGCTAAAAATCAATTTATTCCTTGCTGAAACTTCCTCATGGTCGTGCATAGTTCATGGTTGCATAGCAACGACAGACGCTACAGAAGCGCGAGCTCCCGAACGCTTGCAAAAGTAGGAGGAAGCAATGCGGTCGCGCTTTACACGCTTTTTTAGGCGTGATATGTGAACAGCCCCTAAAGAGGCAGAAAGCATCGCTATTACTGCTGACGGTTGGACTTTTCGGTGTACGCAGAGCTATATAACAGTTACAGCCCACACAATGAATAGTGACTGGGAAATGGTCAACTTTGTACTGCAGTTGTATTTGATTTTTTTATTTATATGTTTATTTTATTTATACTGTTTAATTTATGTTCAATCTGTAGAAAGAAGTTCAGTGAGATTTCTCATGTGAAATTATACAGGGCAGAAAACAATTGGTTGATTTTGTGGCAAAACATTTAACAGTGTTTGCATGTTGTTTTACTGCAAATAATTCATTAAGATAGAAGTAAAATGACATGCATTACAAGTTGATTTCAAAATGCACCAACATTTTTGCATTTTATGATTTTCAGTTGAATAAAAGACAATTTTCCCTTCATACGTTTCATTATTGAGGATTTCTTAAAAATACTATAAAAATCTCGTCTCGTGAACCCAATCTCGTGTCTCGTCTCGTCTCGTGGGATAGGGGTCTCGTCACACCCCTAGTGGCCAGGCATAGCGTGACACACCGCCAGATGCGCCCTCTTGTGACCCAGAGGAAGTGGAAACTGCTCTTTCATTTAGAATGTGGGTACCGCTGGAATCCGGGGAGCCAGCGGCGGAACAGAAAGGAAACAAAGGATTCTACACCCGGCCCTCCTCCGGGGGAGGGAGCGGTGCCTTCACCTTCACAGAAGCAGCTCCAACTTCCTCCGGGTCGCCCGTCTCAGGGCCGCTTCTGGTGCGTTTGCCACCTGGCTTGGCTGCGGGCTGGGCGCCACGTCTGCGACCGGCTCCCTGCGGTCTGCTGGGTGATGGCTGCTGCTTTGCAGACTTCGCAGGGGCGGAGGACGACGCAGGCGGGCACCCTCGGTGACGAGCAGACGAGGAGGCCGCCACCGGCGGCTGGGTGGAGGCAGCAGCTGCACGCCGGGGCAGGACATGCTTCAGGGCCTCCGTCTGCTTCTGTGCGGCCGAGAACTGTTGGGCGAAGCTCTCGACCGCGTTGCCGAATAGCCCAACCTGGGACACAGGGGAGTCCAGGAACCGATACTTATTGGCCTCCCTCATGTCCGCCAGGTTGAGCCAGAGATGGCGCTGCTGAACCACCAGCGTGGCCATCGCTTGACCAACCGAGCGCGCAGTTACCTTCATCGCCCGGAGGGCGAGGTCGGTGGCGGCTCGCAGCTCTCCCACGAGCTGTTGGTCAAGACCGCCCTGGGGCATGTCACGGAGTGCCTTGGCCTGGAAGACCTGCAGCAACGCCATGGCATGCAGGGCAGATGCAGCCTGCCCACAGGCTCTGTAAACCTCGTACGTTAGATTGGACGAGAACTTACAGGCCCAGGACGGGAGTCGCGGGTTACCCCACCAATTGGCGGCCGCCGGACACAGTTGCATCGCAACGGCGCGCTCAACTGGGGGGATCCCCACTTACACCTTAGCTGCATCGCCATCCAGGATGGTGAAGGCAGAGGAGGGACCCGACCGGTTTTGGACAGAAAAAGGTGTCCTCCACGATCTAGTCACTTCCTCATGCACTTCCGGAAAGAAAGGAACCGGGGTAGAGCGCTGAGAATCAGCATGGGCTGCCCCGAGAAACCAATCGTCCAGCCAGGAGTGTTCGGGACACGGTGGAGGTTGCCACCAGAAGGAGGCAGCGCATCCGAGCCTTCATCTCCAGATAACTCAAACCCACCTTCCGATGCCGCGATCGACATCTGTTCATCAGCCGGCGCACCAAAAGAGACGGCTGGTCGCTCATGAGAGGGACCAACGCGCTCCTCTGACACCACGGGTTGCGGTGCGTGTGAGGGACCAGGGACCCACGGAGACTGGCTCGGCGGGGAAGCCCTGACCGTGATCCTCAGATCTCCCGATCTATCCGCGGAAGTAGCGACCCTCTGGGGACCGCTAGATCGGGGGATAGGGACGGGGGCTTGGCCTTGAGAACCAAGGTAAGCAAGCCGCGATCTCAACACCGTGATAGTCATGTTCCCACAATGAGAACATGAACTATCCACAAAAGCTGCCTCAGCGTGCTGAACGCCCAAACATGTGATGCAGCGATTGTGCCCGTCAGCTGGTGACAGGGAACGACCACATCCAGCAGCGCACGAGCGGAATGACATCTTGAAAAAGACGCACTCGACGCTCGTGAAGGAAATTGAAAGCTCTTTGAGTACAGTGCCGAAGCACACAGGGATTCACCGCAGCGCTGCTGCAAGACACTTTACAGCCTGCAGAGCGCGCACCACCGGCCCAAATCGCAACCCTTCTCTGTACTGCTCTCTTCTCTCTCTCTCAGGTTGCTGTAAAAACAGGAGTCTTTAGGACCGTGGGGATCGCGGGATTGCTGTTGCGCCGTCACACCAGCACAGGAACTCTCGTTCTTTTAGCTCTCTGTTCACTTCACACTCTTCAGACGATACAGCACACACTGCACGGCTCCGAAGCGAAAGACAAAAATCTTCATTGGCTCGTTTAGTTTACACTCGAAGATGATAGGGCTCTCATGTGATATCCCAATTCGTCGGTTCAGTTCCGACGTACGTCGAACGTGACCGACTGAAAGGGAACTAATTGTTACTTTTGGTTACACCATATTGCAATGCATTACTTTTAAAAATAACTCTCCCAACACTGTTTGTGTTTACGGAGCATCTTGTTTTTACCTTTTTGGAGGCATTCTTAGATATAACATCATAACGCTCCCGAAACAGCTGGTACCGTTCATCCAGAGAGGCTGCGTCTACACCTGTACACATGGCATCACTCTCTCTAAACAGAGGGTAATGCTAAGAAACATCAATACCATTATTACAGTGAAGAAAATATTACATTTTCAAAAGATATAATTTATTTGAAATACATAAAGTACTACACCTTACTACAACTGCATATGAATAATATTTTAGTAATTATGATATATACAGAAAAATACAATCTCACCTGTAATAGAACAGGTGCTGTTGGAGCTAAATTCTCTGTGTCCTTGCACTGGCCATCATGCTGTGCACCCTAACGGAGTAAAAAGAATTAAATGTACACAAAAACAACCACAACAGAATCACTCAACATGTGCATCACAACATTAAAATGTAAAGAAAGAAAGACATTCAAATTAGAAAAAAAACGGCACTAATATTAATAATAATAATAATAATAATAATTAAAGCTGCAGGCAGCCTCATGGGACCAAGTACTTCCAATGGGAGAAGTGATAGCCGGGTGCTTGTGTCACTTTGATTTATGGCCCTATGATTGATGAGATGACAGGTAACATTTGACCTTTGCCATATCCGGACTGTGTGTTTTTATGACCAACAGCTTTGACCATATGGTGTACCGTTTCCGGGCAGTCTGTGTTTTATGACGACATGTGTTTTTCTAAACAGGAAGGGTAAGGGTGTGGGGGGGGGGTGTAAATTGATGATTGGTGTTTTCACGCCATCAGGTCGTTGACTTTCTGAGCAAAAGAATGTCTGTCAGGGGTGTGTTTTCAGCAACAATCGCAATGTCTGTGAATGAAACAAAGCAAAATGAGTTTTAATAAATAAGAAATACTGATGATACATAAAGTAGATAAAACAGAATTAAACAATGCATGTCTAAAATAAGATGAAATAGTATTAAACAAATCATATAGTGTTTATATGAAATAGAATTAACTAAAGCATATGAAATAGAGTTTTCCAGTTCGCATAGATCCGTGAACACGACAAATATTTTTTGTATTATACGAAGCAGACAAGTAATTTGGTAATGTCACTTTGTGGAAAAGACTAAGAGACTGTGCACATACACATTCAAACATGCAAACTTATAGACTAAACACATAAATGAACGGTAAGAACAGGGTTGAGGAGTAACGAAATACAAGTAACTTAGTCACGTATTTAAAACAAAATTTGAGTAACTGTGTTTCATTACAGTTACAGTTTAAATGGGTGGTAATCAAATTACCGTTACCGTCTGAAAAGTATTTTAGATTACCAAAGTGATTACTTTGAATTTTAATGTCATTTATTTCATTTAAAAATTAATATAAACTGTGACTGGCATTAACTGTAACTGTGGGATTGGCATTAACAGATATTTTAAGCTCTATTGGAGTTAGACAACACGTGTCAGGACCAACTCATTGTCGTAATCATACTCTAGATCTAATATTGTCACATGGAATCGATATTGATGCCGTTGAAATTCTGCAGCAGAGCGATGACATCTCAGATCATTATCTAGTCTCATGCGTGCTACATTTAACCAAGGCTGGAAAACCGCCTGTCTGCCATAAATATGTTAGAACCATCACTTCTACCACTAAAAATTGCTTTATAAATAATCTTCCTGATCAGTTTCATCAACTTAGCAAACCAGACAGCTTAGAAGAACTCGATGTTGCAACAGAAACTATTGACGCTCTCTTTTCGAACACTCTAACACTCTGTCGCTCCTTTGCGCTTAATAAAGATTAAGGATATTAGTCCAATGCCATGGTATAACGAGCACACTCGGGCCCTTAAGAGAGCAGCAAGAAAAATGGAGCGCAGCTGGAAGAATTCAAAACTAGAAGTTTTTCGTATTTCATGGAGAGAGAAAATGATGGAGTACAGAAAGGCCGTAAAAACCGCTAGATCTGCTTATTTTTCAAATCTTTTAGAAGAAAATAAACACAACCCTAAGTATTTACTTAATACAGTGGCTAAATTAACGAGAAAAACAGCCTCAACTTCTGATGTTTCCAAACAGCACAGCAGTAATGACTTTATGAACTTCTTTACTTGCAAGATTGACAACATTAGAGAGAAAATTATAGCCATGCAACTGTCTACTACAGTATCACATCAGACAGTGGATTTTAGCATCTCTGAGGAAAAATTCCATTCATTCGCTGCTATAGGAAAGGAAGAATTGTCTAAACTTATTAAATCATCAAAATCAACAACATGTATGTTAGACCCTATACCGACTAAGCTATTGAAAGAGATGCTTCCAGAGGTCATAGATCCTCTTCTTAAGATCATTAATTCATCTTTATCACTAGGTTACGTACTGAAAAATTTTAAGCAGGCTATTATCAAACCTCTTATTAAAAAACCACAACTTGATCCTGGTGAATTAGTCAAATACAGACCTATTTCCAATCTACCTTTTCTGTCAAAAATACTAGAAAAGGCAGTATCATCTCAACTTAGTTCCTACTTGGAAAGAAATGGTATCTGTGAGGATTTCCAGTCAGGATTTAGACCGTACCATAGTACTGAGACTGCTCTCATTAGAGTTACAAATGATTTGCTCTTATCATCAGATCGTGGTTGTATCTCTCTATTAGTGTTACTAGACCTCAGTGCAGCTTTTGACACTATCGGCCACAATATTCTTTTGAATAGACTAGAAAATTATGCTGGAATTAGTGGAAATGCATTGGCATGGTTCAAATCATACTTATCTGACCGTTATCAGTTTGTAGTAGTAAACGAAGAGATGTCATTTCGATCACAAGTTAAATATGGAGTACCACAAGACTCAGTTCTAGAAAACTGAGTGAAACGTTGCTTTTCACTCTGTACATGCTACCCTTGGGAGATGTCATTAGGAAGCATGGCATTAGCTTTCACTGTTTCGCTGATGATACTCAGCTCTATATTTCCTCGCGCCCTGACGAAACCTACCAATTCTCAAAATTAACAGAATGCGTAGCTGATATAAAAAATTGGATGACTAGTAATTTCCTACTACTAAATTCAGAAAAAACAGAGATTCTAATTATTGGACCAAAAACTTCTGCACATAATAATCTAGAATACTGTCTAACACTTGATGGCTGCTCTGTTAAGTCGTCTTCGTCAGTTAGGAACCTGGGTGTGCTCTTTGATACCAATCTTTCATTTGAATGCCACATTTCTAGCATATGTAAAACCGCATTCTTCCATCTTAAAAATATATCTAAATTGCGACATATGCTCTCAATGACAAATGCGGAACAGCTAGTTCATGCGTTTATGACCTCAAGACTAGATTACTGTAATGCTCTGCTGGGTGGTTGCCCTGCTCGCGTGATAAACAAATTACAGCTGGTCCAAAACGCAGCTGCTAGAGTCCTTACTAGAACCAGGAAGTATGAACATATTAGCCCGGTTCTGTCAAAACTGCACTGGCTCCCTATTAAACATCGTATAGATTTTAAAATCTTGCTAATTACTTACAAAGCACTAAATGGCTTAGCTCCCCAGTACCTGAGTGAGCTCTTAATGCATTATAGTCCTTCGCGTCTATTACGATCTCAGAATTCTGGCCAGTTGTTAATACCTAGAATATCAAAATCAACCGCAGGCGGTAGATCCTTTTCCTATTTGGCACCTAAACTCTGGAACAATCTTCCTAGCATTGTTCGGGAAGCAGACACACTCTGTCAGTTTAAATCTAGACTAAAAACGCATCTATTTAACCTGGCATACACATGACGCACTATAAACTTTTGTCTTCATATCCGTTAAAGGATTGTTAGGCTGCATAGATCAGGTCAGCCGGAACCGGGAACACTTCCTATAACATCAGATGTACTCGTTACATCGGAAGAAGAATGGCGTCTATGCTAATTTTTTGTCTCTCTGCTTATCCGGAGGTTTAACAATTAACGTGATTGGCTGGATCCGGGCCGTGTCCGGGTCGGACGGGGAACCTGTGCCTGTGTGCGGCAGCAATGTGGCCCTGTGGTGTCGGCGGAGACTATGTTTACTAGCTCATCCTTTGTGAAGACCTTACCGACTCATCAGCCAGTGGCACATATCCCAACAAACCGTCCCATACCGGCGTGATCAAAAAGATCTTAAACTAAATGGAACTAGATTAAATATTTTGACTGTTGCGATTCCAAATCGGTTTAATGACCTGTAACTCTGCCTGAGTATCGGACAAGTGTTCACTGTTGACCAGAGGAGAACTGGCCCCCCGACTAAGCCTGGTTTCTCCCAAGGTTTTTTTCTCCATTTGTTGGAGTTTTGGTTCCCTGCCGCTGTTGCCTTTGGCTTGCTTAAGTTGGGGACACTTGCTTGATATTCAGCAGTGTTTTTGATATGCCTGCATTGGCGCCGTTGTATGCGAACTGAGCTGAGCCGGACGATTACGTCACTGTTTTCTGCAGTGCTGCTATACCTAAATCATACACTAACTAGACTAATAACTACTGATATTTGCGACGGAATGAATCAATAATATATAGAATAGGCTGCACAATGACACCATTTTCTTATTAATGTAAAGCTGCTTTGCCACAATTTGCATTGTAAAAAGCGCTATATAAATAAAGATGACTTGACTTGACTTGTGACTAGCAATTAATGTAAAACGCAATTGGTGATTCTCCGACTTCGACTTATAAAAATGTTTGATCCCTGTTTATTGATCAATTTGTCGATTACATGCTATGTCATCTAATTTTAGGTAAACCTACAGTTCATATAATCCAGTAGTGAATATTATATTGAGCTTTACTATATTTCTATGTAAACCATCTGAAGATAAATCAAACAGTATTGAATCATTTACTCATCACTATTAACTTATTACTATTAAATAACAGAATAAGATCAAAGAGATTTATTTAAAATGGTTTAAAACATTTCTTTAAAAACTTTTGTTGTTGCTGCTATAAAACATTTGCACAATTTTCTCCGTAAGGCTCTGATCTTCAGTAGGTGTCAGAAATGAGGTGTCATTTTTGGGTCTCCCAGAAAGACAGAGTAAGGCTAAGAAAATATTATTATCATAGGTAAAGTAGGTCTTTGATTGAATCACTTCCGTTGTAGAACTTAGGGAGCAGTTTAAATGATACCTTTACAACTGAAAACCAATGACCTTTAATGGATTCTTACCCAGGGCTGGGTATGTTACATTTTCAAATGTATTTCACTACAGATTACAAAATACATGCTTTTAAAAGTAATTTGTAACGTATTTCGTTAGATTACCCAAGTTTTGTAAGTTAATCTAAATACTTTAGAATACTTTGGAATACTTATAAGCTTGTAACAAAATGTGAGTTATTGTCTCACAATTATGTCAAGTCAAGTCAAGTCATCTTTATTTATATAGCGCTTTTTACAATGCAAATTGTGGCAAAGCAGCTTTACATTAATAAGAAAATGGTGTCATTGTGCAGCTTATTCTATATATTATTGATTCATTCCGTTGCAAAGATCAATAGTTATTAGTCTAGGTAATTTAGGTACTGGAGAAAACAGTGACGTAATCGTCCGGCTCAGATCAGTTCGCATACAACGGCGCCAATGCAGGCATATCAAAAACACTGCTGAATATCAAGCAAGTGTCCCCAACTTAAGCAAGCCAAAGGCAAAGGCAACAGCGGCAAGGAACCAAAACTCCAACAAATGGAGAAAAAAACCTTGGGAGAAACCAGGCTTAGTTGGGGGCCAGTTCTCCTCTGGCCAACAGTGAACACTTGTCCGATACTCAGGCAGAGTTACAGGTCATTAAACTGATTTGGAATCGCAACAGTCAAAATATTTAATCTAGTTCCATCTAGTTTAAGATCTTTTTGATCACGCCGGTATGGGACGGTTTGTTGGGATATGTGCCGCTGGCTGATGAGTCGGTAAGGTCTTCACAAAGGATGAGCTCGTTCACACGGTCTCCGCCGACACCACAGGGCCACACTGCTGCCGCACACAGGCACAGGTTCCCCGTCCGACCCGGACACAGCCCGGATCCAGCCAATCATGTTAATTGGTAAACCTCGGGATAAGCAGAGAGACAAAAAATTAGCGTAGACGCCATTCTTCTTCCGATGTAACGAGTACATCTGGTGTTATAGGAAGTGTTCCCGGTTCCGGCTGACCTGATCTATGCAGCCTAACAATCCTTTAACGGATATGAGGACAAGAGTTTATAGTGCGTCATGTGTATGCCAGGTTAAATAGATGCGTTTTTAGTCTAGATTTAAACTGACAAAGTGTGTCTGCTTCCCGAACAATGCTAGGAAGATTGTTCCAGAGTTTAGGTGCCAAATAGGAAAAGGATCTACCGCCTGCGGTTGATTTTGATATTCTAGGTATTAACAACTGGCCAGAATTCTGAGATCGTAATAGACGCGAAGGACTATAATGCATTAAGAGCTCACTCAGGTACTGGGGAGCTAAGCCATTTAGTGCTTTGTAAGTAATTAGCAAGATTTTAAAATCTATACGATGTTTAATAGGGAGCCAGTGCAGTTTTGACAGAACCGGACTAATATGTTCATACTTCCTGGTTCTAGTAAGGACTCTAGCAGCTGCGTTTTGGACCAGCTGTAATTTGTTTATCACGCGAGCAGGGCAACCACCCAGTAGAGCATTACAGTAATCTAGTCTCGAGGTCATAAACGCATGAACTAGCTGTTCCGCATTTGTCATTGAGAGCATATGTCGCAATTTAGATATATTTTTAAGATGGAAGAATGCGGTTTTACATATGCTAGAAATGTGGCATTCAAATGAAAGATTGGTATCAAAGAGCACACCCAGGTTCCTAACTGACGAAGACGACTTAACAGAGCAGCCATCAAGTGTTAGACAGTATTCTAGGTTATTATGTGCAGAAGTTTTTGGTCCAATAATTAGAATCTCTGTTTTTTCTGAATTTAGTAGTAGGAAATTACTAGTCATCCAATTTTTTATATCAGCTACGCATTCTGTTAATTTTGAGAATTGGTCGGTTTCGTCAGGGCGCGAGGAAATATAGAGCTGAGTATCATCAGCGTAACAGTGAAAGCTAATGCCATGCTTCCTAATGACATCTCCCAAGGGTAGCATGTACAGAGTGAAAAGCAACGGTCCTAGAACTGAGCCTTGTGGTACTCCATGTTTAACTTGTGATCGAAATGACATCTCTTCGTTTACTACTACAAACTGATAACGGTCAGATAAGTATGATTTGAACCATGCCAATGCATTTCCACTAATTCCAGCATAATTGTCTAGTCTATTCAAAAGAATATTGTGGTCGATAGTGTCAAAAGCTGCACTGAGGTCTAGTAACACTAATAGAGAGATACAACCACGATCTGATGATAAGAGCAAATCATTTGTAACTCTAATGAGAGCAGTCTCAGTACTATGGTACGGTCTAAATCCTGACTGGAAATCCTCACAGATACCATTTCTTTCCAAGTAGGAACTAAGTTGAGATGATACTGCCTTTTCTAGTATTTTTGACAGAAAAGGTAGATTGGAAATCGGTCTGTAATTGACTAATTCACCAGGATCAAGTTGTGGTTTTTTAATAAGAGGTTTGATAATAGCCTGCTTAAAATTTTTCGGTACGTAACCTAGTAATAAAGATGAATTAATGATCTTAAGAAGAGGATCTATGACCTCTGGAAGCATCTCTTTCAATAGCTTAGTCGGTATAGGGTCTAACATACATGTTGTTGATTTTGATGATTTAATAAGTTTAGACAATTCTTCCTTTCCTATAGCAGCAAATGAATGGAATTTTTCCTCAGGGATACTACAATCCACTGTCTGATGTGATATTGTAGTAGACAGTTGCATGGCTATAATTTTCTCTCTAATGTTGTCAATCTTGCAAGTAAAGAAGTTCATAAAATCATTACTGCTGTGCTGTTTGGAAACATCAGAAGTTGAGGCTGTATTTCTCGTTAATTTAGCCACTGTATTAAATAAATACTTAGGGTTTTGTTTATTTTCTTCTAAAAGATTTGAAAAATAAGCAGATCTAGCGGTTTTTATGGCCTTTCTGTACTCCATCGTTTTCTCTCTCCATGAAATACGAAAAACTTCTAGTTTTGAATTCTTCCAGCTGCGCTCCATTTTTCTTGCTGCTCTCTTAAGGGCCCGAGTGTGCTCGTTATACCATGGCGTTGGACTAATATCCTTAATCTTTTTTAAGCGCAAAGGAGCAACAGAGTCTAGAGCGCTGGAAAAGAGAGCGTCAATAGTTTCTGTTGCAACATCGAGTTCTTCTAAGCTGTCTGGTTTGCTAAGTTGATGAAACTGATCAGGAAGATTATTTATAAAGCAGTTTTTAGTGGTAGAAGTGATGGTTCTAACATATTTATGGAAGACAGGCGGTTTTCCAGCCTTGGTTAAATGTAGCACGCATGAGACTAGATAATGATCTGAGACGTCATCGCTCTGCTGCAGAATTTCAACGGCATCAATATCGATTCCATGTGACAATATTAGATCTAGAGTATGATTACGACAATGAGTTGGTCCTGACATGTGTTGTCTAACTCCAATAGAGCTTAAAATATCTGTTAATGCCAATCCTAAAGCGTCTTTTTCATTATCTACATGTATATTAAAATCACCAACAATAAGGACTTTATCCACAGCCAGTACTAACTCCGAGAGAAAATCAGCAAATTCTTTGATAAAGTCTGTATGGTACCCTGGTGGCCTGTATACAGTAGCCAACACAAATTTCAAATGAGATTTGTCACTTACATTATATAACGTTACATAGAGCACCATCACTTCAAACGAGATATATTTGAAAGACTTTTGAGTAATACTAAAGATATTACTGTAGATAACAGCAACACCTCCCCCTTTACCTTTCTGACGAGGTTCGTGTCGATAATAGTAACCTTGAGGGCTAGACTCATTTAAAGTAATGTAATCGTCTGGTTTTAGCCAGGTTTCTGTCAAACACAGCACATCTAGATTATTTTCTGTGATAATATCATTTACTATAAGTGCTTTTGAAGAAAGGGATCGAATATTCAGCAACCCAAGCTTTATCATTTGTTTATCTTTATAATCTCTGTTTACTACTTGTTGAACATCAATTAAATTATCACCCGTAAATGGGTTTGGAAGTTTTCTGTATTTATTAGTTCGGGGTACAGACACAGTCTCTATGTGATGATATCTAGGTGAAATAGTCTCTATGTGTTGGGATTTATCTGAATTAGGGTTATTATGCTTTATAAAGTTTGAATTGCGAGATAAAACGTTTTTTTAACAATTACATGGACTCACAAACAGCTATCTAAAACGTGAAACTAGTCGTAGATCATCACAGGAAGGTTAAGACATTTTGTCTTATAAACATCTGTTATGTAAAAGTGCTGAATAAGTAGCTTGCAATTTTTATAATCCCTCTTTTGTTAAAATTATTCAAATGTTGCATGCTCTGCAAGGGTTGTGAAACTTACGAGCAGAAATGTAGCTTAGGATGATTTTTCAGACTGCCAGAGTTGGAGAATCACCAATTGCCAATCACTAATTGCCAGTCACAGTTTATATTAATGTTTAAATGAAATAAATGACATTAAAATTCAAAGTAATCACTTTGGTAATCTAAAATACTTTTCAGATGTAACGGTAATTTGATTACCACTCATTTCAACTGTAACTGTAATGAAATACAGTTACTCAAATTTTGTTTTAAATACGTGACTAAGTTACTTGTATTTCGTTACTCCCCAACCCTGTTCTTACCGTTCATTTGTGTTTAGTCTATAGGTTTGCATGTTTGAATGTGTATGTGCACAGACTCTTAGTCTTTTCCACAAAGTGACATTACCAAATTACTTGTCTGCTTTGTACATACAATACAAAAAATATTTATTGTGTCCACGGATCTATGCGAACTGGAAAACACTATTTCATATGCTTTTTTTAATTCTATTTCATATAAACACTATATGATTTGTTTAATACTATTTCATCTTATTATACACATATGCATTGTTTAATTCTGTTTTATCTACTTTATGTATCATCAGTATTTCTTATTTATTAAAACTCATTTTGCTTTGTTTCATTCACAGACATTGCGATTGTTGCTGAAAACACACCCCTGACAGAAATTCTTCTTCTCAGAAATTCAACGACCTGATGGCGTGAAAACACCAATCATCAATTTACACCCCCCAACAAACACCCCCCACACACCCTAACCCTTCCTGTTTATAAAATCACATGCCGTCATAAAACACAGACTGCCCGGAAACGGTACACCATACAGGGAGTGCAGAATTATTAGGCAAGTTGTATTTTTGAGGATTAATTTTATTATTGAACAACAACCATGTTCTCAATGAACACAAAAAAACTCATTAATATCAAAGCTGAATATTTTTGGAAGTTTTAGTTTTTAGTTTTAGCTATTTTAGGGGGATATCT
The DNA here is from genome assembly GCA_038088235.1 of Zacco platypus. Lineage (NCBI taxonomy): Eukaryota > Metazoa > Chordata > Actinopteri > Cypriniformes > Xenocyprididae > Zacco > Zacco platypus. The sequence goes on along the minus strand of CM076065.1, from coordinate 18,924,981 downwards.
GTGTGTGCAGGTGACTATTACTGTGCATAATTATTAGGCACCTTAACAAAAAACAAATTTATACCCATTTAAATTATTTATTTTTACCAGTGAAACCAATATAACATCTCAACATTCACAAATATACATTTCTGACATTCAAAAACCAAACAAAAACAAATCAGTGACCAATATAGCCACCTTTCTTTGCAAGGACACTCAAAAGCCTGCCATCCATGGATTCTGTCAGTGTTTTGATCTGTTCACCATCAACATTGCGTGCAGCAGCAACCACAGCCTCCCAGACACTGTTCAGAGAGGTGTACTGTTTTCCCTCCTTGTAAATCGCACATTTGATGATGGACCACAGGTTCTCAATGGGGTTCAGATCAGGTGAACAAGGAGGCCATATCATTAGATTTTCTTCTTTTATACCCTTTCTTGCCAGCCACGCTGTGGAGTACTTGGACGCGTGTGATGGAGCATTGTCCTGCATGAAAATCATGTTTTTCTTGAAGGATGTAGACTTCTTCCTGTACCACTGCTTGAAGAAGGTGTCTTCCAGAAACTGGCAGTAGGACTGGGAGTTGAGCTTGACTCCATCCTCAACCCGAAAAGGCCCCACAAGCTCATCTTTGATGATACCAGCCCAAACCAGTACTCTATCTCCACCTTGCTGGCGTCTGAGTCGGACTGGAGCTCTCTGCCCTTTACCAATCCAGCCACGGGCCCATCCATCTGGCCCATCAAGACTCACTCTCATTTCATCAGTCCATAAAACCTTAGAAAAATCAGTCTTGAGATATTTCTTGGCCCAGTCTTGACGTTTCAGCTTGTGTGTCTTGTTCAGTGGTGGTCGACTTTCTGCCTTTCTTACCTTGGCCATGTCTCTGAGTATTGCACACCTTGTGCTTTTGGGCACTCCAGTGATGTTGCAGCTCTGAAATATGGCCAAACTGGTGGCAAGTGGCATCTTGGCAGCTGCACGCTTGACTTTTCTCAGTTCACGGGCAGTTATTTTGCGCCTTGGTTTTTCCACACGCTTCTTGCGACCCTGTTGACTATTTTGAATGAAACGCTTGATTGTTCGATGATCACGCTTCAGAAGCTTGGCTATTTTAAGACTTCTGCATCCCTCTGCAATATATCTCACTATTTTTGACTTTTCTGAGCCTGTCAAGTCCTTCTTTTGACCCATTTTGCCAAAGGAAAGGAAGTTGCCTAATAATTATGCACACCTGATATAGGGTGTTGATGTCATTAGACCACACCCCTTCTCATTACAGAGATGCACATCACCTAATATGTTTAATTGGTAGTAGGCTTTCCAGCCTATACAGCTTGGAGTAAGACAACATGCATAACGAGGATGATGTGGTCAAAATACTCATTTGCCTAACAATTCTGCACTCCCTGTATGGTCAAAGCTGTTGGTCATAAAAACACACAGTCCGGATATGGCAAAGGTCAAATCTCACACCTGTCATCATATCAATCATAGGGCCATAAATCAAAGTGACACAAGCACCCAGCTATCACTACTAATAGGTCCAAGCCCTTCCAATGGGTCCATGGGTTCAAAACGTAGCTTAAAAATACTTTGGTGTTTAAAGTTACTTTGTTGAATTATCTGGAAATTCTTTAAAAAGATGTTTTGACAGAACATTAGTAAAATGGTTGAGATAAAAAAAAAAATGGTTTAAACAAATTTACACAACATTGTTTAGCTACAGGATTTTCAAACAAAAGCATGCGTCATACTTTCGGGTCGTAAAAAGGCCTGCAGTCCTATTACCTCGGGGGTTGGGTAGACACTTTGGTTTGCAGGGTTAAAAGTGTTAAAAGGTAGGACTTGATAAACACACTTGTAAATCATTTGTTTAGTTTTTTTGGTGTCTTTTTGGAGATGGCCCGAAATGAAAGCGAAGGCAAGATATTTTCCTGCGTGACATTGTTGTCATGATATCCAGTGAGTGCATGATGTTTGAAAAAAAAAAAAAAAATCTAATCATCCTCCATAAACGCAATCGTTATTTACATCATTATTTTACGCTTTTGTATTTCATTCCAAAGAGCAGCCGTTATCAGCCCCACAATGGAAAAAAAGAAAATGTAACTGAAACCAGCTGCCCTGCATTGACACGGAATGGAACTGTTACGCAATGAGAACTGTTTGGTCCGACATTGGAAAAGCGGCTTTTCCCTACCTTTAGTTGTCGTAAGACTTGATTTTCCTGCTATATTAAGACCCTGCAATAATGTGGCACATCATGTGGGACCTTTTGATTTCTTTCTATCACTGACTTAGCAAGTTGCAGAATTGTCACTAAGAAAACTGCATTTTTGTATGAACAAGCATGGAGCGGTTAGACTCAAATGCAATAGTAAACGCTGCGCCCTTTGACTAAGGATCAGAACTGATGAGTCTGTGTCAGCCGATGTGAATTCTCTATGCGATACCGGATCCCTAATAAGCGAATAATTGAAAGTACGGGATACAGAGCAGTTGTTTTATTCATTGTGGTTCTGTTTTGTCATGGAGAATAAATAAAAGTATGCTGAAACAGAGAATATTGTCTGTTGTCATTCAGTTTCAACATGGCAGAGCATGGCTGCTGAAAACAAGGTCCCACCACAGTTCGATGAAACTAAGTCATATGAGAGTTGGAAAAATGAGGTGGAAATGTGGATGTGTGTTACCGAACTAGAAGGAAAGAAACAAGCTTTGGCTGTTGCCTTACTGCTAAAAGCAAGAGGGAGGGATGTCGCTCTGGAAATATACGTGGATATCCGAGGACCACGTTGGTTTTTTCTTACCAGTGTGAAAGAGACTCAAAATACTCCGTCAATTTTGGTCATACAAATAAGAGTTATACATTATTAAGAACTGTGGAAACTCTTTTATTTGTGTACACTCACAGTAAAAAGATTGTGCTTTTGCAAAATAAAGGAAACTAACATGATGCACGATGTGAGGTCTCTTTCTCAATCCTTTCATTTCCTTTAATCCCTCCCTATTCTAGCTTATGTTACTGAGCAATGTCTGAAACTTGTATTGTGAGCACTTCTTGTGTCTATTTGCCTCTTCATGATAAATTGCTTTTTGTATTCCTCACTTGTAAGTCACTTTGGATAAAAGCGTTTGCCAAATGAATAAATGTAACTGTAAATGTCAATGAAGTCCATTCTGATAGTCGTTAGAAAATGAAATGTAACTTTATGAATAATTATCACACAAACATGACACATATGTCTAAAGAAACATTGAAATGTCAAGTTTCAAATAATGTAAATTCAATCGAAAACAAATATTCTGTTTATGTAATCTCTTTGAAAAGAGTGAGATGTCAGTCTTTTGCGAGTCAGCTCATTATCCCCAAAGGCATGTTGCATTAGCGGCAAAAAATTCTGTACGTGATACATGCAGAGTCAACGCCCACATCAACTCGAAAAAATGCATCAAGCTTAGTCAGATTCATGTACATTGTTTTTAGACGCAGTGAGTAATAATTGTGGAAGAATTTACCTCAGAGGCAGAGCACGACTTTCAATTTAATTTCAAGGATCAACTTGATCAAGCCGATGATTGTGAATGGTAAGGTTTTTTTTATTATTAAAGTTCTTTATTCTAATTGCGATTATAGTGTCTATGAATATTAAACTGCAAAAAAAAAATAAACCGTTTAAATATTAATCCTACATGTTCTGTGAGTCTCAGTGTGAATGGGCATTTAGGCTACTACACAACTTACATCAGTAAACATGCCATATTGGCTATTCCCAAACTATATTGCTACACTGAGATGAGTGTAATCGACAGAAATGCGTAATAAATACTGAAATAATATGTGTTAGCAACGTATTAAACTGACTTTTTATGTAGACTATTATATTAGTTAGTCTAAATGTTAATGTGCAGAGATAATATGAATGTTTTGAAGATTTCTTTGGCCTGTTTTGAACAGATTATGAAGTGTTTACTATGAAATAGTCTAGTGTCACATCAATGATGCTTTTGTTCACAATGAATGATGAAAATTCAGCTTTGTATCACATAAATTATATTGTAAAGTATATTAAAACACAAAACCATTATTTTAAGTTGCAATCATATTTCAAAATATTGCTGCTTTTTTGTTGTTTTTTGATCAAATACAGGCTTGATGAGCATGAGACTTCTTTCAAAAACATTAAAATAGTAATGTATCCAATCTTTTGATCGGTACTGTACAATTTAAAATTTAATATACAAAATCTTCTTCACATGATGTGCAATAATTCATGTATGAGATTATAAAGATCATGTTTTCTGTTAAAGGTATAATAATGTAAAATTTTTATATTCAAATATCCAAAAAACATTTACACAGTATTATATATTTCGAGAATTTGTAAATTCAGAGAAATTCACAATTTTAAATTGTGTCCCGTCCCTCTTGTCACTTGCACCTGTCAATGACGTAATAGCTGCTTTATTACTGGTATCCACTTGTACTGCATAGTAACCATGGCAACAGACACAGACAGCAGCAAAACATCTAGCAGCACGCTGCTGTTGTTTTGTTCAAACATTATGGACCATGGCAAGCAAACTTTGGGACAAAAGGAGAAATAAAACGAGGATCAATATCGGCATGGAGTTTCCAAGATGGCGAGAGCTTTGCGACAAACTTCGACTTGACAGAGATGGCACTCTTGCACGTTATTAGACAAGGTAAGCAAATGTAGGCTGCATAAGACTAATCAATGTTATATAGCTCAACACGACAAAGTGTAAGAATATCATCAGGATGATATTCTAATGTTGATCTAGCTTACTGTTAAGTCTCATACAGCCAACAAACTAATACTAAACAACACAACTTTCAACACTCTCAAATACAGTTTAAATATGATAGTGTAACGATAGACCAAGAGAAACAGTGCTGCGTTACCTCACAGTTATAATTTGTCAAATAAACTGAACGGTATGAGTAGTATTTCAGCACTTATGGAGTAGTTCGGTAGAATGAAATGTCCTCGTTTCTTTATATCCCCCGGGACTCGTGTATGGCACTGATATCTGTCTCTATTAGCAATACAACAGTCATGTTAAAAAAACATGCATTCACTCATCCATTCACATTATTTCCCCATGAATATTATTACATCCATCGGCATGGCAAGTTCCATGATTCCATATTCACTGCGTCAATCTACGCCTTTGTTATTGTTTTGAAGAGTTTAGCAACTCCTAACAGACAACATGAACATTATATATTATATCCTTAATGGTCTAGGATCGTCAACAGCCCCAGATTATTGTTGTTCAACATTCACTGCACTTTAAAACATCACACACTTTGGACAAACTGAGTATCATTAGAAAGACTAAGGACTCCAGCTTCGATATTTGACCACTGTTTATGATAAAACTAGGTTGCAATGATAATTTCTTTATTTATTTATAAAATAAAATATTAATACTCTCACATTTGCTCCGGTTTATTTGTTCACTTAAGCTTCAATGAACAGCGTCTGTAAGGGCTCTTAGTCCAAAAGAGAAGTCTAAAAAAGATTTATTATGATGTTTGCAAAATATTTCGCCATACAGAATACCATTTCTATTCATTTCTCACTGAATTATGCAATCTGAAGAGCTGAAAGAGTGTTCAGAGAATGCTCTATGACCATTTCTTTCTGATGTGTGCCACTTCTGATCTCATCACCCTCTCATTTGCTGTACAGTTGTCGATCATCTTACGCGAGTCAATGTGACCATATTCCCTGCCCCTCCTGGTCACACTGTTCTGCACACTTCTTCATTCTGATCTCAGTGATAAACATAGCCAAACAAATGTTTATACACATGAAACTACAAGGTAATAAATGCATGATGGAATATGGTTTGCGTCCAATTGATTTTCATGCAATTTGATGTATTTTCATGTGAATAAATGTTCACAGTATACATGCTAAGCAGGTCTAACAATTAGCTCCATATAAAATGTCAAATATAACATATGTCAACATCATTAAATGACCGGAAGTAAATACAAACACTCATTGGTTGTTTAAAGTGAGTTTTGAGTTAAAGTGTAATATTAATGTTTTATATTGTGTTATGTAGCTTGATGATAATTGTAGCTCTAACCACCTGTCGCGCCAGGAGCTATATTCTATTTCACAATCTGTTTCACATAAGGACCCAAGAAAATGCTTTTTTGTTTGTTTGTTTTCTAGAAAGACCTCAGATAATAGGTGGATAATAGGGCAATCCATAATGCCAGAACAGCCTATAATGGCTGAATACAAACAAAAGAATAACTATAAAATAATAATAAAGATTAAGTATCATTCATGATAGATGTGTGAAAGGTTCATTGAAAACAATAGAGCATGAATTGAGCAGTTAGAAGACTAGTTAAAAGGCTGCAAGAATGTGTTTACAGGGCAGTAACATATGATTAACATCTCATCAGGCTTCTCTAAAAACTCACATGACATGCCCTTACAATATGCTTTGTAAAATGCATAGTTTTACAGATATCCTCCTCAGATTTGAAATGTAACATGACCACACTTGTGGCTTCACTTTAGCTGTGCTTATAAGTTGTTATAACATTTACATAATATTTTTATACATTAAAAAAAAAAAATTATGTTTGAGCTTGTATATCTCCACATTAATAACAGTCTGAGTAATTCTGAGTCTTAAACTCTCAAGTGTTGGCTATCTAAATATATGTTGGTTATATGTCTATTTAGAATGACTTATGAGCAGCAACCTTTTTATTTTGGGTATGTTATTTATGCCCCACTTGCAAAAATGGGGGGAGGGGTGACAGGTAAGGGACAATGTGAATACAATAGCTGATATAATCCTGTTATCAGCATGCTTACAGAGGGTTTTTTTCTTTTATCTCACAGATTTGAGAATCATAGTGACCAGATATTGGTCCACATTGGACTGCGGCATATGATACTGGGATTAGGGGTGTTGCGATATACCGGTATTGATGATAACTGTGATATTCAAAACATAAAATATCAATATCGTGTTAATTAAGGATGTGACAATATATCGCGATAACCGTAATAATTTAAAACTAACAGTACATGATAATATGACACACAAATAATCCAGCACCTCCTTGACATCCCAAAGTACAATAGGTGGCGGTATTGCACCTACGCTGCCATCTGTCATGAAGCAGAAGGCGCAGTGTGCACAGTTGCTACTGCCTTGCAAAATTGTCCGATAAAACATAGGAGAGTCTCCACCAACAGTGAGCACAAAAGGGGGCAAAACCACCAATGTGTTCACCCACATGTGCGTCATTCATCTGCCACTATACAAAGAGTAAATTGCAATTATTTAGCTAGTCCTGGAACTGGAAATATACATTAACCACTGACATCAACTACTGACACCTTTCTGTGTTTTGTTACATTTTAGTCTAAAAATGTGGTAATTCGTAAAAAAAACTTTTAGAGAGGAATATTTTTGTTGTATTTTCATCCAAAATAGGGCTATGTCATTATAATAAATAACAATTACAATTTGTTACATTTATATAGCCCTTTTCTGGGTACTCAAAGCGCTTCACATAGTGAAGGGAGGAATTATGGAGCGCTAAACTTTCTCATGTAATTGGTTTCATTCATACTTGACACCGGAGGGTACCCTTGTACAGAGAGTCCAACAACTGGGACCCATAGAAGTAGTAAATCTTTAATGTTCCAGAAAATCTATATATGATCTATATATGAAAATCTAAATATGGACAGACATTGCTTTAGCTGAATAAAATGCAGAAAGAGACGCTTTGACTGATTAAACATGAAGAGAATTAACACACCACTATGACACACGGTTTATCCGTATTCTTCAAGCCATCTTTGTTTTTACGTGAGGATAATCAGCTATATATTTATTATGCAATGCTAATCGATATAGCCTTTATCAGTGTATAGATTACTTTAAAGAGATGTGTTATTCATAAAAGAAAGCAAAATACAAAATAAATAAAGTAAAGATAAATTTGACTGATAGCATTGTTTTTATTTTCAGGGTTTCTACTTTCTATAGATATCGCGAAATATCATTACTGTGAATTCTTTTGGCCATGATAACCGTGGTGTGAAAAATCTGATGTCGTGACAGTCCTAATTGAGATCACTGACTGGAAGCAGGAAAGGCTTTTTTATTTCTTTTTTTTCTCTCCAGTGCATAGAAACACCAAACACCTTTGAAATCCAAGGTATGTGATGTTTACACATATTTTTTTAACAGGATTTATTTCCAGGTATAACTGTGCAACCAAAATTTGTCTTTGACTCTCATTTATATTATGAACTGTATTCTAAAACCACAAAATAAACTACATTGTCCTGATGCTCTTACTTTCCTCTCACATACCTGACTAAAAACCCTCATTATGTGGCTCATTATGTGGGTCTTTGTCTCCTTAGGTGTGAATCACAGCATTATTCAGGATTATTCATGCCTCTATGCATTCCATCTTTCTAAACAAAAAGTGTCTTACAAAATTTAAATCAATATATTGTTTTATGTGAATCAGTAGGCAGGGTGATTTTCAAAACATTTTGAAACAATTAAAAAAAAAACATTTACCCAAAAGTCTTGCCTTGTGGACACATTCATTATGTGTTTCGCAGCCTCATTTCAGTGACTTAATTTTTTAGTTTTTTCAAATAACCACACAAACTTTATTCTCTCAAAAATACAAACATGTACATACATGTTGCTCACATATTGGTAGCCTAGTTCGTGGTGAATAAAGTGTAAAGACACTTTGCCATTAATATGTTTATAGCAACTGAAAAAAGCACGAATGTCAGGGCATGTCAAAACTCCAGGTCCTCAAAAAACCCTCAGACCCCTGAGGGTTAAACAAGGACAACAGTATCACCAATATGATTCGTATACATAGTTTGATCGAATCACGAGAGAGCACGGAATTCTGATGGCTGATTATATCAGAGTTTGAAAGTGAATATAACAATCTACGTCATTTCTGTGTGATACTTCCAGATGCTCTATTGGCTTTTAAACTGCTAGACACAGCGGGCCTTAATGTTAGAACAAACCGTTATCGCTAACTGCTTGCTCTAGTCTCACTTTCTCAAACATGAAATCTGCTCTGAAACTAATTTTTTGGTGAAAACCACTTTTGGAAGTCACATTAATAATAATTCTGCCTATTTTACTGATTCCAGTAAAAAAGTCACTTCTCCCAAAGGCAATCAAAGACACAGCCAGGAACACATCCTCTTGATAAGTGTAAATATGTCTAAATGTGCAATCTGTCAGAGTATGTATTACTGGGCAAAGGACTGCCCTCGTAGAGGTGAACATGCCAAACTAACAGAGGACATAGAGCATTGTAACATCACATTGTTTTCCAGTGATACTTTGTCAGACAGAAATATTCACGGTTCAATCACTTGAGTCAGCAGTTAGTGACACAGCCTGCACTAAAACCTTATGTGGACAAAAAAGGGTTTGACCATTATGTCAGTGGACTAAAAACAGCAGAGCTCAAAAAAAAAAAAAAAAAAAAAAAAAATGGAGCAAACAGCGCAAGAGCCTGCAAGTTAGGTGATGGAAGACTAGTACACTCTACAAATAAAGTTATACTTCCTGCCATAATCGGACAGACTAAATGCTACATTGAGACTGAAGTAGCTCCAGCAGATATCCCTTTGCTGTTTAGTAAAACCGTTTAGGTACAGGGCTTTCAGTACAGTGCACATGTGTACCGAATCCATTACATTGCAACATTAAGGTACACTGCAACATTGCAGCCTAACTACCATTAACCACCAATAATCACAATAAGCTCTGCGTTTTGCTACTTTTGATTAAAAAAAAAAGTGTCATCCTTCAGATTCTGTCCAAGAAATCATGAAATTTAAACAGAAAATTGTCAGAGATCGGTCAGGCTCTGCAGTCAGCCAACCACAACGCTCATCATCACCGGAGTATTAATCACCCACACCTGAAGTTCATCACCTCATCACCAGCACGAGTTATAAGCACACACTTCACCTCTGCACTTCGTCCGGTCTCAACTTCAGTTAAGGACTCAATACCTGCGCTAACTTACCTTGTTATGTTCCTGCTCCCTCGTCTTCATAGTTACCCATTGTTCCTGTTCCATCGTCGTCTGTCTGTGTCTCCAGCCATCTTCTCTCCCAGGACGCCGACATCACTTCTACCCCAGACGCGAAGTGTGTGCCCTGTACCTCGCCATCGTCAGCTCATCCATTCATCTGTTAAACGGAAAGACTGTCAGTATCTCGTTCTATCATCTCATACTCCTTTACATTACAACTTACCTGTGTTTGTGGATCCCGTGGTGTTCAATAAACCTCTTTCATTGATATACTTCTCTGTGAGTCTGTGTTCCGTTACAGAAGACCGGACCAACAACAGAATAACAATGAGCACGCCGGATCCCTTCCAGGAGCTTCTTGATGCTCTCCGCCGAGCGTTACAGGGCACCACTTCCGCATCAGCGGCCCACGTCACTCCTTCACCACCCTCAAGTCCCGTGGCCATACCGGCGCCCTACTCTGGCTCGGCGGAGGATTGCAACGGGTTCCTTCTACAATGCACGCTGGCCAAGGAGATGCAATCGGCCCGGTTCACCACGGAGAGAGCAAAGATCGCATATATTATTACCTTGCTGAGGGGACCAGCACTACAATGGGCAAATACTATACTATATGGGAACAGAAGGGTCTCGCTACCCTAACGTTATCGCATTTCCTCCATCACTTCCGTGAGGTATTCGGAATACCAGATGGAGATTCATCCATTGGTGAGCAATTATATGATCTTACCCAAAATAACATGTCTGTATCAAAGTATGCTCTACAGTTCAGAACCCTAGTGGCAGCAAGCAGATGGGATGAACGCGCTCTCCTCACCACCTATCGTCAAGGCCTCCACCCCCGGGTCCGATTGCAATTGGCTGCGTACGACGACTTCATGGGCCTAGAACGGTTCATTCAACGTACGGAGCATCGTATGCAGCCTTGTTTGGAAGATCTCCAGGGTCAGTCGCTACCAGTGTATCGCCGCCAGTCAGAGTATGCCAGTTCTCCGGAACCAGAACCCATGCAAGTGGATAGTCACCGGATCCCGGGAGCTGAGCAGCAGAGGAGGCTGACCCAGGGTCTGTGTTTGTACTGTGGCTCCGGGGGACACGTTATATCAACCTGTCCCATTCGTCCCCCACGACCAGCGGTGAGTGCTATACAGACTCATAATGTGAATTCTAATCCTCTCACAGCTGAAGTTATCCTTACTGCCTCTGATTTGTCTATTCCAGTACGCGCCTCACTCGACTCTGGGTCAGCAGGGAACTTCATCTCCGACTCCCTCTGCCGCCAGCTCAACATCAAGAAGAGAACCATCCCGAAACAATACCAAGTCCAGGCCATCACCGGGAAACCTATAAATCGCCGGAACGTTCGACATGAGGTGGGACCTATTCAGCTACAACTGGGTCTACTGCATCTGGAAGAAATCACCCTTCTGGTTCTGGAGAACTCAACTGCTGGCATAATACTCGGGTGTCCGTGGTTGGAGCAACACGACCCCGTCATCTCATGGAGAAACGGCGAAATCCTGAAGTGGGGCGATAACTGCTATCCTGGGTGCTTTCCTCATCTTCCTTGTCCTGTTACTCCTCTTCCAGTTCAGTCTACGTCCATCGAAAGCCCCATTCGTCGTTGCCTTCACACCGGCCATGGGACTGTGCCATCGACCTCCTTCCGGATGAGCCAGTGCCCCACGGCAAGATCTATCCTCTTTCGCTTGCAGAGCAGAAGGCCATGGAGGAATATGTGGAAGAGGCCCTTCATCAAGGTTACATCCGCCCTTCCACGTCCCCTGCTGCCTCCAGCTTTTTCTTTGTGGTGAAGAAGGACGGAGGCTTGCGGCCCTGCATCGACTACTGGGCTTTGAACAAGATTACCGTCAAGTTCCGGTACCCTCTTCCTCTCGTCCCAGTTGCCCTGGAACAACTCCGGGGAGCTACCATCTTCACCAAACTGGACCTCCGCAGCACCTATAACCTCGTGCGAATACGTGAGGGGGACGAATGGAAGACCGCCTTCGTGACCCCTACTGGTCACTATGAATACTTGGTCATGCCGTATGGATTGGTCAACGCCCCCTCCGTATTCCAAGACTTTATGCACGAGGTGCTCCGGGAGTTCCTTCATCGGTTCGTGATTGTCTATATCGATGATATCCTGATTTACTCCCGGAGCCTAGCCGAACATCGCTCCCACGTTGCGGAGGTCCTCCAGAAACTCAGAGAATACCACCTCTACCTCAAGGCTGAGAAATGCAGCTTCCACCAATCCTCCACTCAGTTCCTTGGGTACCAAATCAGCAAACAAGGTATCAAGATGGACGAGGGGAAAGTAGAGACTGTCCGTAACTGGCCCCAACCGACTACCGTTAAAGAACTCCAACGGTTTCTTGGATTCGCTAATTTCTATCGGAGGTTTATCAAGAATTACAGTACCATCAAAGCTCCACTTACTAACCTCCTCCGCAACAAGCCGAAGTCTCTGTCCTGGATACCAGCTGCTACCACAGCCTTTGAAACCCTAAAGTCTTCGTTCACGACTGCCCCACTCCTCACTCATCCTGACCCCAACAAGAGGTTCGTCGTGGAGGTCGACGCCTCAACCACTGGAGTGGGAGCGGTATTGTCACAGCAGCAGGGGACACCTCCTCGTCTTCACCCATGCGCCTTCTTCTCTAAGAAATTCACCCCGGCGGAGGTCAACTATGACATCGGCAATCGTGAGTTGTTAGCCATCAAGCTCGCATTGGAGGAGTGGCGTCACTGGTTAGAAGGAGCGAAGGAGTTTTTGGTTTTAACAGACCACAAGAACTTACAATATCTCCGTGATGCCAAACGTCTAAATCCACGCCAAGCTAGATGGGCTCTCTTTTTCACCCGATTCCACTTCTCAATCTCCTATCTTCCTGGTAGCAAGAACGTGAAGGCTGACTGTAACGGGGTTCAACGGGCAGTGTTGTTTGTAAAGGAAGAGGACAGGGTCGGGTAGGACTGCTGCTGCGTATTCACGTTTTATTTCCACACCACAAAGAAAAGGTACATGTCACAACGGCGCCAATGCGCATATTCTACATATAACACTGTAGACTTCAGTTTATCTCCCGCAGGCTGGGAGCAGGCAGGGTAGTCAGGCGACAGCAGCAGTCCGTCTCTCTCTCGCTCTTCCGCCGCCTCTGCTTCCCTTATATCTGATCTCTCCACGCCAATCACTGCAATTAGACGCAGGTGTTCGTTATTTGTGCTTAACCCACTTACTCACCGCTTTTCTCCCGATTCGTTCTCCCGCTGCAGACCTCGCTGAACCACGCCCCCCTCGCCACATACCCCCACCGCCCGACTCAGGCCGGGGAGCCGTCCGGCCTGCGGCCCCCCCCCCATTTCTGGAGAGGAAGTCTGCCACAGCCATCTGTGCACCCGGCCTGTGGATCACCTGGAACTTAAAAGGCTGTAATGCCAGATACCACCGAGTGATCCGCGCGTTGGTATCCTTCATGCGGTGGAGCCACTGCAGGGGGGCATGGTCCGAACAGAGGGTGAATTCCCGCCCCAGGAGATAGTATCTAAGGGTGAGGACCGCCCACCTGATGGCCAAACACTCCTTCTCAATGGTGCTGTACTTAGTCTCTCTCTTCGAGAGCTTACGACTAATGTACAGCACCGGGCGTTCCTCCCCCCCCATCTCCTGGGACAGGACCGCACCCAGCCCCCTGTCCGACGCGTCAGTCTGCAACACAAAGGGGAGAGAAAAATCAGGAGAATGTAAAATGGGTCCGCCACAGAGAGCAGCCTTAACCTGGGTAAAAGCCTGCTGACACTGCTCTGACCACTGGACCGGATCTGGTGCTTCCTTTTTAGTTAGATCAGTCAAAGGGCTGGTGAGGTCCGAATAATTAGGTACAAACCTTCTGTAATATCCCGCCAGCCCCAGGAATTGTCTAACCTCCTTTTTGGTCTTTGGTCTCGGGCAAGTCGCAACTGCTGCTGTCTTATCAATTTGGGGACGCACTTGCCCGTGACCTAAGTGAAAGCCCAGATACCTGACCTCCACGCGCCCAATCGCACACTTCTTCGGATTCGCCGTGAGCCCAGCCACCCTCAGCGCCCTTAGCACGGCCCTCAAATGCTCCACATGCCGCCGCCAGTCATTACTATAAATGATGATGTCATCCAAATAAGCGGCGGCATATGCAGCATGGGGCCGTAATATGCGGTCCATAAGCCGCTGAAAAGTGGCCGGTGCCCCGAACAATCCGAACGGAAGTGTAACAAATTGGTGTAATCCGAACGGCGTCGTGAAGGCTGTCTTTTCTTTAGATACTGGCGTTAAGGGGATCTGCCAATACCCTTTTGTTAAATCCAGTGTCGAGTAAAAACGAGCTGTGCCTAGCCGATCAAGCAGTTCGTCAATCCGCGGCATTGGATACGCGTCAAATTTTGATACCGCATTTAGCTTGCGATAATCCACACAGAATCGAACAGAGCCGTCGGTTTTCGGAACTAAAACTATCGGGCTTGCCCAATTACTGTTGGACTCTTCTATTACACCCATCTCGAGCATCGCCTCTAATTCTGTCTGAACTACTTTTTTCTTATGTTCAGGCAAGCGATACGGCCGACTGCGCACTACCACGCCTGGCTCCGTCTCGATATGGTGCTGAATGAGCGTCGTTCGGCCCGGTAAGGGTGAGAACACATCGGCAAACTCCGCCTGTAATTTAGCCACGTCAGTGAGCTGTGTGGGCGAAAGATGATCCCCCCCCGGAGCCAGGGCGAGGGAAGGCGGTTTGACGCTTGCCTCTGGCCCAAGATCATCTTCCTCACACACCGCCGACACCAGCATCACGGACTCTGCCTCATTCCATTTTTTAAGGAGGTTGAGGTGATATATTTGACGTGCCCCACCCCTATCCGTCCGAATCACCTCATAATCGAGATCTCCGACTCGCCGTGTAACCTCAAAGGGCCCTTGCCACTTCGCGAGTAATTTAGAGCTCGAGGATGGCAGTAATACAAGCACTTTCTCTCCCGGTGTGAATTTACGTAAACTGGTTCCCCTGTTGTACAGCCGGCTTTGTTTGTCCTGAGCCTGGAGCAAATTCTCCATAGACAGCCGCCCCAACGTGTGGAGTTTTGCTCTCAGGTCCATGACATACTGAATTTCATTTTTGCTTTGCGAAGGTCCGTCCTCCCAAGTTTCTCTTAGGACGTCCAACACCCCTCGGGGCTGCCGGCCATAGAGCAACTCGAAAGGGGAAAACCCCGTAGAGGCTTGGGGGACCTCCCGCACAGCGAACAAGAGGGGATCCAGCCATCTATCCCAATTTTTGGCGTCTTCGAGAACGAACTTACGAATCATGGTTTTCAACGTGCGATTAAACCTTTCCACCAGACCATCTGTTTGTGGGTGGTAGATGCTGGTGCGAATCGATTTAACGCCCAATAATTCATATAGTTCGCGTAAAGTGCGTGACATAAACGCCGTGCCTTGATCAGTGAGGATCTCTTTAGGTATCCCCACCCGGGAGATTAAGCGAAACAGTGCGTCCGCCACACTTTTAGCTGAAATGTTGCGGAGAGCCACTGCTTCGGGGTATCGGGTTGCATAATCCACAATGACTAATGCAAATCGATGCCCTCTTGCGGATCGTTCTAATGGCCCGATGAGGTCCATCGCAATCCTTTCAAAGGGGACCTGCATCAACGGTAGAGGGCGCAATGGCGCTTTTGGCGAGGCCGCTGGATTCACCAGCTGACATTCACGACATGACGCGCACCACCTGCGAACATTCTCGTGAATGCCTGGCCAAAAAAATCGGGCCATGAGACGATTGAGTGTTGTGGTTTGTCCTAAATGCCCTGCCATGGGATTACAATGAGCCGCCTGAAACAGCATTTCCCGACGGCTTTTGGGTACTAATAATTGCGTTGTATCTTCTTTTGTCTGAGCGTCTTGGGTCACTCGATACAACCGATCTTTTATTATCGCAAAATACGGGTAGGAGAGCGGACGTCCCGGTTGGAGAGGCTGACCGTCTATACTCTGGACCTGGTTAAACGCGTTTTTAAGCGTTTCGTCCTGGGATTGTTCCAGAGGAAAGTCATCGCGCTCCGAGAGAATTAATCTCTCCGTTGCGCTCCTTCCCTCTGGCTCAATCCCCCGTGGTCCCGGTTCTGACTCCCCCACCTGGACGTGCGCCCCCCCCCCTTGCTTCTCTTCCCCCCAAGAAACATCCGTGCATAAATACCCCAATAATTTATTGAAATCGGGCCAATTCGTTCCCAGAATTAACGGATGTCGGAGATGCGGGTTAACTGCCATCTCTATTCTATGTTTTCTCCCCCTAAATTTAACCACAGCAGGGATTAAAGGATATTTCACCACATCCCTGTGCACACACCGTACCTGAACCATGCGGCTTGTATTCAATGCCCCGGATTGAATCAAACTTTGGTGAATCGAGGTCTGGTTACAACCTGAATCCACCAAGGCTTGATAAGTACCCCCCTCAATACTCACAGGTATTTGGTACAGGCCAGCCTGATCGAGGGCAGCCTGCGGGGCATCCGGGACCCGGATCATTGTTCCCACCTCCATCACGGGACACCGGTCAATGAAATGATCCGGGTCCCCGCAACGCCAACAGGCCGGCCCAGACTTTCCCGCCACTCCAGTGGCAGGAAGTGGGCTAAGGGATTGGCGTGGAGAGAGGGAAGAACTGGCCAGAGGATCAGGGTCAGTAGCGGGTGGCCCCGCCCTCCGGGGCGGAGCTCTGGGGACAGTGGTGTAGTCTTGCCCATTCCCACCCCGCCCTCGGGGCGGGACTCGCGGTGGGCCTGGAACCCGCGACCTGGGGAAAGGGACAGGGCGAGAGACAGGAGGAGAGCGAGAGAGAGAAGAGGGAGGAGAGGAGAGAGAGACTGCGGGGAGGGACTCCCCGACCCCGGAGCACGCCACCATCTGGTCCTCCGCAAGTTGGACGGCCGAGTCCAGCGACGTTGGTCGGTGGCACTGGACCCACTCGGCCGTTTTCTTCGGCAAGCGGGAGATGAATTGTTCCAGCACCACCCGGTCGATGATGTCGTCGATGCCGCTGGTCTCGGCCTGCAGCCATTTACGGCAGGAGTCCCGGAGCTGCTGGGCCATCACAAAGGGTCGACCGCACATGCTCAAATCCAGTGAGCGAAAGCGTTGTCGGTGTTGCTCAGGGCTGCGGCCGACCCGCTGCAGGATGGCCTTCTTCAGATCGTCGAAGACCAGGAGGTTCTGAACCGGCAGTTGTTGAGCTGCCAGCTGTGCCTCCCCCGACAGTAGCGGAATCAGTTTTAATGGCCATTGGTCCTTGGGCCACCCCCCGGCCACCGCGGTCTTTTCAAACAATTCCAGGAAAGCCTCCGGATCGTCCTGGGGCCCCATTTTGCTCAGCGGCAAGTGCAGGGCCGGGGGAGGGGGAGGTGCTGGCGCGGCCGGAACCTCCCGGTCCATCCAGCTCCGGAACCTCTCGCGGTCCTCTTTCTGCACCTGGAGAACCAGCTGAAAACGGCGCTCCTGATCTTGGCGCATCTCCAGTAACGCCTGGTGGTGTTCTTGATGGAGGGCCGCGAGGGATGTGATGATGTCCGTAAGTGGCGGCGACGGAGGATTTTGCATGGCGGCGGCTTCCTCTTCCTTTTCCCGGGTTTCGGCACCAGTGTAACGGGGTTCAACGGGCAGTGTTGTTTGTAAAGGAAGAGGACAGGGTCGGGTAGGACTGCTGCTGCGTATTCACGTTTTATTTCCACACCACAAAGAAAAGGTACATGTCACAACGGCGCCAATGCGCATATTCTACATATAACACTGTAGACTTCAGTTTATCTCCCGCAGGCTGGGAGCAGGCAGGGTAGTCAGGCGACAGCAGCAGTCCGTCTCTCTCTCGCTCTTCCGCCGCCTCTGCTTCCCTTATATCTGATCTCTCCACGCCAATCACTGCAATTAGACGCAGGTGTTCGTTATTTGTGCTTAACCCACTTACTCACCGCTTTTCTCCCGATTCGTTCTCCCGCTGCAGACCTCGCTGAACCACGCCCCCCTCGCCACACTGACGCTCTCTCCCGACTTCACACTCCTGAAGAAGACAACGAAAATCCAGAACCCATCTTACCTACTCAAATCTCTGCCTGTCTTATCCAGTGGACCCTGGACGAAGAACTCGCCTCCTCCAATGCTTAAGCGCCACCTCCTCTGGGGTGTCCACCTAACCATACCTATCTACCAGGACCACAACATACTCAAATTATACACACGGTACATTCTTGAGTGGGCACTGGCCATCCAGGGGCCAACCGCACCCTCTCGCTGCTTCAGGAACGCTTCTGGTGGCCCAACATGGCCAGGGATGTCAGGAGGTTCGTCCGAGGATGTGCTGAGTGTGCTATCTCCAGGACCCCAAGAAACCTTCCCTCTGGAAAACTTGTTCCTCTGCCCGTTCCTCAATGTTCCTGGTCACACCTGGGAGTTGACTTCGCCACCGACCTACCTCCTTCTGAAGGTCACACTTGCATCTTCGTAATCGTGGATGGTTTCTCTAAAGCCTGCAAACTCATACCCCTCAAGGGTTTACCTACTGCAATGTCCACAGCAGAATTGCTGTTCAACCATGTGTACCGCTACTATGGAATCCCCGAAGATATCGTCTCAGACAGAGGACCCCAATTCATCTCGCAAGTCTGGAAAGGGTTCTTCAAACTCCTGGGTGTGGCAGTCAGTCTATCCTCAGGGCCCGGTTTTTCAAAAGGTTTAATCCGGATAAAATTGATCCAGATTTAGTAATCCTTTTTTTGCGATCCGTGATCACGTAATCCAGCTTACTTTTGGAGCCAGTTTTTTAAAGCAACATTGGATTGGATCAATCTGATCCGGATCGGAACTTTTCAGGATCACCAAATCTGGATAACCAGTGCTGGATAACCAGTGCTCAAACAGGATAGGAAATCACAATGTAGAACTATAGATATGTAAAGAGCAACAAGTAGAATAGCCATTGTGGGGTCAATATAAGTTTATTTTTATTTGAAATGAAAACACACACATTTAAAAAAAACTAAAAACAAGAAAAACCCCACCCCATCCTCTTCCAACAGTCCGCTCATCTGAGACCTACAACACAAACACTGTACATTGAGGAGTTGGACACTATTTCGGATTTGGATTTGTTTTGGATTTCAAAAATCAGTGATTGCCATTCATTGCCATGCATCACTAATAAATATTCTAAAAACAAAAATATTTTCGATTGTGATGAATATATATATCAATTAGTGACAGAATAAAATTTATTGTTTTTGCTCAATTTTGACAGCTGTTTGGGGGATTATTTTATGAGGCCAAACTCTTTCTACTTTGCTGTAGGCCTATACTGAAAGACTGAATACGTTAAAGCCTACAGTAGCCTGACGGATGAACAAATACAATTAAAACCTTATGAATAAATAGGATATCTTGTAAGATACTGCATGATCCAAATATAGTATTATTTGATACATTTTTAAAGTTTTCATTACATTTTGCCCATGAAATCCATGCTGAATCCACCCTTCTGATGGGATCAGTTTAATCCAGATTTTTTGGATCAAAGTGATCCAAATCCTACAAAAAAGTTCTGAAAAACCCAAACTAAAGGTTTGATCCGGATCAAAACCAAGATTGGATTATGTGATCTAATCCGATTATGTAATCCGTTTTTTCTTTTGAAAAACACATTTTCAAGATTTGATCCAATCCGTTATCCAAAATCCTAGTGGATTACTTTTGAAAAACTGGGCCCAGGTTATCATCCTCAGACAAACGGGCACACGGAAAGGAAGATCCAAGAGATAGCACGCTTCCTGCGAACCTTCTGCCACGGCCACCAGGACTCTTGGAACCAATTCCTTGGCTGGGCCGAGTACGCACAAAATTCCCTGCGTCAAGCATCTACTGGACTGACTCCCTTCCAGTGCGTACTCGGGTAACAGCCACCCCTCTTTCCTTGGTCAGGAGAATCGTCGGATGTCCCATCAGTAGACCATTGGTTCCGAGAGAGTGAGAGGCTTTGGGACTCAGCTCATCACCATCTCCAGAGGGCAGTGCGCAGACAACAACTCCAAGCTGACGTCCGACGTTCTGATCCTCCTCATTACGAACCCGGGCAGTTAGTTTGGCTCTCTACAAGGGACATCAAGTTGCGCCTGCCCTGCAAGAAGCTGAGTCCCAAATACGTTGGTCCCTTCCCCATCACACGGCAGATCAACCCAGTCACGTATTAGTTAAACTTACCTTCACATTACAGAATTCATCCCACCTTTCATGTATCCCTGTTGAAACCCTGTCACTCACCCATATCTGTTCCTTCCTCAGAGCCTGACCAGAATGAGGAACCTCCCCTTCCACTGATCTCGGATGAAGGAACCATCTACACAGTACAGGATATTCTGAACTCCCGGCGCCGTGGTGGCCGCTTAGAATATCTCGTGGATTGGGAGGGCTATGGTCCAGAGGAGCGGTCCTGGGTCCCCAGACAGGACATTCTGGATCCGGGACTTCTCACCACCTTCCATGAAACCCATCCTGATCGTCCTTCACCGCGAGGAAGAGGAAGGCCACCGCGACGTCGGGGTCCGAGGCCCTCAGGAGCAGGCCGTGGAGGGGGGGGGTACTGTCAGAGATCGGTCAGGCTCTGCAGTCAGCCAACCACAGCGCTCATCATCACCGGAGTATTAATCACCCACACCTGAAGTTCATCACCTCATCACCAGCACGAGTTATAAGCACACACTTCACCTCTGCACTTCGTCCGGTCTCAACTTCGGTTAAGGACTCAATACCTGCGCTAACTTACCTTGTTATGTTCCTGCTCCCTCGTCTTCATAGTTACCCATTGTTCCTGTTCCATCGTCGTCTGTCTGTGTCTCCAGCCATCTTCTCTCCCAGGACGCCCACATCACTTCTACCCCGGACGCAAAGTGTGTGCCCTGTACCTCGCCATCGTCAGCTCATCCATTCATCTGTTAAACGGAAAGACTGTCAGTATCTCGTTCTATCATCTCATACTCCTTTACATTACAACTTACCTGTGTTTGTGGATCCCGTGGTGTTCAATAAACCTATTTCATTGATATACTTCTCTGTGAGTCTGTGTTCCGTTACAAAAATGTTGTTTTGACACCCTTTGATGTGGCGTGAGAGATCTCTGTATAGGCACCTCAGTTCAATTGCAATCCACATGCTCGCGGAGCACGAGTGAAGGCTATCATCTCTTCCTCTTTAATACTATTTACAGAATAAACTTAAATGAACATCTGAAAGTATGTTGAAAGATAGAGTACAACTTACTGAAATGGTAATTTTTATCATTTTCTCCCACCTGCAGTACCAAACCCATACGGAACCGTAACTTCAAAACCAAGGTACATACTGAATCATGAATTTTGTGTACCATTACACCCCTAATGTATAATACTGTAGGGAACAGCACATTCCAGGGCCCAGTTTATGGCTGGGTCTGTCTCTGTCCGTAACAGTGGAAAAAGGATTGGATCTTGGTGGACCTTTTGATTGGATCTTGGTGGACTAATACAAACAAACTGTCCAACGCCATGAGATAAAGATGCTAGGACAACAGCCAGACACCTCTTAGAGGGCAAGAAGAAGACCTCTGGTAGCCTATGAAGGACAGGACTTCTCATTGGTCCATATGCAGTTTCTGCCCTTCACCCATCTAATTCCTAAGGTTCCTTAGGTAATTCCTAAGACTGCTATAAAAATTCCTCAGGACCTCAGCAGCAGTGGCTGAAACAAAGAGAGATCACAATGATCCATCCAAAACCATTCATAACTATGTTTGGAAGCCTTAAAACTGAAGCAAACTACATACATCCATTTTATACTTATTCAGGTAAATAAGTGTTCTCAGTGACAGCTATTTGTAGTGCAACATCTTACACAAATTCACTTGTTAATGTACAAATGAATGAATGCATGACAGTACAATCTTTTTCCATCACATTTGGTTTCTATTTGTTAAGAATATTGCCAAAGGTATTCTGGTGGTCGTGTGGAAAGTGAGAAATGCATTGGTAAACTATAAATACACTTTAAAGACTTACAACTTTGTGCTTTATGCAAATGAGTTCCACAGGGGAAAGAAGACTGGGCAACACTGTGTGTATCCCCTCTTATGCCGGCAGCCAATCACAGCACTCGAATGGAGAAGCACCAAATTGCAATCTCCTCCTCCTCATCGGAAAGGGATAAAGATACCCTTTCAACATGCACTCCTCGTTCATCCAGTGAGACATAACAGATATGCCGTTCTAAGTGAAACAAACAGATCAACGAAGTTCTGAGTCCCTGTCTGCAAAGCAGAGACACTAACAGACACAACACCGTTCTAAGTCTGTCCTGTAAGGGGATAGACATTAACAGATACGACCACGTTCTGAGTCTGCAGCCTGTGAGGAAAGAGACATTAACAAACACTATGTTCAGAGTTTTCATCCAGTGAGACAATAACAAGTACAGAGAGAAAAGCTAATTGATCAAGTTCTGAGTGTCTGGCCCATAGAGACAGACGACACACAGAGACAGTTGCAACAAGGTTAAGCTCAGGAGAGCAAACCTTCACTTCAAGGTACCTTCATCTGTGTGTTGCAGATTGTTAAGGACCTCCTGCACATACATCAGGGACACATCTGAGTGTTCCAGATTTTATGACCCTCTGGTGCTCCAGGAGATCAGCATCTCACAGAGCTTCATGTTAAAGGCTGTTGAAACCGATTCCGACTCCTCTACCCAACTGCATTCTCACCCCCCACAACCAGTGGAAGACTTCACCATCATCAGACTCAAATAAGTGGAACGTAAATATCACTCAACCAAACCTTTTTCCAGAGACTTTGGCATTGTTGTATATTATCAGTATATGACTTTCTAATTCATAAGATGTATTATTGCTGATGTTAGTTAATCACAAATAATCTTCCGTTTATTTGTCTGGTGCATAATAAGGTTCTCCACCTTATTATTTTCAGAGAAACAGTTTATCTTTCAATAAGATAACTTAACTTCCATAGCCACACCCAACTTAATCACTTATACTTTATGTATTTTAATGCACTTTATTCCTTTATCATTCATGGTATTCATTTAGTAGTTGTGTTAGTTATTCTTTTTTTTATCTTTTTATAAATACATTTTATTTTATCACAATTTTGTCTTCCTTCTGCTGATAATACAGAAGAGGTTCTATAAGTTAGAAATCTCACCAATCTTTCAAATAAAGCAGCTGACCACTTCACATTAATTTTACATGAATAAAAGCCCCTTTTGGGAGTGTTCTCATACTGCCAAGGTAAAAGACCTTGACTGGTTCCCTGAACTAGGAGAATCTGATGTACTCATAACCACACCTTAAGTGGCATGTGATCCAAAAATCACAATCTCAGTTCGTAAATATTTTGAATAAAAAAAAATATATATATATATAGTTATATAATATAATATAGTTCACCGCAAAATTAAAATCCAGTCATCAATTTACTCAACCTCATGGTCCAAATTGTGATTGTGTAATAAATTCTATGTTGAATACAATAAAATATTATTTTCTGAATCAACTTTTTGTAATGTCTATTTGCTGCTTTACACAAGTATCCACTTTAAAAACTATTGGCTGGATAAAGGGTTAGTTCACCCAAGAATGAAAATTATGTCATTTATTACTCACCCGCAAGACATTCATTCATCTTCGGAACACAAATTAAGATATTTTTGATGAAATCCGAAGGGCTCAGTGAGACCTCCATTGCCAGTAGGATAATTAACACTTTCAGATGCCCAGAAGGGTACTAAAACATATTTAAAACAGTTCATGTGAGTACAGTGGTTCTACTTTAACACTTAAAAACACTGCTTCAAAGCTTACCAAACTTTTGTTTACGAAATCAGTGGTTCGGAGCGCAAAAGTCAGGTGATTTCAGTAAACGAGGCTTCGTTACGTCATAAGTGTTTTGAAGTTTCAATACTGAAATTTTACATTTAACCTTTTTTTACGTGACTTTGGCAGTTCGATATGCAAACCGAATCACTGATTCGAAACAAAAGATTTGTAAGCCTCGAAGCAGTGTTTTGAAATGAGTCGTTATTTTGTTTTTTTGGTGCACAAAAAGTATTCTTGTTGCTTTATACAGTTGTGTTCAAAATTATTCAACCCCCCAATGCTGTAAATGGTTTTAGAGAATTTAGAGTACATTTGTAATTGAATTCAGAATGAAATCCTACAAGGACTTCTTAAAGAAGCGTATGCAACTAAAATGACATCAATTGGTTTTGTAATACAGTAGTAAATGTTTCTTTTGTGAATTCTTCATTGACACAATTATTCAACCCCTTAAAGACTACCACTCTGAAGAACAGAGGTCCATTGAAGTGTTTTCAATCAGGTATTGAAAGCACCTGTGGATGTCAGGGAGCAGCAATAAAGCCTAATAAGCACCAATTAGGCAGCTTTAAAATGACTGTGATACTCAGCTCCTTCTAGACATTTACTGGTGTGGTTACAAACATGGTGAAGTCAAGAGAATGGTCCAGGAAGACAAGAGAAGAGGTGATTACTCTTCACAGGAAGGGCAATGGCTATAAGAAGATTGCAAAGATGTTAAACATACCAAGAGACACCATAGGAAGCATCATTCGCAAATTCAAGGCAAAGGGCACTGTTGAAACGCTACCTGGTCGTGGCAGAAAGAAGATGCTGACTTCGACTGCTGTGCGCTACCTGAAGCGTAGAGTGGAGAAAAGTCCCTGTGTGACTGCTGAGGAACTGAGAAAAGATTTGTCAGAGGTACTGAAGTTTCTGCTCAGACAATACGGCGCACCCTGCGTAATGAAGGCCTCCATGCCAGAACTCCCAGGCGCACCCCCTTGCTGTCTCCAAAGAATAAGAAGAGTCGACTGCAGTATGCCAAAAGTCATGTGGACAAACCACAGAAGTTTTGGGATAGTGTTCTGTGGACTGATGAAACAAAATTAGAACTGTTTGGGCCCATGGATCAACGCTATGTTTGGAGGAGGAAGAACAAGGCCTATGAAGAAAAGAACACCTTGCCTACTGTGAAGCATGGCGGGGGGGTCAATCATGCTTTGGGGCTGTTTTGCTTCTGCAGGTACTGGGAAGCTTCAGCGTGTGCAAGGTACCATGAATTCTCTTCAGTACCAGGAGATATTGGAGGACAATGTGATGCAGTCCGTCACAAACCTGAGGCTTGGGAGACGTTGGACCTTTCAACAGGACAATGATCCCAAGCATACCTCCAAGTCCACTAGAGCATGGTTGCAGATTAAAGGCTGGAACATTTTGAAATGGCCATCGCAGTCACCAGACTTAAATCCGATTGAGAACCTCTGGTGGGACTTAAAGAAAGCAGTTGCAGTGCGCAAGCCTAAGAATGTGACTGAACTGGAGGCTTTTGCCCATGATGAATGGGCGAAGATACCCGTAGCTCGCTGCAAGACACTTGTGTCAAGCTATGCTTCACGTTTAAAAGCTGTTATAACTGTAAAAGGATGTTGTACTAAGTATTAAGATTGAATGTCACTTGGGGGTTGAATAAAACTGATAATGATGTGAGCAGAGAAAAGACATTTGTGGTTATTTCATTATAAATGTTATGTTATATTTGTCTGACCTACACGTGCCTCTTTGATTTAATTGTAAGCAGGATGACTGAATGATCAAAATCAATGTCAAACCGGCCAAAACAATCAATTTCAGTGGGGGTTGAATAATTTTGAACACAACTGTAATATTAAGGTAGAACCACTGTACTCGCATGAACTGTTTTAAATATGTTTTAGTACCTCTCTGGGCATCTGAAAGTGTTATTTATCTTGCTGGCAATAGAGGCCTCACTGAACCATCGGATCTTATCAAAATTATTTTAATTTGTGTTCCAAAGATGAAAGAAGGTCTTGCGGATGTTTGCACTCATGTTTACCTACAGAACAACCACTGGCTCTGTAGCCCTATTCCTAAACTCACTACGTCAGACTTTTGTGCCCTCCATAAGCCTGTATTCTGTAAGTGAACGGCACCTTGTGGTGCCATTCCAAAACACAAAATCACTTTCATGAACCTTTATCTTAGCTTTGCTATGCTGGTGGAATGACCTGCTTAACTCGACCAGGGGCCGGTTGCATAAACTGCTAAGGCTAGTTTTGCATGCTAGACACAGTCTTAACATAATGGCTATGTTTATGCAACTGGCCCCAGCTGAGCCTTTAGCCAAGAAATACATATATTTCGTATATTTTCATATTTTTTGTATAAGTTGAAAAAAATTGTTGGTTATAGTAAGGAAGACAAATTCAATAATTATATTCACTGATGAAACTATTATATCTATAATCTTTATTACCTGAAAAGAGCAGTTAAGGGCATGTGAGAGTTTGTGTAACTCTTCCTCCACACGTTGGCAGATGGGGCAGCGATCACCATGTAGTGCAACACTATTCACGAGCAAGAAACTGTGAAAATAAAATAGAGACAAACTTGCTATTTTTGTTCAAATTTGTTTTTGAGCAAGATAAGAAATCTTAAAAAATTTAAAGAAACATGGAATGCTTAGACGCTGGCCACCATGCACGGAAAACTTCCGCCAGCCGCGAAAATTAAACAGCACTGAATAACGCATTTCTATGGACAATATGCATCTAAAAACAGTAAAAGAAACAGAGTGAGCTGCTGCAGGAAAGGTGTGATATTCAAGCTGCCCAAAACATGAGAATTCTTTCTTTTAAGCTTCAAGCTATGCATTAGCATAACATTTAACATGGTTTGCCCAGTCAGGCGCTTTGACAGATGCATGTGCGGTTTAATGTGTGGTATGTTTCCTCAGCGCACAACTTTCATTTCATCCGTCCCTTCCTGACTGAGCACGCAACACAACTGCTTGTCCAGGCCCTGGTCATTTCAAGGCTTGATTACTGCAATGCTCTTCTGGCTGGTCTGCCGTCAAGTGCAATCAAACCTCTTCAAATGATCCAGAATGCTGCTGCACGTCTTGTCTGCAACGAGCCTAAGAGAGCCCACGTCACGCCCCTCTTCATCTCTTTGCACTGGCTACCCCTTGCTGCTCGCATCAAGTTCAAGGCGCTGATGCTTGCTTACAGATCCACCACAGGCTCTGCACCTTCCTACCTCCACACACTGCTACAACGCTACGTCCCCACCAGAAGCCTGCGATCGCTAAAGGAACGAAGACTTGTGGTACCATCACAGAGAGGCACAAAATCACTCTCCAGAACATTCTCCTTCACTGCTCCCTGCTGGTGGAATGATCTCCCTACTTTCATCAGGAACGCAGATTCCCTGGCAATATTCAAGAGACAGCTGAAAACTCACCTCTTCCGTGAACACTTAATCCCCTCATAAAAAAAAAAAAAAAAAAAAAAAAAAAACCCTATCCTTCCCCCTTTTTCCCTTCCTACTCTAGCTTATGGTACTGAGCAATGTATGAAACTTGTATTGTGAGCACGTCCTGTGTTATTTGCCAATTCATGAAGAATCGCTTGTTTGTTTTCCTCACTTGTAAGTCGCTTTGGATAAAAGCGTCTGCTAAATGACTAAATGTAAATGTAAATGTAACTTTCATTTTACGTTTATATCCTTATCTGTAATTGTTACTAATATTTCAGGCATTTCCATTTTGCATGAAGGCTTGTCCTGAGAGTCTGCGTTAAACTTCAGACTTTACAGAATGATCGCTCGCATTCGGGTCAAACAGACAGGATGCATTAGAGAGGGAGACAATTAAAATTCAATACAAAAATATTAATTTTGCTGAAATATCTGTTGTTGGACATTAATTTTAGGTTTAAAAGTCAACATATAATTCAAGTATTTTACAAGAATGGTAACTGTAAAGGAATAACAGCATGTGATTGAATATACATGTCAGATGTTTCTTATATTTACAGGATAAAGAAATGACAGTATCAGGTTACTGTGTACAGAGTGAATGTGTGTGTTCCTGCAGAACACTCCTCTTATCTGTTAACAGGAGTTTCTGTTTTTTTTTTTTCTTTATTATCCTCATTTTAATGTAGGGATTTAAACTGTCCTTTTGCTTTTTAGCTCTTTTGAATATAGCATATATATAGATAAATTCACTATATATGCTTTTCATAGCATTCAGTTGGCATGTTTGTTTGAAGGATAGCATTGGGAAGGATGTGGAATAGTGTGTTTTGTCAAAATAAAATTGAAAAAGAAAAGTGGGCTTCTTATTCGATTAATAGTGTTTATTTTTCTACGAGTCCAAACAACTGTGGTAAGCCGGAATCAGTCATCAGCCTTCTCTGCCAGCAACGAGTCATAAATGCAGGGAAATAGTCAGGCTGATGGAGAAAATTTCAGAATTAGAGACAAGCATCCAAACTTTAATCGAGGATAGTAAGAATGCAAGGACTCTAGATACTCTTTTGGATGTGACTAACTTAGTGAACCCCAAACATTGCTCGGTTACAGCTGTAGAGCCTATGCAGCAGGGCACCTGGGTAACTGGGTAACTAAAAGATGGCATAGTCATGGGGCAAAACACATCTGTTCCATTCCTATTAGAACTTCAAACAGGTTCTCTCAACTCAGTGACGCACCCACTGAGAATCCTGTTGAAAGTGCCCTAGTTATTGGTAATTCTATTACACGGAACGTGAAAATAGAAACACGAGCCATTATAGTCATATGTTCGTTGGGAGCCAGAGCACCTGACATCAATGCAAATTTAAAAGTGCTGGCTAATGCTAATCATAAATACTCTAAGATTTTTATTCACGTTGACACTAATGATGACTGACTTCGCCAGTCAGAGAACACTAAAATTAACGAGGTGTGTGAACTTGCAAGTACGATGATGTCAGACACTGTAATTTGCTCTAGCCCCCTGCCTGTTCCCTGGAGTGATGAGATACTTAGCAGACTGTCCTCACTCACTGGCTGTCTAAGTGGTGTCTGCAGAATAATATAGGGTTCATAGACAATTATAAAAGTTTTTGGGGCAGACCTGACCTGTTGAAAAGAGATTCTATCCACCACTCCTGGGATGGTGCAACATTTCTTTCTAGTAATATGGCACATAGTCTCAGAGCTGAGACATGACAAACTGGGGCCCAGGTCAGGAAACAGAGAGATTGTCACAGAAGTCAGATAAGTCTCATGTCACAGAAGTCAGATAAATCCCAACACATTTCAGCTAGATATCATCACATAGAGACTGTGTCTGTTCCCCGATTTAGTAAATACAAAAAACTCCCAAACCCATTTAAGGATAAAAATTTAATTAATGTTCAACATATAAAAAACAAATATAATACAAATTAAAGCTGCAAGCAGCGATGAAAGGGCCCTCGCACCCGTGCCACCGCCACTGGGTGGCTTTAGGAAAACAGAGAATGGTGGATAATGTGTATTTAAGTATATAAATATAGGAGGACTATGTCAGTCATTTGTATTTTCCACACTTTCTGTTACCAGCTGGTGGTGCTATGACAACTCAATTTTGGCATGTTGTTTTCTTCCATTTCATGGCATTAATCGCATACATTACCAGATACTAAGGCATACTTAGCTAGGTGTTGCATGATTTAAAGTGTTTCTAGCGTGTTTGGTACTTGGCATATTTAAATGTGTTTCAGGGAGTGAATTATAATGTAAAGCATGTCATTTCCTTTTGCCAACAGGTTGGCACTGTGCAGTGGTGGATGAAGTACACAAATCAAGTACTTGAGTAAAAGTACAGATACATATAATAAAATATTACTCAAGTGAAAGTTTTTAGTGCTCTTTTCAATTTTACTTAAGTGAAAGTACAAAAGTACTTGTTTTTTAATGTACAGTGGGGAGAACAAGTATTTGATACACTGCTGATTTTGCAGGTTTTCCCACTTAAAAAGCATGTAGAAATCTGTAATTGTTATCATAGGTACTCTTCAACTTTGAGTGATGGAATCTAAAACAAAAATCGAGAAAATCACATTGTATGATTTTTAAATAATTAATTGGCATTTTATTGCATGACATAAGTATTTGATCACCTATCAACCAGTAAGAATTCCGGCTCTCATAGACCTGTTAGTTTTTCTTTAAGAAGCCCTCCTGTTCTCCACTCATTACCTGTATAAAACTGCACCTGTTTGAACTCATTACCGGTATAAAGGACACCTGCCCACACACTCAAACAGACTCCAACCTCTCCACAATGGCCAAGACCAGAGAGCTGTGTAAGGACATCAGGGATAAAATTGTGGATCTGCACAAGGCTGGGATGGGCTACAGGACAATAGGCAAGCAGCTTGGTGAGAAGGCAACAACTGTTGGCGCAATTATTAGAAAATGGAAGAAGTTCAAGATGACGGTCAATCTCCCTAGGTCTGGGGCACTATGCAAAATCTCACCTCGTGGGGCATCAATGATCATGAGGAAGCTGTGGGATCAGCCCAGAACTACACGGCAGGACCTGGTCAATGACATGAAGAGAGCTGGGACCACAGTCTCAAAGAAAACCATTAGTAACACACTACGCCGCCATGGATTAAAATCCTGCAGTGCACGGAAGCTCCCCCTGCTCAAGCCAGCGCATGTCCAGGCCCGTCTGAAATATGCCAATCACCATCTGGATGATCCAGAGGAGGAATGGGAGAAGGTCATGTGGTCTGATGAGACAAAAATAGAGCTTTTTGGTCTAAACTCCACTCGCCATGTTTGGAGGAAGAAGGATGAGTACAACCTCATGAACACCATCCCAACCATGAAGCATGGAGGTGTAAATATCATTCTTTGGGGATGCTTTTCTGCAAAGGGGACAGGACGACTGCACCGTATTGAGGGGAGGATGGATGGGGCCATGTATCGTGAGATCGTGAGCCCCGAAACCTGAAGGATCTGGAGAAGGTCTGTATGGGCCAAAGTCCCTGCTGCAGTGTGTGCAAACCTGGTCAAGAACTACAGGAAACTTATGATCTCTGTAATTGCAAACAAAGGTTTCTGTACGAAATATTAAGTTCTGCTTTTCTGATGTATCAAAAACTTATATCATGCAATAAAATGATTTTCTGGATTTTTGTTTTAGATTCCGTCACTCACAGTTGAAGAGTACCTATGATAAAATGACTTCTATATGCTTTGTAAAGTGGGCAAACCTGCAAAATCGGCAGTGAATCAAATACTTGTTCTCCCCACTGTACTTAAGTAAAAAAGTACTGATATATGAATGTTTATTTTGTAATTTTTTATAGGCCACTTATATAATTTTATTTTATATTATATATTTTATATAATGCAATTGCACAAAATAATTATGAATGATTATGAATTGTCAAATAACCAGCACTAGTCGGTATGGATGGAAGATTAGTGAATGCAGATACATAGTGTAATGTGTGTTGACAAACAATAAAAACAGACAAATTATATAGGGCTATGTACATAAAATAATAAAAAATTGCAACAGCAGCGAGGAAGATGATCATAATTCGTCCAAGATTCCAAACAAACTAATCAAAATAACAATTATTTACAAGGGACAAAATATTAATTGCTGTAGTCTATTTAAAAATATTTAATTTAATTTAATTATTTAAAAAATGATTTTGAACGAATAATTCAATGACTCACTCATAACTACTTCACTTGTTTCATTACTGGATGAATCAATGTTTTTGAACAAATCTTTTCAATGAATCATTCAATGTCAAATAGTTTAACAGTCACCTGTCTCCACCTAATGCCTTAACGATGGCAATCAATACAAACGTTATTTGAAGCGCCAAGTAAGTTTTAAAATTTGATTTGATCTGTTTGAATCGAAACATTTGAAGCATTGAAACATTTCAGATTACCCTTTACAACAGATTAGCCCAAGTTCACAAACAACTGACAGTTGAGACCTAAATATGATTTTTAGTTAACCCTAAAATTCAACATTAGTAGTCTAACTTAATTTCAATTTTAATTTTAGTAGTATAACTTAATCAGTGGTGCGCTCACTCAGAGGATTTCCCAGCTCTTAGCTAATTTTCAGTCAGATTCAGTTCACTGGAGACTCACACTGAACGGATCATTGAATCAGTCAGTTGTTGACTCGAGAACAGCTGCAATACGATCAGTCCAATTCGCAAATGAATTGTTTGATGTGATTTGTGAACCGATTTAACAGGATAATTGAAAAGAATCAGTTTGTGCACTAGTCGGGCACAGCTTTTGTGTCTCTGAGCATGTGACGATTTCTTCATTTTAAAATAATGAGTAAAGATGTGTTTTATGAAATGTGGTGGAGTAAAAAGTACGATCTTAACCTTTGGAATCCAGTGAAGTAAAAGTAAAAGTTGCTCAAAATAAAAAACACTCGAGTAAAGTACAGAAACTTGAAAAATGCAGTAATGAACTAAAAATATTTTGTGACTGTCCACCACTGGCACTACGACTAACTGAATATTTGCATGTAGATCTTCAGGACAGGACTCTTATCTTATTTGTGGTAAGCTGGACACTGTATGCCTGACTTGAAACAACTTTCCGTTTTATTTTTTTTCCAGGACACACCATTCAGTGAAAACTCAAAATCTTCGCAATTTAATGTCGCAAAGGCCTTTAGATTAGACTGACCAAATATGATGTTTATCAGATAAAATCTCTAGGACGAGTTAAAGTACAAAATCTGGAAATGGCAAAAAAACCACAAGCGTGAAACGCAGCGTGAAGGGCGCTAAATTGAAATTTTGTAGGTGGCGCTATCGAGCCATTTTGCCACACCTAATTATGAAACCCTTATCAGAGGGAAATTTTCACCACTTCTGACACGTGTGCAAAGTGTCTTGGGTTTGAGCATGTTTAGGCTCCCAAAAATATGATTAATGTCAGAGAAGAAGAATAATTGACTGAGCAATCCTCACACCGCTCTGGCCCTAATAAATAAATGATGAAGCTCGGGTTGCTGAATATCAAATCCCTTTCTTCAAAAGAACTTTCTGTAAATGATATGATCAAAGATTATAAACTAGACAGAAATGTGGCTCAAACCAGACGATTACATTACTTTAAATGAGTCCACTCACCAAAATTACTGCTATAAACACGAGCCTCGTCTGAAAGCCAAAGGGGGACGTGTTGCTGTAATTTATAGTAATATCTTCAGTATTACTCAGTTTTACATATATAATTCCTTCAAAGTCATGGTGCTTTATGTAAAGTTATGTAGAGTAAATGATAAATGCCGTTTGACATTAGTGCTGGCCACCATGTACAGCCCACCAGGGCACCATCCATACCACATCAAAGAATTTGCTGTTTTAGTACTGGCTGCAGATAAATTCCTAATTGTTGGTGATTTTAATATTCATATAAACAATGAAAAAGACGCATTTGGATCGGCATTTATAGACATTCTAAACTCTACTGGAGTTAGACAAAACGTGTCAGAAAGAACAGAAACTACTGAACCTCTTTTCTCCAGCACATTAGACACAGTTCCTCCTTTGCGCTTAAAAAAAAGATTAAGGAAAATAGTCCAACACCATGGTACAACGAGCACATTAAGAAAGCAGCTAGAAAAATGGAGCGCAGCTAGAATAGAACAAAACTAGAGGTTTTTTGCTTTTCATGGAAAGCGAGCATTTTTGCATACAGACAGGCCTTAAAAAAATGCAAGATCTTTTTATTAAGTCAAGTCAAGTCACCTTTATTTATATAGCGCTTTTTACAATGCAAATTGTGGCAAAGCAGCTTTACATTAATAATTGGCAAATAATTTTGGCTGCACAGCAGCTCCCAAAGAAAATAGTGTCATTGTCCAGCTTATTCTATATATTATTGATTCATTCCGTTGCAAAGATCAATAGCTATTAGTTTAGTTAATTTATGTATATCAGCACTGGAGAAAACAGTGACATAATCGTCCGGCTCACCTCAATTCGCATACAACGGCGCCAATGCAGGCATATCAAAAACACTGCTGAATATCAAGCAAGTGTCCCCAACAGCGGCAAGGAACCAAAACTCCAACAAATGGAGAAAAAAAACTTGGGAGAAACCAGGCTTAGTCGGGGGGCCAGTTCTCCTCTGGCCAACAGTGAACACTTGTCCGATACTCAGGCAGAGTTACAGGTCATTAAACCGATTTGGATTCGCAACAGTCAAAATATTTAATCTAGTTCCATCTAGTTTAAGATATTTTTGATCACGCCGTTATGGGACGGTTTGTTGGGGATATGTGCCACTGGCTGATGAGTCGGTAAGGTCTTCACAAAGGATGAGCTAGATCACACAGTATCCGCCGTTACCCCAGGGCCACGTTGCTGCCGCACACAGGCACAGGTTCCCCGTCCGACCTGGACACGGCCCGGATCCAGCCAATCCTGTTAATTGGTAAACCCCGGGATAAGCAGAGAGACAAAAATTAGCGTAGACGCCATTCTTCTTCTGATGTAATGAGTACATCTGGTGTTATAGGAAGTGTTCCCGGTTCCGGCTGACCTGATCTATGCAGCCTAACAATCCTTTAACGGATATGAAGACAAAAATTGATAATGCATCATGTGTATGCCAGGTTAAATAGATGTGTTTTTAGTCTAGATTTAAACTGACAGAGTGTGTCTGCTTCCCGAACAATGCTAGGAAGATTGTTCCAGAGTTTAGGTGCCACATAGGAAAAGGATCTACTGCCTGCGGTTGATTTTGATATTCTAGGTAATAACAACTGGCCAGAATTCTGAGATCATAATAGACGCGAAGGACTATAATGTATTAAGGGCTCACTCAGATACTGGGGAGCTAAGGCATTTAGTGCTTTGTAAGTAATTAGCAAGATTTTAAAATCTATACAATGTTTAATAGGGAGCCAGTGCAGTTTTGACAGAACCGGGCTAATATGGTCATACTTCCTGGTTCTAGTGAGGACTCTAGGAGCTGCGTTTTGGACCAGCTGTAATTTGTTTATCACGCAAGCAGGGCAACCACCCAGTAGAGCGTTACAGTAATCTAGTCTCGAGGTCATAAACGCATGAACTAGCTGTTCCGCATTTGTCATTGAGAGCATATGTCGTAATTTAGATAATTTTTTAAGATGGAAGAATGCGGTTTTACATATGCTAGAAATGTGGCATTCAAATGAAAGATTGGTATCAAAGAGCACACCCAGGTTCCTAACTGACGAAGACGACTTAACAGAGCAGCCATCAAGTGTTTGACAGTATTCTAGGTTATTTTGTGCTGAAGTTTTTGGTCCAATAAATAGAATCTCTGTT
The DNA here is from genome assembly GCA_038088235.1 of Zacco platypus. NCBI lineage: Eukaryota > Metazoa > Chordata > Actinopteri > Cypriniformes > Xenocyprididae > Zacco > Zacco platypus. The sequence continues at coordinate 18,889,578 of CM076065.1, read as the reverse complement.
TTTTCTGAATTTAGTAGTAGGAAATTACTAGTCATCCAATTTTTTATATCAGCTACGCATTCTGTTAATTTTGAGAATTAGTAGGTTTCGTCAGGGCGCGAGGAAATATAGAGCTGAGTATCATCAGCGTAACAGTGAAAGCTAATGCCATGCTTCCTAATGACATCTCCCAAGGGTAGCATGTACAGAGTGAAAAGCAACGGTCCTAGAACTGAGCCTTGTGGTACTCCATGTTTAACTTGTGATCGAAATGACATCTCTTCGTTTACTACTACAAACTGATAACGGTCAGATAAGTATGATTTGAACCATGCCAATGCATTTCCACTAATTCCAGCATAATTTTCTAGTCTATTCAAAAGAATATTGTGGTCGATAGTGTCAAAAGCTGCACTGAGGTCTAGTAACACTAATAGAGAGATACAACCACGATCTGATGATAAGAGCAAATCATTTGTAACTCTAATGAGAGCAGTCTCAGTACTATGGTACGGTCTAAATCCTGACTGGAAATCCTCACAGATACCATTTCTTTCCAAGTAGGAACTAAGTTGAGATGATACTGCCTTTTCTAGTATTTTTGACAGAAAAGGTAGATTGGAAATTGGTCTGTAATTGACTAATTCACCAGGATCAAGTTGTGGTTTTTTAATAAGAGGTTTGATAATAGCCTGCTTAAAATTTTTCGGTACGTAACCTAGTAATAAAGATGAATAAATGATCTTAAGAAGAGGATCTATGACCTCTGGAAGCATCTCTTTCAATAGCTTAGTCGGTATAGGGTCTAAGATACATGTTGTTGATTTTGATGATTTAATAAGTTTAGACAATTCTTCCTTTCCTATAGCAGCGAATGAATGGAATTTTTCCTCAGGGATGCTAAAATCCACTGTCTGATGTGATACTGTAGTAGACAGTTGCATGGCTATAATTTTCTCTCTAATGTTGTCAATCTTGCAAGTAAAGAAGTTCATAAAGTCATTACTGCTGTGCTGTTTGGAAACATCAGAAGTTGAGGCTGTATTTCTCGTCACTTTAGCCACTGTATTAAATAAATACTTAGGGTTGTGTTTATGTTCTTCTAAAAGATTTGAAAAATAAGCAGATCTAGCGGTTTTTATGGCCTTTCTGTACTCCATCATTTTCTCTCTCCATGAAATCCGAAAAACTTCTAGTTTTGAATTCTTCCAGCTGCGCTCCATTTTTCTTGCTGCTCTCTTAAGGGTCAGAGTGTGCTCGTAATACCATGGCGTTGGACTAATATCCTTAATCTTTTTTAAGCGCAAAGGAGCGACAGAGTCTAGAGTGTTGGAAAAGAGAGCGTCAATAGTTTCTGTTGCAACATCGAGTTCTTCTAAGCTGTCTGGTTTGCTAAGTTGATGAAACTGATCAGGAAGATTATTTATAAAGCAGTTTTTAGTTGTAGAAGTGATGGTTCTAACATATTTATGGCAGACAGTCGGTTTTCCAGCCTTGGTTAAATGTAGCACACATGAGACTAGATAATGATCTGAGATGTCATCGCTCTGCTGCAGAATTTCAACGGCATCAATATCGATTCCATGTGACAATATTAGATCTAGAGTATGATTACGACAATGAGTTGGTCCTGACACGTGTTGTCTAACTCCAATAGAGCTTAAAATATCTGTTAATGCCAATCCCAAAGCGTCTTTTTCATTATCTACATGTATATTAAAATCACCAACAATAAGGACTTTATCCACAGCCAGTACTAACTCCCGAGAGAAAATCAGCAAATTCTTTGATAAAATCTGTATGGTGCCCTGGTGGCCTGTATACAGTAGCCAACACATGCAGTCATACGTAGTGCAGCAGGAATCAGAGGTCACTGATCACATGACGAGAGTAAGTGACTGACAAGACCATGGTGGCAGATTCATTGCACAACAGAGCCTAAGCGTCTGACAAATGTCTTATCTTGTAGAATGCGCACTCAGCACTTTAGCTCAATATTCAGAGTATGCACGTTCGCGAAAGCGAAAGTAAAACACAAGCGTGCATTCAAATGCGATTTCAATACCCCGCAGGTGCATCAGGCATCAGGAATGAAAAGATATCCCAATATGAAAGCTATCTTAGGCTGGGCTGTGTAGTTGTAACCATGTCTTAGCTTGGTATCATGCTTGAAGAAAAAATTTGATCCCTATTTTTACTAGTACTTTGTATTATGATTGCATTTTTTGTTTGCATTTAGTAAGACCAAGAGAAAGCTGTGTTACTAATTTCATACTGTTTTTATTTCTATGATCAATTTGTGGAAAGGAGTTCAGTTAGGAGGTCAAAAGTTGTAGAAGCTCATAAATCATATACTGAAGAGACTGAATATGAAATGATATGAAATATGATATGAAATCATACAGAAGAGAACCCAGTCAGCTGAGTTTGTGGCAAAACCTTTTGCAGTGCTTGAGTACTGTTGTCTTGTTTTAACGAATCATCTTGTCAATGTCATTTTTGTTATACGCAATACATTTCAAATGCACCTGCAGACTTTTTTTTTTCAGCTATGTATTTCATTATTGAGGATTTTTTAAAAACATTTTTTTTTCTCGTCGTCTCATTCTTGTGAACTGTCTTGTGTCTCGTCTCATCCCTAGTATTTTCGCATTGATGTCAGAATCTGTGACATTGCTCAGACTTTGCTTTTCAGTACAAAATTGTTCTACAAAATGCAAAAATAACTAATTTCCACTTATGGATAAACTTAATGTGTACTTTTTAGTGTTTTCAATTATGCAACCTGTACATATCTGTTCACATATCAAAAAATGTGTTTTGGGGTTTCATGACCATTTAAGAAACTTACTTGACGCCTCTAATGTTGAGGATTGTTGCTGATGTCACATTAAATACTTGCTCAAACCGCTCCAACTTCTGTTTAGTCATTCTGCCAAAGGAAGAGGAAGACAATAAAGGAACCACAACTAAAATCAGGCACCTGTACACACCTTCTGAAAAATTGTGAAAATATAAAATGACCTTCTACACCCGGTCAGTCTTACGACTAAATACTAATCTGAGATGATGTTGACAGTATGCTACAATAAATGTTACATTTGCAAATCCACATTCTTGAGTCAAAATAAAGAAACATTTTTTTTAAAAAGGTAACATTCAAGTCAAGTTTACATTACTTCAAATTAGGACCACATGACTTGGGGAAAAAAGTGGTTCTTTTTAAATATTGTTTGATACTGCATATATTTTTACTGTAATCCTTACTGAAATATGATACAGCGAAAACATAATTACTCTGAATCAGAAGATCTAATGGACAATATAGCTGCATGAAAACCACACATGAACAACACATTGGCTGCAACTGTAAACCTTAAACTCACTCGTTATGGAACCCGATGTCATGATTCCCTATAAGAACCACAAGCTTTGTGCCATTAGGATGACGGAAGATCCGTTTAAAACGTCTGACATCAGCTTCCCAGTCCTGAGTGGAGAGCACAGCACAGTCATAATAGCTGATGGCAGCGGTCAAAATTTTAATTTGAAACTATTCTGATTTATGACATTCCTCAGTTTAAAAACCGATTCTCTTTTGATGTGATTTTTTTTACGCTTTTTCCTAAATTTTTATATATTTTAAGAGAGATGTATAGGGCGGCATGTGTCAAAATTTGATTGATTTACTACCCTCATAAAAATAAAGTGTTCAAGAACGATGTGCTTTAAACTTTAAAATGTGAAACAGTGTATTGGATAACAGTGACAAACATTGGTAGGTTAAAGGTTGTTTTTTATTAAAGAAAGTTTTGTTTTTCACATACATTTGAATAGTTTTTCTCATTTTTTAAAGACATTAATGAATTGTAGCATTAAAAACAGAAAACATATTTAAAACGTTATCAGAAAAATGTAATTAAGTTTGTGAATGTCTTTTCACATGATAAAAGACACAAAAAAAAGGTTAAAATGTATTTTCTGAAACAAAGTTTCAAACACATTAAGCATTGAGCATATCAAACAACAGTTTTTAAATACACATCATGCAAATAGTTTAGTCAGACATTTTAATGGTACATTTTACTGTTAAAGATTTGTTTTTAGGCAAAAATAATGCTTATGCTGCTTTCGTAGGAACATCCTCTCTCCGGATGCAAAAACCAGAGTGATGTCAGAGAGACGTGTGAAGGTGCACCGAGTCTCCGCCCCAACACTCCCCTAACACCCGCATCCTCCCACCAAAAACGCCCCCAACACCGGAGGATAGACGCAAGAGGTACATTTAAATGAGGGTAGTTTAATAATTAAACAAAATAACGCTTATAAATAAAGTTTTTTTTAACAAAGTTTTAACATTTTTTAGTACGTGGGAGGTAAACAGTTTTTCACACACGTAACACTTTCACATACAACTTTAAAGTGATGCAGATCGTTAAAAACAAAAACGTAGTATTCAGGCATAGTAAAATGTTATCGGAAAAGGTGAAATGTGTTTCTGAAGACCATGTACAACATTAAAATGTGAAACAATGTAATGGGTGACAGTGACAAACATTGGGAGGTCAATGGGATGTTTTATGAAAGAAAGTTTTGTTTTTCACATACATTTGAAGATTTTCCTTTACACACATCATTTAAAAGCATTAAAAAATGAATTGTACCGTTTAAACACAAAAGGTTTATACAGACATTTTAAAACGTTACCAGAAGAAATGTAAAAATAAGTATTTCCAACGCATAAAAACGTTAAAAACAAAAGTCAATTTAAAAAAACCCTCTATGCATTTAAATTGTAATGAAATAATTAAACAAAACAACGTTTTTTAAAATAAAGTTAACATTTTTTAGTTCATTAACTTATTGATTTATTCACTAGCATCATCCACACACCCCACTGGGGGAGTTTATCTACCACTGTTTGAGAATGTGTTTTTGGAGTAAAGTATATTGAAACTATGTGCTTTAAACTTTAAAAACGTGAAACGCTTTTACGGTAAACAGTTTTTTCACACACATGTAACACTTTCACATAAAACTGTAAAGTGATGCAGATCCTTAAAAGCAGAAATACAGGCTTAGTAAAATGTTATCAGAAAAGGTGTTTCTGAAAACCATAAACATTATGCTTTAAAATTTAAGAATGTGAAACAAGGTTAAATAGTTAAATAGAGGTTAAATATTGCAATCAAGGGTGTTTTTTATTAAAAATATTTTCACATATACATTTGAAAAGTTGATAGCTAAACTTGAACGCCATCCCACTCATCCGCATACACGGGGGATTAAGTGAGAAAAAAAGTTCAAAGAAAACATTCGACTCAAATCTCAAATAAAAAGAGGAAAATTAAAGCAAGAGACACGGGTATCTCTTCTGCTGCTCAAGTCAAGTCACCTACGTGTCATCTCCTACAAGTCAAGTCAAGTCAAGTCACCTTTATTTATATGGCGCTTTTTACAATGCAAATTGTGGCAAAGCAGCTTTACATTAATAATTGGCAAATAATTTTGGCTGCACAGCAGCTCCCAAAGAAAATGGTGTCATTGTCCAGCTTATTCTATATATATGTAAAGCAGCACGCGCATCCAAAGGAAAGGTACGCATACACACAACAAAACAATAACGTAACAAAATAGCATTTAAAAATATGATTTTTTGTTCATTTTAGTTAATTTAGTTATGTATTTTTTTCAAACCTAATACTTTCAAGTCTCTCCCCCTCTGCAACAATAACAACAACACCACACACACACAAATAGTTGAAAGTCTAAACTTTTACAACATCGTGAGTGATGGTGTCATGCTGTTAGATAACGAGAAAGGAGGTCTGGTCGGAACACAGAATCAGTGACGCGTGGATATGAGCTCTTCAAAGGCTGTAAAACACCCAAGGATGTTTCGGGCCGTTTTGCAACAGCACCGGTGAATCTGGCATTGTGAACTCTTGATGGCATTGTGAACTTTGTTTGGTATTGTAAGGTCTTATCTACAAGAAATTTGTGAAAACAGTAACATTAATGCAACTTTTACTTAATAAAATACTGTTATTTTACTGAAACAAAACAAAACAAAAAAAGATTAGTTATTTTCCCCAGTTAGCCATGTAGTTATTCCTTTTATTTTGTAAAATGTTGAACACTACAGGCGTAGTTCATGCACTGCCCAAGAAAGGTCATCTCGGTGTAATCTTTGTGAGCTCTCACCCAGAACACAAAACTTTGCGCTGGGTGATCCAGACAATTACAGCTTCATACTAAGAGAAAATATTATGGAAGTCACAAACTACGAGTGTACTTCAACATGTTATACAATATTTTCAAAATGAATATTATGGTTTCATGTTGCTTTAAAGGTTTTTGTTTGTTATTTACTAATACTTTTCAAATAACACTTCAACATCCATCCCAAATTAAAGAGATGAATGAGCTAAGGATCTTACTTGGACACAAATAAACAAGTAATGGAATGTTCAAAGTGATACAATGTGTAGATAGAGATTCTCCTACTTTGAATGTTCTTAAATAGCTCTGCTAAAATCATATTTGCACACGCCAACATATTTTGTCATAGCTATGGCACACCGATGTGATGCCGTTTATAATAAACACACAAAATCCAGTTGTGAGCAATTGTGAAAGTTTGTAAATATGGTTTTGTAAATGATGTTTTATTACTCCACTAGTTTTAGTCATCTTCTTCAGATGACACTATTCCGATTTTGTTTGTTGGACTGTATGTTTTTAGGCGAAGATTCTTTGAGAGCTGTCAATATTCAGTGTTTATAGGAATGAATGAAAATTAAGAATTTAAGTGATAGTCTTTCTGTTTGATATTTAGATTTAGTCATCTTGTTCAGGTAGCAGACAAAGTGGTTCACATTTCTGTGATTTGTTTTATAACTACAAATCAGCATTTCAAATGATTTTTCCTAAGGTGTTTAATGTCTGCAGAAACATTTCTTTCAACATCCCACTTGTTTCCACTATTATCACCATCTTCTTTGCCTCAAATAAAGCCACTATATGTGCTAAAAAAAACCTTGGTCTTCTGTCAGATATGTTAGAGGAACTATGCCACACCACTGTAATGAAAACACATTAAGAACTATAAAGTCTCGTAAAGGCTATAGATACATTTCAAACATAATATTTAAATAAGTATTATGTTTGCACAAAAGTCAATTCAAAAGATCATTTTACTACAAAAGTGTGTGAGGCACATAGGACAGCACAGATTACAGAGATGTATGAGCTAAGGAACTTATCTGACCACAAGTAAACAGGTAACGGTTTGTTTAAAGTGACACACAATGTACATACTCCTACTTCATATGTGTGTAAATAGTTGTGCTAAAATCTTTGAAAAGAGCCAATTATAGCTACAAATAAGTAATACAGAACTTCTCTCTCCTGGTCTACTGTGGAAGTTTGTAAATATGGTTTTATAAATTACCTTCCCCCCCTCACTAATCGATGATGCTGTTCAAATTGTTTCTTTGTTATTGTAGTTGAACAGTTTGTAAAGACACCTCTCTGAGTGTGGTCAAACGTGTTCATAGGAGTTCATGAAAACAGAACAAATGCAGCATTAAAGGAAATTAAAAGACAGCCCTTCTACATGACACTGCTTAAGACTAAATATTTCTTAGGTCATCTTTCTGGTATGTCTACGATGCGGGATCACAAGACACGACAACCCAACGTAAAAAGTGAGTCTTGCTGTTTTTCTGTTACCATACAACTATTACACTTCAAGCTTTTCTAACTATTACACTTAAAGCCGTGCATTTCAAGCACAGTCATAGATGCACAGTTCTTTTCTGTACGTCTCTAAACATACAGAAAAACATCTATTTTTATTTATATTTTATTACTATTATTCTGTCCACACCAATACTTTGACATCAGTTTTTTATTTCTGATCCACAAAAGAGATGTCGTATTTTGTGTCTTTTCATGAAAACAAACTGCTTTCTACCTCACCGGCAGAATACCAAAACATTTTAGCATGTCGTAAATTTCAATAGTTAGCTAGCAAATGCAACTGTTTATTACTGAGATAATTTACAGTTATATAAGAAATACGATCAGTCACATTGTTATTCCCTCACATGTTAAACAGTGCTAGTGTTCTTGGCCTCAAAGTTCACATTGTAGTGCACTGACTCTGAAACCAGACCAAATACTCGCATGTGACAGTTTGGAGACGTGTGTTTTTATGCCTCTTTGATTTCGTATGCATTTCTACTGAAACAAACTGCTTTTGAAATTGTTACCAATTTTTAACATCAGCATTCTAAATGTATTGCCGTGTGATTGTAACGTTTTGTGCGTGTGTCTGTTTTCCTCATACTTGTCTGGAAAAACAGAGACGATGTTTTATTTGCTGTAATGTTAGTGGATATAGAATGCAGCACAAGGATCTTTGAAATATTTATATCTGTGTAGCATTTTAAACAATTTAAAATCATTATTTTATTATTTTTACCTCTTAAATCAGGATTGCAAGCTGTGCAATACCGTTTTTATGACCACAAAAAATAACAAGTTTACTGATTAAACTTTTTATTTCAATAATATATATTCATACATTAAAGTAGTAAAGAAAATGAATCCGCGTTATGGATCTTATTGTGAACAATACACCCAATAATATTTATTTATTATTTGATTGTGTAATCTTTAATCAAAATATGCTAACTGAAAATTTGATGAAATTAATAGACATCTTTGCTCCTGACAACAACCCCCTTATGCATCACCCTCAGTGGTCGAGGGCTTGGCCCAATCAGGTGTCCCGATAAACTCACAAAAGATACACAGAGCTCAGTTGCTCTCTTAACTGAGTTGATCTAACCTTTCAATGCAATACCTGGTTGACGAAGTGGACTCCTGTGCTACTGCTACATCTCGTTGATTAAAGACGGAAGGAACATTGTCTGGTTGTTACATGGATTGCCAAAGTCAGCTTCAACATTCCTGTTTGTCTGAGACTGATGCAACACTTTGGGGGATCTGATCCATAAACCCAAACTTCAAAGCGTTAATTCCCACGGCTTGAACAATTGTGGTTTAAGGACTCAGTCACAGGAGATCCCCGGAACTATTAAAATAATTCGGCATCGAATAGGGGACAAAGATTGTATTGTGCATAAAGTTGAGTTCTGATGAAGCCGTCTGCAACGCAGTAGATTTCTGAAATGGCTACGCAAAAGCTGATGGGAGTGTGGAAGTTCTGACAATGCTCCGCAGAAGCAGTCACCAGTGTGCGAGTGCGCCACGGGCAATGAGTGCAGTTTAAAAGCTTCGTTAGACTGTATGTTTAAAGACCATTTTAGAGGACAGATGGTTGGCTTGATGAATAAGATCATTGATGCTGCATGTGATTTCAATAACGATTGTACAGGGGATACCAAACATGTGACAAATCTCAAAAATGAAATGGACATCGTAAGAGGACTGAAAAGTTCATGGTCTGATACAATCAGTCATATGACGAGTTTGTGTATTAACAGCAAAGAGCAAATCTGTGTAACTATTAGAAAGGTTCTGGATGTGATGTCTGAATGTAACGACGAGTTCAGAGTTACCGAGGTTCTCTGTATGTGTACATATGTAACAGATCTATGTGTGTCACTGTTTTAAAAAAATGAGAAACTCTGTGAATCCCGTGAAATAGTTGAAACTCTAGTCAGCTATACCCTAGAGCAAAACATGATAGCCTGCAGAGATTCTGGCTATAATGTCATTATTGTAATGTCATTATTACTGTTTTACTCTTTCTATCTAATGCCATTTTTTAAATGCTGCACATTTCACAAATGATGCACATTTCACCTCTTCTGAGATAGTTTAACATCACGTGAAAAAAAAAAAAAAAAATTTTGTGACCGTATTGTCTTTTGTTGTTTTTAACATTTTTAATGTTGTATGTGGAGGGGGGTGGGCACTTTTCAAATATATATGTGAAAATATTTTTAATAAAAAACACCCTTGATTGCAATATTTAACCTCAAAACATTGTTTCACATTCTTAAATTTTAAAGCATAATGTTTATGGTTTTCAGAAACACCTTTTCTGATAACATTTTACTATGCCTGTATTTCTGCTTTTAACGATCTGCATCACTTTAAAGTTTTATGTGAAAGTGTTACATGTGTGTGAAAAAACTGTTTACCTCCCGCGTTTCACGTTTTTAAAGTTTAAAGCACATAGTTTCAATATACTTTACTCCAAAAACACATTCTCAAACAGTGGTACATAAACTCCCCCAGTGGGGTGTGTGGATGATGCTAGTGAATAAATCAGTAAGTTAATGAACTAAAAAATGTTAACTTTATTTTAAAAAACGTTGTTTTGTTTAATTATTTCATTACAATTTAAATACACACCTCAGCTCGCGTCTATCCTCCTGTTGGGGGCGTGTTTGGAGGGTGGAGACTGGGCGTGGCTTAACACGCAGATCGATTCTCATTCTACTCTAATCTTTGATGAGTGAACATGTCTTGCACGGAACAACTGAGTTATTTTTGGTAAAAACGAAAAAAAACTTTAGCCGTAAATTGTAGTCGAAATGCTTTGCTTGAAACGATTTGGTTTTTTAACAACTGTTGCTTGATATGTTTAAGGCTAATGCGCTGTTTGAAACGTGTCAGAAAACGCATTTGAACCCTTTTCTGTTATTTGTAAAGGTCATGTTTGAAAAACATTCTCCGACTTGTTTTACATTTTTCTGATAACGTTAAAAATGGATGTGCTTTAACGATATACATAATTTTAAATGTTATTAAAGTTGTAGACCCTAGTTCCTACTGTGAAGGAAGCTTTCTTCAAATGTATGTGAAAATGTCTCTAGCTTGTTTTACCTTTTTTAAAAGCTTAAAGCACTTTTTTGTTCTTATGACGTCCTTTTTTTGTTTTTTACCGTTTTTTTAAAAACTGTATGAGAAAAAACTTGTTTTACATTTTTAAATGATTGAACATTGACTTTTTTAACGTTTTTGATGTGATGGAAAAACTTTCTCTAACTTGTTTTACTTTTTTCTGATTACGTTTTTAAATTGATTTTTGTTTTTAACGTTTTTAATGCTTTGGAAATACTTGTTTTTACATTTCTTCTGGTAACGTTTTAAAATGTCTGTATAAACCTTTTGTGTTTAAACGGTACAATTCATTTTTTAATGTTTTTAAATGATGTGTGTAAAGGAAAATCTTCAAATGTATGTGAAAAACAAAACTTTCTTTCATAAAACATCCCATTGACCTCCCAATGTTTGTCACTGTCACCCATTACATTGTTTCACATTTTAATGTTGTACATGGTCTTCAGAAACACATTTCACCTTTTCCGATAACATTTTACTATGCCTGAATACTACGTTTTTGTTTTTAACGATCTGCATCACTTTAAAGTTGTATGTGAAAGTGTTACGTGTGAAAAACTGTTTACCTCTCACGTACTAAAAAATGTTAAAACTTTGTTAAAAAAACTTTATTTATAAAAATTATTTTGTTTAATTATTAAACTACCCTCATTTAAATGTACCTCTTACGTCTATCCTCCTGTGTTGGGGGTGTGTTGGTGGGAGGATGCGGGTGTTAGGGGAATGTTAGGGGCGGAGACTCGGGTGCACCTTCACACGTCTTTCTGACATAACTCTGGTTATGGTGATTTTAAAAAACTGTTGTTTGATATACTTAATGTGTTTGAAAACGATGTTTCAGAAAATACTTTTTAATCTTTTGCTGATATCTTTTATTACGTGAAAAGACATTCACAAACTTAATTACATTTTCCTGATAACGTGTGTTAGGGGAGTGTTAGGGGGCAGAGACTCGGGTGCACCTTCACACACCTCTCTGAACTCATTCTGGTTTTTGCATCCGGAGAGAGAGGATGTTCCTACGAAAGAAGCGGAAGCATTATTTTTGCCGAAAATCAAATCTTTAACAGTAAAATGTGCCGTTAAAATGTCTGACTTTAAACTATTCGCATGATGTGTATTTAAACACTGTTTTTTGATATGCTCAATGCTTAATGTCTTTGAAATTTTTATTAGGGTAATATATCAATCAAATTTTGACACATGCCGCCCTATACATCTCTCTATTTTAACCTATGAAATGTATTATCTCATAGCTCTGAAAAGGGATCTGATTACTGCCAAATACATTATTTAAAACCCATATAAAAAGTTATACAGGTGAAGTTTATCTTTTGTGTTTGACTGTACAATTTCTAACTGACTGTATACTTTAAGGATTTATCAGTGGTCAACAAACAGAATCCATTAGTCCTGTGAGGTAAACATAATATAAAAATTTATAACAATCAGCAATGACACACAAAGATGTGGTACTTTAAAGGGTTAGTTCACCCAAAAATGAAAATTTAACTAAATGTTTAAATGAAACATTAATTACTCACCCCCATGTTGTTCCACACCTGTAGACCTTCGTTCATCTTTGGAAAACAAATTAAAAGTTTTTTTTTTGTTGGAATCCGAGAAGTATCTGACTCGTCTATAGACTGCAATTTGGTTGCAGGTGGTTTAAAGACATCGATAAAAAAAAAGTCAACAGGACTGCAGTGGTTCAACCTTAATTTTATGAAGCGATAAGAATACTTTTGTACACAGAAACAAAATATCTTTATTCAATAATATCCTCTCTTCTGTGTCATTCTCTTACACTGTTTACATTCCGCCCTTCCAGGTTTACATCAGAACCCCAGCTCAGTATTGGCCGACGCTGTTCAAGTGAGCAGCACAACTCATGCGAGTGATGCCGACACAGGAATCAGCCAATAATGAGTCTGTGTTCTGACCAAGCTCCGTACCATAGTAGGGAAAGAAAAATGGTATAGTAGTAAATCTGCTTGGTTACACATATTCTTCCAAATATCTTCCTTTGTGTACAGCAGAACAAAGAGATTCATACAGGTTTGGAACAACTCGAGGGTGAGTAAATGATGACAGAATTTTCATTTTTGGGTGAACTACCCCTTTAAAAATAACAACTTTATAACTTTTGCCATCTCTTCATTGGATGAAATGAAGAGATATCAAAAGCTATTAAGTTGTTATTTTTAAAGGGATACTGTACTGTAAACCTAATTGCCACCCAGGGTCACATGATAATAACCAGTCAAATAACTGGCAGTTAAGGGAGCCAGGGCAGCGGTGTTGGGAGGCATGGCGGTGCAGATAGCTCAGGAAACCATGGTGGTTGTAAAAACTGCTGTTCACTTTTTTATCTTTTCTGGTTCTGACTAATTGAAGAGCTACAGAATGTCAGATTAGAACATTACGTCTCACAGCAGGAGCCATGGCGGTGCTGACAGCTCAGGAGACTGAGGGACAAGGTATGGACGTACTCAGGGACGGGTGCCACCTCTGGACTCTGGGCGAGGAAGGGAGCCACCTCTGGACTCTGGGCGAGGAAGGGAGCCACCTCTGGACTCTGGGCGAGGAAGGGAGCCACCTCTGGACTCTGGGCGAGGAAGGGAGCCACCTCTGGACTCTGGGCGAGGAAGGGAGCCACCTCTGGACTCTGGGCGAGGAAGGGAGCCACCTCTGGACTCTGGGCGAGGAAGGGAGCCACCTCTGGACTCTGGGCGAGGAAGGGAGCCACCTCTGGACTCTGGGCGAGGAAGGGAGCCACCTCTGGACTCTGGGCGAGGAAGGGAGCCACCTCTGGACTCTGGGCGAGGAAGGGAGCCACCTCTGGACTCTGGACAGGAACTAGAATCACGGTGGTGGTGGACATTTTGGCTTAGAGCTCAGATTTGGCGGCCTTCCACGAGACTCTGGAAGGACGGTCATGACGGGACGAGACTGGATATACATATCAATGGCGTGGCGGTCCATATAAGCAGTGGTGGACAGTAACGAAGTATTTTTCCTTCATTACTGTACTTAAGGACATTTTTCAAGTATCTGTACTTTACTCTAGTATTTTTTTTTATTTTGAGCAACTTTTACTTCACTACATTCCAAAGCATAATATCATACTTTTTACTCCACTACATTTCATAAAACATATTGTTACTCATTATTTTAAAATGAAGAAATCATCACATGATCAGAAACGCAAAAGCGGTGTCCGATTCGTGCACAAACCGATTCTTTTCAATCGTCCTGTTAAATCGGTTCACAAATCACATCAAACAATTAATTTGCGAATTGGACTGATTGTCTTACAGCTGTTCTCGAGTCAACAACTCACTGATTCAATGATCTGCTCAGAGTGAGCCTCCAATGAACTGAATTTACAAATCTGACTGAGAATTAGCCAAGAACTGGGAGATCCTCTGTGCTTGTGCAACTGATGGCGAAAAGTAAGTTAGATTAGTAATGTTGAATTTTAGGGTTAATTGTTGTAATTGAAAATCATATTTGGGTCACCATCAGTTGTTTGTGATGTAAATCTGTTATAAAGGGCAATCTGTTTAAGCCCACTGAGATGCTTTAATGCGGACATGTCCACACCAGTGTCTGCAGATCGCGATCTCGATTCTTACAGATTAAATCAAATTTTAAAACTAACTTAGCGCTTAAAATAATGGTTGTATCAGTTACATCATTACAACACTAGGTAGAGACAATTGGTGACTTAAACTATTTGACACTGAATGATTCATTGAAAAGGTATGTTCAAAAACATTGACTCATCCAGTAATAAAACAAATGAAGTAATTATGAGCAAGTCATTGAATCTATCATTCAAAACCATTTTTAAAATAATTAAATGAAATATTTTTAAATAGACTGCAGCCTTTAATATTATGTCCCCTAGTGAATAATTATTTTGTTTAGTTGTCTGTTTAGAATTTGTGGGAGAATTATGATCTATTTGAAAAAAAAAGAAAAAAACTTGATTCTCACTTTATCCAGAATTGTGCAGCTCTAACACAAATTAAAATAACGCATGTATGTTCATCTTCCCCACTGCTGTAGCGATTTCTTAAAATTGTATGTACTTAGCCATATACGTTTTGTCTGTTTTTATTGTTTGTCAACACACATTACATAGGCCTATTATGCATCCACTAATATTCCATCCATAATGACTAGTGCTGGCTATTTGACAATTCATAATAATTCATAATTATTTTGAGCAATAGGATTATATATAATATAAAATTAAATTATATAAGTGGCCTATATAAAATTACATTAATCAGTTCTTTTTTTTTTACAAAAATCAAGTTCACTCAAGTAAAATTGAAAAGGAGCACTAAATACTTTCACTTGAGTAATATTTTATTACTCAAAGAATGAGTTTTAAAGAGAGTGAAATGATGAAAGTTTCTGGCAACATAAGCACTTCATAAGACTTGATTTGAACGAAAAATCAATCATTAATTTAACCCTTTTATCACTGCTTAGGCAGGGTTATTAGATTTTATATAAATCCACCAGTTCTGCTATAGAAACCGGAGGTATTTGCGCTTGTCGTCTGTGTCTTTAAATGGGGATTCCTTGTCGGTGTCCTTGGCTTGGAGAAAGGGGTTCCCCAGGTACGTTGATGTGTCGAAGGTCTTTGCGGTCCAGATTGTTGTGGTAGGAAGACAAATCACGTTCTGTTGTGCTGGCAGATGAATGGAGTTTCCCTCCTGGCTGAAGTTTGAAGTTGAGGCTTGAAGTTGAAGTTGAAGTTGAGTGGTTTAATTTTGTGACAAACTTAGAACACGAGACTCTCAACGAAAAGAAAGAAAATTAAACTAAAAGAAAGGAAAGCGAGTGAGACGAGAGTAAGTTGGATGGCTTGAATGAAACTGCTTGGCTGCTTTTCATCTTAGACTGAATGGAGCCACGAATATGTTTCTCTGATCTTGGGTCCTGTGTGATGATTTGGGCTGAGATGAGTATTGTATGGAAAAGTTTGAAGGAATCATTTGGAAGATTCATTTGTCTGGTTCGTCCTCAATTCCTACAAAAAATTTCTGTGTTGAATCGAATTAAATATTTCTTTCTGAAGTCCCTTATTTGATGCTTTACAATAATGACTTCAAATTATCTTTAGGGGGTAATTTCTCAGCCAAAATTGATGTGCGATTAAATTCTAATTAGATTTAATTAATCGCCATATCATGTAATGAATTAGATTAAAAAAATGTAAATTGCTTGATAGCCTTTTAAAAAAAAAAAAAAAAGATGCGGGGGTGACGTTGCATGGTCTCGCTCTCTCGTTCACTTTCACTTAAAAGTACAGAGTACACCCAACCCTAATCTGATACAAAACTAACTAGACTAAATCAAATAGGGAAAAATCAGAACTAAAACTATTTAACTTTTTTTTTTTCTTTTCTTTTCTATATGGGAAAATAACTTATGAAAACGTATAATTGCTTAAGACAGTCCTACTGTAACTATCAAAGGATGTTAATCGATAGTCTGTGCGAACGTTAAAGTCATCAGTTTGCATAATTTCATCTTATTTTTAAAAGAATGCTAATATTTTTATTTATTACAACCTACTTAGGTTATATTTATCATAACTAGATAAAAATGTTGGCTTGAAAAAACCTAGCCAGAAAGTTTGAAATTTTGAAGGAGTTTTACAAGTTTGGCGTTTCTTATTTGTCATCCCTGATTAAGATCTGTCCCATCAGTGCCAATAGGGAACCTGCAAATGATTAGTTGTGTTTTTGTAGTTGTGTTTTTCATTAAAAACAATATGGCATTGTTGGTGCTGTCTTCCTCGATTTTAAGAAGGCCTTTGATACTGTCAATCAATGTATTTTCATCAAAATTGTGTAAGCTTTTTTTTTTTCTATTAATACAATGACATGTATGGAATCATATCTAAACTTAAGAAAACAAATGTACAAGAATAATGTACAGTGGGGCAAAAAAGTATTTAGTCAGCCACCAATTGTGCAAGTTCTCCCACTTAAAAAGATGACAAAGGCCTGTAATTTTCATCATAGGTAGACTTCAACTATAAGAGACAGAATGAGAAAAAACAATCCAGAAAATCACATTGTCTGATTGTTAAAGAATTTATTTGAAAATTATGGTGGAAAATAAGTATTTGGTCAATAACAAAAGTTCCTCTCAATACTTTGTTATATACCCTTTGTTGGCAATGACAGAGGTCAAATGTTTTCTGTAAGTCTCCACAAGGTTTTTACACACTGTTGCTGGTAGTTTGGCCCATTCCTCCATGCAGATCTCCTCTAGAGCAGTGATGTTTTGGGGCTGTCGCTGGGCAACACGGATTTTCAACTCCCTCCAAAGATTTTCTATGGGGTTGAGATCTGGAGACTGACCAAGCCACTCCAGGACCTTGAAATGCTTCTTACGAAGCCACTCCTTTGTTGCCCGGGCAGTGTGTTTGGGATCATTGTCATGCTGAAAGACCCAGCCACGTTTCATCTTCAATGTCCTTGCTGATGGAAGGAGGTTTTTACTCAAAATCTCACAATACATGGCCCCATTCATTCTTTCCTTTACACGGATCAGTCGTCCTGGTCCCTTTGCAGAAAAACAGCCCCAAAGCATGATGTTTCCACCCCCATGCTTCACAGTAGGTATGGTGTTCTTTGGATGCAACTCAGCAAGTTGAGTTTTTACTAAAAAGTTCTATTTTGGTTTCATCTGACCATAGGACATTCTCCCAATCCTCTTGTGGATCATCCAAATGCTCTCTACCAAACTTCAGGTGAGCCCGGACATGTACTGGCTTAAGCAGGGGGACACATCTGGCACTGCAGGATTTGAGTCCCTGGCGGTGTAGTGCGTTACTGATGGTAGCCTTTTTTACTTTGGTCCCAGCTCTCTGCAGGTCATTCACTAGGTCCCCCCGTATGGTTCTGGGATTTTTGCTCACCGTTCTTGTGATCATTTTCACCCCACAGGGTGAGATTTTGCGTGGAGCCCCAGATCGAGGGAGATTATTAGTGGTCTTGTATGTCTTCCATTTTCTAATAATTGCTCCCAGAATTGATTTCTTCACACCAAGCTGCTTACCTATTGCAGATTCAGTCTTCCCAGCCTGGTGCAGGTCTACAATTTTGTTTCTGGTGTCCTTTGACAGCTCTTTGGTCTTGGTCATAGTGGAGTTTGGACTCTGACTGTTTGAGGTTGTGGACAGGTGTCTTTTATACTGATAAGGAGGACAGAGGAGCAGAGAAAATCAGACGTGATTTTCTGGATTTTTTTTTTCTCATTCTGTCTCTCATAGTTGAAGGTGAAGGCATCATAGTTGCGCCTATGATGAAAATTACAGGCCTCTCTCATCTTTATAAGTAGGAGAGCTTGCACAACTGGTGGCTGACAAAATACTTTTTTGCCCCCCTGTATGCTCATCCTTTCTTGATTGCACAATTGGAGTCCCGCAGGGATCGATTCTTGGACCAATTTTATTTAGTTTATATATTAATGATCTTCCTGTGGTATTTCCAGAGGTCCAGTTTCAGATGTACGCAGATAATACAGTTATCTATACCTACGCTAAAACAAAAGAAAAAGCTGCTATCAAACTTACTGCTGCACTTACAGCTGCTGCTAAATTATTCATTCACACAGTGATTCTTCCTCATTAATCTTACTGTGCTACAAGCTGGTTTCAAATGAGTTTACCAACTTTAAAACCATTATATACTCTGTGTAAATAAGCTGTGAAAATTTTAGACAAAAAAACCAAGGGGTTATTGCATTATCATTTATTATTATCATTGTTATCATTGCATCATTATCAAAAATTATACATTATTGATGTTTGACAGTTTTTTTATTTTTCACAAATATTTGTTTGATGTATAAATTAATTCATTATCTGGCGTCACCACCTCTTAAACAATGTGTGATTTTCCATAAGGACAATTCTAGAAAAACCAGAGCATCTGCTAGAGGTGACTGTTCAGTTAAATATAATAAGTTAAATTTGGACAGTCAGCTTTTTCATTTAGAGCAGCAGAAAGATGGAATTTGGTGCCTGTTCATATTAGAGAATGTACATCACTTAGTTCTTTTAAAACTGCACTTAAAATATGGCTTAAGACAAATCAAACCATGTGATCGTTAATTTGTTTTTTTTTTCATGAATTTTATTTGATACTGTACTCTGTATATTGTTATTGATCTGCTGGATTGTAATGGAGTGTTGTTATTTTATGTAAAAACATCCTGCCCAGGGACTAGATGCAAATTAGCTCTTTAGCTAACTCAGGCACAATTTGTTTTGCGCATGGTCCCTGTTAAATAAATTAAATGAAGAAAAGATAGAAAGATTAGGAATAATAATGAACTCACTATTCAAGCAATTACCGCCCCTGAATTGGCACTATTGTGAAAGTGAACGTAAAATGCACACGGCCGCAAGGGCATTCACAATGGTGCGCGTCTACTGGCACGTAGCACTTTCAATTCATATGGAAGCTCAACTTCCACAGGAATGAATTGAAAACACTCACTCTGCTCTTCACTTTCAAATTAGCGACAATTCGGGTTGCATTTTGCCTTCGAATTAGCCATTTAAAAAAAGAGCTGAAAAAAAAGGGAACACCCCATCCCAGTGATACCATTATTCCTGGTGTTTCTCACCACCACAACCCTACTTTACATGTGAGCACAACGCATGAATGTAATGCTGATGTAGAACACGCAAGCGCTGCATTGTACTTACTATGTCAACTGTGTGAGGAGACTGACATGGAAGAGAAAAAACTGTTATTTTTGTTTTTGTGCACAAAAAGTATTCTCATCGCTTCATGAAATTAAGGTTGAACCACTGTAGTCACATGGACTGTTTTAACAATTTCTTTAGTACCTTTCTGGGCCTTGACAGTGGTAATTAAATTGCAGTCTATGGAGGAGTCAGAGAGCCCTCGGATTTCATCAAAAATATCTTAATTTGTGTTCCAAAGATGAACAAAGGTCTTACAGGTGTGGAACGACATGAATGTGAGTAATTAATGACAGAATTTTCATTTTTGGGTGAACTAACCCTTTACAGTTCACACCGGTACATTTTCAGGACTCGCAACTGCATTTGCATTTGCATTTGCGCTGTGTGAACGGAACCGGACAACAAAGTTGTTTATCACGTGGCTCGTAGTGGCTCTCTAGCACATACCCTTTATGCCCTTACAGAGCCACTATGCTAAGGGGTTCTGTATGTGTGGTTTCACTTTCAGTAACTTACAGTGAGAGACATTTGAACCGTGTCATCTGAAGGATTTAGATCCAATCACTCATGTCAGTTTTGTGTTCTATGTGCGACTCACTCAAATGCTGTGTCATGAGCAAAACGCTGCGAAGGACGTGAGACGCAAGTGCAATGGTTAAAGTTGACAAGCTAGACCAAGTTTACATTGAATCTGCTGTCAGTTAATGAAGATTTGATGGATGACCTCACGGCTCAATTGGAATAAAAAGTGTCAAAGTGATAAGACTTTGAGTTAAGGACATTGCTATCTTTGACATTACTTTGGTCACTGTCGCTATGGTTACTAGTCAGAGAACATGGGCAAAAACAAAAGCAACAAGATAGTGCCAAACATTACAAAATGTAAAAATATGTATATAAATCTGTAAGAATCTTTCATATTTAATTAAGAATTCAAAAAAAATCGAACTAATGCAGAGGCCTAATGCAGTATGCATGCTATTTTAGACTCAGGCACAACTTATAATTAGTCATATTTTGCAATCCGCAAAGACAGTGTCCTGCTTTGTGTTTTTATGTTGTGCTATCAACTGTACCTGACTGGAGCTCCACTTGCCCTCATCAAATACGTCTCCCAGAATGAAGATAACTTCTGGATTTAGAAGCCACAGAGATGTCTGGAACGCTCTTTCCATCTGCCATTCTCTGTGAAAATGTCATAATACTCAAAATAAAAACATTCAGAGCTAACGTCCTTCAAGAAAAAAAAATATATTTTAAAATGACTTTGCCCAATGTAAATAAAAAAATATATTGACACTGATATTGAATCAGATAATTGTTAATAATGTTCTCAGACTTTTTTAGTGACATGTTTTCAAAAATCAAAACTTTCAGGATTTTCAACCCGTTTATTTATGTTTAGGTGATTACAGTCCTGCTCTAAACAAGAAGACCTAGAGTGATGATATGGTATGGATTCTGAGACAACAGATAATTACCTTCTGAGTTTGTCGAGCCAGTGTCCTCTGATGGCCCCTAATAAGTGAGTATCAGATAGAAATAGCGCCCGCAAAGGTGAATGTGAATCTTCAGTTTCAATATGTGGCCATGAGCAACGCAGAATAACAAGATAATATATTACATATTCACACAGTACAAAGACGCTGACAAAAGCAAAAATCAGAGACACAGCTAATCTACCACTCGATCCGAACATCGAAATCATTACACGAACCCGAGTTTTACTTCAATAGCACACGAAACAATCTGTTAAATCTGTTGGCGAATAAAAATAGCACCTAGCTTCACTTCAGCTTAATTCTGCCGAAAATGTAATTTTTACATAAAAAAAACAACATATCGAAACGGAATAAACAATACAGTATGATTTCTCATAAGGTCGCTGTACATCTTCATGAAAAATGCATCAGAATATCGCATATCACGATGCTTTTCAGTCCTTTCAGCAGACCCAGCAATGTTGTAAGAGCAGTTTTGCTAACAGACAAACGTCACAGCTGTGCGCGTGCAGTGAACATCTGAGCGGAGACTCAATTCATCAGAGTGTGTGCGCGCTTGAAGAGTGCCATCCAGTGGTCATTCATAAAACTATTCGTAAAACTATTGCTCTATAACCTTTCAAAAGTTTTAGATCAGTAAGATTTTTTAATGTTTTTAAAGGAAGTCTCTTCTGCTCTCCAAGACTGCACTTATTTGATTTCTACAGAAAGACAGTAAAAATACACAAAAACAGTTATATTGTAAAGATTTTTTACAAAATATTGTAAAAAAAAATAGAAAATTATAATTTATTTGATTATTTTTTTAAAGGATTTAAAATTTTATATTTGAATATATAAAATATTATGAATGTTGAAAACAGTTGTGTACCAGTCTTTTTTCAGGATTCTTTGACAAATAGAAAGTTCAAAAGAACAGCTGTCACGAAGTCAACTGACACACCCATCACCACATCAACGCCAGATCCACCCACACGTTCCGCATCACCCAAATACTGATCACCTGCACCTGTTTCTCATCACCTCATATAAGCTCATCTCACAATCCATTCTGTGTCTGGTCTCGTCTTTACATGACTCTACAGACTTACCTGCCCGCTCCTCGTCAGTGCATTTCGTCCGGAGCTCTTCTTCTGTCCTCCTGTCGTCTTCCAACCTGTGAGGTGTCCACTGTCTTCGTATGCCACAATCATCATCTGCAACATTAAGAACTTCACGTTATATCTGAAGCTAAGTTGGTCACTATTCAAAGACTGTTTCTATTCCTGCATTTGTCTCATAGTCTGTTTCTCTGTTGTCTGCAAATAAAGACTTTGCACTTACCATCTTCCTCATCTGTGTCTGACAACAGCATTTATCTGAAATATAAAATTTTTGTAACATTATAAATGTCTTTACGGTTACTTTTGATCAATTTATACACTACCTAAATCAAAACCCCTTAGATTTCCCCATAATAGTGAAATAATTGGGAGTCAAATTACGGGTCCTTGAGCCCAAGAAAGCCTGTAGTGTTTACAGCATCCTGAACTAGATGCTGAAACAAACAGACCAAAATTTCAACAGGCCATCCTAAAACTGTTCAATGTTTTTCTGTGTGTATGGGTTCTTCCCTGAGATCTGGAACCAGGGCCTCATCAACCCCATTGACAAGAACGGAGACAAATTAGACCCCAACAACTGTGTGAAAAGTAACCTGGGACAGTTTAAGTTTTCTGCAGCATTTTAAACACAAGACTTTTAGACTTCCTTATGAAGCACAATGCATTGAGTAAATGTCAAATTGGCTGTCTCCCAAAATGTCGCACATCTGATCACATTTTTACATTAAAAACACTAACTGATAAATATGTACATCAAAACAAAAGACCAATTGTTGTTTGTTTTCTTGATTTCAAGAACGCATTTGATTCCATCTGGCATGAAGGATTACCGAAAACATTTTGACAGCAGAATAGGGGGGAAATGATATGATTTGATCAAATCAATGTACATAGCCAGCCATTATGCTGTTAAAATGGACTCTGTGCACGTCCTTCTTTGTATTTCCTTTAAAATCTCAGTTGTACATGCTCTTCTGGTATCGTATTCTGTAACTGTGATAAAAGTAAACTCTTTCTCTTATTTTGACAAATTACGATCACAACTAATTAAATTGGATTATAATATTATATGAACTTCAATAGCACAGCAATTTAGCATATTAAAACAATGTTGTTGTAATAAGTTCAAGATTTAAATACAGGTGCTGGTCATATAATTAGAATATCATCAAAAAGTTGATTTATTTCATTAATTCCATTCAAACAGTGCAACTTGTATATTATATTCATTCATTACACACAGACTGATATATTTCAAATGTTTAGTTCTTTTAATTTTGATGATTATAAGTGACAACTAAGGAAAATCCCAAATTCAGTATATCAGTATTTCAGTATATCAGTATTTCAGTAAAGGTTCAATATTGAAGACACCTGGTGCCACACTCTAATCAGCTAATTAACTCAAAACACCTGCAAAGGCCTTTAAATGGACTCTCAGTCTAGTTCTGTAGGCTACACAATCATAGGGAAGACTGCTGACTTTTGTTATCCAAAAGAAGACCATTGATACCCGTGGCCATAGTGGCAGGACAGACAATGGGAGGTAGGGCCACGGAGGTCACGCCACCTTGAATTTCTGAGCCACCGCCCAGGTCGCCTGAGGTCCTGGCTCCACCCTGGTTGCCTGAGCTCCAGACTCTGTCCTGGCCGCCGCCCTGGACTCCGCCCTGGTTGCCTGAGCTCCCAGCTCCACCCTGGCCGCTGCCCTGGACTCCCCCCTGGAGGTTACCTGAATCAGCTGACCCACCCACTACCTCCAGGGTGCCCGCTCCCCCTCCCAGTTTGAACTCTTTCCGGCATAATATTACATGTATCTCTATCTGGACTGTCACATGTGCTTTATGTAGCACATCGTTAGTTCATTATTGAACTAATGACATTTGTAGAACATTTGTAGAACATCATTAGGCTGTCATTAGTTCATTGTTGTCAGCTGCATGGAAGTAGTCTTGTTTGATCCTGGTGTTCTCCCTATATAAGCCCTTGTCGGCCATTACATATGGTTTAGATGCCTTGTATGGTGCATATCTCCTGGTATTCCTCCTGTTCATCATTAAATGTGATTTCTGTGATTCTCCGTCGTCTTTCGTATCTCTACCCAGCAAGTTTGTAACACTGTGATCTTTCAGCCAATCAAGACTCCATCTTTTTGTGTTGGTCACATGACTAAAAAACAAAGGAACAAAAAAAAACAACAAAAACCTGGCAGCTCAAAGATGACTGGTGAATGTGTTTTTGTGAGCAGACCTAGGGGATATTCCAGAAAGCAAGTTATGTGAGATACCCAGGTATGTTTAAGAGTAAGTAAGCCGATAACCTCAACTTTCAGTTCTAAAAACTGTGGTAACTTTCAGGGTATGTAAGTAGCCATAGCAACTTACTCTCTGAACATAACCTGCTCCGGAGGAGGTAATGTTCCAGGGTTAGTTCCCATTCAGTCGGTCACGTTCGACATACGTCGGACAGACCGACGAATAGGAATCTCACTAGAGAGGCCAATCTACTTCGAGTGTAACTAAAACGGGCCAATGCGCATTGGCATGCAATCATATGCATCAGCTGCTCACCTCGCAGCGATCAGGACGATCAGTTGTGCGAACACAGGGATTTGGTTTTCAGAAACCTCAGCCAGTTGGGCCTTCAGGTCAACTGGGAAAAGAGCAAACTCTCCCCTGTGCAGAGGATCTCTATTCTCGGTATGGAGTTGGATTTGGTCGAACAGACAGCACGCCTCACAGAGGAAAGTTGAACTGCCTGAATACGTTCAACGGCAGGACAGCGGTCCCACTGAAATTCTGTTCCGGTGACAGCCACGTGGTACTGAGACCGGCCTGGCTATGGGCAACAAGGTTCCAACCACTCCCTTCAGGGACCAGGTAGTGAGTCTGCAAGCACTGCCCTCGGAGGAGGCAGACCCAGCCCTGGCTTTGCTCTGTCCAGTTCACGCTTTGCGACTATACATAGACAGAACCCACAGCTTCAGGACCTCAGACCAGCTCTTTGTCTATTACGGAGGCCAGCAGAAGGGAAAGGCTGTCTCCAAGCAGAGGATGTGCCCACTGGATAGTGGATGCCATCGCCCTGGCTTACCAAGCTCAGGAAGTGCCTTGCCCGCTCAGGTTGCATGCTCACTCCACGAGAGGTGTCGCATCCTCCTGGGCGCTGGCTCATGGTGCCTGGCTGACAGACATTTGTAGAGCTGGGCAACACTTAACACGTTCGCTAAATTCTATAGCCTGGCGGATTGTCTGGCGCCAGGCCTATACTCTGCTGCATCCTGGAGAACCGGATTTAGGCTGGGTTCCATATGAGTGACCTTACGGGGATCCCATATGGCTGGTTCCACGGTTGCTCCTAAATAAAGCCTGTGTCTTTCCCTCTGGGAGAGCCCACCTCTCATCGAGTTGGAGTCACCTTCCATATGTAGCACAGCCCTACAGGGTTAGTACATATGCTCTTCCACATAACTCCTTCAGGGAAGGATGTGGCTTCTGCAGCGTCCCTTTTCCACGAGCGCTTTCCCAGTGTTCTCCAATATTCTCACTGAATGGATTTTGGAGAACAGCAGTGATTGACTCTCTCTGTGTTAGCCCTGTCCCACCGTCCTCAGGCAAGGGGGTTCAGGTGGCTTACAACAGGGGGCACTGTTGGGGACGGCTCCTGTGGCGCTTTGGTAGGGATTCCTATTCGTCGGTCTGTCCGACGTACGTCGAACGTGACCGACTGAATGGGAATGTCTTGGTTACAAAGGTAACCCTCGTTCCCTGGAGGGTATTCAGATGCAAGTTTTATAATTAATACATTTATATTAATGTAACTAAATTTGTTATATAGTTACAGTTATATATACACAATATTATATTATACAATACATACATACATGCATACATATCCAGTATATACAGTACCTTGCAAAAGTATTCATACCCACTGAATTTTTCCACACTTTGACATGTTACAAACACAAATAAAAATGTATTTTATTGGGATTTTATGTGATAGACCAACACAAAGTGACACATAGTTGTGAAGTCCAAGGAAAAAATAAATGGTGTCCAAAATGTTTTTTACAAATAAATATCTGAAAAGTGTGGCATGCATTTGTATTCAGCCCTGTTTACTCTGATACCCCTAACTAAAACTCATGTGTTAAAATGGCCCAGTCAAAGTCCAACCTAAATTCAACTGAGAATTTGTGGCGAGACTTGAAAATTTCTGTTCACAGATGCTCTCCATCCAATCTGACTGAGCTTGAGCTATTTTACAAAGAAGAATGGGCAAAAAATTCACTGCCTAGATGTGCAAAGCTGGTAGAGACATACCCCAAAAGACTTGCAGCTGTAATTGCAGAAAAAGGTGGTTCTACAAAGTATTGACTCAGGAGGGCTGAATACAAATGCACGCCACACTTTCAGAAATTTATTTGTAAAAACTTTTTGGACACCATTTATTAAATTCCTTCCACTTCACAATTATGTGACACTTTGTGTTGGTCTATTACATAAAAATTATGTTTGTAACATCAAAATCTGAAAAAGTTCAGTGGGTATGAATACTTTTGCAAGGCACTGTATATAATAGTACATAACACACACACACACTATATATAGTATATATAATATATGTATAATATATATATATACAGTGGGAGAACAAGTATTTTGATACACTGCCGATTTTGCCCACTTACAAAGCAAGTAGGTACTCTTCAACTGTGAGTGACGGAATCTAAAACACAAATCCAGTAAATCACATTGTATGATTTGTAAATAATTAATTTGCATTTTATTGTATGAGATAAGTAGTTGATCACCTACCAACCAGTAAGAATTACAGGCTCTCACAGACCTGTTACCTATCTTTAAGAAGCCCTCCTGTTCTCCACTCATTACCTGTATAAAACTGCACCTGTCTGAACTCATTACCGGTATAAAAGACACCTGTCCACACACTCAAGTAGACTCCAACCTCTCCACAATGGCCAAGACCTGAGAGCTGTGTAAGGACATCAGGGATAAAATTGTAGACCTGCACAAGGCTGGGATGGGCTAAAGGACAATAGGCAAGCAGCTTGGTGAGAAGGCAACAACTGTTGGTGCAATTATTAGAAAATGGAAGAAGTTCAAGATGACGGTCAATCTTCCTCGGTCTGGGGCACCATGCAAGATCTCACCTCGTGGGGCATCAATGATCATGAAGAAGGTGAGGGATCATCCCAGAACTACACGGCAGGACCTGGTCAAAAGATCCCGCCCAATCTTCTCTGTTGGCCCTCCTGCGCCCACTTGCGCACCTGAGCCCCACCCACTCACTTGAGTATAAGTGTTGGGGCCCCACAGTGTGAGAAAATTAACCACTTTGAGTTATCACTACAAAATTATGGCAAAAAAGATGGCAACAAAACAACAATGGCCTCCAGTCCTTTCCCTGGGGGACCGGGAACGGAGGGAGAAGCTTCGGAAGAAGCTTTCTTCACATGTAGTGAACACAACTTTACGAGTTTGTGAGGCGGAAGCTTCCAGGAAAGAACGGAGGAAGATGAGGTTCTGCAAACTACATTGGCCTCCTGTTATTTCTGCAGAGGAATGCGAGAAGAAGAGACAATTCCGGGAGAGCCTGGAAGAAGATGCTTCTGAAGGCCCATCGACAAGCAAGCAGTGGCCTCTGAAAATGAAGACAGTCAAAGTATCGGGTAAGATTTGTATGCAGTATGAATGAATGTAAAAGAAGGAAGTCAAATGAAAGTCACCAAATGTCTAAAATAACTTTTGTTTGTGTCTTTTACAGTTCCTCCATGTGCATCTCTGGCAGTGCTCCCTGCTCCGCTGGCTGTTACTGATGCGGCCCTTAAAAGAGTGCAAAGGGCCACAGCCTGGAGAAGAAAGAAGAGGGCAGAAGAAGACAAGAAGGCCCTAATGTAAGGCAGAGTCACAGCACGGAGAAGGGACCCTAAGGAGTATGTGTGCCGGCTGTGTGGAAAGCCCAAGAGGCTTGAGTTTGGCCACAGTTTTTTCAGAGGCCAACACTTCTGTGCCATAGCTGCAGGAAATTCAGTCTCTGATTGGCTGTCGGAGCAAAAAAGGATCGCTGCTGCTGATAACATTAAAGACGTTCCGAGGACAACAGCATGGAGGAGGAAGAAGAGGGAAGAGGCTGTTGCTCAAGGTGGAAAAGTGATAAAAGAAAGGAAGACATTCACATGCAGCCTGTGCCAGCAGCCAAAGACCAAGGAGTATGGACACTCCCGGTATGGCGACAAGGCCTTCTACAGCACCCATGAAGGCAAAACTGTAGAACTTTGGTTGGCAGAGAAACGGGCCCTTCCTCCTGTCAACTGAATGTTGTTTAGGTTTAATTTGTCTGTCTTTTCTTGTCTTTAATTTTTTTATTTATATTTATATACTGTTTATATATTGTTTCTTTTTTTTATAACTTGCTTCTTACATTTTTTCTTTTATTGTAATATTTGTATTTTTATTTATATTCACTTTATAATTGTTTATATTTTTTTAATGAATCTTTTATCTTCATTTTGTTGTACTGTTTTTGCTGTTCATTTTTTTGTTTTAAAATTTGCATTTTGTTTACATTTATTTTTTTCTAGTGTGAACTATTTAATAAATCTTTTATTATCTTTATTTTAGTCATTTGTTCACCACTATATATTTTATACTTTTTATGTTTTGTTTCTAGTGTGAACTATTTAACAAATAAACCAACAACAACCCAATTGTATACATTTTTATATAATTGTATAAAATTATATAGAACAATATATTTAAAAAAAAAAAAAAACAGGAATCCTAATGAATAAAAAAGCTACACAAATAATTAACATGACCTTCATGAAGGCAAATAGATGTTCTAAAATAAAGAACAATCATTTAAAACAATTAACATGGCCTTTATGAAGGCAGATAAACCTAAAATTTAGGTTTTGATCTATTAATGTGACACTTATGAGGGCAAATAAATGTTCTTAAATGAAGAACATTTAAGTTTTCTAAAATAATTATTTAGGACACTTTATATGTCCTTTATGTAAGCAGATAAAGCTTTTGAAATAAAGAACAATAATTTTGGACTATTTACACAATCTTTATTAAATACATATGTTAATAGAATAAAATAAAATTAGAAAAGAAGTAAAGTAAAGGATATGTACAATATTTACAAATAAAACTATTTACAGTGGCTTTCCCTCATTCCTCTTCTCCTGCAGCCACTCTTCTAATGTCGTTCCCTCTGCCATGGCGCAGAAGTAGATGCTGCCCACCCTGGTGTGCCCAAACTCTTCAGGGCTGCCCACATCGCGTGCAGGTATACCCTTTTCTTGCAGGTTGCTGGGGACGGGGCAGCCCTTGCTCTTGAGCTAAAAACTCTGCTGCCTTCCTCTTCCTCCACAGAGTTGTTCTACTTATGGATGTTCCTTTCTGTGGAGCAGAGAGGGATGCTGGAGCAGAGAGGGATGCTGGACCAGAGAGAGCGGGTGCTGATGCAGGTGGAGAAGGTCGCTGTCCACGGCGTGTGGCCTGACCTGAGAGATCAGGGTTTTCAGCATAGGGGAAAGGCTGAAGCGCTGACCCAGGTGCAGAGGGGATTGATGGCATCTGCCTGGTTACAGGAAGCTGGGTGTGAGACACCATGCTGATCTGAGGTAAGGGCGCACTCAGAGCCAACACATCCACTTCCAGCTTCTTCCTGTAGTTGTTGTACCTATTTGAAATGACACAATTAATAGGATGAACAGAATCTGAGAATGGTAAAATTACTTTTATAGCTGGCTTCCAAAGAAACTACTTACCAGACAGAAAGCGTCCGCTGATTGACCTCAAACAGCTGAAGTCTTGTCCGTCCCCTCTGTGCTGGGCAGTTCCCCACCAGCCTGAGTATGGCCTGGTAGTCATGTAGAATGGCAGCCCAGCGGTTCATTGAAACACCCCACTTCACCTTCCCCGCTGGATGAATGGAGCAGAGCTCCAGATAATACTGCCTCTACAATCCTACAAATATTAGGCCACTGCGCAGGACCCGAGCCCTGCCCCAGCACACACCTGCAAAATAAAGTAGAGGATTATAAAGCATAAAAAGTATAGTAATTTATATTTTTACAGCTCAAGCGTGCAAATGTTTAACTTACCGCTTCAGACTCTCTTTTCCATGGCAGGTGGAGGTTTTGGAGTGGGTGGCCTTGAACCTGCCTTGTAAAAGTTTCTCCTTGTGTCTTGGCGGATAGGAAATGCCCTGTCTGTCACTGTCCGGCAGTCTGTCCCACAGCCGAACAATTTCAGCGGCTTCCCTGTCCGAGACACAAGACTTTTCCCTCAGCCCAACAAGGTATCTGGCCAGGTCCACCACTCTGTCAAAACCTGGTGTCCCATCTGGTCCTCTGCACACCTAACAAGAAGAGAGAGGATCAGTTACATTTACATTACATTTACATTTACATTTAGTCATTTAGCAGACGCTTTTATCCAAAGCGACTTACAAGTGAGGAAAACAAACAAGCGATTCTTCATGAATTGGCAAATAACACAGGACGTGCTCACAATACAAGTTTCATACATTGCTCAGTACCATAAGCTAGAGTAGGAAGGGAAAAAGGGGGAAGGATAGGGTTTTTTTTTGTTTTTTTGTTTTTTTATGAGGGGATTAAGTGTTCACGGAAGAGGTGAGTTTTCAGCTGTCTCTTGAATATTGCCAGGGAATCTGCGTTCCTGATGAAAGTAGGGAGATCATTCCACCAGCAGGGAGCAGTGAAGGAGAATGTTCTGGAGAGTGATTTTGTGCTTCTCTGTGATGGTACCACAAGTCTTCGTTCCTTTAGCGATCGCAGGCTTCTGGTGGGGACGTAGCGTTGTAGCAGTGTGTGGAGGTAGGAAGGTGCAGAGCCTGTGGTGGATCTGTAAGCAAGCATCAGCGCCTTGAACTTGATGCGAGCAGCAAGGGGTAGCCAGTGCAAAGAGATGAAGAGGGGCGTGACGTGGGCTCTCTTAGGCTCGTTGCAGACAAGACGTGCAGCAGCATTCTGGATCATTTGAAGAGGTTTGATTGCACTTGACGGCAGACCAGCCAGAAGAGCATTGCAGTAATCAAGCCTTGAAATGACCAGGGCCTGGACAAGCAGTTGTGTTGCGTGCTCAGTCAGGAAGGGACGGATTTTCCTGATGTTGCAAAGTGCAAATCTGCACGACCGCGCCTTCTTTGAGATGTGGTCACTGAAGGTCAGTTGGTCATCGAAGATAACTCCAAGATTTCTGGCCGACTTTGATGGGGTAATGGTGGTTGTACCAAGCTGTATGTTGATGTCATGTTGAAGAGTAGGAGTGGCAGGGAAGACTAAAAGCTCAGTCTTTGCCAGGTTGAGCTGCAGGTGGTGTTCTTCCATCCACGTCGAGATGTCCGCCAGACAGCTTGAGATCCGTGCAGCTACTGTGGAATCATCTGGTTGGAAGGACAGGTAGAGTTGTGTGTCATCAGCATAGCAGTGGTAGGAGAAACCATGTGCCTGTATGATGGGACCCAGTGACGTAGTATAAATGGAGTTAGTTGTTCAAGTGATGGCATGGCAAAGGATGCTTGCATAAATACATCTTCTTGGGCTTCAGGTGGCAGGTCCTGGGAGGACTGAGAGCATGACAGAGAATCCCGAGACAGGCAAACAGCTTCCTTGGTCGAAACTAACGAGAGAGGGGAGATGGTGTGGTCCTGCTCCTCCTCTGCCTCATCCCCAAATCCCTCATCGTCAGCATCTCCCGTCTGGAACATCTGGGTCCCGCCCAAAGTTCTCCCTGAACTCCCATGACTGCTGAGAGCACAGGTACTCCACCCCGATGAGCTCGCCTGACAAAAGAAAATTAAATGGAGAACTAGGTTGTAAAACAGAAGTCTGTGCATTACAAAAAAAACAACAAAGCATGGCATTATAGTCACATACCTGTGTACTGTTCTAGCTTGGAGTAGTCTTGTACAAGACTACAGCCAAGAAGACGCTGGCCGAGCTCATTGAGGCTGTGCTGGAGTGAGCCACTGTAGCAGCGCAACGACATGGGAGCGTCGTGTGTGACAGCAGCAGCAGCGCGGTCCTCGTTCCACCACTCCAACCCCTCAAGCAGATAAGCCTGGAAATTTTCCAGGTTAGCGCTCGTTCCTGATAAAAAAAAAGAAAACATTAACACTAATTTATAATTACAAATGAAATGAAATAGACCATCACATAAACACGTTGAATTGTGCAATCGTACTGGGTATGAAGCGGTTGAGGTGATTATGGAAGGATTCCAGGGAAGTGGACCCCCGAGCACAGCAGTACACAGGAAGTGTGAGCCCTCCATTTGTGACACTTCCTGTTTGGGTGTACAGCTGCACTCCAGGAGGGTCCTGAATGCAGGGAAGATGGCGCCTTTGAGTTTGCCAAATGACGTCCATCCTCTCCTGGTCCACCAAGGGGATGCCCATGGTTTCCCTGGTGTCCTTGAAGGCCTCCAGCATCTGTCCAATGAGTAGCTCAGTCTCCTCCACACCATGTGTGCAGTGGTGGCAGTGCTGCGCCAGCTGTCTGGAGGTGAGCCTGCCGGTCAGCTGCTCATCGGTGAGGCTTCTGATGCCCTCCAGCTCCCTCCTTTTTGCCTCCCTCAGCAGGGCCACATCTACCTCGTCCCATACAAAAATGCAGGCAGAGAGCTTTGCCATGAACATACCATAGAATGGGTGGCTGTCAGTGTGCAGACCCGCAGCGAAGCGCCGCATGAAGTGCCACACATCGAGACGAACCACCAGATCACTCCAGCCGCTGAACATGGCAGCTGCTCTGGATGTTCCCACAGAAGAGCAGCAGTCTCTGTCCACATACAGGAGCGTGGGGGGAGCAACTCCAGCCGCCTCGTACCTCTTCACCAGGCCTGTGGTCATGGGTAGCAGACCCTGACCCTCATGTGAGGTGAGCACAGACATGAGGACCTGTCCGTGCTCATTGCCCACATTGCTGACCCAGGCTACGGTCCCAGCTGTGGCTCCAGCCAGTTTTTTGGCCAGCTGTTTTCGGAAAATAAAAATTTATTGAGCTCCAAACATGCCTTACATATGCAAAGGATCAAATCTATATGTACAGTTGTATTTAAAATAATCAGTGAAAAATACGTTACCTGTTTTGTGGAGTCCATTTTCAGGATGGACCCAAAAACAGAGGTGACCCTGGCTTTCAGCTCACTATACCGGGACCAGACATCTTGGCAGTTGGTACAGGCGGCATGGGGGTCGGAGGTGTGATGGGCCGTGTGGTGGTGCCCTGGAACCGGTTACACACAGAGAGGTAGTGCAGGATCCTCTCCATCCAATCCTCACTATGCTGTTCACAAAGTTTGTGATAAAGCATTGTGGTGCTGTTGCCGAGAGAGTGCTCCCTCATCAACTTTGCCACATGCATATCACATGAGAACCTGTTAAGATAAAACAGACAACATAAACAGGCAAACCAAGGCAAAGTTTATTAAAGTTAATTTACAGTGACTTTTTTTTCCCCCACACAGGAAAAAAAAACTGGTCTCGATGGGGAGTCATTGACTCAATGGGGGGTCGTTAACTCCTGGATAGGTTCCAGGTGCAGTGTCTCAAGGAGTTGGACTGCTATTGTTCTGAGTTTGACACCTTTGAAAGGTCAAGCTAGGTTAAAAGGGGGCCGTTAACTCAATGGGGGGTCGTTAACTCCTGGATAGGTTCCAGGTGCAGTGTCTCAAGGAGTTGGACTGCTATCGTTCTGAGTTTGACACCTTTGAAAGGTCAAGCTAGGTTCAAAGGGGGATCGTTCACACATTCTGAAGAGAAATTTGACTAGCAGACACAGGGTCTGGTGAAGAAACTTCAAAAGAAAAATAAGACTTGTTTTATGTAAAATGTGCTTTTTTAAATTACAAGTTGCATTTTTACCGTTACAGCCTAGTTAATGGTGTTACATTTTAGTAGTTAATTGCACCTACCTATGTATTTTTGCCTATAATAAGAATCATTTTATTCATGACTCACCGGTAAGTGAGGATTGCTGGGAACATCCTGCGGTGAGCTGGATCCAGCTGGTCCAGGATGTCGTAAGACCAGGCGGCCAGCTTCTTATGGCAGCGCTGACACTACAGGTATTCCGTCACCACAAAAAAAACAGCCGTGTACGTTCAGCACTCGCATCACTGTCTTGTAGAGCCCACAAGATGTCAGTTGCTGACCAGACCGTCTGCAGTTTGGCGAGCTGCAGATCAGCTTGTACAACCACATCCTGTAGGGCATCCACAAACACAGCGGGCAGGTGAAGAACACGTCCGGCGATGCTGGAGGCTGATGATACAGCAGACGTGGCTGAGGAGGGTACCACCACATTTGCAGATCATCCGTCAGCACTGCCCTTCCACCCTGGCTTCGGAAGAGGGAACGGGCGATCCACTCCTGTTGTTCCTTTGGAAGGGAGAGCTTCCAGGACTCAGGGAGAACAACCTATACAGAAAAATATGTTACGTTTGAATAATAACAAGTGAGTAAATTAATTACAATAATAATAAATATATACACACATAAAGCACACCTCTGTTGTGAAAACTATACCTCAGAAGGTACCGCTGACACCAGCCTTTGAGCGTCTCTTTGCTCCAAGCGAGGTGAGCGGGTCAGCACTGAATGTGGTGGGGGTGGTGGAAGAACTGTGAAGTACACCATTTAAATTTTGTAATTAGTACTAATGATTTAATTATTTTCATTTTATAGGCATTTACGTTACATGATACTATATGATGTTAGTAAATGAGGTGAGCATGATTTTGTTTTTTTTTCACACAAAAGAAAACAAAACACTCACCCTGTGGCTCCACCTCCATGGCTGAAGCCAAAAGATCTTCATCTGTTGGCTCTGAAGGCAGAAAATTGACAATGTTATTCATAATTACACTACAACGCGCATAGAATTACGCCAGGCAAAGATCTAAAAACTCATCGTGTGCTGTGGCTGGCTGGGAATGGAAGCTTTGGGTGGGAAGAGGAGAAGCCGGACGTGAAGGGTGCAGGACGGGCTGGGATCCAGAAGATGCAGAGGATGATTTTTTTCTCTGTTCAGCCCTTATTTTCTTCTGGTCCCTCTGCAAGATGTATTTCTTTAGGGCATCCATCTTGCTGCCTGCACTGGTGTCCTTTTTCTTTATGAACTCCACATAGCTGCATAAGACACAAAATAATATATATCATAAGAATAAAATACACACTAAACAGCAATACAATTAACAAGCAAGCTGATGCATGTATTACCTTTTCCTCTCCCTGTCCTTAGCCTCATAGAGCTCCTTGAAAGTGCTCTTCCCGTGGACCCCAAAGCCCACCAGACAGTCGCCCTCAGAGCCAGGTAATGTTCCCTCTCTCTGCCTGCGCACTTTGATGGCTTCTGCAACCATCTGGAATGAGCAGGCATAATGGAGAAAGGTATCTTTGTTGGCCATGAGGGTACCTCTGTCTGTTCTGCCAGCCTCGCGCTCCCGCTGATGCCCAGACAGGACCATGAGGGAGTAACCAAGGTCGTTCTCTAGCATCCACTTGAAGGTTCTCCCTCTGTATTGACCAAACTGGATGGCACTTTGGCTTGCCAACAGCAGGTCATCAAAGGGATCCCCTCCACCATGGATAACCTTGAGCTTGGCCTCCCCCAGCACAGCCTCAGGGTCCTTTGGTACAAATGGCACCCCTTTAGCCAGCTGAGAAAGATGGATTTTCTCCAACGTGGCTGCCTTCTTGGACGGCCTCAGCACCAGCTCTCCAGCCTCGAAACGAAGGTCAGGCTTGCTTTACATTCTGCAACAGTAAAGCACCAGATGTTGTGAGAAACGATGCTCTGAACCCCATATTCAAAAGAAACATTATGGAAAATGCATTATTATACATTATTAAGGGTCATTGGTGGCATAAACAAACAAAATAAAAAAGGTACATTATTATAAAAAATTTTTCTTATTATTATCAATGTTCTTAAACGAATTTCATTTTCTTTTCATCGTTATTGATTTTTAAAACTGACCTAAAGTCAATAAAAGGTCAAACGAACAAATCAGAAAACATCTGCATGCATTACATATATTTAAAAGGGGGATGAAAAGCATGAAAGAAACGGCACTTTTTAGACTGAGATCTATGTTTTAGGCGTTTTAAACAAATGAACAACAATAAACAACTATACGAACGACTCAGTGTTTTCTTCCGCCTCTTCTGCATGCATTACACATAGTACAAATAAAGAAAAACAGTGAATTTGCAGGGCGTCGATGAAAATCATGAATGAAACTGTACTTTTTAGACTGAAATCTATGTTTTAGGCATTTTAAACATAAAAAAATATGTTGTCTTACCTGATCTGCAAAAGTGCAGGGTTACAAAATGCTCCGATCGTGGGAAAAGTAGCAAAGGAAATTGAGGAAGTGCGTTTTTTAAAAAACGTTTGGGTCTTGTTGTGTTGTGTGTGTGTTTTAAACTGTCGAAATCGCGTGTAGAAACAGCCAGATGTTGTCGATTCTTGTTCGAATGAAGTTGGTGTCGACCGCTGCCAATGGGAGCAACGACCGCCTCTGAAACAATTCGTGAGAGCCAATGGGACGAGGGGTGACGGGCACGAAACAATTCGCCCCTCGGCCAATCCGATCGCGCGACCTGAAACAATTCCTCGGCCGGCCAATGGGGCGAGGGTAGCGGAGGCAGGACATGGTGAAATAATTCCTCCGGCGGCCAATCCGAGCGCGGGGAGGGGTGAAACAAATTGCAACATATCCCCGAGAATCGGTTTCAGCTTAGGTCAATGACATGAAGAGAGCTGGGACCACAGTCTCAAAGAAAACCATTAGTAACACACTACGCAGTCATGGATTAATATCCTGCAGCGTACAAAAGGTCCCCCTGCTCAAGCCAGCACATGTCCAGGCCCATCTAAAGTTTGCCAATGACCATCTGGATGATCCAGAGGAGGAATGGGAGAACGTCATGTGGTCTGATGAGACAAAAATAGAGCTAATTGGTCTAAACTCAACTCGCCGTGTTTGGAGGAAGAAGAAGGATGAGTACAACCCCAAGAACATATCTCAATATTAACAACCTTAATTTCACATGAAAATTCATGTAGGACAAAGTGTTCACAAATTTTTAAGTATGTTTGTGTTTGTCCAAGATCTTACTTAAAATTTTATCTGTTTGAACTTGGTTGAGTCCCGAGCTGCTTTCTTCCTGAATTCCTTCATTTTGGTTATTTCCTCCTGAGCTGTCTTGTCCCTCAGCTTCTTTGTCTCTTCCTCCTGAGCTGTCTTGTCCCTCAGGTTCTTTGTCTCTTCCTCCTGAGCTGTCTTGTTCTCAGGTTGTTTGCTCTTCCTCCTGAGCTGTCTTGTCCCTCAGGTTCTTTGTCTCTTCCTCCTGAGCTGTCTTGTTCTCAGGTTGTTTGCTCTTCCTCCTGAGCTGTCTTGTCCCTCAGGTTCTTTGTCTCTTCCTCCTGAGCTGTCTTGTCCCTCAGGTTCTTTGTCTCTTCCTCCTGAGCTGTCTTGTTCTCAGGTTGTTTCCTCTTCCTCTTGAGCTGTCTTGTTCTCAGGTTCTTTGTCTCTTCCTCCTGAGCGGTCTTGTTCTCAAGTTCTTTGCTCTTCCTCCTGAGCTGTCTTGTTCTCAGGTTCTTTGTCTCTTCCTCCTGAGCTGTCTTGTCCCCCAGGTTCTTTGTCTCTTCCTTCTGAGCTGTCTTGTCCCTCAGGTTCTTTGTCTCTTCCTTCTGAGCTGTCTTGTCCCTCAGGTTCTTTGTCTCTTCCTCCTGAGCTGTCTTGTCCCTCAGGTTCTTTGTCTCTTCCTCCTGAGCTGTCTTGTTCTCAGGTTCTTTGTCTCTTCCTCCTGAGCTGTCTTGTTCTCAGGTTCTTTGTCTCTTCCTCCTGAGCTGTCTTGTTCTCAGGTTCTTTGTCTCTTCCTCCTGAGCTGTCTTGTCCCTCAGGTTCTTTGTCTCTTCCTCCTGAGCTGTCTTGTTCTCAAGTTCTTTGCTCTTCCTCCTGAGCTGTCTTGTTCTCAGGTTCTTTGTCTCTTCCTCCTGAGCTGTCTTGTCCCTCAGGTTCTTTGTCTCTTCCTCCTGAGCTGTCTTGTCCCTCAGGTTCTTTGTCTCTTCCTCCTGAGCTATCTTGTCCCTCAGGTTCTTTGTCTCTTCCTCCTGAGCTGTCTTGTCCCCCAAGTTCTTTGTCTCTTCCTTCTGAGCTGTCTTGTCCCTCAAGTTCTTTGCTCTTCCTCCTGAGCTGTCTTGTTCTCAGGTTCTTTGTCTCTTCCTCCTGAGCTGTCTTGTCCCTCAGGTTCTTTGTCTCTTCCTCCTGAGCTATCTTTTCCCTCAGGTTCTTTGTCTCTTCCTCCTGAGCTGTCTTGTCCCCCAGGTTCTTTGTCTCTTCCTTCTGAGCTGTCTTGTCCCTCAGGTTCTTTGTCTCTTCCTTCTGAGCTGTCTTGTCCCTCTGGTTCTTTGTCTCTTCCTCCTAAGCTGTCTTGTCCCACAGGTTCTTTGTCTCTTCCTCCTGAGCTGTCTTGTCCCTCAGGTTCTTTGTCTCTTCCTCCTGAGCTGTCTTGTTCTCAGGTTGTTTGCTCTTCCTCCTGAGCTGTCTTGTCCCTCAGGTTCTTTGTCTCTTCCTCCTGAGCTGTCTTGTCCCTCAGGTTCTTTGTCTCTTCCTCCTGAGCTGTCTTGTTCTCAAGTTCTTTGCTCTTCCTCCTGAGCTGTCTTGTTCTCAGGTTCTTTGTCTCTTCCTCCTGAGCTGTATTGTCCCTCAGGTTCTTTGTCTCTTCCTCCTGAGCTGTCTTGTCCCTCAGGTTCTTTGTCTATTCCTCCTGAGCTGTCTTGTCCCTCAGGTTCTTTGTCTCTTCCTCCTGAGCTGTCTTGTTCTCAGGTTCTTTGTCTCTTCCTCCTGAGCTGTCTTGTTCTCAGGTTGTTTGCTCTTCCTCTTGTGCTGTCTTGTTCTCAGGTTCTTTGTCTCTTCCTCCTGAGCTGTCTTGTCCCTCAGGTTCTTTGTCTCTTCCTCCTGAGCTATCTTTTCCCTCAGGTTCTTTGTCTCTTCCTCCTGAGCTGTCTTGTCCCCCAGGTTCTTTGTCTCTTCCTTCTGAGCTGTCTTGTCCCTCAGGTTCTTTGTCTCTTCCTTCTGAGCTGTCTTGTCCCTCTGGTTCTTTGTCTCTTCCTCCTAAGCTGTCTTGTCCCACAGGTTCTTTGTCTCTTCCTCCTGAGCTGTCTTGTCCCTCAGGTTCTTTGTCTCTTCCTCCTGAGCTGTCTTGTTCTCAGGTTGTTTGCTCTTCCTCCTGAGCTGTCTTGTCCCTCAGGTTCTTTGTCTCTTCCTCCTGAGCTGTCTTGTCCCTCAGGTTCTTTGTCTCTTCCTCCTGAGCTGTCTTGTTCTCAAGTTCTTTGCTCTTCCTCCTGAGCTGTCTTGTTCTCAGGTTCTTTGTCTCTTCCTCCTGAGCTGTATTGTCCCTCAGGTTCTTTGTCTCTTCCTCCTGAGCTGTCTTGTCCCTCAGGTTCTTTGTCTATTCCTCCTGAGCTGTCTTGTCCCTCAGGTTCTTTGTCTCTTCCTCCTGAGCTGTCTTGTTCTCAGGTTCTTTGTCTCTTCCTCCTGAGCTGTCTTGTTCTCAGGTTGTTTGCTCTTCCTCTTGTGCTGTCTTGTTCTCAGGTTCTTTGTCTCTTCCTCCTGAGCTGTCTTGTTCTCAAGTTCTTTGCTCTTCCTCCTGAGCTGTCTTGTTCTCAGGTTCTTTGTCTCTTCCTCCTGAGCTGTCTTGTCCCTCAGGTTCTTTGTCTCTTCCTCCTGAGCTGTCTTGTCCCTCAGGTTCTTTGTCTCTTCCTCCTGAGCTGTCTTGTCCCTCAGGTTCTTTGTCTATTCCTCCTGAGCTGTCTTGTCCCTCAGGTTCTTTGTCTCTTCCTCCTGAGCTGTCTTGTTCTCAGGTTCTTTGTCTCTTCCTCCTGAGCTGTCTTGTTCTCAGGTTGTTTGCTCTTCCTCCTGAGATGTCTTCTAACATAATTCATGTATTTAGAAATAATATTAAATGACTAGATAACAGACTATCGATTTTAGTGAATTTTAGTAATAGTTTATCAGCCTCTAAAAATGTAAAATGCCATTTAGGGTTATTTTGCCCTGAAAAAAAATATCTGTCATTAAGTAGATCCACACCCGTAAGACCTTTGTTCATCTTCGGAACACAAATTAAGATATTTTTCATCAAATCTGATGGCTCAGTGAGTCTCGATTGACAGCAAGATAATGAACACTTTCAAATCCCCAGAAAGATACTAAAAACACGTTTAAAACAGTTCA
The DNA here is from genome assembly GCA_038088235.1 of Zacco platypus. Taxonomy (NCBI): domain Eukaryota; kingdom Metazoa; phylum Chordata; class Actinopteri; order Cypriniformes; family Xenocyprididae; genus Zacco; species Zacco platypus. The sequence goes on along the minus strand of CM076065.1, from coordinate 18,849,047 downwards.
TGTGGCTACAGTGGTTCAACTTTAATGTTATGAAGCGATACTTTTTGTGCACCAAAAAACTAAATAATGACTTTATTCAAAAATATCTAGTGATGGGCGAATTCAAAACACTGCTGTATAAAGCTTCGAAGCTCTACGAATCTTTTGTTTTGAATCAGTGGTTCAGAGCCTGTATCAAACTGCCAAAGTCACGTGAACCATTGACATTTCCAAACAATTATGTTTAAAGCCTCGATTACTGAAATCATGTGACTTCGGCAATCCGAACCACTGATTTGAAACAAAAGAGGTGTAAAGCTTCAAAGCCTCATGAAGCAGTGTTTTGAAATAGCCCATTACTGAAGATGATGAAGGTGTTACGGGTGTGGAATGACATGAGGGTGAGGAATTAATGACTGAATTTTCATTTTTGGGTGAACTAACCCTAAACGTTGCAGTATTAGAAGGATTATTTTATAATGTAGTCACAAGGGTCATTTAATCCAAAATGAGACACTTTGCATCCTCCTGCTTCCAAGGTAAACACCTTTTATGAATATTTACAAAACATGTTGAACATTTTTCCTAGAAAGATCTTTTGCATGAAAAAAGGTTAGATCAAGGTTATCCAGTTCCTAAGGAAAATTGATTTATTGTATTTATTTTTTATTCCCCAACTAATTAGACAATTTGATCTGGTGTACTAGATCAAAAAACCACTGGAGAAACATCTGGGCTACATTACTAATAAAGAATGCTGGCCATCAGACTGTTTTAAAAGAAATTAAAGAACAAAATAAAGTAAAAGTTTTATTTAAAGAAAATGGACAGCGCGCCTTGTTTTTGCATACAAATGTAAAAATGTTAAATGTTTTTAAAATCGCATGTTTCTTAATTAGCTCAGAATTTTGAATTTTAGTCTTAAGCAGTGTCATGTAGAAGGACCGTCATTTTATTCTCTTTACGCTGTATTTGATAGTGTTTTGATGAACTCCAATGAACATGTTTGAGCGCTCAGAGAGGAGTCTCCACAAACTGTACAAAGCAAAGAAAAAATGTCAACAGCATCAGTGACTGGTGGAAAAAATGTCATTTACAAATCAACATAAACTTTCACAATAGAGCAGGAGAGGATTTCTGTATTCTTTATAGCTAATTGTTTTTCCTATATGCCTTACACACTTTCATAGTAAACTGATGTCTTGAATTTACTTTTGTGCAAACATGTATAAAGATTGTTTGATTTTATCTACGGCCTTTACAAGGGCATGTCACTTTATGGTTCTTAATGTTTGCATTACAACAGTGTGACAGTTCTAACAAATCTGACAAAAGAGCAAAAAATGTACAAAGATTTTTAGCTTTTATTTGAGTCAGAGAAGATGGTGATAACAGTTGAAAACATACTATAATATTGAACCTCAAGCAGGATGTTGAAAGAAATTATTCTGCAGATGTTAAACACCTTAGGAAAATAGTTTGAAACGCTGGTTTGTCAAAAGAGAAAGTTCAGTCATACATTTAAAAAGTTTCACCACACGTTTTCTCATTTGAGGAAAAGCAGGATCTTACCCCGTTTTGTCTTCACCTACAACAAAACACATCCCAACCAGCAGAATGTGAAGAGTGTCATCTGCTATCTGAACAAGATTACTAAAATTAGTGGATAAATGATTAAAAATGTCATTTGCAAAACCACATTTACAAACTTGTAACAAACTTAGAGATTGCTTGTGAATGGCTTTTTCTGTATTCTGTATTTATTATAAACGGCTCTTTTCTTGTATGGTGTACCATCTTTTCTTAGTGATTTGGGCTACATGGTGTTTGTGTACACATAATTTTTGAATTTTATCTTCGGATTTTACCAGAGTGCTGAATGCTATTTAACAACCTCAAACTTTAATAAATGTGCAGCTTTCAGTGCGTTACTTAGTTGTGATTCAACATAATATTTTTAAGTGTAAAACCAGATGACTGACTTTTCGTGTTGATGCATCATGTGATCCCATATCAGATAGCTGGAAAGTTGCTCTAAAAGAAACATCAATTTAGTCAAAGACTCAAGCAGAAGGACTATCGCTTAAATTCTTAATGTTCATTTATTCCTGTACTGAATGTTGAGACTTCTCAAAGAACAGAGTTCACCTACAAAACAAACAACACAGGCACAGTGTCGTCTGGCGTATGAAGTAAAACTAGTGGAGTAATAAATAACATCCTTTACAAACTTTCACAACTGCTCAAAACTGCTGTTTTTGTGTGTTTTTATTATAAACTATACTTTTTCTATTTATACTTTTCTTAGTGATTTGGGCTGTTGAATTTTAGGTGATTTAGAGACACAATTCTGTATAAAGATTATGTTTGAAAGTTATCTATAGGCTTTACAAAGGTGTGGATCTTTGCATCACAGCTGTGTGTCATAGCGCTGACAAGATACGTCGCCATCTGAAAATACACGCAAAGATTTTAGCACAACTATTTATACACACACACACACACACACATACAAATACAGAGAAGAATATCATACTGTATATTGCGTTGCTTTTATAGAACATTCCATTACCAGAAGATGGTAATAGTTGAAGTAAGCCCATTTCTTTAAATTTTTTATTTTTTTTTTGCTGAATGTTTGTTTAAAAGACAACAACAACAGGAAAAAAACCTTTAAAACAACATGAAACCATGATATTCATATTGAAAATATTGTAGAATTACATGTTGAAGCATACTCACAGTGTGAAAATGACTTCCATAATATTTTCTTTAGTATGAAACTTTGTTTGGATCACCAACACAAAGATTTGTGCTCCGACCTCATGAAGATCACACCTAGATTAGCTTTCTTGAGAATTGCATATTTGTACTACATGCCTTAAACTTAGTGATCAACATGTTTCCTTTGTGTTTGTCAAAAGAAAAAAGGTTCATTCATTCATAAAAAAAAAAAAAAAAGTGAAAATGATGTGAATGCCACACGCACATCCAAAGAGTTTCACTCGTACTCGGCTACATTACTAATAAAGAATGCTGGCCATCAGACTGTTTTAAAAGAAATTAAAGAATAAAATAAAGTAAAAGTTTTATTTAAAGAAAATAGACAACACGCCTTGTTTTTGCATACAAATGTAAAAATGTTAAACGTTTTTAAAATCGCACGTTTCTTAATTTGCTCAGAATTCTGAAGTCAAATCTGTATTAGTTCTTTTGTAAAACAAACACACACACACACACACACACACACACACAGTGAGTTGGATTAAAACTAAATGATTTCTTAAAATTGAACAAAAGTAAAGACGAATTCAGATCTTATGAACACTTCAGATGACTCCAACCCACTGCGAGGTCTTCAGATGACGCAAACTCTGGTTTAATATGTACCAATGCTAAATTGTTCTATATATCATAATCATTTGTTAACATGTATTCATTACTTCAATGAGCTCATTGTTTCTGCCTTAAATTAACACTGTGTTTAAAGTAATAGATTATTAGCTAACAGCGGGATTTGTGTATACATTTCTGAAATTAAATAACATGCATAGTGTCACCTCTGATAACAGATCACTCAAAAGTGTAACTGTCAGGCTGTGTGTGCATAGAAAGGACGATAACGTCGAGGATAAGATAAACATAGATTTAATTCAAAGTCCACGGGAATACAACCAGGCAGGCAGGCAGGTGACACACACGTAACATTAACGAGAACCGACAGAGACTGAACAAACACAAGGAGAATATATTGGGGAGAACGTAATTAGGGAGAACTGAAACAGGTGCGGGTGATTAACTAAACAGGTAAACACACTGAGGGCAAATGCACAGAGAATGACATCACTAGACTAAACAACAGTTCATGGGTGTGACAGTACACCCCCTCCCCGGAAGGCGCGTCCTCGCGCCGTAGATGGACAAACTGCGGAGGGAGGGAGGGGGCTCAGGTGGAGGACGAGGAGACAAAGGGCGGACAGGACAACAGGCAGACAATGTGGCAGACGATAGGAGGAACCAGGGAGGAGTAGATGGTGGGAGGAGCCAGGGAGGAGACAGACGGGACTTGGAGCAGGAGGAGGATGGTTGAACCCAGGCCACAGTCACGCCCATCGCCCATGGTGGAGCCGCAGGAGGAAGCAGCCATGGTGGAAGAAGGGCAGGCGACACCAGGGCGGCGACTGACTGTGGCAGAGCAGGTGGCAGAGGAGACCAGGGCGTAGCTGGAACGCCAACGAGCCAGGGCGATCTGAGGATCCGGCGGGACGCGGCGACTCTGGCGGCTCTAGCGACCGAGGCGCAGGTGGGGATCCTGAAGGCCGCGGTGAAGCCGAAGCGACAGAAGACCAAGGTGACGTCGGAGGGAGTGAGGACGCCAACGGAGCCAGAGGGACGAAGGGACGAGGCGCAGCCAGAGGAGTATAGTCCCGCGGCGAGGGCAGGTCGACGAATGACCAAGGCGAAGCCGGAGGGATGAGGGAGCCCGGCGTAGCTGGTGGACTGAAGGGCCACGGTGGAGACGAGGGAGGTTGGAGCCAACGAGGAGCTGGCGGACTGACGGGCCGAGGAGGAGTCCAGGTCGAGGAGGTGGGAGGCGGAGACTTGGGATCCACTGCCCCCAATGGAGCTGCAGACTGGCAGGCCCACTGCACGCTCACGCCGCAGATGGTGGGTAGAGGGTGAGCAGAGGGGCTGGCAGGATACAGCGGAGATGGTGGTAGATGAATGAGTGGAGGTGGGAGAGGGAGGCTGGGTGGGATCTTTGAAAAGGCAGACACTTCATAACAGGCAGATGATTCAACACAGGCAGATGATTCAGAATATATTGGAAAAAAATAGTCCTCTGAGCTCAGTCCATGCTCACCCTCAGCGGCGGTGCAGTGGGCGGGGCCTTCCTCCTGGCCTTCATTCACGCACTTGGTCAAACTCACTCTGTAGTTCTGGCTCCGTGGCAAACCTCGGCTCTGTCGCTCCATTTGGCGATGGCTCGTGCGGGCGTTCCGTGCCGCGAGATGGTGGCTGGTCTCACTCTGGGTCCGGAGTGGGGCTGGCGAGATCTTCTCCCAGGCAGACGGTAAATGACGAGTTGCAGCTCGCCAGCACCCACTCCACAAAGGCAGCAAAATCCACACGCGGACCCTCCCTGGACAACTGCGCTCTGCATGTGGTATTCAAACTCACTTGGTAGAACGTGCAGAGGCAGTCGTCCGGGTAGTGTGTTAAATATGCGATGTCCAAGAAGGTCCGTGTGTGGTCCTCCAATGTTTGTTCCCCCTGCTCCAACAACAGGAGATGAAATCCGGGGAAATCCATGAAAGACGGGGGGAAAAAATGCAACAAACAAAAACGAAACAAAAAACGGGAAAACAAACGGAGAACACGCTGCTAAACACTAACACAATTTGGGGTCGGTTCTTCTGTCAGGCTGTGTGTGCATAGAAAGGACGATAACGTCGAGGATAAGATAAACATAGATTTAATTCAAAGTCCACGGGAATACAGGCAGGCATACAGGCAGGCAGGCAGGCAGGCAGGTGACACACACGTAACATTAACGAGAACCGACAGAGACTGAACAAAACACTAGGAGAATATATAGGGGAGAACGTAATTAGGGAGAACTGAAACAGGTGCGGGTGATTAACTAAACAGGTAAACACACGGAGGGAAAATGCACAGAGAATGACATCACTAGACTAAACAACAGTCCATGGGTGTGACAGTAACGTTGACACACATTGTTCTGTAAAGCTGCTTTGAAACGATGAATATTGTGAAATGCACTATACAAATAAATGTAAATTGAATTGAACAAACTTATGTACATCAAATTAGTAAAAGATGTTTTTTGTGTGTGTGTGTGTGTGAGTCCAGAGAATCACCAGAAAGGTTTTGATGTCATTCTTAAAACATCTAGCCTAAGCAACTGTCGTAAAACCCGTAACACACGCATTTAGGATGCACTCTCCCTCCACCAGGTTGACTCGCAAAGACCTTCACTGTGAGTTAAATAATTGTTGTCCATTTTTTTGTCTTTTTAATTATGAATCTATCAACATGTTTGGAAACATAGATACAGATGTTCTAGAAAGAGCATCTCGCAAACATCACCTATTCTGGGTTGTGTGTGTTAACAAGATTTTAGTAATGTTGAAAATTAGCTGAATTAAATTAAAATTAAGCAAATGTTGAAATTAACATGAACAAAATCCATTATTAGTTCATGTTAACTAATGTAGTTAACTCATGCTTACTAGTGAACCTTATTGTAAAGTGTTATCTTTGACATATTATTGCAGCGGTTCCCAACCACATTCCTGGAGAACCACCATCACGGCACATTTACACTTCTGCTCTGCCTGACACACACACTTCAGATCTTTGAGTCACTACTAATGAGCTGAACCTTCATCAGGTGTGTTTGATCGAGGAGACATGAAAAAAGAAGCAATTACTGTAAATGAATTCACACATTTGACACTTCCAACAATAAAACACCAACACACTTCTGTTATGTTTAAGATGCAATATTTAATAAAAATAGAAAATTACTGTGAATGTTTAAAGCGGTTTGATTTACGGTGTAATGGGTATTTTAAATATAAAAAAGATATAAATTATAGATTAGATATAAATTAGATAATAAATATTTTCTTTAAAGTTTTTTTTTTATCATGCGTAGAGACGACAGAGAAACAGAACACGAGCACAGCTTTGAGGGACGCGCTGGCCATTTTGTTGTTTCTAACAACTGAGAACTTCAGGATGTTCAGTAAAAAAAACATCCATGTCTGAATCTCATCTTTTTTCATCTTTGTCTGTAATCTGAATTTTTCTCAGGCTTTTCTTAGTTGCTGACAGACTGGCCATTAAAGCTGTGGGAAATCCTCCATCCACAGTAAGATGGATGGGAAAGCCGACTCGTTTATCCGGGAATGGCTGGGCTTGCCATGATGCTGCTCTGAAACTGGTCCCTGTGCTAACTGTTAACAAAGTTCCTTTTCAAGGGAACTCGCGCTGCGTCGAGAGTTGACGCAATGGGAACGGTCTGCGTGATTGCGTCGTGAAGCACTTGTGAAATCAAGTCAAGTCAAGTCATCTTTATTTATATAACGCTTTTTACAATGCAAATTGTGGCAAAGCAGCTTTACATTAATAATTGGCAAATAATTTTGGCTGCACAGCAGCTCCCAAAGAAAATGGTGTCATTGTCCAGCTTATTCTATATATTATTGATTCATTCCGTTGCAAATATCAATGGTTATTAGTCTAGTTAATTTAGGTATAGCAGCACTGGAGAAAACAGTGACGTAATCGTCCAGCTCAGCTCAGTTCACATACAACGGCGCCAATGCAGGCATATCAAAAACACTGCTGAATATCAAGCAAGTGTCGCCAACTTAAGCAAGCCAAAGGCAACAGCGGCAAGGAACCAAAACTCCAACAAATGGAGAAAAAAACCTTGGGAGAAACCAGGCTTAGTCGTGGGCCAGTTCTCCTCTGGCCAACAGTAAACACTTGTCTGATCCTCAGGCAGAGTTACAGGTCATTAAACCGATTTGGAATCGCAACTGTCAGAATTTTTAATCTAGTTCCATCTAGTTTAAGATCTTTTTGATCACGCCGGTATGGGACGGTTTTTTGGGATATGTGCCACTGGCTGATGAGTCGCTAAGGTCTTCACAAATGATGAGCTAGTTCACACAGTCTCCACCGACACCCCAGGGCCACGCTGCTGCCGCACACAGGCACAGGTTCCCCGTCCGACCCGGACACGGCCCGGATGCAGCCAATCACGTTAATTGGTAAACCTTGGGATAAGCAGAGAGACAAAAATTAGCGTAGACGCCATTCTTCTTCAGATGTAACGAGTACATCTGGTGTTATAGGAAGTGATCCCGGTTCCGGCTGACCTGATCTATGCAGCCTAACAATCCTTTAACGGATATGAAGACAAAAGTTGATAGTGCGTCATGTGTATGCCAGGTTAAATAGATGCGTTTTTAGTCTAGATTTAAACTGACAGAGTGTGTCTGCTTCCCAAACAATGCTAGGAAGATTGTTCCAGAGTTTAGGTGCAAAATAGGAAAAGGATCTACCGCCTGCGGTTGATTTTGATATTCTAGGTATTAACAACTGGCCAGAATTCTGAGATCGTAATAGACGCGAAGGACTATAATGCATTAAGAGCTCACTCAAATATTGGGAAGCTAAGCCATTTAGTACTTTGTAAGTAATTAGCAAGATTTTAAAATCTATACGATGTTTAATAGGGAGCCAGTGCAGTTTTGACAGAACCGGGCTAATATGGTCATACTTCCTGGTTCTAGTAAGGACTCTAGCAGCTGCGTTTTGGACCAGCTGTTATTTGTTTATCACGCGAGCAGGGCAACCACCCAGTAGAGCGTAACAGTAATCTAGTCTAGAGGTCATGAACGCATGAACTAGCTGTTCCGCATTTGTCATTGAGAGCATATGTCGCAATTTAGATATATTTTTAAGATGGAAGAATGCGGTTTTACATATGCTAGAAATGTGGCTTTCAAATGAAAGATTGGTATCAAAGAGCACACCCAGGTTCCTAACTGACGAAGACGACTTAATAGAGCAGCCATCAAGTGTTAGACAGTATTCTAGGTTATTATGTGCTGAAGTTTTTGGTCCAATACTTAGAATCTCTGTTTTTTCTGAATTAGTAGTAGGAAATTACTAGTCATCCAATTTTTTATATCAGCTACGCATTCTGTTAATTTTGAGAATTGGTAGGTTTCGTCAGGGCGCGAGGAAATATAGAGCTGAGTATCATCAGCGTAACAGTGAAAACTAATGCCATGCTTCCTAATGACATCTCCCAAGGGTTGCATGTACAGAGTGAAAAGCAACGGTCCTAGAACTGAGCCTTGTGGTACTCCATATTTAACTTGTGATCGAAATGACATCTCTTTGTTTACTACTACAAACTGATAACGGTCAGATAAGTATGATTTGAACCATGCCAATGCAATTCCACTAATTCTAGCATAATTTTCTAGTCTATTCAAAAGAATATTGTGGTCGATAGTGTCAAAAGCAGCACTGAGGTCTAGTAACACTAATAGAGATACAACCACGATATGATGATAAGAGCAAATTATTTGTAACTCAAATGAGAGCAGTCTCAGTACTATGGTACGGTCTAAATCCTGACTGGAAATCCTCACAGATACCAGTTCTTTCCAAGCAGGAACACAGTTGAGATGATACTGTGATACCGTTTTTCTAGTATTTTTGACAGAAAAGGTAGATTGGAGATCGGTCTTTAATTGACTAATTCTCCAGGATTAAGTTGTGGTTTTTTAATAAGAGGTTTGATAATAGCCTGCTTAAAATTTTTCGGTACGTAACCTAGTGATAAAGATGAATTAATGATCTTAAGAAGAGGATCTATGACCTCTGGAAGCATCTCTTTCAATAGCTTAGTCGGTATAGGGTCTAACATACATGTTGTTGATTTTGATGTTTTAACAAGTTTAGACAATTCTTCCTTTCCTATAGCAGCAAATGAATGGAATTTTTCCTCAGGGATACTACAATCCACTGTCTGATGTGATGGTGTGATGGTGAAAAAGTGTGCATGTCAATAACTTTCTCTCTAATGTTGTCAATCTTGCAAGTAAAGAAGTTCATAAAGTCATTACTGCTGTGCTGTTTGGAAACATCAGAAGTTGAGGCTGTATTTCTCGTTAATTTAGCCACTGTATTAAATAAGTACTTAGGGTTGTGTTTATTTTCTTCTAAAAGATTTGAAAAATAAGCAGATCTAGTGGTTTTTACGGCTGTAACAAAGTTCTTAAGAACGGGAAGAAGGAGGCGGGAACCGGCGAACATTCAGCAACTTTTAATAACAAAATAAAACAAACAATGAAACGAAAGTAGAAGGGCGGCAGTTCCTCACGGCGACTGCCGCCCACACCAACAAAATAAAACACAACATAACTTCCAGGCCTGGTCCTCTCTCGTCCTTCACTGTCGTCGCTCCTCCTTTATGCTTCCGGAGCTCCTCCGTGAGAGATACGAGACCGGTGCGCCGAGCACCTGAAGCTCGTTAACACTCGCGTCACCGGCCTCGCGCCGTTCCCTCACGGCTCTCGCCCGCCCTGCTCGTCACAACGGCCTTTCTGTACTCCATTTTCTCTCTCCATGAAATCCGAAAAACTTCTAGTTTTGAATTCTTCCAGCTGCGCTCCATTTTTCTGGCTGCTCTCTTAAGGGCCCGAGTGTGCTCGTTATACCATGGCATTGGACTAATATCCTTAATCTTTATTAAGCGCAAAGGAGCGACAGAGTGTTAGAGTGTTCGAAAAGAGAGCGTCAATAGTTTCTGTTGCAACATTGAGTTCTTCTAAGCTGTCTGGTTTGCTAAGTTGATGAAATTGATCAGGAAGATTATTTATAAAGCAATTTTTAGTGGTAGAAGTGATGGTTCTAACATATTTGTGGCAGACAGGCGGTTTTGCATCCTTGGTTAAATGTAGCACACATGAGACTAGATAATGATCTGAGACGTCATCGCTCTGCTGCAGAATTTCAACGGCATCAATATCGATTCCATGTGACAATATTAGATCTAGAGTATGATTACGACAATGAGTGGGTCCTGACACATGTTGTCTAACTCCAATAGAGTTTAGAATATCTGTTAATGCCAATCCCAATGCGTCTTTTTCATTATCTACATGTATATTAAAATCACCAACAATAAGGACTTTATCCACAGCCAGTACTAACTCTGATAGAAAATCAGCAAATTCTTTGATAAAATCTGTATGGTGCCCTGGTGGCCTGTATACAGTAGCCAGCACAAATTTCAAATGAGATTTGTCACTTACATTATATAACGTTACATAGAGCAGCATCACTTCAAAAGAGATATATTTGAAAGACTTTTGAGTAATACTGAAGATATTCCTATAGATTACAGCAACACCTCCCCCTTTACCTTTCTGACGAGGTTCGTGTAGATAATAGTAACCTTGAGGGCAAGACTCATTTAAAGTAATGTAATCGTCTGGTTTTAGCCAGGTTTCTGTCAAACACAGCACATCTAGATTATTTTCTGTGATAATATCATTCACAATAAGTGCTTTTGAAGAAAGGGATCGAATATTCAGCAACCCAAGCTTTATCATTTGTTTATCTTTATAATCTCTGTTTACTACTTGTTGAACATCAATTAAATTATCACCCGTAAATGGGTTTGGAAGTTTTCTGTATTTATTAGTTCGGGGTACAGACACAGTCTCTATGTGATGATATCTAGGTGAAAGAGTCTCTATGTGTTGGGATTTATCTGACTTCTGTGACATGAGACAGCTAGCAGACAGTCGGTTTAGCCAGTCTCTCTGCTTCCTGACCTGGGCCCCAGTTAGTCAAGGTTGAGCTCTAAGACTATGTGCCATATTACTAGAGAGAAGAGCGGCACCACCCCAGGAGGGATGAATACCATCTCTTTTCAACAGGTCAGGTCTGCCCCAAAAACTTTTCCAATTGTCTATGAAACCTATATTATTCTGTGGACACCACTTAGACAGCCAGCCATTGAGTGATGATAGTCTGCTAATTATTTCATCACTCCTACGAGCAGGAAGGGGTCCAGAACAAATTACAGTGTCTGACATCGTACGTGCGAGTTCACACACCTCTTTAATGTTAAATCTTAGTGATCTCCGACTGGCGAAGTTGAACATCATTAGCGCCGACGTGAATAAAAATCTTAGAGTATTTACGATTAGCATTAGCCAGCACGGCTCTACAGCCGGAACCGAACAATGTACGGAGTTCACTAAGCTAGTCGCATCCAAAACAGTATCTGAAGCCCTTGCATTCTTACTATTCTCAATTAAAGTTTGGATGCGTGTCTCTAATTCTAAGATTTTCTCTGTCAGCCTGACTATTTCCCTGCATTTATGACATGTGAATCCCTCATCGCTGACAGAGAAAGCTATACTATGCATGTGACAGGCAGTGCAAGTAACAATGAAAGGAGAAGATGACATAGCTTACCGTGTTCGTAGACCGACCCGACTTACCAGTTGTTTGATGAACTTGTAAAAAAAGGAGAGCGCGACAGAAATGACGGTGGGCACGGATAACACAAACTAGCGTAATGCTAACGCGTTGTGATGGTGATTTAGATTAAAAGATTAAAAACTAGCGATGTCAGATTAATGTGATAGGCAATATAAGACAATATCAGATATATAGTGAAGATAAAGTAGACAGCAAACAATGACAATAAATAGATTCAAAACAAAGCTATACGGAGCAACAGACTCAAACAATTCTGCAGCGAGGCAGACAGGAGCAGACAGGAGCAATCGATCAAGGAGCAGACAGGAGCACGAGCAGCAGCAGCACAGAAGCAGAGCAGCAGCAGAGCAGCAGAGTAGCAGCTGAGTAGCAGCAGAGCAGAAGCAGAGCAGCAGCAGAACAGAAGCAGCAGTGCCACGCTCGTTTCGGCGCTGTATCTATATTTTATACTTTATACTTTTGATGGACAAAATATTTTCACACAAAAATGCTCAAAATGCACAGAATAAGCACGTCTAAGTGTGTTTTAAGAATTGGAGTATGTCAGATAAGAATTAAGAATCAAAATGATAACATTTACCCATTTAACTTGTTTTTAATAAGTCAATTTGGCTGTTACTTGCAGTATTATTTGGGACACATTATATATATATATGTATATATGTATATATATATATATATATATATATATATGTCATGGATATGGATAAAAGATTCAGACACATAAAACACAAACACTTTCAATCTTTTTTAGTTGTTACAAGTTGAAAAGAAAGTAACCAATCAGGTATTATTAAAGAAAGAAAAAGGAAAAGAGCAAATGTTGTAACAAAATCAACTATTTACAAAAATTGCTAGCCCAGTTAGAATGTTTTGCCTTCTCAAAGTCAGGAGGTTTCATGTTAAGGCATTTCACATGAAACCAGTGTTTGCATGCATGACATTCAATCTACAAAAAACAAAAACAACAATAATAACAAATATATATATATATATATATATATATATATATATATATATATATATATATAATTATTTTTTTAAGTTGAAAGTACTTACCCAGTCAGTTGTTGGACCACCTCCAGTGGGTTGTGTCAAACCACATAAACCTCAGCAGTCAGCCTTTCTGAACTCTAAAAAGTGTATAGATATCCAAATAGTAACAGGGTTACAGAAGACAATAACAGTTTCATTTTGTTCTCATTCATGGCAATCACCTGAGGCTGTTAGGATTTCCTCAGCCGCCATCTTACGCAGTTCCTCCATATTGGTTATAGAGGAATTGATGTCCAAGTGGGAGGTATGATGATCTAGTGATGATCTCCCTTGCCATCTTTGAAGAATAATTGTACTGAAGTGTTAGAATGAATTGTATTTAGTGTCTCAATAGGTTTTACTTACCAATTGAGAAAAATACCTGCATAACAAATACACCACAGCTGTATGAATCCTGCTGGATTGTGTGCTGAATTGTGGCCCCTCTCCACTCAATGTCAACCCTTTCTTTTTTGCCAAACCTCATTTTGAAATATTCACTGTGATAAATCTCTAAAACACTTAGGGGTAATACAGTTAATACAGTAATTGAAAATAATTAGAGTAATTTTAGCTTTCTATTTTACCTAAATCTGATAGCAGCTTGCTTTGATTCTTTCTCCTCATCCGTTCCTTGTGGATTAATAAGAAAAACCTGACTGGACGATGCATGTAGATACTGGAAATAAGAAAGAAACCCTTTTCAATTATTGTTCAGCTTTGACCACATATCCATGAAGGACTTATTGGGATTTTGAAAGCTTTCACCAAAAACTTCCAGTGGTTGTCATTCACATTCAGGAAACTGATCATTGCTTGATACTTGGTAAAGTCCACCTGAAATGTTTGATATTTTCACATTAGTAAATCGTTTAAAACACGTGTTGTGCTTTCATGTCTTCAATGTTCACTGTAAAAAATTTATCGTTAAATTAACAGTAACTTACTGGCAACAATTATCCAGCAGTTGCTGTATTTCATTCAACAGAAAAATTACCATAACACTAACTACAGTAGTGTTTATCTTACTGTAAAATTCAATACAGTATTTTACTGTATATTTACCATATCATCATACAGTATTATACTGTTGATTTAATAATACTGTATAGTATTATACAGTTATGAAATTTTTTTTAATTTCTTTTATAGTGCTACTGTATAACCTTTAGAATATGTAGAAAACCTGTGGAAGACTTATTTTAACTTTTGATGGGAAATAGGAAAAAGAACAATTGAAGCTTTAAAACAGTTTATTATAAATTTCTCAATTCATGTAAATATGTACAAATGACATGTTACAATAAAAAACAAGACATTAACATTTTAAGACATTTATAATTCAGAATTAAACATCACTGAACAATACATTATTAATAATAATAATAATAATAATGGAATATAACACAATAAAATATGTTTTAAAAAAACTAAAGAACAATTTATAATTAAAAATTAAAATAACAGCGACAATGCAACAACATTTATTTTTAAAGACTAATTAACAATTTATAATTAATAACGGCGAACACTTCATGCAAAAAATCAATAGGTAGAAAACAAACTTACAAAACACAGTAAAACAAAGGATCATAGTGAAAAAAAGTTTCACTTCTGATAATCCTGCAAGAAATGATCAGCACAAATCAATCACTGAGGCAAAACATACAACTAATCATCAAAAAACACATTACAACAATGATGGTCAGAAGCTTGTGCATAGAGCCTCGCAGCAAATGAAATCTTACTCTTTTTTTTTTTCATTATTATTTTCAAACTCAGAAGTAAACATACACGCAATAATAGCCCATGGTATATACTGCATACATGTTGTGTGGCATAAGTAGTTTTTTTACAATTTACACCAACTGAAACAGACCCCAACAGAAGAAAAGCCATGTAGAAAAGCCAATCAGAACAAAAACTATTTAATCTTCATAGAACAAAACCCACACATAGATTGTACAATATAAATGTACAAATCATCAATTTCAGTAAGATGTACTAAATAAAACATTTCTGTCTGCCATTGTGTTTTTAACTTGAATCATGTGCAACAGATGCCTGTTTCTGGCAATTCAGTCCATGATTTGCTTAATAAAAACTTATTGACAAACATGTTTATAATGGATTATTTTCAATGTATTTATTGTTTGTGTGGCTCTGAAGGATTTGTTCAGTTTCAAATGAAATTTACTCACCCTCAAGCCATCCTAGGTGTATATGACTTTCTTCTTTCTGATGAACACATTCGGAGATATATTAATAAATATCTTGATGCATCCGAGCTTTATAATGGCAGTGATCAATATCAATGAGTATGAGCTGAAGAAAGTGCTTCTCTCCACATCCATCATAAACATACTCCACATGACTCCAGGGGTTAATAAAGGCCTTCTGAAGCAAAGTGATCCATTTATGTAAAAAAAACCTCCATATTTAACAAATTATGAAGTGAAATATCTAGCTTCCGCCAGACCACCTTCTGTATTCAAGCTATGAATAAAGTGTAAAACTCTCGCAGTTCAAAAATCTTACGCTACATCCTACGCCTTCCCTATTCATCTCATGGAAAAAGCGTAACTGAAGTGACGTCAGTTCCGTTGTTTTTTTGTAATTTAAATACGGAAAGCAGTCTGGCGGAAGCTAGATATTTTACTTTATAACTTGTTTAAATATGGATTTTTTTTTTTAACACAAATGCATCGCTTCACTTCAGAAGCCCTTTATGAACCCTCTGGAGTATGTTTATGATGGATGGATGTGAACAGAAGCAGTTTCTTCAGCTTCATACTTATTGGTATCGCTCACCACCATTATAAAACTTGGATTTGTCAGGATATTAATGAATATATCTCTAAAAGTGTTCATCAAAAGAAGAAAGTCATACACACCTAGGATGACTTGAGGGCGAGTAAAGCTTGAGCTAATTTTCATTTGAAAGTGAACTAATCCTTTAAAAGTAATTCACGTTGTGATGTATCTGGTTGCCAAAACAGAAAGCAGTAATGTCAAGCAATGTTGCATTTACCTCAGGAAGGACATTTAATGAATATATAAAATGAAATGATCTTGATAAAATGTTTCATATCAGTCAATCAGCCCTGAAACACAAATGAGTGTAAACTCCATGAATGAAATGAGCACAGCACAACTGCAAATCAAAGAACTGCATTGCCGTTCCTGTGTGCCTTTCAGAAATCATTTCATATTTTAATAAAAACTTGTTTAAAGAAATGTTACAATTATAATTCAAAAATACAAATTCTGTGAGTTATACGAGGAAGATTTGTTCAATGAAAACTGTGAAGACAGCAGAATTACATTTTCAAACAGACTTCTCATTTTTAGATTTTTCTAAATACAGATTCAGGCACAAATAATTTTGAGATTACAACAGATATTGGCTCTGCTGCACACCCCTAATATCACTCTTGCCGTAATGATTCTGCCAGTCATACTGTGCAAACTCCATAATGAAAGATGCAACATGTGGGTTTAGGGCTATGGTTGAACTGAAATCACTATATGGCTAGTGATTATGAATGAGCTGTGATTTTGACTGACAAGCATGACTCTGGAGGAACAGGCGTTTATTTATTCATTTTCAGTGTTGAGAAACATAGCCTACATGTGCTACATGTTTTGTATGAAAACTAGTGCGTCAATTACTTATGGATTTAAAAGTACCGTTGTCTTAGTGCTGCGCAAGCTCTCTCACACAAACGCGCGCACACACTGAGAGATATATATATATGTGTATATATACATATATGTGTGTGTGTGTGTGTGGGTATTCCCTAAGTTATGAGGACCAAATGTCCCCACAGGTATAGTAATACTAATAAATTTTGATCTTGTGGGGACATTTTTTTGGTCCCCATGAGGAAACAAGCTTATAAATCATACAGAATTATTTTTTTTGATAATCTAAAATAGCAGAACATTTTGTGTGATGGGTAGGTTTAGGGGTAGGGGTAGTGTAGGGGGACAGAATGTACAGTTTGTACAGTAGAAAAACCATTACGCCTATGGAATGTCCCCATAAAAAAAAATGAAAAATGAAATTGTTTGCAAAACAACGATTACGGATGATGAATTTGGAGGAAAAAATGTTTTTTGATACTTCTGCCACTACTACTCCTTTCCAACGTGATTATGTAATGCGTGAAGTCGTGGATGCTAGTGCAAGGCATGCATTTATTGTTAAAAATTACATACATTTTTATTACTTTTAGAAAATGACAGATGGTTTCGCTAGACAAGACCCTTATTCCTCGGTTGGGATCGTGTAGAGCGCTTTGAAGCTGCACTGAAACCCACTGAACCCCAATGAAGTCCACTGCAGAGAAAAACCCTGGCATGTTTCCCTCAAAAACCTTAATTTCTTTTCGACTGAAGAAAGAACATTTTAATTCTGAACTGAACTAATGCTTTAATATCTGATGAATATTATCGTAATGTTACAGCATAAAATGAGAGAGAACCTGAACAACATTTGTGACACATCATAACATTCATGTTCATAATTAGAACGCTGTTAAGATGTTATTAATATTGGCTGGATGTATTTGTAATGTTAGCGTAAAATGTTGTGAGAACATTTACAAAATGACCGTACTATATTATTTCTACTTGATGAACACTCAACATATGTTCAATGTTAAAAATGAAAAGTCACCCTCAAGAAGCACAGACACCATTGGGGTGCGGTCACTGTTCTTATCCTCCGGGACTCTGGTCACTGGATCACCCCACTTAATGATGCCGTTCATGATGTAACTGGAATAGTCTTCCTGGTTAGTACCAAAAGCCTAACAAGGGACAAAATGGCATGGTTTTGCTTGACAAGTTCTACAACCTACTACAAATTATTCTCTGAACTCTGAAATCATTCTGCTCAACAATCAAGTATTCAACAAGACAAATACTTACAGGTTTAATGTCGTTATTCAAGGATGCCATGAAATCTGTTCGAGTGACCTGTAGCTTTTTCACTCTCTCACTCAGTTCAACATGGGTTTATAGCTTTCAAATGAGGACTTATGAAAATACATCCCTGATAAGGAATGTACAGATCATTATACAGTACTCTGCACCTTAATGTGGCGGTTCTGACCAGGCCCTCAAGCTCAGCTCCACTGTGGTTCTTGGTCTCATGTTAGTTCTTTAACATCCACATCAGTAGCCAAGAAGTTAAACTCTCGCATCTTAGATGTGTGAATGTTCAGAATCTGAATACGGCCCTTCTCATCTGGCAAACCTGGGTGATCAGACAGACGAATAGGTGAGAATAAATACATTTATATTTATAAATAGGTGAACAAAGGGCAAGTCTTTGAGGTCCTACCAATTTCCATCTTTACTTCAAATCGGCCAGGTCTCAAAGCTTCATCTATAAGGTCAGGCCTGTTAGTCATGCCTTTCAGATAAAGATAAAAGCACAGATTAGAAAAAACAAACAAGCAAACGGATAATTAGGATATAAGAGATTATAAGACTTTTATTATGCTTAACATAATAAAAACTAGACAGTATTCTAATAATAATAATAATAATAATAAAACAATTATTATTATTATTATTATTATATAATTTATTATTATCAGTTTTGCCATAAACTTTAACGATAAAAGGAATAATAATTATTATTACTAATAAATTCACATTAGATTTGCCATTAACTTTATTATTATTATTATTATTATTATTATTATTATAAAATATTAAAAACTTTTAATAATTAAAAAATATTTTAATAATTTAACACTTATAAAACTAAACTTTTGGACAGTAATACATTTGTTTTTTTTAGTTTATAGCTAAATTCACACCAGTTTTGCTATAATTATTATCATTATTATTATTATTATTTTAAAATATAAAAAAACTTGTTAAATAATTAAAAAATATAAAAATATTTATATTTATATAAATGTCAAATAAATATTTGACAATTATTATAAAAAGAAATAAATAATTTTTGGACAGTAATCAAACATTTTTCAAAACAGTCTTTCGATAAATTAACTTTCATATTAATAATAATAATAATAATAATAATACTATTATTAATAATAAAATTGAAGAAATTGTTTTTAAGACCGTAATCATTTCTTTCAAAACTCACATCAGTCTTGCCATAAAATTTAACTTAAATAATAACAATAAAAATAATAACAATTAATAGTTATAATAATAATATAATTATTATGTTATCATTACGATTTAATATAACAATAGTTAAATATCGTTTTTGGGGAGTAATCAATAATTTATTTTAAAAGTAAAAGTTGTTGTTATTATTATTACTTATTTAGTAATAAAGGTTTTTTTTTTTTTTCGCAGTGATAGATTTAGAGTTCCACAGATTTCCAACTAAATACAGCAAACAGAACAGCTGCAGATCTTCACCGTTGACGAGGATGTTGAGCAGCTCCACTCCGTCGATCTTTGACAGGAGCTGGTTGACCACAGTGTCGTGCACACCTGTGCTGCCGCACTTGTACCACGCTGCTTACAGAGAGCATCCAGTTCATCAAAGATGATGAGACCACTGTTAGCACCCAACTGCACACAAAAACAGACATATAAGAAAGACAGAGAAGATAGTGTAATATACTATAGTACAATAATGTGTATACGCTTGAGAGCGCAGTTTGGTGTCTCACCCTTTTCTGTTCCTCCTCAGCATCTACGAACAGTTTCCTAATGTTGGACTCAGATTCACCCACATACTTGTTGAGGATTTAAGGACCGTTGACTATCTTTGGTTCTCTGGCATTCAGCATCTTACCGATCTGCCTGTGTAACCCGTGCGGCTCGCTATGCCCAGCGTGATGTGCAGCCAGCGACACTGGGTATTATAACTTGGTATGCGTTGTGTTACGTCGTGTGGTAAGTGTGGCGAAACGGGGGCGCGGCACAGGTTCAGATAAACAAGCCCAAGTTCATTTATTTATTTATACAAAACTCGACTACGCCACCTGGGACGATTTTACCCAGGAAATATAGACACCCCAAATAGATTAGGGCACAGGTTCGTTTCTCTAGTAAAAATTAAGGTAGGCAGGAAACATGGGTATCACAAAATACAAAAATTTTATTCACAGATGGAATTTAACAAGAGTAGAAACTATTAAAATAACCCCAGTTGTACGACGCCACGTGGCAGCTCTCTCTCCAATGACAGGTTCACGTAAAACAAATTTAAACTCAATTAGATAAACGAAAAACAAACAAAATACACCCTGCAATTAGGGCTATAATAAAGACAATCAATTCAAAATAAAAAAGAAAGAACAAAAACAACGACAATATTACAAGAAAACAATACTCCCAACAAAACAAAATAACAAAAATAAACCAACCTACAGGGCTGAGGTTACCCACAGGAAGAATCACCAGTACTAGTTATCCAAAAGCACACTTCCACACACCACACGGTGACTCAGATCACACAACCGTACACTCAACGGCATCACACGGCAAACGTTGGAGTAGCACCACCACCACAAAAGACACTTCACCCGTGGGACCCCAGCACCTGGAAGAAAGTCAAACAGAAAATAAATACATTTTATAAAAAAGAAACAAAAAATAAATAAATAACAGTCAATTGGAGTCAGTTCCAGCACAGCACACACTGATAGATAAAATAAACCATAAAGTACGCAACATCAATACTAAACCAATAAATCAAAGAAAGAGAAAAAAAATAGTAATAAAAGGACGGAGAGGACAGTTCAAGCTACGAGGAACACCGGCCTCGTGAGGAGCAGCGGCGTGGTCTGCCCGCTAGCTCCAATAACCCAGTAGCCTTTCCTCCACTCCGAGACCAAAAAGAAAATACATACAAACAGTAAAATCAAAGAAACCAGACGCAGCGATCCTGTTTGTGAACGTTAATGGCGTTCTTGCAGCGCAACAGGCAGACAGCGATAATCGCCCAGGACGAAAGGGAGAACCCTGCAACAAATGCGGACACAAAAACGGTTACCAAGCGTCGCATATCACCCGCTTACATTCCCCATTAATACGCACATCCGAAATACTCACCAACCGAGAATGATGCCGTACAATCAGTTCACAGTCCAAGACATACAGCCTTCAATAACTCGCTGTTATACTGAGGTACAGGGAACTGCACGTTACTCAAATCGCCCACCCATCGTTGAGCCCCTGAAAGTGAGCCAAACAGTCTAATAGCTAAAGAGACCGCTCTTACCGGCCTGAAAGGAGGGCAGTCCGCAAATCCAATCCTTGCAGCAACCACAGGACACACTCCGATGAAATGACAGACTAAGATGCAACAAATTAATTGTTAAATGCCGCAACAAATCAAAACATAAAGAAAAATAACCGCTAAGTGCCAACAGCACCCACCTGAAGCCACCATCAACACCGAAAAAGGGGAGGGTTCGGACATGTCGCATCACAGGACGCACCCAACCAGCGCTAAAATAGCAGCCAGCTCACTGCTGATTGGTCATCATGGGTGTCAATCAACACCACTTACCTCATTCATTCGGTCACATAAGGAAGACAGACACGGGACAGCAGGCAGCCGATTCACTGGATGTTTTACTGTGTAACAGAGACTTTTCAGAACCAAGTTTGCAACTTCAGCAATTGTCTCATCTGGGTCATCTGTCCCCAAAGTTTACTCATTAAGTATTCATTTATTTTCTTAATTGTTCCATTGCTCATCTTTTTCTTTCTTTTAAATTCAATCAGTTTGTCTTGTTGGTAAATAGACAATTTACAGACAGGAAACGGAATAGTGGGACAAAATCATCAGGGGTGGGGTAAGCATATGCCAAAACAACAAACAAAGCTAACTTACCTATAAAAAGAAATAAAGAAACAAAACACACATAAACATAACCTACCTCCCTGTCTACTCAAAAATAGGAGAAAAATGGCCTATTGGCCTACAAACAAACAAGGCACTCACCCCTTACGGTTTCCCAAAGTACTTAAGGAATTACAGGTATAGTCGGAAGATCATTGCTGTTTTAACACACAAGGCTCTCACAAGAAAGAAAGAAAGGATAACAGCGCTCGGTTGGAGTCTAAGTCACAAACAACAGCATTCACCAGCGATTACACACAGTGTCAACAAATCAAGCATAAGCAATTAAAAAGGCAGAGAGCGCCCTCCAGCGAAGTCCTGAGGAATTTATAGTTCGGGTCTCGGCAGCCGCTCATTATGTCCAGGACCAATTCTGTGAGGGAAAGAGAACACCAGGAACCACACCAAAGTATCTCACTACGTCATCAACGTAACACACCCACCCTTAAAATTACACATCATTTGTAATAAAATGACACTAAATCCTCAAGCTTACTTGGGGCACGCGACAAGGCATCAGCAAGCACATTCTCACACCCCTTTTTGTGCCGAATCTCCAAGTTATAACCTTGAATCAAAAGAGACCAACGCATCAGTCTTTGATTTGAATTTGACATTCGGAACAGAAAGACAAGGGGATTATGATCAGTGTACACCGGAATGGGAACATTGCAAGCATCAAGATAAATCTCAAAGTGCTGGAGTGCCAGCAACAGCGCAAGGGCTTCTTTTTCGATGGTGCTATAATGCTGCTGTGATTTTGTAAATTTCTTTGAAAAATAACATATTGGGTGATCAAGTCCTACAGCATCCTCCTGAATAAGGACTGCTCCTGCTCCCACTTCGCTCGCATCCACTTCCAATTTGAATGCCAGTGCAAAATCTGGAGCTGATAAACCTGGAGCACTACATAACAGTGTTTTAATAGCATCAAAAGCTAACTGACACTCTGAAGTCCATTCAAAAACTTTAGATTGACTCAACAAGTTGGTAAGTGGTGCTGCAACCTCAGCAAAGTTCTTGCAAAAAGCACGGTAATATCCAGTCATTCCCAGAAAATGATGCAACTCCCGTTTCGTTTTTGGAGCTGGAAAATAAACAATGCACTCAATTTTCGCATTGACAGGACTCACTTGTCCCTGACCCACACATTTCCCAAGATAGGTCACAACAGCCTTACCGAACTCACACTTGGCGAGATTCAAAGTAAGCAATGCATCACTTAAACGTTCAAACACTGAATACAGACTTGATAGATGCTGTTCCCAATCAAAAGAATAAACACTGTCATCCAGATATGCCTCACAGTTTTCTAACCCAGCCAGTACTATTCTCATTAGGCGTTGGAATGTGGCGGGTGCATTTCGCATTCCAAAAGCCATCTGCTTGTATTGCAGGAAATGATCAGGTGTAACAAAGGCAGAGATTTCTGAAGCCCTAGCGGTCAAAGGTACCTGCCAGTAACCTTTTAACAGGTCAAGCTTTGTCACAAACTTTGCAGCACCCACCCTGTCAATACAATCATCCATTCTCGGTAACGGATAGGAATCTGGTTTAGTGATGGAATTTACCTTGCGGTAATCTGTGCAAATTTCCCATCTGATTTAGGCACTAGGTGAACTCCAGGAACTGGAACTTGGCACAGCAAAACCATGCTCTAACAGGTATGCAGACTCGTCTTGCATGATCTTTCTCTTGATGGGATTCACCCTGTAAGAATTTTGCTTTATAGGGGAGCAATCACCCACGTCAATATCATGCTCCAACACTATAGTCTGACTAGGCACATCAGTAAAAAGAGAAGGGAACTTGTTAATCAGAGCAATAATGTCACTCTGACGAACTTCACTCAAATAACACAGATTGGACTTTAAATCCGCTAAAACTTCGAATTGTCCAAACGAGCACATGATACATCTCGCATCCAAAGCCTGTCCTCCTCAGGACAGTACACCGCTGTAACGGCAGAGATGGGAGCAATGCTTTTTGGCACATTCTGAGCTACATCCCTCTGAGCTACCTCTCTTTTAACATAGGCTTTCAGCATATTAATGTGACACACTCTGGCCTTTCGTTTTCTGTCAGGAGTGTTAATGACACAATCTGTGTCACTCAACTTTTGTTTGACAGTATAGGGCCCAGAAAACTTTGGCTGTAATGGCGACCCAGGAAGAGGGAGAAAAACAAGCACCAAATCACCTTCTTGAAAACTTCAATAAATGCTGTTTTTGTCAAAGTAAGTCTTCATTTTAACCTGAGTGAGGCCCAACTCTGAAAGTGCGACTTCACGAGCTCGGTGTAGGCGCTCACGGAAAGAACTGACGTACTCCAGGACACTAATCTGTGGTTTTGTCTCAGACAGCAATTGTTCACGAAGCAATCTTAACGGGCCCCGCACGTTGTGCCCGAACACCAATTCAGCAGGACTAAAACCCAGAGATTCCTGAATGGTCTCACGTACTGCAAACAGCACCAAGGGAACGCCCTCATCCCAATCTTTCCCTGTTTAAAAGCAGTATGTACGCAACATACTTTTCAAAGTCTGATGAAAATGTTCCAGGGCTCCCTGTGACTCAGGGTGGTAAGCACTAGAAAGTTTATGCTTCACAGACAAACAGTTCAAAACTTGAGAAAACAGTTTGGAGGTAAAATTTATACCTTGATCTGACTGTATGACTCGGGGAATGCCAAAGGTAGAGAAAAATTTAATCGGTTCCTTCGACACATTTTTAGCTCTAATTGTACGCATAGGAATCGCCTCAGGATAGCGAGTGGCAGCACACATTAGAGTCAACAGGTACTGATAACCGGACTTTGTCTTAGGTAGCGGACTAACACAATCAATGATAATTCTCTCAAATGGCTCCGACAGAATGGGAATAGGATGAAGAGGAGCATTAGGAATTCCCTGATTAGGTTTACCTGCTAGCTGGCACACATGACACGAACGACAGTACTCTGAAACTGCTGATTTCAAACCAGGTCAATAAAAATACTGAAAAATACGATTAAAAGTTTTGTTCACTCCGAGATGACCAGAGAGAGCATGATCGTGAGCTAAACACAAAATCTGTTCACGATAATTATGAGGGACTACTACCTGAAACACAGTCTTCCAGCTTAGATCCTTCCCTGGTGGTTACGCATAAGTACTCCATCCTCCCAAACGTAAACCACATCGTAATCTGATGCTTCCTCTTTCTGTACAGCCATGTCAACACACTTAACTAAAGACGGATCGGTTTTCTGTGCAGCTGCTAGCTGTTCTTTCCCGGTTCCCAGCATGGACTCCACTTGGACTGCAACATCCTGGTCAAGAACACAGACATTAGGAGAAACACCCTGCACACACTCTTCTCCATCAACTTTTTCTGACATAAATGTTTCAGACATATCTAAAATATCATCAAACTTCCTAGCCTGAGCTCGGGTTACCGCACAGGCAGGGAAGACAGAAGGGAATTGTCGGCCCACATCAACCTGCTCGCACAACCCAGACACATCTGGCCGGTCCACAACAATAGGTTGAGGGAACACTTTACCACCAGCGATATCGTTACCCAGTATCAGACCTACTCCTTCTATGGGAAGCTGAGAACGTACCCCCATCTTCACAACTCCTGTGAACAAATCAGAATGAAGGTAAACCGAATGCAAGGGCACTTTAACACAACCGAGCTCAATGCCACGGATTAACACACTCGACTGTTCTGAAAACTCCAGTGCGCTTTCCAAAATAAAGGACTGCATTGAACCAGTATATCGTAAGATCGTGATGGGCTTCAAATTTTCCTGCTCATCTGAAAGGGATACCGAACCATTCATAATAAATGGACAGTATAAGTTGTTATGCGCACTAAAAGAATCAAACACCATGGGAGCAGTATGAACTAAAGCAACTCCCTTTGGCTTCTCGGAGGACTTAACATTACCCTGATTCCAACGCTTACAGTCTGCAATCAAATGTCCTGACTCACGACAGAAAAAAACACACGCGTCTTTCTCCCTCATGAGACACATTGGTACCACGAAACACATTAGAAGCGATCTCTCTACTCTCCCGTTTTCCCTTGCTCTTATTAAAAACTCTCAAACCATTCATCTGCCAAAACAGCGGCATTGGACACAGATAATACCTTTCGCTCGTTTAGATACACAACGATGTCCTCTGAAACACAAGTTTTACAATCCTCTAAAAGCAATAGTTCTCGTAATTGCTCAAACGTTGCAACTCTGCTGGCGGTACACCACTTGTCAAACAATACAGTTTTTTCACGAGCAAACTCACCAAACGTTTGATTGGCACTCTTCTGATGGTTCCTGAACTTTTGGCGATATGCTTCAGGTACCAATTCGTACGCTCTCAAAACAGCGGCTTTAACAGTATCATAATTCAGACTTTGCTCAATCGGTAAGGCAGTACATACTTCTTGAGCTTTGCCCACTAACTTGCATTGCAAAAGCAACGACCACTGCTCTTTTGGCCAGCGCAACGTAGCTGCTATTCGTTCGAACGCGACGAAATAAGAGTCTATCTCAGTCTCTCTAAAATGAGGAACAAGTGTAACGTATTTACTGACATCAAAGCTGGTTACAGACTCACCAACAGACAAAGAGGCAGCAGGTGGCAAACCTTGACCTGTGTTGATCTGAAATTACAGCTTTTGTCCCCGTATAGTTGAATCACAGGACCGAACACCAAGTTGCCTTGCCAAGGAAAACTTTTATTGTGTATCAGGAGAGAAGTTTATTCTATATCTTCAATGTGCCTCTCGTCTCTGCCCTTCTCTGAGGAGCACATGTTACTTCAGCTTATATTCCATGACTAGGGATCATACAAGTCCTTACAAGGTTGAGAAAAACAAGTTGGTTTCTTTAAAATAGAACGTATGCTTCATGCTTACACATTCTACTTCCTTATAGGGAATATTGTACATCAGTTGTTTCATCATGGAGCCCCTGCATCAGCAGAAACATATGCAACATGTGCACCCTACAATACACATTCCTGTGAAGCCAAAATTATCTCTTCTCCCCTGCATATCATGCATTACACTCTTTCAAATAGAATATACATTTGATTATAATATAAATAATATTAAAACAATGAAATTTTAATCTTCATCTCCCTCCACTGGAACTACGGCCGTCAAGTTCCACACCATCGCCAACCGAGCAAAGATTCAGCTATTCGTTCAGGAACTTGACCCATCCGAATAACTTGAACATCCTCTACCATTTGATCCTTTAGATTTTGAGCTAAAAACAAACATGCCGCGCGGTGTGTCTCGAAATTAGATGATTTTGCCAATGTGTCTGCTAATTCCTTTGCAGCATTATTAAGATGCTGACCCGCTCCTATAATATGTAAAGAACCTTGAAGAGCCTCAATAAGTCCTTTACCTGTCATTTTCCCCACCCACCGAGTATATTCACTTAATTGACTCACTTGGGCGGTATTACTAATTGAATTGACAGAACCAAATACCCCCGCTATGTCTCCCCATATACTTCGAGGTTTACGACTTCGACTACTCAGAGGGTCTTTAGAGGTATAATATTTTACTTCTTTGGCCAACCAACTCCGAATGTGTAAAATTCACACAATAGGACTGATCAAAGACAGTAAGAAGGGAATTTAAATTATAATTGATACGTTGTCGCACCATGTGGGCCTCGTTTATCAAGGTTTTGGTTTCTTTTGCTAACAAGATACCATGAGCTGGTGCAGCAGTTGTAATTGGGCATGTTTTAGCTTTGTTTGTCTTTCCTGCAGAAAGATAGAAACACCGTCCAATTTCTCCAGTTTCTAATTCAGTTTCACAATATTCATTCTCATCTTCTGAATGCCATACTCTTAAATAATTTCCTTTAAATCGCTTTGTCCCAGGGACCGTATCCCTAAGGAACCCCTCACAAGGCAACACTATGGGATATATACACCCTTGAGTCAATGAATCCCATATTGTAAGCATGTGAGTGCGATTCAAGACAAAGTTAATTTCCACGTTAGTAGAAGTTATGAGGTCTAAACCCAAAACTTCGCATTGTTCTTTTGAACAAATTTCTCGTCTTTGTGCACTACTCGAATATCCCCCATCTTTAACTGGCCAAATTACTCTACTTTTGTAACATTCATGGTGATAGTTACATCCACCATAGATGTCCTCTCGATATTTAGCAAGGTCTTTATCATTTCTAGGCACCCAATCCCATAATCCCCATTTGGAGATAAAGGGTAGAGTAAAATGTTGACCAGATTTCAAAGTTGCATTCCGAGTTATTTCTTGAACTCGAGGGGTCCATAAAGCTTGGCTTTCTTGGTAGATGCCAAATAAAATTAAAAACAAGCATACCATTGTTGTTGTGTATCGAGAATAACTTGCAACCATCTCTAATCAATGTCAGTGGAACTGATTCCTGAAATGGAAGCAGAGAAATAATTAAACATCATTCCTTTGTTATCCAGGTTTTAAAACTGATGGACGAACAGTGCTCATTTTCTGGCCATAAGCTATCGTCCTCATTTTGTTCATTCACTAGACAAGGTTTGACTTGCGACCAATGATACCATCTATCTGTTCCCACCCCCTTCCCTTTAAGACACACACTCGTGTCTGTTGTTAGAAGTACCTCGTACGGTCCTTCCCACCTAGGCTCTAAACCTTTCCTAGGAATACGTTTGACCATAACAAAACTGCCTAACTCGGGAATGTGTGGAATATCAGTAGTGGTGTGTTTTTCATCCCACTGCTGCTGGGCTTCTCGCACTTTCTGGTTGTTTTCTTTGGTAGCTTTGTCCAGCATTGTGAGATACCGTCCTAACTTTTCTTGGAACAACATAGAATCCCCTCCTGTTCCCGCTGGCGGCGGAGCATCAGGAGGTAGGACCATTGCTCTTCCAGTCATCAGTTCAAAAGGGGTTAGTCCCGTTACTCTATTTGGAGTTGCTCTTAAGTTCCACAATATAGCAGGTAACAATTTATGCCAACCTTGGCCAGTCTGCAGAATAGCTTTAGTAAGGGATGTCTTCAAAGTTCGATTCATCCTCTCAATGATACCCGAACTTTGTGGACGATAGGGAATATGGAATCTCTGTTTAATCCCCATCAGTTTCATTGCTTCTTTCATCAATTTTCCAGTGAAGTGGGTTCCATTGTCTGAATCAATCTCATATGGAAGGTCCCAGCGAGGAAACACTTCTTCCACCATTACTCGGGCTACAGCTTCAGCTGTGCAAGTCTTTGTTGGGAATGCTTCCACCCATCTAGTAAATCGATCTATGATTACTAGAATGTACTGGTACCCTCCACTGGGTGACAATGGTCCTATGAAATCAATTTGGAGATGTGTCCATGGCCCTGTTGGTCTGGGTGCATGTGACATTCGCACCTTGACAGATTTTCCCACATTGGCTTTCATGCAAATCAAACATCTCCTACAATAATCATCAATGTCTCTCATCATTCGTGCCCACCACCAAATCTCGCTGATTTGAGCTTTCATTGCTTTTGCTCCAGCATGCACCTTACCATGATACAGCTGCATCAGTTCTTTCCTTGTTCCAATAGGCATCACTACTTGTCCTGTTGGAATTCTCCAGATACCTTGATCATCTTCCTTCGCTCCCACTTTTATCCACTGTTCCTTTTCTTCATCCGTTTCTGTGAGATATGACAGAAGTTGGAGCTCAGGATTGTCCTTTCTTTTTTCCTGAACCAAGGTGATAGGAGTAGGGGAAAGTAAAGCAGCTTCTCTAGCTGCTGCATCTGCTGCCGCGTTTCCTTGACTTTCTTTGGACTTGTCAGATTGATGTGATTTTACCTTGACTACGGCGGCTTCTCTTGGTAAGTGACATGCTGTAATCAACCGACGAATTATGGAGGCATGCTGTATTTCGCCCCCACTACTAGTGATGAGTCCACGTCTTTTCCAGAGGGCAAGGTAGTCATGAACCACACCGAAAGCATAACGACTATCTGTGTAGATGTTGACTCGATCTCCTTCTGATAGTTCAAGAGCTTCCGTGAGTGCTATGAGCTCAGCTACTTGTGCTGAAAATTGCCCCGGAAGAGCTCCCTTTTTCACAACGGTTCCATCAGCCTTTACTACAGCCCATCCAGTGTGTCGTTTTCCATCGATGTAGTAACTGGATCCATCGACCCATAGCTCTTTATCTGGATTTTCAAGAGGTATTGGATTAACTGGGCCAAGGCTTTCCTCTTCTACCTGTTTTTCACACTCATGTGGTATTCCCTCATGTGGTTCCAACATCATTGTTGCGGGGTTAAGAGAAGTGTCTCTGATGATTTCCACTCTCAAGTCCTTGTTGAGCAGGGCTACTTCCCATTTTGCTCTCCTCGCATCAGTGATTGTTTTGATGTTGGTGTTGTTCAACAGTGTCACTATACTGTGTGGAGTGTGTAATGTGATAGTTTGTGCACCTATCAAATTTTCCACAGCGTTCACTGCCCCCACGTGGCACCATCGAGAGCTTGTATACATCGTGGTTGACCTATCATGGTGACAGGAATCTTTGTGGAAAAGTACCCAACTGGTTTGTAACGATCACCAGGTTTTTGACACAACACTGCTGAGTATGTCTCATCCCCTACCCTGGTCCACAGATGAAAGGGCAAACGACCATCAGGGAGTCCCAAGGCTGGAGCTGAAATCAGTTTCTCTTTCATGGAAGTAAATGCTTCCTCAGCTTCTGTTGTCCACTCTATTTTTTCCACTCCAGGTTTTCCACCTTTATACAAGTCGATGAGAGGACTAGTGATACTGGCGAAATCAGGTATATATTGACGACAGTAATTGAAAAGTCCCATTACCTTTCGCATTCCTGTAACCGCCAAAGGCTTTGGAAGTTGTCGTAAGGCCTCTACACGCTCTGTTGTCATTCTTCTTCCCTCAGCAGATATTTCTTGGCCTAAATAGATAACTCTAGTTTTGGCCAGCTGAGCTTTGTCAGGGTTTACCTTGAATCCACCTTTCCTTAGAGCTTGCAGAGTGATATTTAATGCAGATATATGGCTGTTTTCATCTGGGCTTGCAATCAACAAGTCATCAACATATTGGAGGCAAACACTTCCCGAACTCTCAATTTCAGCTTTCCGCTCTGTTAAGAATTGGTCCAGAGCTCTGTGAAATACAACTGGAGAAAGGTTAAGACCTTGTGGGAGTCTGTTCCAAACATACTGGTTTGCGCCTACTGTAAAGGCCAATTTTTCTTGAGATTTTTCATCAATTGGTATAGACCAGAAAGCCGACAGCACATCTAAAACCGTGAAGATTTTTGCATCTCCTGGAATGTCATTCAGAATGGTTGCAGGATTAGCTACTATAGGATGTGGTTTTGGTGTTACACTGTTAAGTCTTGTGTAATCGATGGTTAATCTCCACGAGTTGTCTGATTTCCTGACTGGCCAGACAGGGCTGTTGGTTGTTGAAGAAGCTTGCCGAACAATTCCTTCAGCTTTCAAGTCTGCCACAATCTCTGCCACTGCTTGTCTTGCTTCTGGTCGAATGGGGTATTGTTTATGAGGGGCATGTGTTGGTCCCTCAATAACAACTGGGTCAATGTTAGCTTTTCCACAATCTAATTTGTGTTTAGCCCAAACTTCTGGATATAAACTGCACAGAAGACCCCACACACCTTCTTTTTCCCATTCTCTGGTGATGGGTGTTGCCACACCAATAGAACTTATATTACATGCGCGGTCTTCGTGTGGTATTATTCCAGCTGTTGTATCAATTTGACGACTGTCAGTAAATATGATCATGTTTAACATTGGTAAAATGTCCATACCTATGAGACTTCCTTGTGAATTCGGTCCCACCCAGAAAGGGGTCCACAAGACTTCATCTTCATGTATCTGCAGAGGAACCGGTATACTTTTGTGAAATTTTGTGATACCTCCTCCAACTCCTTCAACTTCTATAGTTTCATGTGTTGTAGGTAGGTTCAAATCAGTTATGGAGATTGCTGCCCCTGTATCGAGAAGGCAGTCACATGGATGGCCCCCTATTAAAGCAGGGATGAAAAGGCGATTATCTTTTTTCTTACTTATACAGGGGGCCGCTGATTCCTATTGCGGACGCATAATTCCCTCAAGGAGCTGACGAACTTCCATTTCTTCCCTTGAGGAGTTTCACCGTTGCTTTTCGCATTGACCTGTTTAAATGATGGACCTTTACCTTCTGCTCCGCCTCCTTTAGCCCAACAGTCTCTCCTAATGTGGCCAATTTTTCCACAGTTACGGCATAGCTTCACCATCCTGTCTGTATCAATGTTGGATTGGACGAATGCCACTCCTTTTCGATTTGGCTTGTTTACTTCTTCCTTGTTTGATCTTATAGCCATCTCTAGACGACCAGCCCATTGCATAATTTGATCAAATGTTTCTCCTGGATTGACTCCAAGTGATAAGGCTTGTTGGTATTTTGAGCTAAAGCCGTCCACGAGTGTGTCGATAAATTGTACATCATCTCTATCTGGCTCTTTCTTAGCACATAAAGCCCATCTTTCATAAGCATTCCATTTACGCAGGGCATATTCATCTGGAGATTCATCATCTTTTTGCTTAATCAATGTAACTGAAGTGAAAGGGGTCTTACCACTGCCCAGGATATCTTGGATTTCTTTTCGGAACACATCTAAGGCTTGCCAAAGACCCAGGGGTCGTCCTTGGCCATCTACCCATAAGTTTGTCCATTGGGCTGTTGTTATTGACGCTGGCAAGCGTTCCCATCGATCTCTCGGGGTTTTAGCTTTCACAATGGTGTGTATATCTTTTAATGTCATTTGATGTGCTTCAACCAAGGAATCTAATTCTCGCCAAAACTCTGTGTTTGGATCTTGTCTCTTTAGAGGAGGTAAAGCTGTTAGGACGGCTTGACGTTCTCCTGGTGTGAATGGTCTTTCTTCAGTCATCATTTCAGATTGTAATTCTTCTTTTTTAACAAAAGGTGAAGAGAATTCAGGACCGACCTTATCAACTGTGATCATGTCGTCATCTCTTGTGTCATCACCCCAGTCAGATCCATTATGAGCTGGTGTGCATCGCAGCATATCTCTGTTTGGCTGAGTGGATTTGGATCTGGTTATTACTGGAGCTGCCTGTGCAGACGCAATATATATTTTGTCAACTGGCACTCCATTTGATTTGCCAGAACTTTTACTTTGTTCAGGCAAAGTTGGATACTTTGGGTTGTATGGAGGAGGCATTACAGTTTTTGCTGAATCTACTGGTGCTTGTAGATATTTTCTTTCAGCCTCTGCTATTATATTTGTCCAATCTGGATCAAATGAATCATCAATAATTGTTTTATCTTTTTCTGGACATGTAATAGACATTATTTTATTTAACTTGTTATATGCTTCAACTTGGGGTTTCATTGCTTCCACAAGTGAAACTGGGATTCCATCTGTTCCACAACAGATTCCACCTTGCTTCAAAATCCAATGAGCAGCCAAGATTGGAAAGGCTTTCAGCTTGACAGAGTCTTTTTGGATCATGAACCATCTAAACTGTTCATCCAAAGACGCATCAACATCCAGTCCATTCTTCAAAAACTTAGCTTGCTTTTTATTCTTCTTTTCCAGATACCAAGCAGAAATGTCTTTAGTATTACAGCTGTTGTCTGCCATTCCAAAGAGAGGTATCTATGTCAGAGCCTGGGATATGTTTAGCTCTGTGTGCATGTATGTGTGTGTGTATGTGTATGTGTGCATGTATGTGTGTGTGTGCTGAAGGGAGGGGCCCTCTCTCTCTCCCTTCCTCCCAAGACAAAAAAAAAACAAATAAAACAAAGTTAGCTCTTATATATTCTTATATACTCTTATAATTTCCTCTTTTCGTTTCCTTTTCCTGTTTATTTCTTTTTATAATCTTTTAGTTGAACTTAGATCAGTCTCCTCCTCAAATATTGAACCACTTATTGTCAGTATCAGAATGCCCACGATTCTAGCTCCTTTTGTATAAACGGCGCTTAATACTTAAAATTTCACCACTCGTGCCCTCACCGTACCAACGGATCTTCGGTGTGACGGAAAATTTTAGAGTGTACTCTGCCTTTTGCAGTCTCGCCAAATTCCGACCACCTCACGCCACACGAGCTAATTGTTAAATCGCTTTACGGCTTATTCTCCCGAAAATTTGACTAAATGGTCTTTCTTCTAAAAAAGATCCACTTTTACCCCAGCTTCATTCAAATATTTTTGAGGTCCACTGATCAGAACAACAATAAATTTCATCAAATTAAATTACTTAAAATGCACTATATCTGACACACAATCATTGGCAATACAACTGGCATTTGTTTAAATAACACAGTTCTTTTTTGTAGCAGTTTCAGGCACTGTCTCAATACATAAATACTTCAGGCAGACTTAAAATTGTAAGAGAAAGAAAATGTCTTACCTGACTAATTGATTGAGACAAATGTCTGAAATGCAGATCCTGTTCGTGTGACGCCAATTGTTGATCTGAAATTACAGCTTTTGTCCCCGTATAGTTGAATCACAGGACCGAACACCAAGTTGCCTTGCCAAGGAAAACTTTTATTGTGTATCAGGAAAGAAGTTTATTCTATATCTTCAATGTGCCTCTCGTCTCTGCCCTTCTCTGAGGAGCACATGTTACTTCAGCTTATATTCCATGACTAGGGATCATACAAGTCCTTACAAGGTTGAGAAAAACAAGTTGGTTTCTTTAAAATAGAACGTATGCTTCATGCTTACACATTCTACTTCCTTATAGGGAATACTGTACATCAATTGTTTCATCATGGAGCCCCTGCATCAGCAGAAACATATGCAACATGTGCACCCTACAATACACATTCCTGTGAAGCCAAAATTATCTCTTCTCCCCTGCATATCATGCATTACACTCTTTCAAATAGAATATACATTTGATTATAATATAAATAATATTAAAACAATGAAATTTTAATCTTCACCTGATACAGATGAAATCGACACAATCTCTGGTAAACGAGGAGATGGAGGTCTAGATCTAGGAATGGGCACAGGCACATTAGATGGTGATTTGGCTTGTAGTTCCAAACTGCGTAATTTAATTTTACTATCAGCCTCTAACTCCAGAATTCGAAAATGAAGAAGCTGTGCATCATAATCCTGTTTCTTTAACTGCAAATCCAGCTCTTTCAACTTGATAGCGAGCATAGGATCAAAACCAGGATGGGATGGGTCTATACTAGGGAAATAAAAGGTACCCTCACCTACCGCAGTTTCAACACTCTTCCCCTCTAACCCTTCCACAGACTCATCCGGCAAAATTCCAGCCGCTACCAATTTGCTATACAACTTCTCTTTAACAACGTGTTTTGGCCCCTCCCTAGGAACAAGAACATTAAAGAAATCGGCAATTTGCAACAAATCAGCTTTGCGACATTTATTAAATTGCTCCGTAGTAGGAGACAGCGTAAATGACGTCAAATCAAATTCCATATTTGTCCATAAACTCGTTCCACACCAGAGGAATGACCAAACAAACGTGTTTAACTATACCAATTACCTTCATTGATACGCAGTGGACGAGCCCCCAATTTATGTTACAATCCCTGGTCTAGGTCAGGGTGCAACATAAATGACACAACAATGGTTACTGATTAAGTATTCATTTATTTTCTTAATTGTTCCATTGCTCATCTTTTTCTTTCTTTTCAATTCAATCAGTTTGTCTTGTTGGTAAATAGACAATTTACAGACAGGAAACGGAATAGTGGGACAAAATCATCAGGGGTGAGCATATGCCAAAACAACAAACAAAGCTAACTTACCTATAAAAAGAAATAAAGAAACAAAACACACATAAACATAACCTACCTCCCTGTCTACTCAAAAATAGGAGAAAAATGGCCTATTGGCCTACAAACAAACAAGGCACTCACCCCTTACGGTTTCCCAAAGTACTTAAGGAATAACAGGTATAGTCGGAAGATCGTTGCTGTTTTAACACACAAGGCTCTCACAAGAAAGAAAGAAAGGATAACAGTGCTCGGTTGGAGTCTAAGTCACAAACAACAGCATTCACCAGCGATTACACAGTGTCAACAAATCAAGCATGAGCAATTAAAAAGGCAGAAAGCGCCCTCCAGAGGAATTTATAGCTCGGGTCTCGGCACCCGTCCAACCACCAGCAGCCGCTCATTATGTCCAGGAGCAATCCTGTGAGGGAAAGAGAAAAAAACACCAGGAACCACACCAAAGTATCTCACTACGTCATCAACGTAACAATAACTTGTATCAAGACACATTAAGACTTAATACAGGATAAATAAATACTTACTACTGGTTGGGACCATCATGGATGTTGTGCTTGTGTCCTCCATCTCAGTGTCTATGGGGACTGGCTCCTCGGTGGAGATGTTGGAATTTTCTATAACAATACAAACAGCCAACAAGAGCTAGACCCAAACCTCAAATTTCATTCAATCACACACTGAATTGTGGCCTAAGTATTTCCACTACTTTAAAAAAAAAGTGCTTAATTATTTAATATATATATATTATTAAATTAATTATTTAATATATATAATTTATTTACCCAGAACAGCCTGTCCCTGCATATTCTTCAACAACTTTGATCCAAAAGTCTTCATTAGTCTAGTCCTTACTTTGTTGTTTTTGTTTTCGTTGTAGTGGTGAATTATGGTCCTCATTTGAAACAGATGTGGTGATGGATGAGACATGTTTAAAAAGTAGTTATTTTTCCTCATCTTTGAGAACAGTTGCTCTGCAACCTGGCTATTTATCTTGCCAGCTAGTTGAGGCACTATAGTGATCTTCCTCAGAACATCTCTACTGTCTTTGGTATTGCTCTCGTGAAAACGGTCAGACAATACGTAATGCTCTGAAGACCCTGTCAGTGGGTGTCCTTGAGGATCGTTTGCACTCTTTTTTTCCTCCAGCCAAGGCAAGGACACTTTCAGATTTGGCAAGTTTAATGTTTTCTTCAGTTGGTTCTGGTAACTGTCCTTTATTTGGGCAAATTGGAATGCTTTCTGGTGCCCTTAGATTGGCATGTGTTGCTAAACCACGTGCAAAGTCATAAATAATGATGTTCGGCAGATGCTTCCATGAGAACAGAAGGTCAACAAAATCTCGAGGGCTTTCTGCTCGAAGGTTGCATTTTAAACTGTAGACTATGCCACATGGGCACATAATGACTCCCCAGTGGTGCTGCAACGACGTGTCGACGTCATCGATTACGACGTCACACTGTTTACATTCATTTCGCATAATGGCGGCTTCTGCTCCTGGGAACGGAGAAAGTTCCATTCTATCACAAAAACCTAGACCACGATTATCAAAAGTATGGGAATACTTAAAACAGAGGCCAAATAAAACGGTCCTTTGTTCCCTTTGCAGAACCGAAATGGCGTACCACCTATGGAATTGGATCTCTGCCAAATTTTTGCGTGCGCAAGATCATATTTTGAGCGTGCAAAAGGGCATTTCACACGCGCGTGAACTGAGTTGAGGAGAAAATCTTTGTCTCGCGAATAAGAAAATATTTTGAGCGAATGAAAATCAGTTTTGCATTTCAAAGAACTTTATTTGGATGTGCGCGGCCGTTCTCTTCGCACGTGCAAGGTTTGATTTCCTCGCACTCCTGATTCTCGCCCTGCGTGCTCGCTAAGACTCCCTGCATTACAGACAGCGCAAGAGGAAAAATACATGGTTCAGGAGACGTTTGTTCAATGGCTTGAACACTATCAAAGTTCTTTTAAGACTGTATAGAAAGTCTTTGACACTCTTCATTTTAAAGTTCAAACGTTTTCCACTGGACGATGACACATAAGTGGCTTATTTTTAATCCAAATCAAATCGTATTATTAAATAATGGCGTGTCCCAGTGTTTCTACACCTCAATGAACTGCTAAATTAGTTCTAACTTCTTAGATTAGTCGACAGAAAAAATAATCGTTAGTTGCAGCTCTACTCCTCAGCCTCCTAATATAGGCCAGAAAAAACCCCATCATGTATTGGCAATATTTTGACTAATATCAAAAGGTTATATGTCTAACACAAAGCAAAACAGTACTAGAAAATAAGCTTACCGGAGGCACACCAGACTTTTTCAAAGATTTTATCATAGGTTTGCCTCGATTTCATTTCATTAGATAATCTGAGAAGAAGGTCCAGACCACATTCTTTGCATAGTTTCCGTATAACATTAACCTACAAAAATATCATTTATATTTAGTGTATATTGAAAAAAAAGTAGTACTTAACCAAATAAATATTTACAAACAAACCTTTTGCTTTAGAAGTTCTTCTTTTACCCTCTCCTCTGTTACTGTAATTTCTGCAGTCTCTGAGGCACACTTTGAAGAATGAAGTTTTTCATACTCTGTGTTTAGCACACGGTCTGAACGACGTGAGTTCCAGAAGTGATACGTAGGTTTAACTGCAAATGGATTCTGTGCACCACCTACAACAGCAGAATTAACAAAGAAGCTGTGTGATACTTTTAATTCCTTTGCCATATAGTGCATAAAAAAATGTTTGAACATACTTGCAACAAATCCACGATCGTCTCTTTGGACAATGCCTCCCAGAATATTTCCAGATTAACATCCCCTTGAAAGTTTTCTGGAGGTTCCTCGATGTCACTTGCTAGAAGAAGAAAAAAAAAAAAAGTTTATTACACTATGTAACCCAGGTTACCAGTGGGTAGACAGGAAAATTAAAATACCAGATTTAAATTTTTAAATATGCTGGCAGAGTTCAAATATAAAACTGACTAAGTTAATCATTTGTTCAATTAAAATATATGTAAATAATATCATATATCATTATAAAGCTGTCCAATATCACTATCTCACCCTGGAAATCCTCTAATAAGATCACGTTGTGTATGACGTCATTAAATGTCCGCTATCGCGGCACTTTTGGAGAGCAGCGCTTTCCAGAGCTTTCTTTTCTCTGTGAACTTGAGACGCGAGCGGATGTCTGTTTGCTGCTCCGTGAAATTCAGTGCTTCATAGTTGGGTGGAAGAGATGGTTAAGAGAAGCAGATAGCATCTGAATGACATTTCCAACCATGTCGTCCGGAATTTCCTATGCTTCAGACGTACACCTATGTGAATGAGTTCCTTGGCCAGGGTTTTTTTTGTGTGTGTTTCTTTTCCTTGCAAATGCTCCTCGTGATGTTATGCTGGATAAGTCTGCGGTGGATGGAAAACAATTGAAGCATAAATTGTTCTGGATCGTGGATTGTTCAACCCTTTTCGTTGTGTGTAACGGTGGAGTTGAACTGGCGAGCCGCCCCTTTGAGTGGATCCTTTGAACTTCCTGTTTTGAAAGAACACAGAAACTGAAATCGTTCGTTTGTGAATGGTAAGAGTGGAATTTCCCATCACTTTCCATAGACTGTGGATTTCATCTTTCTTGGATATCTGGGACTGACATCGTTCTCAGTGTTCCCGGAACACTCTCAACTCTGGTTGAATTTTCAAGGAATAATAATTTTATTATTATTTTTTTCCTTTCTGTTAAAATACGGTTTCCCGTTTACTCCCTCACACTGTGTCCGAGTGCTCACTGCTGTTGCACCACCTCTCTCCCAAATCGAACCTGATCTTTTGAATCGCTGGCCCATTGATAGCGAAACACAAAATTCAGCATCACGTGTAACGGGTTACAACTACATTGAAATAACAAATAAAAAAAAAAAACAATCTTGGAAGTGAAAACGATTACAATAAACACACCAGAAAACTGGAAAACACCCTTTTTGTGCAGTTCCATTATTACCACTGGGGGATTATTTCCACAGGACATGCATGAACACTTGTACTCATGTTCTGTAAGGGCCTCAAAATGTAAATACGCATGTAGTACAGTGTCTGGTGGCGGAAACTTTAAACCAGTCAAATCCTGTAAAAACTGCTCTGCTCACAGAAGTATGCACCTGGAATAAACAAAATCTGCTTCAAGTAACACACATAAATACACCATAGTGTTAAGTTCAAAGTTACCTGGAGAAGGTGTCTCAAGCTTAGGCATAAGGGAATGGCCAGGATGATGTGGTCATTGAAGTTATGTAGGTGGTCATTCCACTCCTGGTATTGGTAGAACATTCCACAAAGTGGGCACTGCTTACAGTAGGTGGCAACATCTAAAATTTAAACAAATAATACATTAGAGGACAATTTTCACACACACAATTACATAACACTAAATCATACCTTCAATAATGGACCAGTTTCGTGAGTATTTTAGCCTTCTTCGTAATTAGGATGGGATCACTGAGGGGTATGACACCTGGACAACTCTGACAGATCCTTTCATCTGGACAAAGATTTCTTGGGTAATCTTTGTCTGGTGATGGTACATGCACATCGTGTGGCAGATCAGCGGGTATCTTCTTGTGCTGAAGAATATAACATACCATATTAGTTAGCACCAGATCTTTTGGGGGATAAACAGGACTGTCTTCTCTGAAATCCTTCTCCTCAGAATGTGCATGAGGCAGTTTGTGTGGTGATTCCTCTCTGCTGAAGACTGTTTGAAACAGCTCACGTTGTGTCTGAAAAAGGTGCCATTTTGCTATGCATTTGTGCACACATGAACGCCGCAATTCGGCACAGGGACAATGCCATGTGTTTAATTTTGAGTCATACACAACCATTACACCCCCCAATCGGCTGTAATAAGAGACACTGGGTTCAAATACTGAAATTAACTTCTTTGTTTCAGGGGTGCCAATCGAAGTTTGAACAGACGGTGGTATGCAATTGCTGTTGGCAAGCTCCTGCCGAGTAAGGCACATCTTCTTCTTTTCATTACTAAACCACTTTGCTTTCACCATCTCAGTTAAAATCTGCTCTTTCAGGTAGACTTGTTCAGCAGAGGATGCGCAGTAAGTTACGGAGCGGATATGTTTGCACTGGTATGATGACAGACCACTCCTTTGTGCGACTTCCATGTTGACCTGACATTCATGTGATTCACAGGTGACCTTATGGTGTTCTCCCCATGTCTTAAGCTGAATATGAAGAGGAACACTGTGCCCTTCGACAACTTTAAGGACTGTAAATATGCCATTTGTCCTGTCGATGCACTGGCTTGCAAGATGGAATGTGGCATTAATGTCCTGTTTTGTGTGTTTGCGGTCAATGTGTTTTTTTTAAGTTTTTTCTATTAATGAACATATTGCAAACTGGGCATTTTTTTATCACAGGCTGTACACGAACCGTTCCTGAGGAGACCGTTGGTGTGGTCAGCGCTGCAGAGGCGCAGTTTTTTTTTTTTTTTTCGCAAACCTGTACATGCCTCCCAAAATCACTTCTCCTTAAAACTTTAGTTTCACAGTATGGGCAGTGGTGATGCAGTGCTGTTCTACATCCCAGTCCACATCTGTGTATTGTAAAGCCTAAAATAAATAAGTATAGTGGTAAACTATTATGCTATAATATTTTGTGTACATATAATAATCAAATAACTCAAGATATCCATACCTCCATGGACAACTGCCTTGTTGAAGTGGCTTTGCAAATGACTTTTTAATTTGATCAGTTTGGCTGGCTTAAACAAACTGACCGAGCACAAAGGGCAGCGGTAACGTCTGCGACAGGTGTTGCACTGCTGCAGCTCAGGTAATGCGTCACCTCATTGAATCCTTATACGTCTCTACACAGTGGCGGTTCTAGACAAATTTTACTAGGGGGGCCAAGGAGGGCCAGTGTTTAACCAGAGGGGCACATTAAAAATGGTAACAAATTATATTAAAGATTATAAACTTTATTTTATTTTACAATCATATAAACATTTATTACAACATTGTACAACATTTGTACAAGAGTGAGTGCAGGTGCAAAAAAGGTTCATTAATGTTGATGATTATTATCATTGATTTGTAAAGAATCATGTGACACTGAAGACTGGAGTAATGATTAGAAACATTAGAGCCATATTAGACAAAAAATTATTTACAGGAGAAAGCACCATTTTAAGGACATACAGTAGGCCTACAATGAAATTATAATTGAACTGCTTTGCAAATAGTAATAACCTTCTTCATCACAAACCTGATGGTGCAGTACTTGATCCACATGGATCCCCTTTCTGTCCCTCTGGCTGTTCCTCTCTCTGTCCCTGTGTGTTTTCTTCCTCCTCACCCTCTTCTTCATCCTCCTCTCTCCAGCCTCCACTGACTCCTCTGACTCTCTCTCCTTCTGCTCCTCAACTCTCTCAATACCTTGATTTGTTTCTCACTTTTTTGTTTACTGGGGCAAAAAAGGACGCTATGTCCCTTCCTCGTTTCATGATAACTATCAGAAGAAAAAAACGTGAATTACATTTCGTTGCCTAACCATCCCACCTAACACGGGCAGATAGCCTGTTGATTACTTTACTCAAATGTATGTTATCGCAATGCAACAGCCAAGACAGATGAAGTTATGTGGTTTACATCACAAGATTGTGCAAGAGCAACAAGTCACTTACAAGATACGAGTCACTTACGCGGCCGTGTAGAACGTTCCGTCGCGTTAGTTCCGCTTTTGGTGCTCGCGTGTAAAATCATAATAAATTCATACATTTTTTTTTTTGGTCAGCACGGGGGGGGGTGCATGTCTACAGAGGCACGGGCCCCGTGTAGAACCGCCACTGTCTCCACAAGAGATGAAAGCACAAAAAGCTCAAAGTTGACAAACCGGATTAAAAACAAAAAAACATTAACTAACAAACAATGCATATAAAATAGGAAATTGGAACAAACATTTAAATAAACGTCTTCAAAACAACACCGCAAGGCCCATTTACATGACGCAATTAATCGAACCATCCGCAGGAAAATGTTCCTACACAATAAGATGATAAAGCAAAGCACACATTAGTTAATTAGCAAATAATAGCTTAACTTAATATATACGATAATTATTCACCACATGAAAGCAAAAACATTAC
Source organism: Zacco platypus (assembly GCA_038088235.1). NCBI lineage: Eukaryota > Metazoa > Chordata > Actinopteri > Cypriniformes > Xenocyprididae > Zacco > Zacco platypus. The sequence goes on along the minus strand of CM076065.1, from coordinate 18,806,163 downwards.
AGAACTGCTGCAGCTGGATATGTCTCGCGCGGCTATGCCGCAGCGCAGAATGAACCAATTACGAAGGAGCGTCTGGAATGGAATTTAGAATGCGACGTCACAGACGAGTTTATATAAATTGGCTTGCATTCTTCATTCTGCTTAGTTTGCTGTTTGTGTTCATTCTAGTGTTTCTTGTGCTTCTCGCTTGATTCGTGCTTGAGTCTACAATTTGCTTGCATTTTATATACAGCATTTATAGCGCAATATACTTGCCAATATTACAGCATTTTTATCTGTTCACGACTTAAATCTGCACAGATAAATAACAAACCGTTGACAGTCTTCGGTTGCTTAGTGAAGCCATCAACATGGTGCTATTCACTTTACTAAGTTTGACCGCTTTATTCCTGAGAGACAGGAAAAATGGCAACAACACCCACTCAGGTCAAGATGAAAATGTGGACCAGAGTGATGATCTTCCACCTCTGGAGAGTGATGATGGTAAATAGATGTTCATGTTATGAGAATATGTAACCCTTTTGGTTTATTGTAGTCTTATTTTTATATTTAAAGGTTTTTAGAGGACAGTCAAAAATGTAGAGGCACAGCTGAAGTAATATGACAGGGTTCCAGACACATTTGATATCAATTTTTCAGGATTAACCAGGGAACCAGCACCGCATGCTGGACCAGCGAACCAGCTCCCCGTCAACGACCAGCGAACCAGCACCCCGTGCCAGACCAGCGAACCAGCACCCGAGGCATGGGTTCTACAAGATCAGGGGTCTAACAGAGACCATGCCTCGGTGGGTCGGAGCTGTCCTGTGAAATCTGACAGATCCTGTAGGATGCAAGGTGGTTGTTAGTCCAGCATATCCCACAGGTGCTCAATTGACGCTTTGCTGGGAGTTTGATTGACAGGCGATCTAACCAATCAGATCCCTGAATCCGCCCTTTTGTCCGACAAAACAGTCAGAGGAGTTAGTAGATTAACGTTGATGAATTTGAATTTGAAAAATTGTGTGTCCTCACGTCTTTCCGCGCTTGAAATAACATTCCTTCTGATTCCATTCATGTTTATTTGACGTTATAAATGAACTAGAATGAAGAGATGATCAGTTCACGAGCCGCTTGAACTGAGGAGCTTCAGTGATCTGTCACGACACATTACAGAGCCACTATATGCTATTTATTGTTTAAACGTCTTTAAAAATTTACAATATTTGAATTTGAAACTGTTTCATATCAAAATTAATCTCCTCTCTTTTGACGGTCGAGTGTTGAAGCGTTGTCAGTGTCCTCTTTGCTCTTTTCACTGTGTGAGAACATGATGTGTGGCATGAGAGTGCATGGCTTGTCGGACATAGCAACAGTAATTAAAGGGGGCGGGTCTTTGCGAACGGTCAGTTGGATTGCGATCTCTGGAATTTGGGGGTCAGGTCTGCAACAGTCCACATGAATGGCCGGATGATTGGCTGATCATAATTTTTAGGCTCATCAGTATGTGTATTATGGTGTATATTATGGGACATTTTGCAATTACATTAAAGTCCCCTTTTTATTTAATATATTTAAGAAAAAAAAATAAAAACTTTTTTAAAAAGATGCTTAAATTAAAATGATTATTCTCTACAACAACAGTATCATTTATAACTGCTGAAAGAAAAGGGTTTTGCTGGATCTTTAAAATGTACACTCTCCAAATGATGTTTTATTTACAAAGTTCGGGAGGAACACATTCAAAGGATCTAACTAATCATCACATCACTCCAACTAGCAGTCATTAATCAGCAATCAACATGTCTGCCCAATCAGCATGAGCGGAAACTTCTCTAGCACAACGAGATTGACACGCGCCACCATGGGCGAAACATCCGCGATCTCCTTCCCCGTATTTCTCTGCTTCAACACATTCAATCATTCCTGCCATAGAGAAACGGACAATAAGGCCCGTCGAGCACCAAGCTCGCGTCTGGGTCAATACCGCCCTCTTCCCACGATTGAACGGGCTTTCCTCCAGCGTCAAGCCGCCACAGCAGGCCCGCAGCGAGCCGAGCATCTCTCGCCACCGGCTCAAACCACTAACGGCTCAGCTCAAATCCGTCTGGTTTTCTGCCCCGATCGCATTGCGTTCAGATGCTAAATAACGGGCACAGTTATGGTATCTGGATATTCTATATTTTGATCAAAGAAATTCACGTTTTATACTATTTCCATACAAACGTTTTACCATTTTAACAAACGCGCCTAAGCTTGCAAGTCACGCGCAGTTAAATCGCCTACACAGAATCAACACTGTCCTGCGAATTATCAACAAATTAATTATTACTGAAGTCATGTAGCGCATATGTATTTCTGTTTAAATGATTTAAACCCTGAAGAGGACAACCCACCCTTTTCCGACTGAGAACCATGGTCTCAGACTTGGAGGTGCTGATCCTCATCCCAGCCGCCTCACACTCGGCTGCAAACCGTCCCAATGCACACTGGAGGTCCTGGCCCGATGGAGCCAACAGGACCACATCATCCGCAAAATGGTTCTCAGTCGGAAAAGGGTGGCTTGTCCTCTTCAGGTTGGTGGAGAGCTCCTGCCTCAAGTGGAGGAGTTCAAGTATCTTGGGGTTTTGTTCACGAGTGAGGGAAGGAAGGAGCGTGAGGTTGACAGACGGATCGGTGCAGCTTCTGCAGTAATGCGGTCGATGTACCGGTCTGTCGTGGTGAAGGAGCTGAGCTGCAAGGCGAAGCTCTCGATTTACCGGTCAATCTACGTTCCTACTCTCACCTATGGTCATGAGCTTTGGGTCATGACCGAAAGAATGAGATCCCGGATACAGGCAGCCGAAATGAGCTTTCTCCGCAGGGTGGCAGGGCGCTCCCTTAGAGATAGGGTGAGGAGCTCGGTCACTCGGGAGGAGCTCAAAGTAGATCTGTTGCTCCTTCACATCGAGAGGAGTCAGCTGAGGTGGCTCGGGCATCTGTTTCGGATGCCTCCTGGACGCCTCCCTAGGGAGGTGTTCCGGGCATGTCCCACCGGGAGAAGGCCCCGGGGAAGACCTAGGACACGCTGGAGAGACCATGTCTCTCGGCTGGCCTGGGAACGCCTCGGTGTCCCATTCATTAGGAAGAGCTGGAGGAAGTGTCTGTGGAGAGGGAAGTCTGGGAGTCTCTGCTCAGACTGCTGCCCCCACGACCCGGCCCCAGATAAGCGGTGGAAGATGAATGAATGAATGAATGAATGATTTAAACCCACAGCTTCATCATTGGGAAAGAGACGCTGCACAGACTGGTAGGACAAATTGATAAAAACGTTCATTTTTACTTTTACAGTTGGAAGTGTTTCTTTTGAGTAATTGTGTTGTGATCCTTTAGTGATTGTTGAACACGATTGAATAAATTCAAGGCGCACATTTTATTATGCAAGCTTTCATCTATTACCATAAGTCTCTTTTGAACTTGATTAAATGAATGTGCATGTGCCACGCAAACCATCGCAGATAAGGAGCAAACTATCATATAAATCAGACTACTCTGCAGTTTGATGATCATCCAATATCAACCAATGATTATAGCATCAAACTGCGTCAGAGGTGAATATGCGGAGCATGTTTTAGGCTTCTAATCATGTAAGTGTGTGTTATCACTTTCATAAAACCTATGGAAAAAATAAGAATATTACGAACATCTAATAATCAGCCCACGTGGATTCCAGTTGCCTAGGTTAAAACCCCGGGTCCAGTCAAATCCAATGAATTCAGGGCATTAACTTGGATATTGTTCACTTACAGAGCTTACTGCACAAGGAAAATCGAAAGGATTTTTTCTGGTCTTGTCCACTTCTAGACAGTCTAATTTTCCTACAAATGTGAACTACTGTCTTTGCTTGACCACTTAAACTTCATGATTAATGCATTTAATCCTGCAAGGCCACCTTTTCATCTCATATCTCCTCTCCTGAGTCTTTGATTTGAGCACTAGAAGACGCACTCTCCTCTCTCCACTCAGCCACACATCATGGCTGCTCCTGGTACAGCTCGCTGCACAACAATGCCCTCCTCCTAGCATGAGGTTGCCTTCGCTAGCGGAGCACGATAAAACTTCTTTCTCCTTTCACTGCCTTTTCCTCCATCAGTGGCCTACAGCTCTTTCAGCAGACCCTAGCGTGGACAACAGATGGACAATTTTCCATCCCAGCTTTGCTCTTCCTTCACCTTCCCTGTTACAACCCAAGCATGAGGCTGCCTCCGCACCCCGAACCATTCCCTTCTCTGCAACACAGAGGCTCATATCACCGAACGCCATTGCTTTGGAATCGCACCCTTGTCGCCAGCAACATCAGAGCACAGATTTAGCTAGAATTCAGGCTACTGGCTCCAAGGCGGTCTCAAACCCAGTTTCTCACTACTTTAAATGAGTCTAGCCCTCAAGGTTACTATTATAGATACGAACCTCGTCGGAAAGGTAAAGGGGGAGGTGTTGCTGTAATCTATAGTAATATCTTCAGTATTACTCAAAAGTCTTTCAAATATATCTCTTTTGAAGTGATGGTGCTCTATGTAACGTTATATAATGTAAGTGACAAATCTCATTTGAAATTTGTGCTGGCTACTGAATACAGGCCACCAGGGCACCATACAGACTTTATCAAAGAATTTGCTGATTTTGTATCGGAGTTAGGACTGGCTGTGGATAACGTCCTTATTGTTGGTGATTTTAATATCCATGTAGATAATGAAAAAGGATGCATTGGGATTGGCATTAACAGATATTCTAAACTCTATTGGAGTTAGACAACACGTGTCGTAATCACACTCTAGATCTAATATTGTCACATGGATTCGATATTGATGCCGTTGAAATTCTGCAGCAGAGCGATGACGTCTCAGATCATTATCTAGTCTCATGCATGCTACATTTAACCAAGGATGCAAAACGGTCTCTCTGCCACAAATATGTTAGAACCATCACTTCTACCACTAAAAATTGCTTTATAAATAATCTTCCTGATCAGTTTCATCATCTTAGCAAAGCAGACAGCTTAGAAGAACTCGATGTTGCAACAGAAACTGTTGACGCTCTCTTTTCCAACACTCTAGACTCTGTCGCTCCTTTGCGCTTCAAAAAGATTAAGGATATTAGTCCAACGCCATGGTATAACGAAAACACTCAGGCCCTTAAGAGAGCAGCCAGAAAAAAGGAGCGCAGCTGGAAGAATTCAAAACTAGAAGTTTTTCGTATTTCATAGAGAGAGAAAATTATAGAGTACAGAAAGGCCTTAAAAACTGCTAGATCTTCTTATTTTTCAAATCTTTTAGAAGAAAACAAACACAACCCTAAGTACTTATTTAATACAGTGGCTAAATTAACGAGAAATACAGCCTCAACTTCTGATGTTTCCAAACAGCACAGCAGTAATGACTTTATGAACTTCTTTACTTGCAAGATAGACAACATTAGAGAGAAAATTATAGCCATGCAACTGTCTACTACAGTATCACATCAGACAGTGGATTGTAGTATCCCTGAGGAAAAATTCCATTCATTCGCTGCTATAGGAGAGGAAGAATTGTCTAAACTTGTTAAATCGTCGAAATCAGTGTTAGACCCTATACCGACTAAGCTATTGAAAGAGATGCTTCCAGAGGTCATAGATCCTCTTCTTAAGATCATTAATTCATCTTTATCACTAGGTTACGTACCGAAAATTTTTAAGCAGGCTATTATCAAACCTCTTATTAAAAACCACAACTTGATCCTAGAGAATTAGTCAATTACAGACCAATCTACCTTTTCTGTCAAAAATACTAGAAAAGGCAGTATCATCTCAACTGTGTTCCTACTTGGAAAGAAATGGTATCTGTGAGGATTTCCAGTCAGGATTTAGACCGTACCATAGTACCGAGACTGCTCTCATTAGAGTTACAAATGATTTGCTCTTATCATCAGATCATGGTTGTATCTCTCTATTAGTGTTACTTGACCTCATTGCTGCTTTTGACAATATCGACCACAATATTCTTTTGAATAGACTAGAAAATTATGCTGGCATTAGTGGAATTGCATTGGCATGGTTCAAATCATACTTATCTGACCGTTATCAGTTTGTAGTAGTAAATGAAGAGATGTAATTTCGATCACAAGTTAAATATGGAGTACCACAAGGCTCAGTTCTAGGACCGTTGCTTATCACTCTGTACATGCTACCCTTGGGAGATGTCATTAGGAAGCATGGCATTAGTTTTTACTGTTACGCTGATGATACTCAGCTCTATATTTCCTCGCGCCCTGACGAAACCTACCAATTCTCAAAATTAACAGAATGCGTAGCTGATATAAAAAATTGGATGACTAGTAATTTCCTACTACTAATTCAGAAAAAACAGAGATTCTAATTATTGGACCAAAAACTTCTGCACATAATAATCTAGAATACTGTCTAACACTTGATGGCTGCTCTGTTAAGTCGTCTTCGTCAGTTAGGAACCTGGGTGTGCTCTTTGATACCAATCTTTCATTTGAAAGCCACATTTCTAGCATATGTAAAACTGCATTCCTCCATCTTAAAAATATATCTAAATTACGACATATGCTCTCAATGACAAATGCGGAACAGCTAGTTCATGCGTTCATGACCTCGAGACTAGATTACTGTTACGCTCTACTGGGTGGTTGCCCTGCTCGCGTGATAAACAAATTACAGCTGGTCCAAAACGCAGCTCCTAGAGTCCTTACTAGAACCAGGAAGTATGAACATATTAGCCCGGTTCTGTCAAAACTGCACTGGCTCCCTATTAAACATCGTATAGATTTTAAAATCTTGCTAATTACTTACAAAGCACTAAATGGCTTAGCTACCCAGTACCTGAGTGAGCTCTTAATGCATTATAGTCCTTCGCGTCTATTACGATCTCAGAATTCTGGCCAGTTTTTAATACCTAGAATATCAAAATCAACCGCAGGCGGTAGATCCTTTTCCTATTTGGCACCTAAACTCTGGAACGATCTTCCTAGCATTGTCCGGGAAGCAGACACACTCTGTCAGTTTAAATCTAGACTAAAAACGCATCTATTTAACCTGGCATACACATGACGCATTATCAGTTTTTGTCTTCATATCCATTAAAGGATTGTTAGGCTGCATAGATCAGGTCAGCCGGAACCGGGAACACTTCCTATAACACCGGATGTACTCATTATATCTGAAGAAGAATGGCGTCTACGCTAATTTTTGTCTCTCTGGCACATATGGCACATATCCCCAACAAACCGTCCCATACCACCGTGATCAAAAAGATCTTAAACTAGATGGAACTAGATTAAATATTTTGACTGTTGAGATTCCAAATCGGTTTAATGACCTGTAACTGCCTGAGTATCGGACAAGTGTTCACTGTTGGCCAGAGGAGAACTGGCCCCCCGACTAAGCCTGGTTTCTCCCAAGGTTTTTTCTCCATTTGTTGGAGTTTTGGTTCTTGCCGCTGTTGCCTTTGGCTTGCTTAAGTTGGGGACACTTGCTTGATATTCAGCAGTGTTTTTGATATGCCTGCATTGGCGCCGTTGTATGCGAACTGAGCTGAGCCGGACGATTACGTCACTGTTTTCTCCAGTGCTGCTATACCTAAATTAACTAGACTAATAACTACTGATATTTGCAACGGAATGAATCAATAATATATAGAATAAGCTGGACAATGACACCATTTTCTTTGGGAGCTGCTGTGCAGCCAAAATTATTTGCCATTTATTAATGTAAAGCTGCTTTGCCACAATTTCCATTGTAAAAAGCGCTATATAAATAAAGTTGACTTGACATACTGTTTTTGGTGGTAGAGACCATTGAATGTTGTTTTGTATGATGACACACACTGTCCCAAATTTGACGGGAACTCTCCAGCACGGGTCCTCATCATGTAATGGGTCTTGATTTATCTGTTGATGCAATGAAAAAAAAAAAAAATCACATATCAAACTCGGACTGTCTGTGTAGCAAGAATAACTGGAGCTGACGCTCAGAGATTCACAGCAGGAACGCTTCAGCTGTAACAAACACTGAAACACGTTTATCACAAAAGATCCAGTCCTGCACACCTGTGGAAGGGAATTCAGACGCATCCTTCTCCCTCTCTCCATTCCTGTCGTTTGCTCCACACTTTCTTGCGTCTGCTGTGAGAGATAAAGAGAGCTTAAGCATATACACATGAGAAGAGATGTTGAGAGTGAAGATGTCTCACTGTGACAGAGGCATGGAAAGAAATGCAATTAAGAGAAAAATAAAATTAATTTAACAGAAATAACATGAAGTCCAAAACAAATTAAGCAAATTCATGTCATGAAATTATGAGCCCGATGGGTTTTGTTTTAAAGGTCACAATGTAAAGTAAATGATGAATTCAGTGATATAGCAAAAAAAAAGTGAATCTTGTAATACAGTTGTAAACTTAAATGCCTTTGTCGTGTTGATGTGAATGTGTTGCAAGCTTGATCCAGCGTGTGCGTTCCTCTGTCAAATCCTTCTTTTTCTCCGGAGTCCTCATGTAGAGGTCCTTCAGTGAGCTGCTGATGTTGGGTTACTTGTAGCTGAAACAGAAGAAATCACAGATTAGACTCAGACGGTCTGTGTAGTTCAGCTTAAAGGTGTGGTATAATGCCACATTTATAAGACGTAAAATAAATCTGTGGTCCCCAGAGTGTGTATTTGAAGTTTTAGCTCAAAATACCCCATAGATTATTTTTTATAGCATGTGAAATGTGTCAATTTGAGGGTGAGCAAAAACTCTCCATTTTTGTGTGTCCCTTTAAATGCAAATGAGCTGCTGCTCCGAAGCAGAGGCGGGGTTTCAAGAGCTCATGTTAGCACGGTGTTAGCAGCGCAGATTACCTCATGAAGACTCACTGAAAATGTCAGAAACTGTTCAGCCTTTTGTTCAAACTGGAGTCTGACAATGATGGAGAGACTCAAGAAGTGGGAACATGTAGAATGCAACAGGACGTTTCTGCCCACTAACAATGGTTAGTTGAAGATGGAACAGGTTAAGTTTGGGCTTGTAATCAGAAGGTTGCCGGTTTGATTCCCACGCCGGCAGGAATTGAAAGTTGATTGTGAATAAACAGCACTCTCTCCACCTTCAATACCATGACTAAGGTGCCCTTGAGCAAGACACCTAACCCCTGATTGCTCCCCTTGTAAGTCGCTTTGGATAAAAGCGTCTGCTAAATGATGAAAAATGAAAATGAAAAATGAAAGTTTAGTGTAGTTTAATTAGGGTTATAACTTACGTTGGCATCTTGCTTTTGTGACATGCTATTGCATTTGTGTTACGTACTGTATTGCAATAGCATGACCTGACCCCTTTGCTACGTGTTCTCAGGGGCGGGGTTTATGTAAATGTTAGGGTTAGTGATGTCACCAACCCGGGAAGAAGTTAGTTGTAGTCCCTACCAGACGTTTGTTGTAGTCCTTAAACAGAGAATTCTTTAAAAGAAAATATCTTCCTTTTGGTTGGAACGTAACTTTGCAGATGTTGTTCATGTTCAAACAGCAACATTACACATTAACTAAAGTTAAAGAGAAATCATAATCAACCACCCCTTTATTGAATCGAATGATTTGTGCAGCATATACGGGCAAAACACTTTAGACTAGTGGACAGAAAACATCCAAAATACACTTGTTCACAAGTGTTCATTTTGATAGCATTTGATCTATTTTGGTTCAATTACAGTACATGTCTTTAAAGGCCTTTTTCTCAAAACGAGTACTGAAGTGGAGATTTCTCTCTAAGACGCGCAGCCTACTGCGGAGATGAGTCATTTTCAACAACTTCGCAGCCGACACTGACTCAGAAATCACTAGATTATTCATAAATTGTTTAATATATAACTTATTATTATATTTTTTCAGTGCCCGCAGAGGCTGCTCAGCAGCAGAGAAACAACGCAGAAGCAGAGCAGAAGCAGCACAGAAGCAGAGCAGCAGCAGAGCAGAAGCAGAGCAGCAGCAGCGCAGCAGCAACGCAGAAGCAGAGCAGCAGCAACGCAGAAGCAGAGCCGCAGCAGAAGCGCAGAAGCAGAGCAGCAGCAGAGCAGAAGTAGAGCAGCAGCAGAGCAGAAGTAGAGCAGCAGCAGAGCAGCAGCAGCAGCGCAGAAGCAGGCCAGAAGCAGCAGAACAGAGGCAGAGCAGAAGCAGAGCAGCAGCAGCGCAGAAGCAGAGAAGCAGAGCAGCAGAGCAGAAGCAGAGCCGCAGCAACGCAGAAGTAGAGCAGCAGCAGAGCAGCAGCAGCAGCGCAGAAGCAGGCCAGAAGCAGCAGAACAGAGGCAGAGCAGAAGCAGAGCAGCAGCAGCGCAGAAGCAGAGCAGCAGAGCAGAAGCAGAGCCGCAGCAACGCAGAAGCAGAGCCGCAGCAACGCAGAAGCAGAGCCGCAGCAGAAGCACAGAAGTAGAGCAGCAGCAGAAGCACAGAAGTAGAGCAGCAGCAGCAGAACAGAAGCAGAGCAGCAGAAGCAGCAGAACAGCAGCAGAGCAGAAGCAGCAGTGCCACGCTCGTTTCGGCGCTGTATCTATTTTTGCTCAGTTAAAGTGAAAGTACACTTTTGATGGACAAAATATTTTCACACAAAAATGCTCAAAATGCACAGAATAAGCACGTCTAAGTGTGTTTTAAAAATTGGAGTATGTCAGATAAGAATTAAGAATCAAAATTATAACATTTACCCAATTTATAACATTTACATTTACCCCCCCCCCCCAAAGTACTGCAGAGTTATTTACTGAAAAGTAAAAAAAAATTTTTTCATAATTTATGATTTTGTAATTATTATTATGTACGCCAATGTGTCAAATGCATCATATAGCTCAGATAATCATGTGTTATATGTCATTTGAAAGGTCTCATGGAGTAGAATACAACGAGCATAATTGTTTTGGGCTTTGACTAAACTTGAGTGATTTTTTTGTACGTGAAACCCCACAAGACCCAAATGTAAAAAATAAACTGATGCAGCATTTATGTCACGTTTTGGCCCCTAACGTCATGAAACATGCACCGATTGTGGTAAATTGGGCATCATTATTTACAGCTGATTCTCATGATTAAAATGAGTCCAACATCGTCATAATCCAATGAAGCGATCACGAGATATCGATCGCGAAATTACGACACATAAACCTCCACAGGCGCACAGCTGCTATAGCTAAAACTAAATGTAGCTATCAAGTGGCATTTCAGCATAAAACTTCATGAAACAGGCATAGATTGTGGAAAATCAGCACATCATTACTTACAGTGGATGCTCCCGGTTGAAATGACGCCAAGATCAACGGATTCCCACGTGTGGATCACGTGCTACTCGACGTGAAAGTGCGATTTTAAAAATACCCACTAGGGGGCGACGAGGGCTAAACAAAAAAGGCCACCTTGATTCCAAATGCTCCAGCTTTTGAATACTTCATGGGATCACCACAAATTAGATATCCAGATGCAGGTCTCATATAGAGGAACATCCCCAAAAAAGAATTTTCCTCCTACCTCATTTCATTTCTGAGTTATTGCATATCAAATATGAAATATTTGAAATATGAAATGAGAAAACTTTAATTTTTGTTTTTATTTTTTCAGTGGTTTCTCAGCAAGACATTGTCCGAATTTAATTTTTTTTTTTTTATTTAAAAGAGTAAAAAATTATGTTTCAAATGATACCAACCTTTTGACTCTCCTTGTAAGAGATTTGGAGTTATGAGTCATTATTTCAGTGCATGTCAAAAATAAGATAAAAAAAATCAAAAATTTTAAATTTGTTCCAAATGCTGTAACTTTTGAAAACTTTATCCGATCACCTCAAAATTTGAGCCAGATACAGCTCACATATAGAGGAACATAACAAAAAAAGAATGAACTCCCAACCATATTTTATTCATTTTTAATTCCTTTTTAAATATAAATGTATGAATTTTTTTCATTTTTTCCAATTTGTTTTTTTGGCTGTTTATTTGCTGTTTCTCAGCATACGAATGTCCAAATTAAAAAAAAAAAATTTTATTTAAAAATTTAAAAAGTTTCCTTTCAAATGATACCAACCTTTTGACTCTCCTTGCTACGGTTTTGGAGTTACGAGTCTTTACTTTTTTGTGTGTCAGTCAGAAAAAATAATTCTGAAAATACCCTTAGGGTTAAAGGGGTTAATAAGTCAATTTGGCTGTTACTTGCAGTATTATTTGGGACACATTATATATATATATATATATATATATATATATATATATATATATATATATATATATATATATATATATATATATATATATATATATATATATATATATATATAATATATGCCAAATATATATATATGCCACGGATATGGATAAAACATTCAGACACATAAAACACAAACACTTTCAATCTTTTTTAGTTGTTACAAGTTGAAAAGAAAGTAACCAATCAGGTATTATTAAAGAAAGAAAAATGAAAAGAGAAAAATGTTGTAACAAAATCAACTATTTACAAAAATTGCTAGCCCAGTTAATATGTTATATATATATATATATATATATATATGTTATATATAATATATATATATATATAATTATTTTTTTAAGTTGAAAGTACTTACCCAGTCAGTTGTTGGACCACCTCCAGTGGGTTGTGTCAAACCACATAAACCTCAGCAGTCAGTCTTTCTGAACTCTAAAAAGTGTATAGATATCCAAATAGCAAATAGTAACAGGGTTACAGAAGACAATAACAGTTTCATTTTGTTCTCATTCATGGCTTTCCTCAGCCGCCATCTTACGCAGTTCCTCCATATTGGTTATAGAGGAATTGATGTCCAAGTGGGAGGTGTGATGATCTAGTGATGATCTCCCTTGCCATCTTTGAAGAATAATTGTACTGAAGTGTTAGAATGAATTGTATTTAGTGTCTCAATAGGTTTTACTTACCAATTGAGAAAAATACCTGCATAACAAATACACCACAGCTGTATGAATCCTGCTGGATTGTGTGCTGAATTGTGGCCCCTCTCCACTCAATGGCAACCCATTCTTTTTTGCCAAACCGCATTTTGAAGTATTCACTTTGATAAATCTCTAAAACACTTAGGGGTAATACAGTTAATACAGTAATTGAAAATAATTAGAGTAATTTTAACTTTCTATTTTACCTAAATCTGATAGCAGCTTGCTTTGAGTCCTTCTCCTCATCAGTTCCTTGTGGATTAATAAGAAAAACCTGACTGGACGATGCATGTAGATACTGGAAATAAGAAAGAAACCCTTTTCAATTATTGTTCAGCTTTGACCACATATCCATGAAGACTTCTGACCAGGCCCTCAAGCTCAGCTCCACTGTGGTTCTCGGTCTCATGTTAGTTCTTTAACATCCACATCAGTAGCCAAGAAGTTAAACTCTCGCATCTTAGATGTGTGAATGTTCAGAATCTGAATACGGCCCTTCTCATCTGGCAAACCTGGGTGATGAGACAGACGAATAGGTGAGAATAAATACATTTATATTTATAAATAGGTGAACAAAGGGCAAGTCTTTGAGGTCCTACCAATTTCCATCTTTACTTCAAATCGGCCAGGTCTCAAAGCTTCATCTATGAGGTCAGGCCTGTTAGTCATGCCTTTCAGATAAAGATAAAAGCACAGATTAGAAAAAACAAACAAGCAAACGTATAATTAGGATATAAGAGATTATAAGACTTTTATTATGCTTAACATAATAAAAACTAGACAGTACTCTAATAATAATAATATAACAATTATTATTATTATTATATAATTTATTATTATCAGTTTTGCCATAAACTTTAACTTTAATGATAAAAGGAATAATAATTATTATTACTAATAAAAGTCACATTAGATTTGCCATAAACTTTATTATTATTATTATTATTATTATTATAAAATATTAAAAACTTGTAATAATTAAAAAATATTTTTATAATTTAACACTTATTATAAAACTAAACTTTGACTTTTGGACAGTAATACATTTGTTTTTTTTAGTTTATAGCTAAATTCACACCAGTTTTGCTATAAACGTTCACTTTAGTAATAATAATTCTATTATTATTATCATTATTATTATTATTTTAAAATATAAAAAAAACTTTTTAAATAATTTTAAAATATTTTAATAATTTGACAATTATTATAAAAATAAAGAAATAATTTTTGGAGAGTAATCAAACATTTCTTTCAAAACAGTCTTTCATCAGTTTTGCAATAAACTAACTTTCATATTAATCATTGTATTATTATTATTATTATTATTATTATTAATAAAATTGAAGAAATTGTTTTTAAGACAGTAATCATTTCTTTCAAAACTCACATCAGTCTTGCCATAAAATTTTACTTAAATAATAACAATAAAAATAATAACAATTAATAATTATAATAATAATATAATTATTATGTTATTATTACGATTTAATATAACATTAGTTAAATATCGTTTTTTGGGCAGTAATCAATCATTTATTTCAAAAGTAAAAGTTGTTGTTATTATTATTACTTACTTTTTTCCGCAGTGATAGATTTAGATTTCCACAGACTTCCAACTAAATACAGCAAACAGAACAGCTGCAGATCTTTACCGATCGAGGATGTTAAGCGGCTCCACTCCATCGATCTTTGACTCTTGGAGCTGGTTGACCACAGTGTCGTGCACACCTGTGCTGTATATACCTGTAATATACTATAGTACAATAATGTGTATACGCTTGAGAGCGCAGTTTGGTGTCTCACCCTTTTCTGTTCCTCCTCAGCATCTACGAACAGTTTCCTAATGTTGGACTCAGATTCACCCACATACTTGTTGAGGATTTCAGGACCGTTGACTATCTTTGGTTCTCTGGCATTCAGCATCTTACCGATCTGCCAGTGTAACCCGCGCGGCTCGCTATGCCCAGCATGATGTGCAGCCAGCGACACTGGGTATTATAACTTGGTCTGCGTTGTGTTACGTCGTGTGGTAAGGAAGACAGACACGGGACAGCAGGCAGCCGATTCACTGGATGTTTAACTGTGTAACAGAGACTTTTCAGAACTTTTCCAACTTCAGCAATTGTCTCATCTGGGTCATCTGGGTCATCTGTCCCCAAAGCCCATTCAAGCTTGAAGACAAATGGGAGAAAGTAAATTAAAAAAAAAAAAAAAAAAGTTTGATATGAGAGTACCATTACAACATCAAATAAAACTGAAAACTGTCATTCTCATACCATTGCGAACAATCCCAACACACTCTACCGGCAGACAGGTGTTTGATGTTACATACCATTTCATTTTCTGCTGTCATAGTAAAAATGGATCATTACAAACAATAACTTGTATCAAGAAACATTAAGACTTAATACAGGATATATAAACACTTACTACTGGTTGGGACCATCATGGATGTTGTGCTTGTGTCCTCCATCCCAGTGTCTATGGGGACTGGCTCCTCAGTGGAGATGTTGGAATTTTCTATAACAATACAAACAGCCAACAAGAGCTAGACCCAAACCTCATATTTCATTCAATCACACACTGAATTGTGGCCTAAGTATTTCCACTACTTTAAAAAAAAAAGTGCTTAATTATTTTATATATATATAATAGGCACTATAGTGATCTTCCTCAGAAAATCTCTACCCTCTTTGGTATTGCTCTCGTGAAAACGGTCAGACAATATGTAATGCTCTGAAGACCCTGTCAGTGGGTGTCCTTGAGGATCGCTTGCACTCTTTTTTTCCTCCAGCCAAGGCAAGGACACTTTCAGATTTCCAGATTTGGCAAGTTTAACGTTCTCTTTCGCACGTGCAAGGTTTCAGTTGCTCGCACTCCTGATACCCACCCTGCGCGCTCGCTAAGCGCCGACCGCTCGCCTGCTCAACACAAACCAGCGTTACAATGTGCCAAAATTCCAGCCAATCTTGACAACCAATCACAAGACTCCCTGCATTACAGACAGCGCAAGAGGAAAAATACATGGTTCAGGAGACGTTTGTTCAATGGCTTGAACACTATCAAAGTTCCTTTAAGACTGTATAGAAAGTCTTTGACACTCTTCATTTTAAAGTTCAAACGTCTTCCACTGGACGACCACACATATTTTTAATCAAAATCAAATCGTATTATTAAATAATGGCGTGTCCCAGTGTTTCTACACCTCAATGAACTGCTAAATTAGTTCTAACTTCTTACGTAAAAAAAGATCACTAGATTAATAAAAAAAAAACTTAATAAAAATAATCGTTAGATTAGTCGACAGAAAAAAATAATCGTTAGTTGCAGCTCTACTCCTCAGCCTCCTAATATAGGCCAGAAAAAAAACCATCATGTATTGGCAATATTTTGACTAATATCAAAAGGTTATATGTCTAACACAAAGCAAAACAGTACTAGAAAATAAGCTTACCAGAGGCACACCAGACTTTTTCAAAGATTTTATCATAGGTTTGCCTCGATTTCAGTTCATTAGATAATCTGAGAAGAAGGTCCAGACCACATTCTTTGCATAGTTTCCGTATAACATTAACCTACAAAAATATCATTTATATTTAGTGTATATTGAAAAAAAGTAGTACTTAACCAAATAAATATTTATAAACAAACCTTTTGCTTTAGAAGTTCTTCTTTTAGCCTCTCCTCTGTTACTGTAATTTCTGCAATCTCTGAGGCACACTTTGAAGAATGAAGTTTTTCATACTCTGTGTTTAGCACACGGTCTAAACGACGTGAGTTCCAGAAGTGATACGTAGGTTTAACTGTAAATGGACTCTGTGCACCACCTACAACAGCAGAATTAACAAAGAAGCTGTGTGATACTTTTAATTCCTTTGCCATATAGTACATAAAAAAATGTTTAAACATACTTGCAACAAATCCACGACCTATCATTATCTCCACAGGACACGCATGAACACTTGTACTCATGTTCTGTAAGACCAGCGCGTCTATAATTGTCACAGAACACCTTACAAACTAAAATTAAGCTTTTTAATACATTCTTGTGATTAAATCTTGTGTAATCGCTGGAATATTTTAACTTATAAGTTTAAAAAACACAAATGAGTTCGTGATCATTCACAGACATCATCAAACTGTCAAACAAGGGGCGTTGCTTCTATGATTGAACAGAAATACGTTCAGTGCTGTCCACTAGAGGGAGCCACGAGACCGTTTTTGTTAAGAGCCTCAAAAACACCCAAGAATATTATTAAAGTTTGACGTCTTGCCATGGCAACAATATTTAAGATATCACAAAGATATTCATATGTCTACATCTGAAATGTTTTGACATTATAATGAAGAAGTTTGAAGCAAACGACCCACGCCCGGGTCCCAGCCTCTGTGACGCCCTAATGGCCGCAGGGTCCCATGCGTGTGCAAAGTTTCAAGAGTTTTCGTGCATGTTAAGGGCCCCCAAAGTGCCAAAAACCTTGAAAAATAATAGAGAAGAAGTTTAAATATAGCTGCAAGCAGCGATGACGGGCCCAAGCCGGTGGCACCACCAACCCGGTGGCTTCAAGGCAACTGTGCATGGCGGGCAATAGGCATTTCAAATGGGTAATAAATATAAAAGGACTATGCCGAAGTCATTTGAATTCACCCCATTTACTGCAGCAGTTGGTCCCCACATGATCACAAACCACAACAGACACATCTATGAGATAATTTAAATTTAGATTAATTTAATTTCATAGGATGTCATATGTCACTTTCAAGTGAATTCAGAATGTGTTTTTTGGCCTAGCTGAGCTACCGTTGTGCACCAATATTATGCACCGAAAGGATGCTTTCATTTAATTCCAATATGGGTGGTATCTGACGAAAAAATAAAATGATAAAATTAACAAATGGAGCCAAATAAGCATCAGGTAAGAGTAAGATGTGTGTCTAGATTTTATTTCTCACTTATGAAAGGTTATTATAAACAGACACTTTTATAAAATCGTGTGAAATTGAATATTTTTTATAAAATATAATTATATCAATAAATAATTAATCTAAAGACATATTTGTCATACGTGATGCTTGCCAACACGGCATGTGACCTTGTGTAACGTCCATGTCTAGAAAACACACAATCCCTCCTATGTAAAAGCAGACTGATTTGATTTCTGTCTAAATCAGCATATGAAAACACAGATGTTGGATGATAAGAATTGAAACTCAAACATCGTTTAGAAAACTAGTCTTGTCCGGATAGTGATATCGTGTCATAGCTCACTTTTAAATGAGTGTGAAGTTATCATTCGCAGTTCAAAATTTTTATAAGTACATCAGTATTTACGTTTGGTTAATTAAAATATAAAAAAACACAATTATCAAACTTTGTATATAATACTATGTTGTCAGTGGCCAACAAATAAACTGGTTTGATTAACTGCCAGGGTTGGGGATTGACGAAATGTAACTTAGTTACGTATTTAAAATACAAAATGTGAGTAACTATTTTATTACAGTTGCATTTTAAATGGGTGGTAATCAAATTACAGTTACATCCGAAAAGTGTTTTAGATTACCAAAGTGATTACTTTGAATTTTAATGCCATTTAAACATTAATGTAAACTGTGACAGGCAATTAATGTAAACAGCAACTAGTCATTCTCTGACTCCGATAGTCTGAAAAACTGTTTCATTTCTAAGTTTAATATGAATAAGCCATTTCACATAACAGACGTTTACATGTACTCCACAAGACAAAATGACTGGATTTATAAAAATTGCCCAATGTAAACAATGTATATATGCTTGAATCTTTACTATCCTGTCAATACTGGATGATCCATGACCGTTCATGTTTTGTCATAGTTGTTTGTGAGTCACTTTATAATTGTAAAAAAAGGTAATTGTGACTTTACCTCACAATTCGACTTTTTCGTCTGACAATTCTGACTTTTTCTCAGAATCCGGAGATTTAAACTCATAATTGCAAGTTATAAAATCAGAATTGCGAGATAACTTGCAATACTGAATTTTCTTGCAATACTTACCAACTGGGGTGGTAAGTACAGTGAGACAGAGATTCAGAAGATTCAGTGGTGTATAAAGTACTGGAAAGCCATACTTGAGTAAAAGTATAGATATCTTACCAGAAAATGACTTTGGTAGAAGTAGAAGTCACTGTTTAGAATATTACTTGAGTAAAAGTTTTAAAGTAAGTGATATTTTTTGTACTTAAGTATGAAAAGTATTTTTTTTATATTAAACATACTTAAGTATTGAAAGTAAATGTACAAGTAAATGCAAAATACAAAAGCAGCATAAAATATTAGTAAAAATTGTGGTTACACTTTACAATGAGGTTCATTAGTTAGCATTTGTTAACTGCATTAGTTAACATGAACTAATAATGAACTACACTTATACAGCATTTATTAATATTTGTTAATGTTAATTTCAACATTTACTAATACAATATTAAAATCTTATTAACATTAGTAAATGCACTGCGAACTAACATGAACAAACAATGAACAACTGTATTTTCATTAACTAACGTTAACGAAGATTAGTAAATACAGTAACGAATGTATTGATCATGGTTAGTTCAAGTTAGTTAATACATGAACTAATGAGCCTTATTGTAAAGTGTTACCAAAATTGTTCTATACACAGTTTGAGCAGCAAAATTGTTTTAACTCTTTCTTGTTTTGTTTGCTTTGAATTGAAAAAAAAAGGCAAAATGTTTATTGTAAGTTTTAAATGTAAAAAAAAATACTGATATATTAATTATACCTTGATCATTCATGTTAATTCATAGTTCATTATAATTAATGTAAGAGGCAACTTTGAAATGTTAAAATGTAAATATTGAAATTAACAATGAACAACGCTTTAACGCTTAACGCTTAACCTTTAATGTCACAAATGGACTCTATTATAAGTGTTTCCATTTCACATAAATCCAAACAATCATGCTTAAAAATGGCCCTATTTACGCACAAAGGCATATTATATGTATACTTTCACTCGTTACTGGATTCTATTTTAGAAAACTTGATGAAATATGTGTTAAAGTGCCATAAAAAAACTGAAATCGAACACATTTCTGATTTATGTTTCTGTCTACTGCAGGATTAGGATACAATTTAAATATCCATCTTCGCTGGATAACGAAAACATAAAATCGAACAAATGGACATAAACTAATGTAAATAGAGGGTAACAATCGTGACATTAAACAGTTGGTGTTTTTGTCATATTGTTTGAACCGCTTGAGGTAACGTTACTACTAACGTCAGCAACCTCTCAGCCTTGACGGCAAACACACTGCTGTTCTCCACTAATGCAGCGTCTAGTCAACAAACTTATTACTTTAGTGATATCAAAACATATACCGTAGTGTACTGTATAACATACCGCTTTGTTGTCTGTTTTAAATCCATTTTTGAAGTGTCCCGTTCTGTGCAGCGCGCAGCCTCACGTCATGTGCCAAAAAAAACTGTACGTGGCTTCAGTGATAGTTTTATCAGAGAGCGCCTCTAGAGGTCACTCTCGTACCGCACTTTCCTCAGCCACTCCAGCAACGAACACAACCCAGAAAATGAAATCAAGCGCGGTTGTGCGAGCACATGCTTGCACATTCTTGATTGTGTTCTGTGTTCTTCCTTTTTTATTTTGTAGTAAGTAACGAAAATGCTTTGGGGAAATGTATCAGAGTAAAAGTATAAATTTTATTTAAGAAATGTAGTGGAGTAAAAGTAAAAGTTGACAGAAATATATATATACTCAAGTAAGTACAGATTTTCCCAAAAAAATACTCAAGTACGGTAACGAAGTATTATTACTTTGTTACATTACACCTCTAATGAATTGTTATTTAATTAAAAAAAAAACACATAATAATAGATTTCTAATTTTAATATAAAATAATATTTTTAACGTTGATAATAAATCAGCATATTACAATGATTTCTGAGGTATCATGTGACACTGAAGACTGGAGTAATGATACTGACAAAAATATTTTGAGCTAAAACAAAAATTAAAATCTAAACGTGGCAAAAAATAGTCTTTGATAACTAAATATACATGCCAATAGAGTATGGGAAAAACATTGAATATAATACAAATTATTGTACTTAAAGCTATTTCTTGTCCATAATCAAATCGTTATTGTGCTTATTTTTAAGTTAAACATACTACTTTGATTAAAAAAAAAAATTACTTATTCAATGTTAGTGTTATTGTATATAGAAATAAACAGTGTATAATTCAGAGGAGAATATTGTTTAGTATCATGAATTATCATTGAGTGTCATCTCAAAATACAACATATTAAAGAAAACAAATATATTGATTTGAAATTTAAATTTTCATTTTAAATTCATCCAGGTTCATTACCAAACATACAATCTTAATTTAATTTAAGTCAAACAAATGACTTTACAAGATATGAGAAACATTCTTTTTTTAAAGTATTGTTAAAGCAATGTCTATTAACAATGTTTTATCTTCTCAACCCAGGTTAAAAATAGGTATCCTATGCCTGTTGACTTTCCCAGATGTGGCAGATTAGATTTGTTAAGGGGAATAACTAGTCTGACAATAATGGCAAGAAGGCTTTTGCACTTAGCAAACACAGCAAAAACTATTTATCGTCAGGAAATAATGTTTTATCTTATCATTTAACCGTATAAATCGACTGAGGTATGTTCACTGTCGTGTAAGCCACTATAAAAATAATAAGTAAATTTGTGTGGTGGAAGGTTTATGCAAACAACAAATAAAGGCCTACATAAACTTTTGACATCCTCTTATAGCAGGAAATCATGTTTTTTTTATTGTACGGAGCAACGGAGGATATAGATTCTTAAATTATGGACTATGAAAAACATTTCTTAATATGTCATACATCATTTGAAAGATAATTCTAACCTATAAATTGCAACAAACTTGTAACAAATTAATTTTTTTAGTTATTGTTTTTTGCACATAGGTTCTTTGCTTTTTTGTTCATAATGATAGACTTTGTATGCTGAGATAAGCAAATGTTTAAATAAAACATACTTTGCTGAAGACATGAAGTTTTGGTGGGTGATTGGCATACTAGTCAAATAAAAGTCTGATCATGAATTGCTAGTGGTGATCAGGTAGGCCTTTGTTTACCTTTGTTCATTGTTGTTTATCCATGATTTCAAATAAGAATCCCCAATGGCTTTTTAGTGCAAATCATTAGCCCAAATTACCCAAAATAACAAATTGAGTTTAAATAATTTGCTGACAGCTTGGTCCCCCCCAGTTAAAAAATCCTATCTGCGCCCCTGGCTGCGCGTCTCTTTGTGTGACATTAAAAAGCTTCTTTTACAGTTTGGAAGATTTTCTATGTTCTTGTGATCGAATCTTGTCTAATCGCTTGAATGTTTTAAAGAATAAGGTTTAAAAACACTTAAAATCAAGTGGCTTTCACGCGGTCACGATCACTGCTTTCAGAGAAATGACGCGCGGCTCTTTGTTTAATCCATTAGGAAACGAAGTTTGCACAGATGCCACACAGCGTCAACACATTAACACAGTCATACACATAAAAATTAAACTTCAATTTCAAAGAATTGAAAGGAACATTAAAAAGGAAGACGCGAGAAAGAACGAGCTTCCGGACGCATCGTTCTCAGCCACGGCGTGTCTATTGTCACAGAACACCTTCCAAACTCAAATGAAGCTTTTTAATACATTCTTGTGATTAAATCTTGTGTAATCGCTGGAATATTTTAACTTATAAGTTTAAAAAACACAAATGAGTTCGTGATCATTCACAGACATCATCAAACTGTCAAACAAGGGGCGTTGCTTCTATGATTGAACAGAAATACGTGCAGTGCTGTCCACTAGAGGGAGCCACGAGACCGTTTTTGTTAAGAGCCTCAAAAACACCCAAGAATATTATTAAAGTTTGACGTCTTGCCATGGCAACAATATTTAAGATATCACAAAGATATTCATATGTCTACATCTGAAATGTTTTGACATTATAATGAAGAAGTTTGAAGCAAATCGGGTAAAAATAAGAGGGTGATCTCAAAGCATTTTGAAAGTGACACATTTCCTGCTGCCAGTTGGTGGCGCTATATCTTTGACTCACAACGAACACACAGGTGAAGTTTCATAAAAATCAATGAATGTATGCGGACGTTATAACACACTTCCTGTTTATGTTTTCTCGCCATAAATTCGTTGCCTCGCCACGGGCAAACCGTTTGAGATATCAAAAATCCCCTGGCAATTTTGCATCATCAATGTCTTGTCTTCATGCTGACCCAGTTTGGTGGTGATCGGATTAAGCACCTAGGAGGAGTATATCAAATTCCAGAGCATGCGCTTTTCAAACAACCCATAATATCAAATTCCAGAGTATGCGCTTTTCAAACAACCCATAATAGCTCACTTCCTGTTGAGGCGGCGAACAACTTAGAGCACGAAAGTTGTCAGTGCCGATGAGTTCTATATGTGTTTTGAGTTTCATACCAATATGTGCAAGCGTGTTTGATATATGGACCAAGATTTCGGACCCCATTCAAGGGGGCGCTGTCGAGCCCCCCTGCCACGCCCGGGTCCCAGCCTCTGTGACGCCCTAATGGCCGCAGGTTCCAATGCGTGTGCAAAGTTTCAAGAGTTTTCGTGCATGTTAAGGGCCCCAAAAGTGCCAAAAACCTTGAATAAAAAATAATAAGAATAATAATAATAAATCCTAAGGAAAACAATAGGGCCTTCGCCCTTACAGGGCTTGGGCCCTAATAATAATAATCCTAAGGAAAACAATAGGGCCTTCGCCCTTTCAGGGCTTGGGCCCTAATAATAATCCTTAGAAAAACAATAGGGTCCTGCGCCCTTTCAGGGCTTGGGCCCTAATAAATCCTAAGGAAAACAATAGGGCCTTCGCCCTTACAGAGCTTGGGCCCTAATAAATCCTAAGGAAAACAATAGGGCCTTCGCCCTTACAGGGCTTGGGCCCTAATAATAATAATCCTTAGAAAAACAATAGGGTCCTGCGCCCTTTCAGGGCTTGGGCCCTAATAATCCTTAGAAGAACAATAGGGTCCTGCGCCCTTTCAGGGCTTGGGCCCTAATAATAACGAGCAGCGATGAGCGGGCCCAAGCCGGTGGCACCGCCACCTCAGTGTTTTAAGGACAACTGGGCACGGCGGGCAAAATGAATTTAAACTGTGTCTTCAGTTGGAGACTGACCAGTTAGTTGAGTCAGATTATTCAATATAATACTAACTAAAAGCGATCATATCATAGCAAAGTTATCATTAGCAGTTCAAAGTGTTATATATTCAGCTGAATTTATCCTATTATATTGTTAAACTAATTATATAAAACTAAATAGTCAGTGAAATACAAATGAACTGGTTCTTTGCCTTTATTTCTTTATACAAATTTATAGAAGAGAAGGGCTAAGAGATTTCCTATACTATAATGCAGACATAAGGAGACAGCAATGAAAGGGTTAAACCTGCAAGACCCAGAGAGAGAGAGAGAGAGAGAGAGAGAGAGAGAGAGAGAGAGAGAGAGAGAGAGAGAGAGAGAGAGAGAGAGAGAGAGAGAGAGAGAGAGAGAGAGAGAGAGAGAGAGAGAGAGAGAGAGAGAGAGAGAGAGAGAGAGAGAGAGAGAGAGAGAGAGAGAGAGAGACTTTAAGGTCCATTTATTCACAAACATTTTCAAACAGTACTAATTTTACATATTAACAGTACTTAGAAAATAACTTAAATAAAAAATAAAAATAAATAAAACCATACATACAAAAAAGTTAAAAATACATTTCTAAAATGCCTTCATCATCCACATCACAAATACATTGATTTATTCCCCATTTGTGTTTAAACATTTCAACATCATTGACCAATTTATAGAAAGTAAATTCTATTTTAATTCGGGATTTTAATAAACCCTTTAAAATTGCCACCACATCGGTTGAGCCAACTCTACTCAGAAGGTTTTTTCTCGACAACCATATTGCCAATTTTGCCTGGCCAAATATAAAATTTATTAAAACATGAATTTCCTTCTTTCTTCTGCTATATTTTGGCCCGTAAATAAAATAAACCGGTGTAAAAACTTCCCCTAAAACACGACACCACTCTTCCAATTCATGAAAAAGAGGCTGAAGTCTTTCACACTCTAAAAACAAATGAAAAACCGTTTCCTGCTCTCCACATAAAAGACATCCCCCCTCCACCTGTGGATCAAGGTGTGCTCTGTATCTGTTTGTAGCTATAATCCCATGTACAATTCTCCACTGAAGATCTCCAGACCTTTTCTCAAGAGGAGGTTTGTACAGGGACCTCCAGCTGCCTTTTGGGGAAGCATCTAGCCCAAACATCTCCTGCCATTTAGACTCTTTTACTGTTTCAAGTGATTTAAAATGTCTTGTTTTCACACAAAGTGTATAAATGGCCTTCTTTCCAGCATCACAAATTAAAACCGGTTGAGGTGTCTTAAAAGATAGCAAAGCTCCTTCTTTTTCCTGCCATGTTCCAGTCTCCGCACCCACATCCATCAACATCTTCATTGAAATTTTCGAGTGCCAGTCTATAGTCCTGTGGCAGAGACTCTTTTATTTGATCTAACAGTTTTTGTACCATTCTGACTGATCTTAGTCCTATCTTTGAAGCCAACAATTCAGCAGTAATCCATTCTGTTTTTTTTACAAGATGTCCAATTTTGGTAATATTTGCTTTCAACAATAATTTACTAAGTGAATCTGATCTAAAAATGTCCAGATCAAACTCAGGATTAAAAAGTATTGGTTCTTCATTCAGCCATAAGCTCTGTGTCCCATTTACATTCCGTAAAAGCTTAAAACATGTCCATGCTCTTAGAACTGATCTATAAAAAGGGCTCAATCCAGAAAGGTCCAGTTTATTAAAATCCATCAGAAAAAGGTGTCGGTCTAGTCCCATATTCCCTGCTCTCCTCAGCAGAGAACATGCGACTCCAGCCCAGCTCACATCTTCTCCATAGATCAGCCTCTTTGCTGTCTGGAGTCTGAAGGCTTTTATCCTCGACTCGACATCGATCAGCCCTTGTCCTCCTTCTTGTGTCGGCAGATACAGCACCGCTGCCTTCAGCCAGTGGTGCCCCGACCAGAAGAACTCCACCAGTTGCTGCTGGATTCCTCTCACCAGCTCATCAGGGGGCTCAAGTATTGCCATTTAGTGCCATAATGAAGATGCAACCAAATTGTTGCAGACCAGGACCCTCCCCCTGTAGGACAACTGGGGTAGCAACCATTTCCAGTTAGACAACCGAGCACACACTTTCTCCACCAGGCCCTCACAATTTTTCTTTCTGTCTTCTTCTGTCCCTATAAAAACCCCCAGATATTTAAAACCAGTTCTTCCCCACTGTAAACCTCCAGGGAGGACTGGACCTCTAACAGTTCTTCCACACCACAATGCGTCACATTTCTCCCAGTTCACAACTGAAGAAGCTTTCCCATAATGCTCCAGCGCCTCTTTAAGTAAATTGATGTCATTTTGTTCTCGAATTATAATTGTTACATCATCAGCGTATGCAGAAAGTTTAACATTTGTTAGTGAAGTGTTAACCTTTAAACCCATTAACTCTCTCCTTAACTTACACAGCAGAGGCTCGATAACTATACTGTAGAGTTGTCCTGAGAGAGGACAGCCCTGCCTGATTCCTCGGTTTACTCTTATGGGAACACTCAGACCACCAGCCATTTTAATCATGCACATTGCTTCAGCATATAAAAGTTTGACTTTAGAAATGAAATTATCCCCAAACCCAAAAGTTTTCAACGTCTCAAACAAAAAAACATGATCGACCCTGTCGAAGGCCTTCTCTTGATCTAGAGATAGCAAACCCATGTTAACATTATTAAAATCAGAAAAGTCGTATACGTCCCTTATTGTGTGAAGGTTGTCTGTAATAGACCTATTCTTTATACAATATGATTGATCCTTATGCACAATTTCATGTAACACCTTATTCATTCTATTTGCCAAACATTTAGAAAATATTTTATACTCAGTACATAAAATTGCCACTGGTCTCCAGTTCTTTAAAAGTGTCAGATCACCCTTTTTGGGAAGCAATGATAAAACAGCACGTTGACAACTTGTCGGAAGAGATCTATTTAAAAAACATTTTTGAAGAATATTAAAAAAGTCATCACCAATAGTAGGCCAAAAAAACTTGTAGAATTCAGCCGGCAGTCCATCCAGTCCTGGAGTTCGACCTGACGACAGATTCATGACGGCTGCAGTCACTTCATCAAAAGAAAGCTCAGTCTCTAAAAAATCCTTATTTCCTTCCGATAAAACAGGAATTTCTTTAAGCAGCTCATTTCTGGAAAGTTCATCTGAGCTTCCAGCCGAGTATAAGTCTGAATAAAAGGACACAGCAATCCTCCGCATCTCCAGTGGGTCAGAGGTGGCATGTCCATTATTGTCCTTCAGCTGGTGCATCTGATTCAGTTGCCCCTTTTTGTGCTCCAGGTTAAAAAAATATGAGGTGGGAGCATCCATGTCTTTCACGGTCAGGAACCGGCTTCTTATAAGAGCTCCTTTAACTCTTTCATTTAAAATTCGACTTAACTGATTTTTTTTCTCATTCCATAGTTTTTTTAGATCCTCAGCTTCATTGCCAGTCATCATCTTTTTTTCAATGTCAAGGATCTCCATTTCCAGCCATTTCAAAGTCTTTTTTATATGAAGGGAAGAATGAGAGGAATATTTCTGGCAAAAGTCTCTTATTTGCACTTTACCAACTTCCCACCATTGAACAACATTTTCAAAAAAACTCTTTTCAAGCTTCCAGGCCTCCCAAAACAAATTAAAACTTTCACAAAATTGTTTATCTTCTAAAAGTTTTATGTTAAAATGCCAGTAGCAACTCTTATGTTTACTTTTTGCCAATGTAAAAGCAACAACAATGAACTTATGGTCAGAAATAGCATTAGGTAAAATATTTGTATTTACAGCTCTATTTTTCATATTAAAAGATATATAAAAACGATCTAAACGAGCAGCAGAAATCCTTTCATCACACACTTTCACCCATGTATATTGTTTTATAGAGGGATTATGTTCTCTCCACACGTCTAATAGATTTAGTTTATTAATAACACCACTTAAACATGAGGCTGATATTGCATGAGGTTCCTCCCCATTTCTGTCTAGTGTAAAATCAAGAGTACAGTTCCAGTCTCCCCCAACAACAATAAAAACATCATCCTTTTCTGCTTTCATTATGTTCTCTAATTTTTTGAAAAATGTTAGTCTTTCTGCTCCTACATTGGGCGCATAGATGTTCACAAACAGAAAGGTAAAATTATAAATTTCAGCCTTTACTAACAAAAGCCTTCCTGGCTCTACTTCAGTTTTTGATAAAAATTTTACTTTGAGATTAGGTGCAAAAAGAACAGCGACACCAGCACTTAAATTTGTCCCATGACTCAAAACGTGCTCTCCTTTCCACCATAACCCCCAATCAACTTCGTTACTTTCGGTGTTATGGGTCTCTTGCAAGAAAACAACCCATATTTCTTTCAAATTAATCATTTCTAATAGTAACCCATTCTTCCTCCCATCTCTCATCCCATTGATGTTAAGAGATCCCACCCTCAAGGTCTCCATTAGAGAGAGAAAAAGGAGAAAGAACCAGAAAAGAGAAGTAAACCGTTTTGAAGCCATCATAAAAGTTTAGTTTTTTCCCTCGTAATTCTTTCTCTTCCCATTTTCTTATTTTGCTTAATTGTAGTTAAGTGTTTGAGCCGGAACCTCTTTTGTTTTGAGAGTTCTTCGTAACTCACTTTTCTTGCCTTTGTCACCGAAGCCACAAACTTTTCAACATCAGGGAAATATTTACCAACTTCAACCCCTGTCTTTCCTTTAGTTTTATCTAAAAAAGCATTGATCTCTTCAACAGAGTACAGATCACTATCAACTTCTCCTGCATCATCTGACCACTGCTCTCCATCTTTCATACCATCATCAGTAAACTGTGACAATTCTTCCATTTCATCAGCCATGTTCTCGTCTGAGCCTCCTGCCTGAGCTCCATCATTCATCTCAATAACATTTTCAGCAGAACCAGTCTGCGACTCGCTTTTATCAATAGCATCAGCATCTTCCACTTCACCAGTATTGACACTATTCTCACTCACCTCCTCTCGTCCTTTCACCTCCTCTGTACCTCCTTCACCTTGATCCACACTCCTCTGCTCTGACATTTCAACATTTCAAATTCTCAGTGCTCGCGTAGACCATATAGGAGTTTTCTCCGTGGTTCACACGGAAGGAAACTTCTAAGGTGCGCGACGGTGAAGTTAGAAACATGTAAAACTGACGCCTAAAAGACAAAACGTGTTTCAGCGCCGTGTTTTTACATCCGAGGGGGATCGTTTTTACAGGGCTCGCGATCTTACCAAACCTCTGTAACTCTTTTGTAATCGCTTCGTTTGATATAATCGGAGGGACATTTGAGACAGTTATTTTCTTTGATGGGGCGGATAACGGGGTAACAGCAACAAACGTCTCTTTAACACATAACCCGCACAGTCAACTGGTTTACCAGCGATTCCGTTTTCAAAAACACCACGATCGCTTTATTCATGCGTGATGCTGAAACAATATTTTCAAAACCGATCTGCTCTCCTACCACTACTAGCAGATCTTCCACCGTCACTCCAGACTCTGGCACACACCTGCAGCCATCCCGCAGTGACAGAGCTGACCCGGGGACAGACTCCATAACGGCGTCCGACCCCCGCGGTTAATCAACCGCGATACCCCTACACTGTCCTCTGCTAAACAAAAAACAAAGGACTACCGAGGGGAAAAACAGAAAAAAAACAAACAAACAAACAAAAAATATTATATAAACGCGCTCGCTCCCAAACGAACACTCGTGCTCCTTCACCAACTCCCAGCATGCACCAGAGAGAGAGAGAGAGAGAGAGAGAGAGAGATATTCAGAAGAATTATTTTAAAGAAAACCAGTATATTGATCTGAAATATAGTACATTCATTTTAAATTCATCCAGGTTCCATTTAATTTATCTTAAGGTATTTTATGTTATTATTAACCATATTATTAAACTAAATATATAGAACCATATAGTCAGTGCACTACAACTGAACTGGTTCTATACCTTTATTTTTATGAGATTTCCTATCCTATAATGCAGACAAAGGGACACAGCAATGAAAGTGTTAAACCTGCACTAAAACTAAAACACAGAGAGAGAGAAGACACACACACACACACACACACACATACATAGAGTAAGAAAGAGCAGTGGTGTATAAAGTACTTGTAAGCAATACTTGAGTATCTCACCAGAAAATGACTTTGGTAGAAGTTAAAGTCACTGTTTAGAATATTACTTGAGCAAAAGTTTTAAAGTATGTGATATTTTTTGTACTTAAGTACGAAAAGTATTTTTTTTATATTAAACATACTTAAGTATTGAAAGTAAAAGTACAAGCAAATGCAAAATACAAAAGGAGCAGAAAATATTATTAAAAATGGTTCTATACACAGTTTGAGCAGCAAGATTGTTTTAACTATATTTCTTACATTTTGTTTGCTTTGAATTTTTAAAAAAAAAAAGGCAAAAAATGATGCCTTGATCATTCATGTTAATTCATAGTGCATTATAATTAACGTAAGAGGCAACTTTAAAATGTAAACGTTGAAATTAACAATGAACAACACTTTCATTAACCTTTAATGTTACAAATGGTATTGTAAAGTGTTTCCATTTCATATAAATCCAAACAATCATGCTTAAAATGGCCATTTTTGCGCACAAAGGCATTTTATAGGCTATGTATACTTTCACCAGGAGCGGTGAAACAACATTCCTTCTGATGTTCATTCATGTTTATTTGATGCTATAAATGAACTAGTATGAAGAGATGATCGGTTCACGAGGAGCTAAAGGCGATCTGTCACGACACATTAAAGACACACTAGACGCTATTTATTATTTAAACTTTAAAAAATTACAGTATTTTAAATATGAAACCGTTTCATACGTTGTCAGTGTCCAGTTTTCATTGCAGGAGAACATGATGTGTGGCGTGAGAGCGCATGGGTTGTTGGGCATAGAAACAGGGGGCGGGTTTTGTGATGCTTGCTGCTGCACGGCTGTGTCTCATAGTTGTCTATTTTTTTTTTTATAGATTTTTCATGTTCATGTTCTATTGTCTTTCTTCATATTGTAGATCCTTTGTTCACATGTAAACAGGCTATAACAGTATTAGAGTAGGTTGGACACTATGTGGTACTTTGGGGTTATTTTAATTACAAATTGTACATTTACATGCTATAGAATTATTTCAACCAAAAATTATGTGTGCCTGTGTGTAAATTGTATAATATTTGTTTTAAATGAAGGAATAAATTTAAAAATATATATATATTTTTGTACATTCAAAGTGCTACACAGCAAAGGTTTACTGTTGAAATTAGACATACATAAATACTGTGAACTGTTAACATACATACTGTAAAAGAGTATAACCAAACATTTAATTTTACGGGTTGCCTTAAAGGCCTTTTTTTCTGTGTGTGTATGGTATGATGATAGTTTCTCTCAAATGAAACAGTAAAATGTTCACTAAGGGCCCTATGATTTCCGCGATGCAGAAAACGCGGACGGAATTGCGGAATTCATTCATAATAAAAGGAATTTATTGTTTAAGGGGGAACTTTTTTTTCTTCACTTCAATTAAATCGCGATATGGAGTAGTATATGTTAACATTAAATGGTAAAAATCAGTGGCGGTTCTAGACAAATTTTACAAGGGGGGCCAAGGAGGGGCCAGTGTTTAACCAGAGGGGCACATTAAAAATGGTAACAAATTATATTTAAAGATTAAAAACTTTGTTTTACTTTACTTGCTGATATCTGTAGAAAGATGTACAGTAAACATAGGGAACAAATACATTTATTTACTTATACATGTACACTATCAGTCAAAGTATACAAGAAAAACAGTATTATTGTGAAATATTTTTTACAATTTAAAATAACTTTTCTTATATTTGAATAGGGTATATTTTAAAATGTAATTTATTCTAGTGATCAAAGCTGAATTTTCAGCATCATTACTCCAGTCTTCAGTGTCACATGATCCTTCACAAATCATTTTAATATGATGATTTGCTGCTCATGAAACATTTATAATTATTACCAATGCTGATGATTATTATCAATGATTTGTGAAGGATTTGTGAAGGATCATGTGACACTGGAGACTGGAGTAATGATGATAAATTCAGCTTTGATCACTGGATATAAATGACACTTTACTATATATTCAAATAGAAAACAGTAATTTTATATTTTAATAATATTTCACAATATTACAGCTTTTCTTGTATTTTAATAACATTAGTAGTGCATATCTTCATGTATTTCAAAATGTAGGCCAAGTATTTACTTAAAAAAAAAGAAACATTAGAGCCATATTGACACAAATTATTTACAGGAGAAAGCACCATTTTAAGGACATACAGTAGGCCTACAATAAAATTATAATTGAACTGCTTTGCAAATAGTAATAACCTTCTTCATCACAAACCTGATGGTGCAGTACTTGATCCACATAGATCCCCTTTCTGTCCCTCTGGCTGTTCCTCTCTCTGTCCCTGTATGTTTTCTTCCTCCTCACCCTCTTCTTCATCCTTCTCACCCTCTGGAATTTCCCTCTCTGTGTCAGAGTCCTCACTTTCATTACCTGCCCTCTCTCCAGCCTCCACTGACTCCTCTGGCTCTCTCTCCTTCTGCTCCTCAACTCTCTCAATACCTTGATTTGTTTCTCTCACTTTTTTGTAAAAAAGGACGCTATGTCCCTTCCTTGTTTCATGATAACTATCAGAAGAAAAAAACGTGCATTACATTTCGCTGCATAACACGGGCAGATAGCCTGTTGATTACTTACTCAAATGTATGTTATCGCAATGCAACAGCCAAGACAGATGAAGTTACGTGGTTAACATCACAACATTGTGCAAGAGCAACAAGTCACTTACAAGATACGAGTCACTTGCACGTCCGGCACCGCTCTAATTTACCCGTGTAGAACGTTCCGTCGCATTAGTTCTGCTTTTGGCGCTCGCGTGTAAAACCATAATAAATTCATAATTTTTTTTTGGTCAGCACAGGGGGGGGCACAGGGGTGGCCAGGGACATGTCTACAGAGGCACGGGCCTCTCTAGGCCTCCGTGTAGAACCGCCACTGGTAAAAATACTATTAAAATATGAATCCTGCATGTTTTGTCTCTGAATGAATTGTTCAGCAGTAATCCTGCACAATTCATCCTAACAATCCGCGTTACACAGTAAATTCCCTTTTTATGAAAGGAATCTGTCCGCGTTTTCTGCATCGCGGAAATCAAATGTCCCTGCATTTTCTACAAAAAGCACGTTCAACACAGACATGCAGACACCCACTAATACAGCATTTAGTCAACAAACTACTTACTTTAGTGAAATGAAAGCATATACTGTAGTGTAAGGTATAACATACCGCTTTGTTGCCTGTTTTAAATCCATTTTGAAATGTCCAGTTCTGTGCAGCGCTCAGCCTCACATCACGTGACGTGATAGTGGCGCCTCTAGAGGTCGCTCTCCTGCCGCACTCTCCTCAGCTGCTCCAGCAACGGACGCGACCCAGAAAATGAAATCAAGCGCGGTTGTGCATTTGTTTGTACATGCTTGCTCGCAATCTGGGAATGGGGGATGGGGGATGGAGGATGGGGGATGGTTAATACAGAGATTCAGAAGATTTAACAACATTTTAAACAAAAACTAAAATCTAAACGTGACAAAAAGTAGTCTTTGATAACTAAATATACATGCCGATAGAGTATGGGGAAAACATTGATTATAATACAAATTACTTTAAATCTGTTCGGAATTGTATCTAAACTTGTTAAAAATAACCATATAGTGCCATCTTTTGGTTATTATTAAATTTATTTTTTATTTCTTGTCCTTAAACAGATCGTTATTGTGATTATTTTTAAGTTAAACATACTACATTGATTAAAAAAACGTTTGAAATTCTTATTCAATGTTAGTGTTATTGTATATAGAAATAAACAGTGTATAATTCAGAGGAGAATATTGTTTAGGATCATGAATTATCATTGAGTGTCATCTCAAAATACAACATATTAAAGAAAACAAATATATTGATTTGAAAATTGTATTTTCATTTTAAATTCATCCGGGTTCATTACCAAACATACATTCTTTTTTAAAGTATTGTTAAAACAATGTCTATTAACAATGTCTCTAAAACAATGTTTTGTCTTCTCAACCCAGGTTAAAAATAGTTATTTACTGCCCTCTAGTGCTCATTCTGTGATCATTCAAATATGACCATATTTTTTTTTATTAATTTAAACCTTCACCATGGCAACACCATTCGAGATATACTATAATCGTTTGCAATTTATCATTTTCAGTATATTGTCATCATATTCAGAAAGTTTGGTGTCAATAGCATGAATACCCTAAGAGGAATAGCTAAAACTTCAGAGCTTGATTATTCAAAATATCCACATTCAAACCAAAATATCTGATTTCCTGTTGGTCAGAGATAATGACTATGAATTAGAAAGTTGTCCGGCTTAATGAGCACAATATGTGTACTGAGTTTGGTGACTGTAGGTTAAACTAACCCCCCAACTTTTGTCAAAAGATGGCGCTATAGAGCCCCTCCTCCACGCCCGTTTTTTTGGCTTTGCCCATATTTACTGGTCGACAATATTGATGTATGTGTCGAGTTTCATGCAATTTGAAACATGTTAAGAGCCTCAAAAACACCCAAAAATATTATTAAAGTTTGACGTCTTGTCATGACAACAATATTTAAGATATCACAAAGACATTCATATGTCTACATCTGAAATGTTTGGACATTATAATGGAGAAGTTTGAAGCAAATCGGGTAAAAATAAGAGCGTGATCTCAAAGCATTTTGAAAGTTATACATTTCCTGCTGCCAATTGGTGGCGCTATATCTTTGACTCACAATAGTCACATACATGTGCTCGGCCTCCTACAACGAACACACAGGTGAAGTTTCATAAAAATCAATGAATGTATGCAGACGTAATAACACACTTCCTGTTTCTGTTTTCTCGCCATAAATTCGTTGCCTCGTCACGGGCAAACCGTTTGAGATATCAAAAATCCCCTGGCAATTTTGCATCATCAATGTCTTGTCTTCATGCTGACCGAGTTTGGTGGTGATCAGATTAAGCGCCTAGGAGGAGTATATCAAATTCCAGAGCATGCGCTTTTCAAACAACCCATAATAGCTCACTTCCTGTTGAGGCAGCGAACAACTTAGAGCACGAAAGTTGTCAGGCCCGATGAGGTGTATATGTTTACCGAGTTTCATACCAATATGTGCAAGCGTGTTTGATATTTGGACCAAGTTTTCGGACCCCATTCAAGAAGAAGTT
This sequence comes from Zacco platypus, assembly GCA_038088235.1. Taxonomy (NCBI): domain Eukaryota; kingdom Metazoa; phylum Chordata; class Actinopteri; order Cypriniformes; family Xenocyprididae; genus Zacco; species Zacco platypus. Next base: position 18,770,732 of record CM076065.1, on the reverse strand, counting down.
TAAGAATAATCCTAAGGAAAACAATAGGGCCTTCGCCCTTTCAGGGCTTGGGCCCTAATAATCCTTAGAAGAACAACAGGGTCCTGCGCCCTTTCAGGGCTTGGGCCCTAATAATCCTAAGGAAAACAATAGGGTCCTGCGCCCTTTCAGGGCTTGGGCCCTAATAATAATAATAATCCTTAGAAAAACAATAGGGTCCTGCGCCCTTTCAGGGCTTGGGCCCTAACAATCCTTAGAAGAACAATAGGGTCCTGCGCCCTTTCAGGGCTTGGGCCCTAAATATAGTTGCAAGCAACGATGATGGGCCCAAGCCCGGTGGCACCGCCAACCCGGTGGCTTCAAGGCATCTGTGCATAGCGGGCAATAGGCATTTCAATAGGGTAAATATAAAAGGACTATGTCAAAGTCATTTGAATTCACCACATTTACTGCAGCAGTTGGTCCCCACATGATCACAAACCACAACAGACACATCCATGAGATAATTTAAATTTAGATTAATTTCATTTCATAGGATATCATGTGTCACTTTCATGTGAGTTCAGAATGTGTTTTTTGGCCAGGCTGAGCTACCGTTTGCGCACCAATATTATGCACCAAAAGGATGCTTTCATTTAATTCCAATATGGGTGGTATCTGACGAAAAAATAACATTATAAAATTAACAAATGGAGCCAAATAAGCGTCAGGTAAGAGTAAGATGTGTGTCTAGATTTTATTTCTCATTTATGAAAGATTATTATAAACAGCCACTTTTATAAAATTGTGAGAAATTCAATCTTTTTTTATAAAATATAATTATACAAATAAATAATTAATCTAAAGACATATTTGTCATACGTGATGCTTGCCAACACGGCGTGTCACCTTGTGTAACGTCCATGTCTAGAAAACACACACTCCCTCCTATGTGAAAAGCAGACTGATTTGATTTCTGTCTAAATCAGCACATGAAAACACAGATGTTGGATGATAAGAATTGAAACTCAAACAATGTTTAGAAAACTAGTCTTGTCCGGATAGTTATAGTGAAGTTATCATTAGCAGTTCAAAATTTTTATAAGTACATCAGTATTTATCTTCGGTTAAATAAAATATATAAATAACAGAAATATTAAACTTTGTATATAATACTATGTTGTCAGTGGCCAACAAATAAACTGGTTTGATTAACTGCCAGGCTTGGGGAGTAACGAAATGTAACTTAGTTACATATTTAAAATACAAAATGTGAGTAACTGTATTTCATTACAGTTGCATTTTAAATGGGTGGTAATCAAATTACAGTTACATCCGAAAAGTGTTTTAGATTACCAAAGTGATTACTTTGAATTTAAATGTTAAACCATTTAAACATTAATGAAAACTCTGATGGGCAATTAATGTAAACAGCAACTAGTCATTCTCCGACTGTGACAGTCTGAAAAACTGTTTCATATGAATAAGCCATTTCACATAACAGACGTTTACATGTACTCCACAAGACAAAATGACTGGATTTATAAAAATTGCCCAATGTAAACAATGTATATATCCTTGAATCTTTACTATCCTGTCAATACTGGATGATCCATGACATGTTTTGTGATAGTTGTTTGTGAGTCACTTTATAATTGTAAAAAAGGTAATTGTGACTTTACCTCACAATTTGACTTTTTTCCTCACAATTGCAATTTTTCGTCTGACAATTCTGACTTTTTCTCATAATCCCGAGATTTAAACTCATAATTTCAAGTTATAAAATCAGAATTGCGATAACTTGCAATACTGAATTTTCTTGCAATACTTACCAACTGGGGTGATAAATACAGTGAGACAGAGATTGAGAAGATTTAACAACATTTTAAACAAAAATTTAAATCTAAACATGACAAAAAATTGTCTTTGATAATAACTAAACATGATCTCAAAGCATTTTGAAAGTGACATTTCCTGCTGCCAATTGGTGGCGCTATATCTTTGACTCACAATAGTCACATAGATGTGCTCGGCTTCCTACAACGAACACACAGGTGAAGTTTCATAAAAATCAATGAATGTATGCAGACGTAATAACACACTTCCTGTTTCTGTTTTCTCGCCATAAATTTGTTGCCTCGCCACGGGCAAACCGTTTGAGATATCAAAAATCCGCTGGGGATTTTTCATCATCAATGTCTTGTCTTCATTGAGTTTGGTGGTGATCGGATTAAGCGCCTAGGAGGAGTATATCAAATTCCAGAGCATGCGCTTTTCAAACAACCCATAATAGCTCACTTCCTGTTGAGGCAGCGAACAACTTAGAGTACGAAAGTTGTCAGGCCCGATGAGATCTTCATGTGTACCGAGTTTCATACCAATATGTGCAAGCGTGTTTGATATATGGATCAAGTTTTCGGACCCCATTCAAGGGGGCGCTGTCGAGCCCCCCTGCCACGCCCGGGTCCCAGCCTCTGTGACGCCATAATGGCCGCAGGTTCCAATGCGTGTGCAAAGTTTCAAGAGTTTTCGTGCATGTTAAGGGCCCCAAAAGTGCCAAAAACCTTGAAAAAAAAAAAAGAATAAATATAGCTGCAAGCAGCGATGGGCGGGCCCAAGCCGGTGGCACCGCTACCTCTGTGTTTTAAGGACAACTGAGCACGGCGGGCAAAATGAATTTAAACGGTGTCTCCAGTTGGAGACTGACCAGTTAGTTGAGTCAGATTATTCAATATAATACTAACTAAAAGCGGTCATATCATAGCAAAGTTATCATTAGCAGTTCAAAGTGTTATATATTCAGCTGAATTTATCTTTATTATATTATTATATTGTTAAACTAATTATATAAAACTAAATAGTGAAAGGTTCAGCAGTGAAGTCTGAGTCCGTACCCACATCAGCCTGGGCCTGAGACGCATCCATAATTGTAAACTCAGACAAATGAAAATGGACAAGGATTATAAATAATTTGCAAACTTTGACAATCTCTAATGTCAATTAGGCAACATACCTTGCTCATACTCTTTTACAGGAGGTCCCTGTTCGGGTGCCATTTTATGTAACACTCTCAATTTGATCACATAAATAAATGAAGTGGATTCATTCCTCCAAGAGCACAGCAGAATATATTTACAGGTTTTAAAGAATAGACAACCCAAACAGCAATAATGTCAACAAAACATTACATCCAAAGATTCAGACATTGTTAGACATTTCGGCCCAACCACACCATTTTAAGTTCAAATCAGACAGAAAGTCCATTTCTCACAGTCATCTTGTTAGAACAGTTTGAAGGAAATCCACAAAGGTTCAATATATAATGTCCCAAACCATTACCAAACGTCAGTCCAAATAACCAAAGGTGAAGAAAACGACCATTTAGTCCAGTTGAAGTGTCCTTGTTCGACAACTGAGGTCAAAAGACAACCGTCTGAACAAGCATGCAAACAAAAATCAAAATATGCAATTGGACACAAAAATCAAACATAGTATTACAAAATATATACAAAACTTACACTGAGCTGTAGAACCAAAGAGGTTCCTCATAATAGGGTCTCATGCATCACCCAGTTGAGCAAACACTCAAAGCCATGCCAATACCTCACTAAACAGTGTTACTTGTCCCACTTAAAAGGATATCCTTTCCCTCAGAAACTTCCCTAGATCCCCCTTGAGGTGGGGAGAAACATTACATCATGAAACAGCTTTTCAGAACTGTTACAATATAATTGAAGAATGCTGACTGGGGCGTAGAATATTTATTTAAATAAATATGTAAAAATGAACATAAAATGTAAATTCATCCCCCTCACGTTTTTCGGGCAAGTGTGTTTCATAGAGGCCAATAATAAGAAATTATGAATAAATTTTTATTTAAATTCAAAGAGACAAGATAGTCTATGCATGACCTGTCATTTTATTCTTAACTAAAAGGAGGCAATCTAAACATCATGGAGCATTCCTGTCTTCATATTTATCATATTTATTCCTGTGATGCAATTTTAATTTTCAGCATCATTACTCCAGTCTTCGGTGTCACATGATCCTTCAGAAATCAATCTAATATTTGCTGCTCAAGAAACATTTCTGATTATTATCTGTGTTGAAAACAGTAGCTTAAAATTGTTGTGGAAACCGTGATACATTTAATTTTTCTGGATTCATTGATGAGTAGAAAGTTCAATGAACAGCATTTACTTATTTATTGTCACTGTCACTTTTGATAAATTTATCCTTTCCTCGATTAATTTAAGAATTAATTTCTTTCTTTTTTACTCTTACTACAAATGTTTGAATGGTATCATGGTTTCCACAAAAATATGAAGCATCACAACTGTTTTCAACATTCATTTGACCAATCAAAAATGTTTCTGGAGCAGAAAATCAGCATATTAGAATAATTTCTGAAGGATCATGTGGCACTGAAGACTGGAGTAATGATGCTGAAAATTAAGCTTTGACCACATATATTGTACATTTCACAATTTATTCACATAGAAAACAGCAATTTTAGATTGTAATATTATTTCATGTGTTCATATGTTTTTACGGCGCTTTTTATTAAATAAATCCAGCCTTGGTGAGCAGAAGAGACATATTTCAATTGTACAATTACAATGGTAATGTTTCCAAACTTTTTGACACTGTATTTTCTTTGTTCTTTCTTTTTTTACATTATATAAAATGCATGCGTACTTAATGCACAAGTGTTTGTAGTACATAAACCAATCATAAAATTGTCATAAAAAAATAGGGAAAAAATATTAGTTATTGGTTATTGTTCAGCAGTGTATTTGATTTCTTATTAAAAGCGAATTGATTTCAGATTAAAAGCAAGAGATGAGATAGAAAATAAAATAAAATCTAATAATTAGACAAAGGTCAGATAAAAATTGGTATTATTTACACCCAACATTTCTGTACCCCTCACTTTTGAAATGATGGCTATGCCCTGACTGATGAAATACATTTTCCCCCAAATTCTGCTGTAATCTGTACTGATTTATCTGTTGTAATACATACTGATTTTTCCAAGTGTATGTGTATACATTAGAAGAGGTTTTTGAAACAGCTTTGACTGGTTGCCCATCTGGGATTCTTCATACACTGCAGAATTATCAGTGTCCTGTTTAGAAAAGATACAGGGGGGAAAAAATAATGTTAGCTGTTGCTATTGTGTATATAATTGCATTACCATTGATGTATATGTTACATGCAGTAAATGAGAATACAGAGGTAACACAGAACTTGGTTTGCATGTGCTTCATTAGCCAGCCAGCCAGTAATAAGCCGTTTTCCCATATTCCCCGGCCCATACATAGCACACCTTGTCAGGAAATACCATCAGGATTTGCTACCACCATGTTGTGAGGCAGGACTAACCCAGAACCCTACTCCTGATCCTTATACAATGCAAATTTGTGAGGCAGGCCAGATTTTCAGTTCAACAGCCTCATGTTTCCAATGAATGTGTTTGTTTAGATTGTTATCTATGTAAAACATGGCAAGTCACAGTGTTTGTGTACAACAGTGCTTCCCATACTGTGGGCCGCAGCCCCCTGGTGGGCCATAGCGGTATTGCAGGGAGACCGTAGCTAGTCCAAATCAATATATTAAAATAATTAAAATATTCCAATCGTTCTAAAATTTAATTTTTTTGAAAGTATGTAATGTTAGTGATATGGATTTAAATATATTTGTAAAGAATGTTTACATCATAGTTCTCATAATTCACATGAAATTCTTACAAACTTGTTAATAAATGTATTTTGTAGGTAAATGTCGTATATATTTTTTAACGGCGGGGTCGTGGAACTTTTGCAATGTTTTGGGGGGCCTTACCCCTCTTAAGTTTGGGAAGCTCTGGTGTACAAGTTATAAGTTTTGTTTGGTATAATATTAATAAAAAGCAATAAATACCTGGAGAAAGCCTGCAATCACTTTTAATTATTATGTGATCTAACAAGGTTATGACATCTGTGATGTTGTTTTGTTTATTGTGCATTTGGTAGAGCTGCCCCACTGCCTAATTTGGTGATAAGTCAGTTGAGCAAAAAGATTGATTACAATTACAGGACAATGCATTACAACAGAGTAAATATTATATTACATTTAAATACATTTGTTACAACCTCTGATGTATGTTTTTCTTTCATGTGTTTCTGCACTCTGTGCCCTATTGCACAAAGCTGGTTTCAGTTTCTACCCAGGTAAGTTCAAGATTAGTTTGAGAAAACAGTTTTTTCTGGCTGATGAAGGTGGATTGGTTTTTAGCAGGTTTCATTGCTATGGTAATATATGCTACACGGCTAACTTGCTCTGGAGCAGTTTTTATTCTGGGTTAGAGATTGCAGACCAAAACTAAACTATGAGTAAAGTGGCCTGTATCGGAAGCAATAAAGCTTCAAATTACATCAGTTTATAGTGAAAACAGTTTAGGTACAAAATTGCTAATCTTTCCCACTAATTATTTATTACATTTATATTATTCATATAATTATTACATTAACTGACAATGTTAAATTTTGCTTTTAAATTAAAACAAATATAATACATGCATTAATATATAAAGCTTTATAAGGAGTTGTGTTCAACCAGGTGTCATCTTTCCTCTCCCAGAACAACCAACTAGATGTCAACCAATCTGGTTTCAAGAGCAGCCATTCAACTGAGACTGCACTATTGTCGGTCACGGAATCCCTGCGGATTGCAAAGGCTGTTTCCAAATCATCAGTTCTCATTCTGCTGGATCTATCTGCTGCTTTTGACACTGTGAATCATCAAATTCTTCTGTCCACCCTCTCATCACTTGACATCTCAAGTACTGCACTTCAGTGGTTTAAATCATATCTCACAGGTAGGTCTTTCAGAGTTACCTGGGGAGGGGAGTATCCAAAGCTCATCAACTGATCACTGGGGTTCCTCAGAGTTCAGTCCTACATCACTGGGTACCATCAATCAAGGCACATGGTTTCTCCTACCATTTCTATGCCGATTACACACAGCTCTATCTGCCCTTACAACCAGACGATTGCTCTACTCAACATCAGGACAATCGGGCCTTTTCTAACTGAACATCTTGCACATCAACTCGTCCAGGCCCTGGTCATTTCTAGACTTGATTACTGCAATGCTCTTCTGGCTGTACTACCGGTATGCGAAATCAAACCTCTACTATAGATTCAGAACACTGCAGCATGTCTTGTCTTCAATGAGCCCAAGAGAGCCCACGTCACACCTCTCTTCATCTCTCTGCACTGGCTACCACTTGCTGCTTGCATCAAGTTCAAGGTGTTGACGCTTGCTTACAAATCCACCACAGGGTCTGCACCCTCCTACCTCCACTCACTTTTACGAGTCTACATTACTACCAGAAGCCTGTGAAAGTAGCGAAGACTCGTGGTACCGTCAGAGAGAGGTACAAAATCACTCTCCAGAACATTCTCATCCAATCTGTAAGAGCCATATTTAAGAATTTATATTTTCATATTTCTATTATGTAAATTTGGTGCAATAATTGTTTTTGTTGATAAGTAATTTACTGTTGAATATGTTCATTTGATTTATACTTGTTCTTTCTGTGCATATTCAGTGACGTCATTTTTGTTGTAGCTCACGTGAAAGGATGTTGATGCACATGCAATAAATTCAGATTAACGTTGGGAGAACACAAAGCTTTTTGACCGTTTCAGTGTGTGTGACATAGCATATATCTGCTCATAAGTATAGGATCTCTACAAACAAGTTGTTGAGAAGATGTCTCTGATTAAGAAGATTAGGCTGTATTTGAGAAACGTGATTATTTGCTGACTTTGAAGAATAAACTATGCTAACGGAAACTGGACTTCGGTTGGTGAATGCAAGATAAGAAATGCGTCAAAACTTGTGGACATTCACATGTCCTGTACATTTAAGTCAAAAAGCTTTTTCCGTTGTTCAAATAAGAAGAATGATTGCAAGTGCGCACTTAACTGCACGTTAGAAGAAGACCGTGCATGCGAAGTCAGAAGGCTCAATGGAACAGAACAGAAGGCTCAATTGTGTTCAATGGAAATATGAATGAAGGAAGGTCGATTATTTTATTCCTTGCAAAAAGTGTTAATGTGCAACTTTGATCGAAAGTGAATTTGCAAGCTTGAATTTTCTCAAATAGAGAAAACCGACGAGGTTTTGGAAGAGAAGCTCCACAACAAGATAAATGATAGAAGAGGCAAGTTGAGACAATTAACTGCAAAATCAAACGAGATTATATTGCTTATGGAGAATGTTCGCAACTTGAATGATACTGAACAGAAGCAATTTAAATTCTACAAATGGCTGTTTGAAGAATTTGTTGAAAGTAATGCATCAGTGTTGCTGTATTTAAAAGATGAAGAGCATGATGCCGATCAGGATTTCTGGTTTCAGCCTAAATTAACATGCTGCAAAACAAATCGTGGAAAAAGTGGAGTTGTGGATTGAGGAAACCAAGAAGTGAATTAAGATGTCTCAAATTTGTGACAATTTGTGACAGTGTGTCAATGGTGTCTTCCAGGACGATCACTTCTAATAAGTCAGGAAGTGGAGCAATGTGGTCATGGCCAAATGGTGAGGGAGTTGGGCTTGTAACCTGAAGGTTGCTGGTTCGATTCCCACGCCGGTAGGAATTGAAAGTGGGGATTGTGAATGAACAGCACTCTCTCCACCTTCGATACCATGACTACCCCTAATTGCCTCACTTGTAAGTCGCTTTGGATAAAAGCGTCTGCTAAATGTAAATGAAAAATGAATGAATCAATGTCTGTTTCCAAAAAATCCTCAATATCCACAGCATCTTCAGCCCTTCTTAAGGAAGAAGCTAACAGAGAAGCTTTGTTGGAAAAGGAAATGGAAAAGTTGAAAATAAAAACAGCTCTCGCAATGTCTAATGCCAAAATTAAAGTGTATAAAGATTGTGAAGAACAACAGCAGGCAAGTCTAAATGTTGTTGTCCAAGCAGTTGATGTGTATGTTCCAAAACATGGTACCTGTCAAGATAAAATCCAAAAAGAGTGATAACTGTGTGGAAGTGTATGCCTTTATGGACCTAGGCAGCTCTGCCACCTTTTGTACTGAAGCACTAGCAAGACGGTTGAATGTCCAGGGTAGAAAGACTGACATCATGTTAAGCACCATGAACTCAAAGAAATTAGTGGAAAGTTGTGTACTCACCGACTTGGAAGTGAGTGGGTTGGATGAGAACAACTTCGTTGAACTTTCCAAAGTGTTTACGCAAATGAGCATACCAGTGGCAATGGAAAACATTCCAGAACAACATGACGTTGACATATGGCCATACCTCACTGAAGTGAAGTTACCTCACATTGATGCTGGAGTGGAAATCCTCATAGAAAACAAGGAATTCAAGCTTTTGGAGCCTTGGGAAGTAATTAACAGTCAGCACAATGGGCCATATGCAGTGAAGACTGCCCTTGGTTGGATATTGAACGGACCTCTTAGGGAACCTTTCGAGGAAGGCATGCAAGGAGATGCACAAACCAATGTTACAGTCAACAGAATCTCCATTGAGGGTGTGGGACAAATGCTGATACAACAGTACAACCATGATTTTCCTGAAATAAATTGTGATGACAAAGCTGAGTTGTCACAGATGGATCATCAGTTTTTGTAGTCTGTGTCTAATTCAGTGCAGTTTTCTGAAGGTCACTATTACATTGACCTTCCTATCAAGAAAACAGGTGTCCAAATACCTAACAATCGAAGTGCTGCTGTCCAGCGAGTACTAAATCTCAAAAAGAAATTACAGAAAAATCGCTCCTTTCATGGAGAGTACACAAAATTCATGACAGACATGCTAAGCAAAGGTTATGCAGTCAAGGTGCCTACATTACCTTTAGGTCGTCAAGACGGTCAAGATTGGTATATACCTCATCACGGGGTATACCATCCTCAAAAGAAGAAACTGAGAGTGGTGTTTGACTGTGCTGCCAGTTTCCAAGGAATGTCTTTGAATAATGAGCTCCTTCAGGGTCCAGACATGACAAATTCACTCATAGGAGTACTCACTCGCTTCAGACAGGAGTCAGTTGCCATGATGGCAGATATTGAAGCTATGTACTACCAGGTGAGAGTTCCTGAAAAGTACAGTGACATGCTCTGCTTTCTATGATAGCCAAAAGGAGATGTAAATCGGAACTTGGAGGAGTACAAGATGGTTGTTCATCTCTTGATGGAGCTAAGTCATCACCAAATGTAGCTAATTTTGCCCTTAGGAAAACAGCAGAAGATAATCGTAGCAAGTCATCTTTTGAAGCAGTCAATACAGTTTTCGGGAACTTTTATGTAGACGACTGTCTAAAGTCTTTTCAAGCTCTGCTCAAGCAGTTGCCTTGCACAATGATCTTGCAAAACTTTGAGCGAGAGGAGGATTTCATCTTACAAAATGGGCAAGCAACAGTCATGCATTGTTGGCCTCTGTTACGGGAAGTGAAAGAGTTGCAGATGTAAGAGACTTGGATTTGAGCAAAGATACACTTCCTGTAGAGAGAGCATTAGGAGTGTTATGGTGTGTCAATTCAGATGTGTTCCAATTCAAGGTCAATTTGAAAGAAAAACCTATAACCAGAAGAGGAATCCTTTCAGTCACAAGCTCCATCTATGACCCCTTGGGCTTTCTCGCACCTGTAATATTGCCATAAAAAATTCTAATGCAGCAGTTTTGCAGAGAAAAACTTGCATGGGACGATGATGTTTCAGAACAGAGTGCAGAAAAGTGGCCTGGTTACGAGGATTAAATTAACTGGATGATTTCAGTGTGCCAAGGTGTATAAAACCAGTCGACTTTGGAGTTTCAACTTCCGTACAACTACATCACTTCTCTAACGCTAGCGATGTGGGATATGGAGTTGTTTCATACCTCAGATTGTTAAACACTGATGGACTCACACATTGTGCTTTCATGATGGGTAAGTCTCCCGTGGCTCCACTGAAGCAAACCACCATTCAACGTATGGAGTTGACTGCTGCAGTTGTTGCTGTTAAAACAGACAAGATGCTGGAAGGTGAACTGGAGCTAGAATTGCAAGAATCTGTATTTTGGACCGACAGCACCACTGTTTTAAGATATATTGACAATGAAGGTCTTCGTTTCAAAACGTTTGTTGCTATCAGAATTGCAATTATACAAGAGTCAACTAGACCACAACAATGGAGGTACATCAATACCTCAACGAACCCTGCTGATTGTACATCCAGGGGACTTCTTTGTGAAAGGTTCATGAAAAATGTGAGCTGGATCCATGGTCCTTCTTTTCTTAAAGAACCAGAAAGCAAGTGGCCTGAGATCAATCATGACCAGTCAACAAAAGTGGATGACAGAGAGGTTAAACACTCAGCCTCAGTAAATCGTGTGTGTACAGTGGATGGCACAGATGCTGTGAACAAATTGATCAATTATTACTTTGACTGGTACAAATTAAAGAGAGCCGTGGCATGGATCCTTCATTTTAAGGACATGGTTATGCAGCGCAGCAATAAAATAACAGACAAAAACAGAAAAGTTCAGAAGTGTGAAACAAATTCCACAGCAGAAAACTGAAAAGGTCTAAAAATGCAAGACTTAACAAGAGCTGAAAATGAGAACATCAAGTTCACTCAAAGTCAAAAATTCAAAGAAGAAATGTCCATGTTGCAAAAAGGTAATCCATCTGTTAAAAAGAACAGTTACCTTTCTAAAATGGATCCAATACTTCAGGATGGATTGTTAAGAATTGGAGGTCATCTTGATAGATCTGCAATGCCTGAGAATGTAAATCATCCCATCATCATACCTAAAGACTCACACGTCACAACTTTAATATTAAGAGACATTCATGAGAGAATTGGACATTGTGGAAGGAACTACATGCTGTCAAGGTTGCAACAAAAATTCTGGCTACCTTCTGCAAATTCCATTATGTGCGACATGTAGAAAGATCAGAGCAAAGGCTGCAGAGCAGAAAATGTCAGAGCTGCCACTCGAAAGAATACTACCCGATCAACCACCTTTCACCAATGTTGGGGTGGATTACTTTTGACCATTTGAGGTCAGACAAGGTAGAAGTAATGTTAAAAGATATGGGGTATTGTTTACCTGCCTGACAACAAGAGCTGTGCATATTGAAGTTGCACATACACTGGACACAGACTCTTGTTTAAATGCCATCCGACGCTTTGTGTGCAGGAGGGGTCAGTTGCCAATCATGAGAAGTGACAACAACACTAATTTCATAGGCACTGAAGTTGAACTGCGTAAAGCCATTCAACAGTGGAACTAATCAAAAATTGAAAGCACTCTCATGCAAAAAGGAATACAGTGGATGTTCAAGCCACCTTCTGGATCTCATTTTGGAGGTGTGTGGGAAAGATAGATAAGATCCGTTAAAAAAATCCTGAGATCTGTGCTGAAAGAATAAACACTTACAGATGAAAGCTTGCATACATTCCTGTGCGAAGTGGAAGCAATAATAAACGACAAACCACTTAGTGTTACAACAGATGATCCCACAGATCTGGAACCCTTGACACCTAATCACCTGTTATTAATGAAAAGGCAACCAGCCTTACCTCCTGGACTTTTCAAAGAAGAAGACATATATGCACGTCGCAAGGGGAAGCAAATTCAGTATCTTACTGACCTATTCTGGAAGCGATGGGTGCGCGAATATTTACCTTTGATCCAGGAGCGTCAAAAATGGACTCAAGTAAAGAAAAACCTTTCGGAGATGTTGTCCTGATAATTGACGACTCGTCCCCAAGAAATTCATGGGTCGTTGGAAGAATCATGGAAGTGTTTCCAGATAGAAAAGGACTGGTAAGACGTGTGTTGGTTAAAACTAAGACCAATAACTTGGAAAGGCCAGTTGATAAGTTGTGCCTTATCTGTGAAATGGACTGTTTACTACTCCTCAAATACTAAGGAGTGTTTTCTGAGTGTTTTCTTTTATGCAGAGAATATGGACATTTCAGAGAATAGAAAATTGACACTTAAGGTCTTTAAAGTGATGCAAAAGGTGAATTTTTTTTTTCAGCATGGCTCCATTGTTTTTGTTGAAAAGGTAATTGTCAGCCTGCCTGCCTGTTAATTAGGGGCTGGAAATGTGAGAGCCATATTTAAGAATTTATATTTTCACATTTCTATTATGTAAATTTGGTGCAATAATTGTTTTTGTTGATAAGTAATTTACTGTTGAATATGTTCATTTGGTTTATACGTGTTCTTACTGCGCATATTCAGTGACGTAATTTTTGTTGTAGCTCACGTGAAAGGATGTTGACGCACATGCAATAAGTTCGGATCAACGTTGGGAGAACAAAAAGCTTTTTGACCCTTTCAGTGTGTGTGACATAGCATAAGTCTGCTCATAAGTATGGTATCTCTACAAACAAGTTGTTGAGAAGATGTCTCTGAATAAGAAGATAATGCTGTATTTGAGAAACGTGATTATTTGCTGACTTTGAAGAATAAACTATGCTAACGGAAACTGGACTTCGGTTGGTGAATGCAAGATAAGAAACGTGTCAAAACTTGTGGAATAACAAAAAGACATTTACATGTCCTGTACAGAATCAAACTGACGCTCTTCATGTTCCATGTGATAGGCTGTTTGCCATACGTGTCACACTTTCAGGTGCACATACTTCAGAGTTATTTAGCAAACTCTGGATTAAACTAGAGTTGACAAAGACTGTTTATACCAAGCGCTGTGAGCTCAGAGTCTGTTCAACTAGTTTCATGCAACTGCATTAGGGCTGCCACTAACGACTATTTTTATATCGATTAATCTATCGCCTAATTTTCCACCAAAAAACAAAAATTTTTCTTTGGCATTCAGGAAAAAACATACCTAATGTTCTTTTAACTTGGCAAACTCTTTTGATATTGTATATGCTAAGTATTTAGTAATTGTGATATTGTATTAATATTTATTATTGTGTACATATTATATATAAATTTGTATTTATTTATTATATGTTATTCCTTATGTCATTTATAGCACCAGGTAGTTTTCAGAGCGGGTCCTTAACAGGGCCGCCCTGTTAGATGGCCTAGGCTAGTGCGTGGGTTTTTAAGGCAGTCTGCTAGGCATTCTAGCTTCTACTCCTCAGTAAATGAGTGTAGGTTTCTTGAGCATCCTCAGCGCTGGCTTCCCTCAAGGCCTCCCCAGTTAGATTAGCCCTTAGGCTGTAAGCACTCCCCTTGCGAGGGTTCCTCTTTAGAGTGCACAGCCTCCTTAGCGCCTTGAAACATAGGTGCTTTGTAGATCCTAGGATCGAGCAGTAACTCCCCTTGCTTGCAAGGGTCGATAGCACTTTGCTGAGTTCTGCTCTTCAGGATGCCCATCTCTAAGATCCGGTCTGAGCTGGTCTACTGCCTTTTCTGCAGTACCTCTTTCTGTATGTCTCTTTGTGAGACTTCTGTGTCTAGAGACTCTGTTTCTGAGGAAACTGACAGGTTGTTGGGAAACTAGATTACTAGTATAGCTAGAACCTGGGTCAGCCTCCCTGGTGACATTCAGGGTTGACTTTGTTCCCCTGAGAAGTGACTGGCTGGGCAGCCTTCGGGCCCCCTAGCCAGGTTCCCTAAAAGGGACCCCTTCTGTTGAAGTTGTTAGTTCCAGGCCTTGGTGTGGCCTTGGCACACTTTGAGCCTCTTTGAGACTTATAGCTGAGGCTTTGACCGCTGGGAGCACTGTCACTGACAGCCCAGTTGAACCCGTAGGGTGAGTGGGTCTGGCAATTAATTGAATTTGCCTGATTCTGACAGTAGTCACTGCCATACGTTGGCATCCACTCCCCTCAGCATGGCGGCGTGGGTATATTGTGCCCCTAGCGTTTCAGGACGGAACTCGAAGTTCCCTTCCGAAAGGGAACGTCTCAGGTTACGTATGCGCCTCTTTGCCATGCCTCGGGGCCTGCCTGCTTACAGCGGATGACATGTTATCTGGGCGCCCCTTATATACACAAGGGTTGTTATGATATCATGGGCTGTCACGGGTCAATTTGATATTGCCAGATTGCACTTTAAAAACTCCTGGGTTATTTCTTCAACCCATTTTATGGGTTATTTGTGTTGGGTTAAAATTATGGGTTATTTTTTCAGAGAATAACCATTTTCTGGGTTATAGGGCTAATATTTTGACCCAATTCCTGGGTTGTTTGGGTTTCTGGGTTATTTTTCAAAAAGTAACCCATGTTCTGGGTTCTCGCCCCCACCCCCGCTTCCCGCTGTTGTTCTGGAATTTGAAGTAACCGTCACTTCGCGCACAATCCGTTTTGGCCAGAGCTTCTTCGGTGCAACTTCATCGTGTATTATTCTAGGTAAGCATGTATTTTCAGTGTCCATGTAACGTAAACTGTTCTGTGTCCATGTCCTTGTTGATAGTTTAGCCGTGAAAATGACCGTGGCTTACGTGATAATTCTGTGGTTGGCATGTAGCCGCCCACGGCTGTTGCGACAACATCTAACTAGTTTAAAGTCCATATAAAGTCTAAATAAATGTGTTTTGAGTTTGTCTGACTAAAGAAGAAAGTGTTATTAACAAAGGAGCTTTGTAATGAATACAGATGATTCTTTTCGGGTTTTTGACTTTGCGCCATAGCTCCATGTCCTATTCCCATTTCTGGTTCTGCTCTATCATTTCTCATTTTACCTATGTATGTGTGACTTGTGTGTATGTATGTGTTGTGTGTTTGTTAGTTTAGTTATTTGTTCGTGATGTAGTTGATAAAACTTGTCTACAATACATATTTGGTTCTGACTCCCTGTCTGCTAATAAGCTGTCACTTAAATGATCAATCTGGTTACACGCTCTAAGCACTGTAAATGCTAAGAAGTAATTATTTTTCTGTGGTCATGAAAAATACCCCTCTCTTAGAATTAATTCATAATCAATACTTAATGTTCACAGAATTAACTTATTGATTGATGGTCATTTTTAAGTAGCTACATCAAGTTAATCTGATGAACTGAATCAAATATCCATAATTAATCATAATTAATAATCAATCAAAAATAATAAGTTATGAATACTTATTCAAATTTCCCCTTTGAGCTAATTTCGCTACATCTGTGTAGAGAGGGTTTACATACCGGGATCGAAACCATGCTCAAGACCAAGAGAGTAAATAATTTGTAAAGTTAGTGTCAGGGTGGTGATTTTGCAGACAAATGAGAAATATTCACAGGAGTCTTTATATTGGGAACTTTTGACAGGGCATATTTTTCAGGTATGAGTGTCGTCAAAATAGTTACAGATGTGCATGAAGCGGCAAAGCTGTCTTCAGCACTTGTGTTGAAATTGTTGCAGACCTGATTATTCGAAGATAAATAATTCCTCCTTTTTAAATCTGAAGCTGAGGAGTTGAATTAAGTATCTGGGCAGGGGGGACTGAAGGATTTATCAGTGGACATGCTGTGGTGCAGTGGGCGACTGATCTGCAAACTGCACAAGTGATGTTATGACAGCCCACTCTCTGTGAGTGAAAGAAGTGTTTGCTCGCGGGGAGAGTGTAAGGAGGAAAAGAGTTAGGGGCTTAAGTCACTTGCGGGAAAAGAGGGATTCTGGGGGAAAAGGTTGGGCATCTGGGCCTGCGCCGCTAGTGGAGGCAGCCTCAAGCTAGAGATTGATGGTAGGGCTGCAGGCCACGGACAGGGTAGAGGGTTTAAGAAAGTGACAGGGAAAGACTGAGATGGCTGAGTCTGTGCCACTAGTGGAGGTATACTGATGCTGAAAGGACAGCCTGTGTTGGTAGAGGCTGGTATTGTGACATGTGTGATGCCTTTTTGTCTGAGAGGGGGGGGGGGGGGCTCCCTGGACAGCACGCCAAATACGCTTAAACCTTTACTCTTCTTAATTATATGTAAATGTGAACTTGTGAACTTAAAGATCTGCTAGATCTGCTTAGGGCCTTTAAGGGACATTCATTTGCAAGCAGAGAACACAGCAACCTTCAATAACTATACACAAAAGGGCTTTTCACACTTGAAATAGTTAACCCTGTATTAACCCTAAACTCTGGGTAAATAGAACCCTAGGAACCCTTCTCTTGCTTAAATATTAGGGGTGCAGCGGATTCTGGTTGATCCGTGATCTGTATGAACTAGGCCCCACGGTTTGGAACGCATATGATTCGTGGATTAATTGAATTTAGCCTTTATGTAATGAATGTTTATTATTTCCACCTGTTTATAAGTCTGAACAATTTAAAACACTCAAGCCTTTTTAAACAATTCTAATGCAAGAAAAGGCTAAATTCGCAATCACATGTTGTTTTCTGTGCGCTGTAGCATCTGGACAAATCAAACACAAATATGTGTTATGTTTAACATATAATCTTTAAAAACCCCGCACCAAGGTGCGAAGGTGTCTGTGACAACCCCCAAAGCTTTTACAACTTAAAAGAATACTGGAACTCTGCTCCACACTCACTCAAATCAGGCCACAGTGAAGACACAAAACCTGTAAAAACAGACTCTGTTCTATAAATGCACAGGACATTCCCAAGACATTGTGTGTATGATTATTACTGTCTTGTAAAGTGTCTCTTGCATTGTATATTGTTTTATTACTAACCTTATGAGTGAACCGCTAGTTAAAGTAACTCACGTAGAGTCGACTCACATTGTGTTTCCTATCAAATTAATGCTCATTTAATGACTCACACTTTCATGTCACCTCCTCATAGAATGCAGTGTGTGTTTGTTATATTAATTGGAGTATAAATGGACACAAACACACCAAGCCTATTTTAATCATGATCAAACACAAGAGCCATAAAACTTTTCACAGAGGAATTTACCACTCTGAAATTCTCTCATTGGCTCTGAAACTTTCTCATTGGTCAGGTCAACCCTAAGAGGTGTGACTTTTCCCAGTTGAACTAACCATGCGAGTTCATCACAGCTTCTTCATTCGAAGTAGAAGAAATCAATTGAAACTCATGGAACTATCACAAGCCATCTTCAGGAACGTTACAAACAGCTTCCACTGAAATGACCATGCAAGTAGCGTACATTCAATGAGGTGTTGTGAAATGATAAGCTCATGGTTCTTTCCTGGTTTAATGATTGTCACTTAAATGGCCTCAGTCTTGATACATGCTGAAAATTCTGTCATTAATTAAATTTTGTTTTTGTCGTGTCACATGTCTTTCAGACATGTGTCTTTCAGTTCAGTTTTTCTATGGTTTCTATGGTTACTGATTTGAGTTCATTAATAGTTAGCTCTTGTCAGGTGTAGTTAGTCCCCCAACTCTCAGTTTCTGTCTAGTTTTTGTCCAGCGTTGATGTTAGTTTGATGGTGTTGTGTGAATTCTCTGTTATTCTCCTTTTACTGATTAAAGCTCTATGCAAAGATTTCCTACGTTGTGCGCTTCTTCCCTGGACACGCACCCATTACAGAACCCTGGACCCATACCGAAACAGATGACTTGTCTGTGATATGACGTCGGCAGAGGACCTCCTGTGGGGATTACGAAAGAGTGGCCGTTCTTTGGATGTGGAGGAGTTTATCGAGCTTTCCCATCAGGTGAGCTGGGCTGACGCTGCTCTTAATGTGCATTTCCATATGAGTTTGGGATGAATGTTTGCCATTTTCCCTAGTCGAGTCAATTAATCTTATTATCTTTCTAGATGCTTCTAATTTTGCAGTGAAAGATGTTTAAAACGATTGTAATGCTCATCCTGTCCCATCGAGAGCACACAGAGCCTCACCAGCTCACTTCACACTGATACCCCCCACATACCAATCCAAAGGTACTGGCCATTTCTGTCTGCTGGCGCCACCCCACTGGGCTTTGAAGACCATGCCAGCCCTCTATCCCGCGATCATCATGGCCGCCATCCCAGAGCCTCGACGAGAGATGGCCGCCGAGTAGAAGCCGTAGCACAAAATGGCCACTGCACCCAAGCCACATCCCCAAACAGCTGCCGCCATTTCAGAGATGGCCACACTGGCCAGAGAGGGTTGGCTCATAGACTTTTGGATCAAGCCAGTATCCTCTCCTGAGTCAGCTCCAGAGTTTTATTCCGAGTCTGCTCCAGCATTTCCTCCTGAGTCCGTTCCAGTGTTCTTTCCTGAGTCTGCTCCAGTGTTTTCTCCTGAGTTTTCTCCCATGTCTCCTCTCTCTTCTCATGGAGGCGGAAGTATCAAAACTTCTCCTCTCCACTCATCCCACCACCTGCCCTCTAGACCCCATCCCCTCACACCTTCTACAAGCCATCTCCCCCACTCTTTTACCAGCACTTACACACATTATTAACTCGTCTCTCCACAGGCACTTTCCCTACCACATTCAAGCAGGCTCAGGTAACCCCACTGCTAAAAAAAACCCACGTTAAACACATCACTCGTAGACAATTACAGACCTGTCTCTCTCCTACCATTCATATCGAAAACACTTGAACAAGTTGTGTTCAACCAAGTGTCATCCTTCCTCACACAGAACAACCATCTGGACGTCAATCAATCTGGATTCCACCGAGACTGCGCTACTGTTTGTCACGGAATCCCTGCGAATTGCAAAGGCTGGTTCCAAATCATCTGTTCTCATTCTACTGGATCTATCAGCTGCCTTTGACACCGTAAACCAACAAATTCTTCTATCCACCCTCTCGTCACTTGGCATCTCAAGTACTGCGCTTCAGTGGTTTGAGTCCTATCTCACAGGTAGGTCTTTCAGAGTCGCCTGGGGAGGGGAGGTATCCAAACCTCATCAACTGATCACTGGGATTCCTCAGGGTTCAGTTCTTGGTCCCCTCCTATTCTCCATTTACACTACATCACTGGGCCCCATCATAGAGGCACATGGTTTCTCCTACCACTGCTATGCTGATGACACACAACTCTACCTGTCCTTCCAACCAGATGATTCCACAGTAGCTGCACAGATCTCAAGCTGTCTGAGGGACATCTTGACGTGGATGGAAGAACACCACTTGCAGCTCAACCTGGCAAAGACTGAGCTTTTAGTCTTCCCTGCCACTCCTACTCTACAACACGACATCAACATACAGCTTGGTACAACCACCATTACCCCATCAAAGTCAGCCAGAAATCTTGGAGTTATCTTCGATGACCAACTGACCTTCAAAGACCACATCTCAAAGACGGCGCGATCATGCAGATTTGCACTTCACAACATCAGGAAAATCTCGCCCTTCCTGACTGGGCATGCAACACAACTTCTTGTCCAGGCCATGGTCATTTCAAGGCTTGATTACTGCAACGCTCTTCTGGCTGGACTGCCGTCAAGTGCAATCAAACCTCTTCAAATGATCCAGAACGCTGCTGCACGTCTTGTCTTCAACGAGCCAAAGAGAGCCCACGTCACGCCCCTCTTCATCTCTCTTTACTGGCTACCCTTGCTGCTCGCATCAAGTTCAAGGCACTGATGCTTGCTTACAGATCCACCACAGGCTCTGCACCCTCCTACCTCCACACACTGCTACAACGCTACGTCCCCACCAGAAGCCTGCGATCACTAAAGGATCGAAGGCTTGTGATACCGTCACAGAGAGGCACAAAATCACTCTCCAGAACATTCTTGTTCACTGCTCCCATTACTTTCATCATGAACGCAGAATCCCTGGCAATATTCAAGAGACAGCTGAACTCTTAATCCCTTCATAAAAAAAAAAAAAAAAAAAAAAAAAAATAACAAAAACCCCATCCTTCCCTTTTCCCTTCCTACTCTAGCTTATGGTACTGAACAATGTATGAAACTTGTATTGTGAGCACTTCCTGTGTCTATTTGCCAATTCATGAAAAATCAGTTGTTTGTATTCCTCACTTTTAAGTCGCTTTGGATAAAAGCGTCTGCTAAATGACTAAATATAAATGTAAATGTCTCCTGGGTCCCCTGAGTCCACCCCCGAGGTGGCTCCCAAGACGTTTTGCTCTTGGGTGAGGGGTCTGTTGGATTATTCATTAAGTATAACGAACAATTGTGTGTCTGATCGGTCTAGCGACTACAGTGGATTAACACAAACCAATGTCTAATCCCATTAGATAAGGATGCTAGGACAACTAACAGATACCTCTTAGAGTGCAAGAAGTTATTATTAGAGATTTTGTGAACACTTTCATTCGTTCTAGTGTAACGACTGAGACAAATCAGACACGATTATTTGTCATACTTAACAAATAATCTCTAAAAACTCACTCTGAGGTCTGGGGAACCCTCCCCCATGGACACCATCTGAAAGGGTTTTACGACCGTAAAGAATGTGCAGAGGATGTGACTCTGATTTCATTCTTGTTGAGAAGGACAAATAAACCGTTTTAATCCTATATATGTTCTATATATAACTACTTGAGAAATGCATAAACGTGTATCCAATTTTTCCCTCTCATAATTTTCCTTTTATAGGGTTTGACCTATGTATTAATTCTCTCTTTTGAACTTTTTATATTAATGTTTCAGAGTTGCATATTATGACTAACTATAATCACATGGGTAGCACGTTTGGTCTCTCTGGACTCCAATCTTCGCTCCCAAGCTCTTAATTTACATTACATTTTGTTAACTCTGACACATCAAGTATAATAAGAATCTAGAAGGTTCTTCTCTCATCCATCCAATATGATGCCTTATGCAAATATCTTGCTAGAGAACAAAGGGTCATAAAAGTTCCCTCCGAAGGAACAAATCCTTATTGGCTCAGTCACCTCCAGAGGGTGTGACATCTTCACACTTTAAAAATCACTGATCACAAGATCAAGCTCTCTCTCTCTTTTCGTCGACTGTTCCAAAGACAGCTTCTGCGGCCTGGCCTCCCAGGCCATGTGCTCACATGAGAAAGAGAAGACAGCAACAATGCAAGCTTGTTATCGTTCCTTCATTCAACACAGAAGACATCGATTGCAACTTCAGCACCATCGGACCGAATATATCGTACGATATACTAAATTGCTGCTAGTTAGTTAAAGTTGTGAACCTCCTTTGTCCACAGAGGAGCTTTGTATTGAATGCTAATGATTCCTTCCGGGTTGTTGACTTAACTCCATTTCCTGTTCCCACTTTCGGTTTCACTCTCACTTCCCCTTTTACCCCTGTACGCGTGATTTGTGTGTATGTATGTGTTTGTTAGTTATTTATGTGTTCGTGATGTAGTTAATAAAATTTGTGCACAATACATGTTTGGTTCTGACTCTGCCTACGCAGGTGAATTGTCACTTAAATGATTCTGATCCTATACATGTTTTTAAAAGTACCGGAAATGGGACAGAAAGATTAGTGTTCTGTCAGGGGAAATATCCTTCTCTCAGAATCAATTAATAATCAACATTGAGTGTTCACAGGATGAACAGATCGATTGATTGTCGTTTGAATGCAGCTACATTAAGTTAACCTGATTAACTGATTCAAATATTCATAATTGATCATAATGAATAATCATAATTAGTTATGAATAATTATTAATATTTCCCTTTTGAGCTAATTTGCTACACTAGTTATCCTAAAGAACTTGATTAGCTTGTTCAGGTGTTTAATTGGGGTTGGGGCTGAACTCTTCAGGATAGAAGCCCTCCAAAAATTGAGTTGAAGAGCCCTGCTAAAAAAAATAGTTATGTGTATTTTGTTTGTTCTGAAAATTAACATGGCTTTCTTTTTCAACTTTTTTTCCCCATCACACCTTGCAACAAAGACTGCATTCTATCCATGTGTACTTGAGTCTGTCAATCAGCACTAATGTTCCACGATCAGATTTAACTTGCAAGACCTAAGCCTAGTTCAGACTGTCAATCCAAATCTGATTTTTTTTTTTTTACATGTTTTGATATTGGCGAATACAGTTTCTGCTGCTGCCTCATAAAATGCCAGTGTGGCGGCAACACATTGTCATGTTGTAGATAAGACGACATCCATATTGCAAACCCTTCCATGTTGCAGTTATTGTTGTTGTTTTGGGCATACGCCTACAAATACAATGTCATTGCCATAGAAACCAACGCAGATATTCTGGAAAACGAAAGAGCCACTTGTGTCTCAAATCAGATTTGAACAGTTGCGAACTTGTGATACACAATGTGGACAGTCAATAATTTTAGATCAGATTCCAGTCGGATACACAAATAACCTGATTTGGACTGACAGTCTAAACAGCCCTTAACCTCTGCTAAAAGTGCATCTGCGTTTGTTCAACAATTAGAATGCAAAACTTACAGGTGGTTATTCATGCAGTAAGCTACCGCTGAGACCCAGAATCTACCCCATCAAAATTTATGGTCAGGAGCCGCTACTGGGCTCAATAATTCAAGTATTTTGGAAAAAGAAATCAAGCATACAAGTCATTGTCTGTGCACGTCCAGTGGAACCCTCGTTTTTTTAAAACCTCTGTAAGTCCCAGGATAGATCCCTGAGTGCAAGACTCCCTAGATAGACAAAAAGAGAAGATTGACTATAGATTAGTGAATCATATAAAAAATATGACTATACAATGTTCATTATCTTTCCCTTGGAATATCTTCTTTGCACAGTGGTAATTAACTGTGCCATTCACAAAGCAATTGTATCATTGGAGGTCACCAGTTCATTAAAGCCAGGCATACACTGTGTAATTTCAGCAAGGTTTCTGTTAAATACCACCTTTCACTGTACAAGTAAATCGCATTTGATATAAAGCCAAAGCTCACAATTTATTTGCTCACACTATGCGGTCTGATTGTGAACTGTGACTTGAAGTGCAGATTAATTTAAGAGCTCAACATCAAGACTTGTCATATGCAGGGCTCCAGACTAACTTTTCCACTGGTTGCACTGGTGCTACCAATTTTCTCAGTTGGTCGCACCAGCACCTTTTTTTTTTTTTTTTGCAACAACAGTTTTAATCAATGCATGCTTAATGAATAGTCGTCTTAATCTTAAGACGATATATCTTTAAGATATATTTAAGATATATCTTAAATATATTAAATCACAGTGGCTGATGGCCGATATAAATCTGATGTATAATTTATATTTATTTTAATTCATATTAAATACATTAGAAATATGAAAAGTATGAAAATTATATATAAAACCTTAATATATATATAATCCTAATATATAATATATATAATTTCGATCGCGTTTCCCGTGAAGCTGAACTGAAGTCTGAATTCATTTCCCACGGATCGACTGTCACGCACAGAATACGCGCGTTCACGCGGGTTACAAACACTTCAGAAAATCTCACTGTTGTATTTGAATAAATCTGCAAGGTCTGTGAAATTAAATGTTAATTAGATATTCAGAGATTTGTTTTAATGATATAGATGTGTATTTGCTGAATACTGAAGTTAAATGAGAAAATATTAGCCATAAATATAAAGGCAAACGCTGTACTTCCTCACATACAGTTTACTTTCTTTCTTTGTTGTGGTTGGTCAGACAAAATAAACACAAAATTTTCAGTCCATTCACATTTGAGTCTATTTTGCCTAGTCAGTTTTTGAGTCGCAGACAGACTAACTGCGCGTGACCACCGGCGCGGAGCGAGAGCATTTTCAACGCACCAGTCGTTACACAACGCGAGCAATGATGCTGCGTTTGAATTTTCGTGAGGGAAACGTGCTTATATACATTACCTTGACAACACTATTTGACATTATCGCAGGACAAACATTCTCTCGCGGCCTATTGAGGAACCCTGGTCTAAGCCATTGCTGTTGAAGTAGTGCCTTTCTACCTGTGCTCTCATCATCAGTTGTGTCTGTATGCTGGCTCGTCCTTTCCACCAGCATCCTTGAACTCCAAAATTAGTTTTTTATTACTATTATTAAGCTATTAACCTTTTCATTTTTATATAGCTTAATTCTTAAATTACCTGAATTCCTAATTGGCGCGTTTCATCATCATTGTGCAATGCGCGTATATGTTCGCTCTCAAGCGGTTAATAAATAGAACTGCATGTGTCTTGCGGAAGAACATTGTAGCAGGAGCTACTTCTCTCTGTTTGTCTATGACGAGTCACGCAGGCACTGTGATACTCTGCAGCGGAGCCGAGCCCGGTCTGAAATAGTCCGAATATAAACACTTATTATTGATTCAGGATAAGACAAAAACACGGTTTGGAAAATGGATTCATGATGTACTCCATTAAATTTTGTTCATTTTGAAAACAAAACAGTTATGGACGGCAGCAGCTGCTGATACCTCGTTCTGTTACACACGCACTAATAACATGATCATGCACTCGCATAAATACGACCACATAAAATTTTAACTCGCACATCCTCAAAAAAAGGTCGCATATGCGACCATTTTGGTCGCAGTCTGGAATCCTGGTCATATGCTTGTTCACGTAAATCTATCATTCACTTGTTCGTTCAAAAGGCTGATTCACTCATGCATGAAAGACAACTGAGTGTTGCTCAGATGCGCTATAGTTTGTTAGGAGCTATTTTCGCTGCTGAAATAGAACAAAAACAGTCAATATATGAAATCTGTCACATTTTCAATCGTCCTGAAGCCACGCATACTGATATGAGTTGCTCTCAATGCGAGTGCATGAGTCTCGCCTTTGCGTTCACACATTGCTTTCTTTTCAGAGAGCGGCTCCGCCCCTCGCGCCATCCCGTTTTCTTCCTCTAAGGAGCCTGTGAGGAAAAACCAGCGAGGTAGAGGATCTCAGCACTTGGCCATTAGTGACCTCATGTCAGCCCAGGTCCTATGCCTCACTCTCTCCACAAAGACAGGTTGCCCCTGTTTCCCCTGACCGGTGTCCGTCTGCCATCGCAAGCGTTCTGGTCTCATTCAGGGGGTCGGAGGACGATCCCCTGGATGACAGTATGTCTTTGGTGGCCTTAGACACGGAGGACTGGATGGGCCCGACTTTCTCTGTGTTCTGTCCAAAGCTGTCGAGGAGATTGGACTGGAGTGGTCTACAACCGAAGAGCCCACTCGCAGTCACTTGGATGAGTGGTTCCTGCCAGGGCACCGCCAGGCCCCTCTCCAGCAAGCTGCGCCCTTCTTCCCAGAGGTACACGATGAGCTGACTGATGAGTCGTGGCACACCCACTACTCAGCCTGCCTGTGTACTTCTGCCTCACCTGCACTCACTTCGGTCAATGAAGCCAGTCAGAAGGGCTACAAGAAGCTGCCTCCAATGGACAAAACGGTGGCCCGTCCAATGCCATTGGATGGAAGGCGAAGTTTGGACATCCATCGAAGCCCTGCCAAACGACTTCAGCCATCGCTGAATGTGCATTACATTCAATGGGCATACTTCAGGTCTACCAAGCAAAACTCCTCCACTCCATGGACAAGTCTGGACCTGATCCAACCGTGTTTATGGAGCTGCGCAGTGTGACGGACCTGGCCTTGCATGCCACAACATCTATGGCTCAATCTAATGGTGCTTGAGCGCCACTTGTGGCTCAATCTGATAGATATCAAAGAAGCGGATAAAGTAGTCTTCCTCGATTCCCCGGTCTCCCCCACTGGCCTCCTTGGCCCTGCTGTCGACCGATTTGCAGAACGATTCACTGCTGCACAGAAGTTGTCCCAAACGATGTGACACTTCCTGCCTAAGCATTCCAGCTCTGCTGCTGCTTCTAGTTGCCCCAGGCTTATGCCTACTCAGCAGCCTGCCAAAGCCATGCCCTCGACAGCTCAGCCTCGGCAATGCTCATGCTCTGCAAAGTGCCATCCCTTCCTGAAGTGCCAGGGACCCCGGCCCAAGATAGTGCTGGGCCCTGCGCATCAGAAGTTGTCCTGATCACTCAGACAGGAAGAGGGGGTGGCTAAGTCTCGCTGCGGCCGGATCACCTCCCAAACAGCCTCGTTTGTGCCTCCAGCGACCCGTTGCTCAAGCCAATTCAACTCACTGTCACTGCTAAATCTTCAGGAAGGCAGAGATCGAACTCTTTGCCTCCAAAGACAACTTTCATTCCCTAATCTATTTCTAAAGGGACAGGGATGCTCTGGCCCACGACTGGCCCAGCCTTTTCCTTTATAATTTTCCGCGATCATCCTGATCCCTCAGGTTATTAGACGAATCAGGGAATGCAAACACAAGGTCTGAGTGTCACTAGTGGCCCCGCTCTGGAGAACCCAACATTGGCTCTCAGAGCTGTTTCAGCTGCTCATAGCAGCACCATGGCCAATTCCTCTGAGGTGGGACCTCCTATCTCAGGAGAACAGGACGATTTGGCACCCCTAGCCAGAGCTGTGGGCTACAGCTGAATCTATGGGCTCTCAATGGGAGCCTGTAGAACTCCCTGAAAATGTCTTAAATACTATTTTAGAGGCTAGGGACTTTTCTTCAAGAGTTGTTGGATAAGGGTAGTACACACTCCACTCTTAAGGTCTATGTGGCAGCTATAGCAGCTTTTCATGCTTCCATAGCCAGACAGTCGGTGGGCAGGAACAATTTTCCATTTCTTAAAGGGATCTAGGAGGCTAAACCCACCTCGCCCCTTTATTGTACCTTCCTGAGACCTTTCTATGGTTGTGAGGGTCCTCAGGGACCCTCCCTTTGAGCCGTTACAATCATACTCATAGTAACCTGTGGGGATGTTCAAGGCCGTCTTCCTCTCATCCCTCAGTCAGATCCGCATGAGATGGTAAGCATTGCATAGATCCAGTTTAGTAAAAATGGACACCCCTTGTAGTAGCTCGAAAGCAGCATCCTTGAGAGGTAGGAGGTATTGATTCTGTATCGTGATCTTGTTGAGGCCCTGGTTATCAATACATGGTCTAAGACCACCGTCTTTCTTCCCCACAAAGAAGAAGCCAGCCCCAGTCGGAGAAGTAGAGGCACGGATGATGGCGGCTGCCAAGTACTCAATGCAGGTATCCATTGCTGTGTGCTCAGGGGCAGACGAGAAGAAGATCCAACCCCTGGGAGAGCAGGAGCCAGGGAGTAGCTCAATGGGACAGTCGTAGGGGCGGTGAGGTGGTAAGGAGGTGGCTCTGCCTTGAACTGATGATAGGAACTAGGGACTCAAGACAGTTCAACAGACTCTTGAAACTCGGGAATAGGGGCTGAGGGAATCAGGCAAGTAAGATGGCAAGTGGAACCCCAGCTCAGAATGGTGCCAGTGGATCAGTCAATCCAGGGATTGTCTGTGCAGCCAGGGGTGGCCCAGGATAACAGGATACTTGGAAGAGTCAATGAGATAAAAGGTCTCCTCCTGCTGGTGTTGATGGATGGTAAGCCGCAGGGACTAAGTGGCCTCTGTTACTCTGCCCGGTTCCAGGGGTCTACCATCTAATGCCGTAACTGCCTGGGGATGAGGAAGAAGTTGAGTAGGGATCCCAAGTT
The DNA here is from genome assembly GCA_038088235.1 of Zacco platypus. Lineage (NCBI taxonomy): Eukaryota > Metazoa > Chordata > Actinopteri > Cypriniformes > Xenocyprididae > Zacco > Zacco platypus. The sequence continues at coordinate 18,742,504 of CM076065.1, read as the reverse complement.
CCTTAGCCAAGGATAGATTCAGGAAATCGGCTGTCATGGCCTGGACCCGATGCTGGTGGCCCTCCCAGCACAGAGTGGCTAGAACAGCCAGAACAGTATTAGTAGGAGGAGCTCTGATTTTCCCCATCACACCCCTCTTGTAGCTGGCTGGGGATAACTGTTTCAGCAGCTGGTTCTTGGGTGGCTAACTCATCTTGAAGGAGCTCGGACAGCCCTGCCTGAAAGCAGACCATCAATGCCTTATTGTTCCATCCGCTTCCTGCCGCGATGATCCAGCCTTGATCTTAAGCAATCTTGGAGCGGTCTGTAGGAAAACTTGATGGATGGAAAATGTAGATTTATTTATTTTATTTTTTTTAAAAAAGGGTCTTTGCCAGAAAAATACAACAAAAGTTCTTCTTGGACTGAGGTCATGACAACATAAAAAACTAAAAGAGAAAATAAAACCTTCACAAGGGGAGAAAACAAAGTCAGAGAACAATTACAGTCACAGAAAGGATATCTTACTTGGGGTTGCTAGAGAGGCTTTAGCGAGACCAGGCAAGAACCACAGGGCAATGACTCAAAAACCGAGTGAGGGACCAAAGGAAAAATACACAACTTAAATACATAGAGGGAAACAAGGTACGGGTGAGCAGGATAACGCTAACAAGGTTACACGAGGAAGAACTAAGGCAGAGGAGAACACAGAGACCTCTAGAGGCATGGAGACAAACTACAGGATGTAGGATGCTGACACTAACATCAATCAATCCCACTTTTAACTAACCTGATTAAAATAAATAACACAATCTCCTTATTTTTTGCATTATCATTGATTTTATGTAACTCTGACTGCATGTACAGAAAAAATTGAGAAATAATATTTCATAAAAACCTTTAAAATTGCCAGAGAAGTAAGGTAACACCAGTGACAAATTTTAAAATAAATCAACAAAACTATATATATATTAAGCTGTCATTTATGTGTATTCATAAAGTCAAAGAGTAATCTAATAATGTGGTCAAAATTTAAATGTTAGGGGAAAAAAAACATTTTAAAACATCTTGCTATACCAAAAGTGGACATTTCTTTAGAATGACCCCACAACAAGGCTGAAATTCAGCCTGACTCAAAAAAACAGTCACATGAGTCAGAATTTGGCTCAAAATCGCACAGTGTATGCCCGGCATAATAGGTCACTTCATGCGCTTTCTCTGATTGAATAGCTATCCGATCGTGACCAGCTGTAAATGCCCTCTGAAATCAAGCTGTGTTAGTCTTAGCAGTTCACGTCAGTCAAGCTTGCATCAGCTGATCCACATCTACCTATAGGAATATGACAGCTATCAAATTATCCCTATATAGGTCTATTCAGTATCATCAGCAGCTATATTGCGTTGCTTAGGAACTAATTAAACGTTGAAACTCTGGTCTTGGAAATTTCGCATTTTCACTAACATGACTGGGCCATAAGAGCAAGATTAGATTTTTCTTGCATATATAATAATGGTTTTGAAACAATTGCCTAATATTAACTTTACTTTGGTGCTGCACACAGCCAAAATGACCATCCTTCTCATCTGAGCTGTCAACGGTCAAACACCCCTCATTAAACGTCAAAATGTTTGAAACGACCAATCAAATCAAAGTAGGTGGGCTTTATGTTCACAGAAACTGCAGAATGATGATCATGAATTCCAGCGTGACACTTTGGTCATAAAGTGAAAGATAAACTCAACATTTTCTAAGCTGTTTTACAATAGAAACGTTAAACGACCAATAGAAATATTTAAGAATGCAAACTATTTTATACGCAAGTTTTACTTGAAATGGGCTACGTGATTCATTGTAATTCGTAACTATCAATGTGACGAGATAACGAAGCCGTTCAGCATAATATATATGTGTAAGCGATTGCGCACTACTTGACTCTGAAACAATCCCGACACGGATGAGAAGCATGGCAACGGAACAAATGAAGGAGATGCGCTGAATGAAAATGCACATTCACTTTATGACAGTAGATGGCGCTGATGGAACAACAGAAATCCAGCCGTTACCCCGGTAACCCCGTAAACAAAGCCGCTCCCTTGCTGATATTTCACCACTATCAATAGCATTTTAAACAGTCTCTTAGGCATTTCTAGTTTGTATTGTGAATCATTCATTACAACATTTATCCTAATTCTCATGTTTAAGTATCTGTGATTGGGCTATGCTTGACAAACAATGTATACTATACTGATATGGTTTTAAAGCTATTGATATCAAATTTTTTGGCCCTCAAACATCCTAAAATGCACACATTTACACCAGGGGAATCAAACACAAAAACGTGTGCTCACATACTGTTGCTAAACATGCTTGTATTTAAGTGAATACTCATCATTTGTTAGCCTGTTGCTTTTAGAGGCATCATGTAGTCTACAGTTACACTTAGACTATGCCGTTATAACGTCAACAGTAGGGTGACCAGACATCCCATTTTTCCGGGACAGTCGCGAATTTCAGTTCTATATTTAGTGTCCCAACCTTTTAAGAAAAAGAAAAATATCATGTTTTGTCTTATAATTCATCTTTCCTAAAATTTAGGAACTGATAAACTGTAATAAATACTGTGGTTACTGTAGTTGTTACTACAGTAAACTGTTTGTAGCATAATATACCCTATAGCTAACTTAGTAGGCTACAGTATTAGGTAAAGTATTGTTATATTACCACAACAATTTAATTCAAGTACAATCTAGCATGGTTCAAAAACACTACTGGATTTACTATAAATTACAATAATATTTTTTTCTTGTGTGATTTTAACTGCCCTTCATTTACTAATATTGTCCACTAGATGGAGCCAAATGATGAGAAATAATTTTACGTCTCAGTTTAGCATCAGTGTTGAAAAGTGCATGCAGTGCTGGACTGCTGGGTATTATTGTATAATTGTAATCAGGTTCTTATTATGATTTATCTTCCTAAAATTGTAGTCATATTGTTACACTACCTGAAAAAAAGCTTAAGAACGGTTTACTTCATTTATATTTTTGTTCTGTTGTATTTATTGGTCTTATTTCTGTGTATTATTACTGACTGTTCACTTGTCTTGAATCAATGGTAGAGAAATGTTTACTTTTAGTAGTCCATGAAGATGAGATGCACTGACTGGAGCCAGCTGCTGGAAACGGCACTGCTACTTACTGACTGCTATTTTTGATATTGACCCCCTCTTTGTTTAGGGACTGATTATTCCATTTCTATTCAACAAATGTCTGTAAAATTTGTTCAGTATTTGTCAAATGTTGAAACTTATTTTACAAATATTTACACATAAGATATTTGCTGGAAAAGGGCAGTTAAAAGTTTTTTGTTTATTTTTTTATTATCATTAAATAAAGTTCATTTTGTAATATATTGTTATTTGTTTTAATATTATTTAATTCATCTACAAACAGTGTTCCAATATACTCAATGTGATTGTCAGGACTGAAATCAGCAGGTAATGAAACGCGTCAAATACAGCGTTTTTAATGACTTGCATACGTTTGGAATGAGGACGGCGTATTTGACGGCGTTAAAACAGACTTGAACCCCCGTCAAATACAGCGTTTTGGGTGTAAACTCAATTCAGCTATAGCGTAATTCTGCACTTTTTGGTTTGCATAGAAACGTTTTGTGGCCGCACATTAAGTGCTCACAGAAAACTTTTTGCGTGCGCACGCGTTTTCAGTATCTGGATAATGTATACACTATAACCTATTTCCTTTGTGCATGACTGCCATTTTATTATAAAGAAAACGAGAGTACAGATGAGGATTAATTATTATTATTCAATTTATTATATGATATTATATTATTAGATCTATTTGCTATCAAAAGCTGAAACGTTCACTGGAGACTTTTCCTGAGTGTAAGAGAACATGATGAAATGCAAAACTGAGGCAGAATATATAGAATATCATCAAAAAGTATAATTTGAAATATAATTAGAATATCATAAAAAAGTTGATTTATTTCGCTAATTCCATTCAAAAAGTGAAACTTGTATATCATATTCATTCATTACACACAGACTGATATATTTCAAATGTTTATTTCTTTTAATTTTGATGATTATAACTGACAGCTAAGGAAAATCCCAAATTCAGTATCTCAGAAAATTAGAATATTGTGAAAAGGTTCAATACTGAAGACACCTGGTGCCATACTCTAATCAGCTAATTAACTCAAAACACCTGCAAAGGCCTTTAAATGGTCTCTCAGTCTAGAGCTGTGTCTGAAACCGCTCCCTATCCACTATATAGTGCACTATATATCGGGTGTAGGCCATTTTGTAGTACTGTCTGAATTCTCAGTGAACGACTTCATTCCCTACATTCGTTCACTACTTTTACCCACAATCCTCTCTGATTTTGAGTGTACATTCGATGTACACTCGTTAAAGCGCCGTTACCCAAAATCCAACGCGATAAGACGATCGAGCGCGAAAGAAAAATAAATATGGCGGACGGCAATACGGGAAGCGGCAACTTCTACAAATGTAAGTGTAATTTTTTATTAATTAGAACATCTTTGTAAAGATATTTTGAAGCGAAATGATACAGGTTTATATCATAATATATATACTTATTATCATATGATAATTTGGTCGATTTTTCTCATATGTTAGTGAACTGTTGTACATTGTATACCGTTGTTTATATTGTTTTTATTTACTATTATATTTTTTATAAACAAATGTGACAGTGTAGTGTTTTTGTTCTGTTATTTTAAAATATAAATTTACTAAATAGCATGACACAGGTGTTTTTATTCTCTCTTTATTCTCAATAAACATGACAAATAAACAGTAATATACAATTCATTAAGCTAAACAGGACATATTACAGACGGGTATAGGAAATGTTAATGACGAAATTGTCTGCGCTGTCTGGCGCATGCTATTAACGTCAGCGTCCGAATTCGCTCACTCATTTTCGTTCACTCTTTGCTGACATAGTGCGCTCAACTGCCATGCACTATATAGGGGTTAGTGAATGAGTGAACGAGTGGGTGGTTTCGGACACAGCTTAGTTCTGTAGGCCACACAATCATGGGGAAGACTGCTGACTTGACAGTTATCCAAAAGACGACCATTGACACCTTGCACAAGGAGGGCAAGACACAAAAGGTCATTGCAAAAGAGGCTGGCTGTTCACAGAGCTCTGTGTCCAAGCACATTAATAGAGAGGTGAAGGGAAGGAAAAGATGTTGTAGAAAAAAATTGTACAAGCAATAGGGATAACCGCACACTGGAGAGGATTGTGAAACAAACCCATTCAAAAATGTGGGGGAGATTCACAAAGTGTTGGACTGCAGCTGGAGTCAGTGCTTCAAGAACCACTACGCACAGCCGTATGCAAGACATGGGTTTCAGCTGTCGCATTCCTTGTGTCGATCCACTCTTGAACAACAGACAGCGTCAGAAGCGTCTCGCCTGGTCTAAAAACAAAAAGGACTGGACTGCTGCTGAGTGGTCCAAAGTTATGTTCTCCGATGAACGTAAATTTTGCATTTCCTTTGGAAATCAGGGTCCCAGAGGGAGGCACACAATCCATGTTGCTTGAGGTTCAGTGTAAAGTTTCCACAGTCAGTGATGGTTTGGGGTGGGATGTCATCTGCTGGTGTTGGTCCGTATACCAGGAAGTTTTAGAGCACTTCATGCTTCCTGCTGCTGACCAACTTTATGTAGATGCAGATTTCAATTTCCAACAGGACTTGGCACCTGCACACAGTGCCAAAGCAACCAGTACCTGGTTTAAGGACCATGGTATCCCTGTTCTTAATTGCCCAGCAAACTCACCTGACCTTAACCCCATAGAAAATCTATGGGGTATTGTGAAGAGGAAGATGCGATATGCCAGACCCAACAATGCAGAAGAGCTGAAGGCCACTATCAGAGCAACCTGGGCTCTCATAACACCTGAGCAGTGCCACAGACTGATCGACTCCATGCCACGCCGCATTGCAGTAATTCAGGCAAAAGGAGCCCCAACTCAGTATTGAGTGCTGTACATGCTCATACTTTTCATGTTCATACTTTTCAGTTGGCCAAAAATCCTTTCTTTGTATTGGTCGTAAGTAATATTCTAATTTTCTGAGATACTGAATTTGCAATTTTCCTTAGTTGTCAGTTATAATCATCAAAATTAAAAGAAATAAACATTTGAAATATATCAGTCTGTGTGTAATGAATGAATATAATGTACAAGTTTCACTTTTTGAATGGAATTAGTGAAATAAATCAAATTTTGATGATGTTCTAATTATATGACCAGCACCTGTACATTGAGCTTCTTCATTTATATTAAAGATTTCCGGTGTGATAACACTCCATGCTGGGTTGTTTGTTTTTGTGTTTGTCATTGTTTTTCCTTGTTAGTCCACAAAGGATTATTTTGGTTATATTGATTAATAAATCCTCTACAATCTGGACTCATTTCTCTGCTTGGATTAAACCCTTTCACACGTAAATTTTAAATATTCTGGGTGAGCCACCAGCTTGAGTTTTTCAAGGTGACCGTTATTTAGAACTTGTCACTTTATTGTTTCCATGGTGACACATCATTGTTTGTCACGAGACTCACGGCAGCCACAATAGTGCTGTATGACTGATGATCTCCTTTTATTACTTCTTCCTTCTTTATTCAAAATATTTACAAATTTGTTATCTATAGCATGAAATATATGATATTCCGATTGCAAAATATGAGCAAGTGGATGTGTTTTGCTGTTTAAACACCCTTATAATGGTCGCGTTAGTTGAGCTATATGCCCGATGGACGCCGCTATGTTAGTTTTCACTACAGTACAAAAAATCGCATCTGTTGGATTGTGAATTCATCCGCTTCTCCCGAAATACATGAAAGTGAGCTGGTGAACTGTGAGAAGAATATTGTAAACTTTAAATTGCTTACACAATGTGTATCTGATATGAATAAAACGTGTCGTCTCATTATTATGGAAAGATTGTCATTGCCGTTTCCATAAACGTCATTGTGTATTTTACAAACTCTAAATCTATTGTTTTGGTAGTATTTATGTGCATTTAAATGTCTGAAACCTAAAATAAACATTATGTGGTTGAAAACACTGCTTATTTGTGGTATATTGACAGCGCTGAGCTCGTCTGTCTATGGCTCAGCGCCAGCCAACGCGCAAGCACTTTTGAATTTGGCAGTTGATCACGTGATGCACTGATCGTTCTAATCCATAGACATATACACAAGACATCACCTTGGGGTTCTCAGCATACGTCAAAACCGACGGCATCTTGGAACAGGGTCTTGTCAAAGGAAGTAATAATGCTGTTATAATGCTGGTAATGCTGTTATCTCCCCCCGTACTTTGAATTCATGGACGATGCCGGACTTTGTGCTGCGTATGGATGTTCAAACGAAAGAAATATAAAAACCAGACAGCAAGGGATTACATTTCACAAGTGAGAATATGTTTTATGACATTGAATGTTACGAAATTATATTTTTGGTTTTATATATATATATATATATATATATATATATATATATATATATATATATATATTACCGCAGCTAATCCATGCTAGTTACCCATTAGTTTTTGACAGTTTGGAAAACTGACAATGAACAGAATGTATTTATATCAATGTAATGTGATGGTAAGATGTTGGAAATGTAGACAGTTGATTTGGTCTCTATTCAATAGTTTCTCAGACTGGTGCTGTGTGTCCGAGTTCAGTCTCCAGATTTCCAGATTTCCAGATAGCATTCTTGGCTAACGGAGATGAGTCTTAAGTTAAAATGATCACCTGAACAAGTTTATCCAAACATACTGGTTCTGGCTGTTTACCCCGATTGTATCTGATGAGCTACGACGTGACGGACACGGTTTACAACAACAAATAACCTTTTCAGGAACAAACCTTTTCAGCCAGGCCCTTTACTCTGCTCTCACTTGGCCTATGTCCCTTGAAGTACAGTAAATACTATGGACTTAAGAATTTGATTTGTTTGTAGATTTCGAAGCTCTTAATAAGGACATTAAAAATTGAACCATGCTTTTTTTGCTTAAAGGTGAAGACCCAACTTTATGTATGTTTTGTATGATTCCCTTATCTGTCAAACATATTTTATTAGATTGTCCTGGACTTAACACAAGCAGAATGCTATTTTATGAAGTTACTTCACTTAAAGACATATTTAAACAGATTATGCCTGAAAAGGTTTTGGATTTTTTTTTTTTATAAGTTAATTTAAAAAAAATTATAATATGACTAACTTTCTATATTTTACTTAGACACAGTGCAAGTTATGTTTTTATTGTATTTATATGATATGTGTTTTTGTAATTGAATTTTTGCCTTGAGAATAGCTTTGATTTTTGATATGTCATTAAATAAAATACAATAACATTGTTTTGTAATACTGACTAGCTTGTGGTGTGGCATAGGAATAAAGGAAAGATTGAACGGTCTTTGGCACCTCAACTATCTAACTTTCACATTATCTTCCTCTCAAATTTGTGATTTGCTTCCACCTGCAAATTGCTTTGTATCATATTTAATAAACCAATTTAATTTAAATGTTTAAATTAGCATGTATAGTCACACCATTGTAGGCATTTTGCATGCAGTAGGCTAAGGTAAGTATCGATAGTTCATTCGAAGTTTACTCAAGCGGAAGAATGTGACTAATAAACTTAGACCTACTAGCACAATGCAAATTATTTTTAAAAAGTAGATTATCTTAATATCAAAACTTTAAATTTTCTCTGGAATCAATGATAAATACATGTCTGACCATTGGAACGAACCAAAAAAAAAAACCTAGAAAATCGCATTCATGATGATTTATGGTGATTTTATTTCCGTGAGACCTGTGCTTACATTGACGCCATTGTATTAAAGAGGAGGGGTCCCCTGTTCCAAGATGGCGGCTCTATTGACGCATTCGTTCCAATGAACTGCCGTAGCCAAGGCGACGTCTAGTGTATATGTCTATGGTTCTAATCACACCGGTTATGATCGTCCACTCCAGGGACCAGCCAAGACTGATCACACCGGTGTGATCGTACGCATCAAAGGGTTAATACATTTTTATTGCCAGGATCTCTTGGTTGTCAACCTGCTGTCAACCTCTAACCCCTCTATCCCACATCTGTTGGATTGACTGTAAGGTGAGTTAGCACTCCTCTTATCAGTTATCGTATTCGCTTACTGACTGGTTGGGAAGCTTGCTATTCCGTAGGCATTAGATGCTGTGATGGTTGTGGTTTTGGCTAACGTAGTCAAGCCACCTTTACTTATATAGCGCTTTTTACAATGAAAATTGTGGCAAAGCAGCTTTACATTAATAATTGGCATAAATTTTGGCTGCACAGCTGCTCCCAAAGAAAATGGTGTCATTGGCCATCTTAATCCATATATTATTAATTCATTCTGTTGCAAAGATCAATAGTTAAGTTAAGTCGTGATGTAGTTATTAGTCTAGTTAATTTATGTATATCAGCACTGGAGAAAACAGTGATGTAATCGTCCGGCTCAGGTCAGTTTGCATACAACAGGGCCAATGCAGGCATATCAAAAACACTGCTGAATTTCAAGCAAGTATCCCCAACTTAAGCAAGCCAAAGGCAACAGCGGCAAGGAACCAAAACTCCAACAAAATGGAGAAAAAAAAAACCTTGGGAGAAACAAGGCTTAGTCGGGGGGCCAGTTCTCCTCTGGCCAACAGTGAACACTTGCCCGATACTCAGGCAGAGTTACAGGTCATAGGTCCGATTTGGAATCGAAAGAGTCAAAATATTTAATCCACACTCAAAAAAATGAACACGGCCGGTTGTTCACATTATATAATATATTTATATTCAGTTTACTTATAATAATTGAATTCGTTGAATTGAAATGTTTTTTCTATTAAGGTCCATGTAATTATGTCTCAACTTAACTGTACAAAATTCTAACGCGTTGTCTAAACTCAAACCATTAATGTTAAGTAAAAAATTCTTACATCCAGAGGTTGGCAGTATACTTTATATACTATAAAGAAGATGAAGAGCAAGACGCGCCAGACTACACATGCGCAAAGATAATTGATTCTCTGCATACCTGAGTGACCCCCTGCAAAGTTTTTCTTCGATTGGTTTTGACAGAGGGACGTCTTACCTTTTCAACGGCTGGTAAAGGTAGGAGAATATTTGTTTTTCCACCAGTATCGACCTTTTTTATTTGTAATAAGAGATATATTTTTGGCATGCTTTAGTTTTAGAGAGTTATAGCGTCTTAGACATGCTAAAGTTAGCATGTTAGTTTAGCCACTTGGCGCAGGTTGATACGCTGCATATTTCAATTTGGTCGAAAAGTAATAAGAGATAATTCATGGATTAAAGTTCTCTGTCGCTACGATGGATTTACGTTAACTGGGGTGGTTCAACGACAGATTTTTTCTGTCAATCTGGGTTCACGACTTGATTTTAAAAGTTATACTAGTATGTTTATTTTTTATATCATGTACGCCTGAACGCGACATTTATGATGCTATATGTAATGTTTTGGATATTATTCTACACGTTTAATAAATAGAATTACACAATGTCAAAATGCATACCTGAACTGTGCAACTTCACTCTTATTTTTGTAACTGTAGCCTTTAAGTTGTAAGTTTTTGACTCTACTAAAGCATTAAAGTACAATATGTTTGCAGATATATTTAAGATTAATTTTAAATTTGAAAAACAATGCCAGTCATTCTGTTGAAACTGCAATACTAAGTTCAACCATTAGGTGTCCATCCGACTAAAACTAAAATATATTATAATACTCGGTTTGAAATTTTTGTTTTTTTCCAATTTGTTATACTGCAAAGAAAAATTACAAAGTGAGATTATTTTATTGGTTTGTAGTTTTTTCAGTTCAGATTAATTCAATTTAACAAAATCTTGATAATTGTTTTATCCTTTGCAATTTTTCAGGTCCTAAAAGAAAGGTGTTTTGTCTTCCTGCCAAGGTGCTTTACTCGCAATAGGTAAGATCTGCAACATCTACTAATGTAAATACTGTTTCATTCGTAACCATTTCATTTGTTAGTTCTGAGTAGCTAATTTCTGTTTGTATCCTGTTTACCTTTAATTATCACTAGCAACTGATAATTTCAGTTTTTAACATATCATGTATGTTTTAAATTTAAATTTTAAATTATTTTAAGTTATATGGTCTGTTATTTGTAAAACTTTTTTTTTTTTTTTTGCAAGTCAAGTTTCTTTTAACTGAAATCACTTTTTTTCTTCTTTTTTTTGAGGTGGTGTGTGCGTTTGTTTCAGATAAATGTGGCAGTGTAAAAAATGAAAATGTAATTTATTACTACCCTCATGTCGTTCTACACCCGTAAGAACTTCATTTATCTTTGGATTGCAAATTAAGATTTTTTTGGTTGAAATTCGATGGTTCAGGGAGGCCTGCATAGCCATTAATGACATTTCCTCTCTCAAGACCCATTAATGTACTAAAAACATATTTTAATCAGTTCATGCGAGTACAGTGGTTCAATATTAATACTATAAAGCGACAAGGTTATTTTTTGTGCGGCAAAAAAACAAAATAACGACTTATATAGTGATGGCCGATTTCAAAACACTGCTTCAGGAAGCTTTGGAACGTTATGAATCTTTTGTGTTGAATTGGCCTATATCACGACCAGCCAGCAATGACATGTCCTCTCTCAAGAGGCTATGCAGGCCTCACTGAGCCATCGGATTTCAACAAAAATATCTTTATTTGCGTTCCAAATATTACTTGAGTGTACTCTGTAATTGACTAATTGCATAATCATTGATAATGTTTGTATGAGTAAATGGTCATTGTACATGTGCCAATTTTATAGTTAAAGTTTCACCCATTTCACATAATTATAGAAATGTAATAGGTTTGTAGTATGTATGTTGCTGCTGCTTTTTTTTCTATTTAGAAGGAAACTGTTGAAAAGAAGAGGGAGTGCCTCCTCAGGGCACTTTGTATCTATCTAAATGAAGATTCCAGCAGTCTCTTCAAAGAGTATCTGGTAGGTAATACTAACAATTACCCCAGCAGTATCCTATGCTTTTAAGAATGTCACAATATCCATTTAACATTGTGGGATATGGCTTGTAGGAATGGTTATTTTGGTCTGGACCAAAATTACGTTTCTGATAATTTAATCTTAAAAATTTAAAGTTTATAATCTTATAAAAGTAGAATTTATGGCAGAGCTGCTAATAGGTGGCATCAGATCGGGTGTACAGGTGTACTTAACCCTTGTGCAGTCTTTGTTTGGGGTGTACACTCAGGGTCTTCTCCACAGACCCCAGGCAACAAAATTTTATTTTTTGTAGCAAAATAATTTTATTTATCATATTTAAGGTTTATCATATTTTTTAAATTTATATAAATAAATATTTTATAGATAAACAGCTTTTTATGTAAAAATTGCTTTATAAAAGACCCAGATTTCTAACTTTCATTCATGGGGAAAACATGGATAATTTGACATGGTTTAGTGTAAGATTTTTTTCCCATCTTTTGGAAAATGCAGTTTTAAAAGTAAAAAAACTATCATTTTTACCAGTAAATGGCTGCATAGCTCCACTATTTGCTATTTGAATGACTGAAAGACATCTTTTCACAAGTATTTTTTATACTTGTTATTTTTTATACCATTTTTTGTTTAAATTAATATCATGCTTTGAATTAAGACTAGTAAAATTAAATAGTCACTCAAGACAAATTGGTTTCATGGGATCAACGCTGAGCGCTTAATGATTGTTGAGGACCCCTCTCTGAAAATACGGCATGATTTTCTTAAGAGCAATGTTGAGTCCTCGTCATCTGTGAGTCGTCATAGACACCTTAACGTTCCTTAAAAATCAAATGAAATATTTGCAGTTTATTTTAAAACACAGATTTCTTAAAACTTTGTTTGTCGCATAGACCAAAAATGCCCCTTTCAAAGGGAACTCACACTGCGTCAGTGATGCTTTGGAGAATGCCTCACGTGAACGCTTCTGAGCAAGTCAACTAATCCAATGCCGTGAGTGAGTGAATCACGGGCGGGTATCGTCATGACCAGGAAAGGATAAAGGCATATCCAACCAGACCAGCTTTAGCTTCTGTTCCTCAGTAAGCACTCTCTGTGTCTTATTTATTGTAGTCTGTCAAACAAGCACTCCCTCTATAATGGCAACTCATTCATACAAGCAGTGTATTCCTCTGTGTCATCATTATATCACGACCAGAGACAATCATGACTTGTGTGTAATGTGTTTGGGAGCTGAGCATGCTCTGTCAGCCTTCGAGTGGGCTGACTGCGAGCATTGTGAGAGCTCCATCCAGCTCTGCTCACGCCTGTCACTTTTCAAAGAAAATGAACAGGATCGTATTCCTCATGGTTCTGGACTCGCTGCTGCCGAGGCAGCACAGAAAAAGAAATCATAGGAATCACAAATGGATCTATCAGAGGAGTTAGCACCCTCTCTCAGGTGTCAGAAATCTGCTCTGTGGTTTCTTCTGCCTGAGGCAGAACCTATCTGGTTCTGAGGAGCTAGATGTGTTGAATGTCAGTGGGTGAGAAGAGGATTTGCCACCTCTTTCCCTAGCGTATGAGGAGTTGGTGGATGTAATAACTTGCGCTGTGTCTAAATAAAATATAGAGTGGACAGCCGAGGGACAGGGTGCTCGTCTGAAAAGCAAATTAGACAAGCGTTTTCTGCGTTCTAGTTTACACCTCCACCACGGGGCCTTCCATTTTTTTCCCGATCTTCATAACGAGTTATCTAGATCGTGGAACAAATCATACTTGTCCTGTCTTTTCAGCCCCCAAGTGCATGTTTATTCTGATATAAGGGGGTAGAAAGAGTATGGTTATGGGACGATGCCTAGGGCTGAACTGATGGTCACAAGTTATCTGACTCCCGATTCAGCATCATCTCTGAAGGCTCTCACGTTTCCCACTATGCTATTAAAACAAACATCAGTGTGGCGAGGGGGGCGTGGTTCAGCGGGAGAGAGAGATGGGAGAGGAGTGGTGAGTAAGCGGATCAAGTGATAATAACTAACACCTGTGTATCCTTGCAGTAATTGGCATGGGGAGACGAGTTAAAAGGCCACTCTGTTGAAGCGAGTGAGAGAGAGAGACGGACTGGGAGCTCGGAGAGGTCTGGCTGACGATCCTAGAAGTGTTGATGAAAGATTGACTGTTATTGCTTGCGCGACCAGCGAATCCTAAGTTGTGTATTTGTATTGAAAGTGAAACTGTGAATAAAACTCAGAGTCCCAGTCAAGCCGACCCTGTCTTCTTTCTTCCTTTTACTTTGAACCTCATCACAATCAGCTTTAGTGGGAAAAGCGTACAAGGCTGATCTATTGAGGGAATTGGACACACGGGACATTCCGTTTCCGGGTCGAGAATGCTGTGCGAGACTGACTGCCGCTTCGTACCTGGATCGTCTGTTTGTTTGTTTATTAATTTATTTTCTGCACTGACTGGATTACTGTTGAAACTGGATTTCTATATCAGCCATCACTACACTTGGATTACTGCGCTTTCAGTTTACTCCAAACCTTACCGTTGGTACATTGGACTTGATTGTTGACAGCAATTTTTGTCATCGGGCTGCTGCAAGCTTTCTACCCCGTTGCGTCTTTCGCCACTTTCGGCTCTTCAGATGGGTGAGTTACCGCTCTCTCTATCAGTTGCGTGGTTTGTTTACTGCTCGCTATCTGGGTGTGTTGTCTCCCTCGTAGCCTGCTGTTTTTGGTGAGGTGACGCACGGGGTTCGGCTATCGTCATTTTCGCTTACGATTGACATTGCTCTGACAATAAAACATGCCAACAGTTTTTCATTTTTTCATTTTTTGTCTATCATCTGTTATGGAACTTGGATATTCTCTGGCTCAACTCAGGGCCTTGAACTGCCGCCGCGGCTCGACTATCTGACGTATGAGTACTGCCGGAGTCTAGGAATTCTCCGTCGTCCACGATATATATATCGCTCACCACAAGTCCCCATGAGTATCCATTTTTCCAAGCCTGATGCTCTTCCATGCATCTGGTCTAACTATAGGATATCATCCAGGTCTACCTTTCCACCTGCTGGATATTCTATGCACCGCTCACTGACTTATCTCACTGGCAATGATCAGCAATGTTGTACTTCATCGTCTGATTTGAATACTTCACATTGTCACTTTGTTCTTCTGAATTGTCACTCCATCTCTGATAAAGCCTCCTATCTCAATGAATTTATCAATGATAACAACCTTGACATTTTTTTTCTCACTGAAACATGGCAATTTCCTGACGATTTTCTCCAGTTAAATCTACTTAAACTGGATGGATATAAGTACATGTCTAGAACACGACTGCACGGTAAAGGTGGTGGTCTTGCAGTCATTTTTCGAGACAACTTCCGACTCTCACAACTTGGTTTTCATGATACCACCACATTTGAATACATGGCCTTAAAGGCTGACTCTCATGGCTCTCTCATAATTATTTTGCTGTACCGCCCTCCTAAGACTCTGTCTAACTTTTTTTCCAAACTTAGTGAACTGTTGACCCTTGCCTGTTCCTTGACATCTCCTGTTCTCCTACTTGGTGACTTTAATATTCATGTTGATACTGTCTGTTCTAACACAACTCAACTACTGTCAGTTTTTGATTGTTTTAATTTGACTCAGCATGTTCAATTTCCTACTCATCCTCATGGTCATATTCTTGATCTAATGTGTACATCAGGGGTTGAAATCTCTTCTATCTTGCCACTTAACACTGGTATCTCTAATCATCAACTCATCGATTTCAAACTAAGTCTGCCTGTGCATAAGAAATCTCAGAAGACAGTTTTATCATATCGTAACCTCAAATCTGTTGATATTGCATCATTTTCTGCCTCCATTGTTTCCTCTAATATCTCCGAAATCTTTGATATCTCTTCTCCCTCACTGATACTCTCTAAATACCACTCCATCATCTCTGATGTCTTGCACGAGCATGCCCCTGTTAAGGTCAGATCTGTTCCACTCAGGGTTTGACCTATGTATTAATTCTCTCTTTTGAACTTTTTGTATTAATGTTTCAAAGTTGCATATTATGACTAACTATAATCACATGGGTAGCACGTTTGGTCTCTCTGGACTCCAATCTGTTAATTTACATTACATTTTGTTAACTCTGACACATCAAGAATAATAAGAATCTAGAAGGTTCTTCTCTCATCCATCCAATCTGATGTCTTATGCAAATATCTTGCTAGAGAACAAAGGGTCGTAAAAGTTCCCTCTGAAGGAACAAATCCTTATTGGCTCAGTCACCTCCAGAGGGTGTGACATCTTCACACTTTAAAAATCACAGATCACAAGATCAAGCGCCCTCTTCTTCTTCTGGTACTGAGGAAAAGCTGTTGTGAAGATGACGCTGAGCTAGAAGTTCTGAAGACCCCCAAGTTTGTGCCAGGCTGCGGCCTTGTCTTTCCATTCACCAAAGATCCTCTGAATCCAACTGGTTCTCTCTCATCAAGACAACATCAACAAGATCAACGGAGCCTCCACAAATTGCATCAGGACAGTTTAATTCAAATGGGCGAGACATGCAAGTATCACACTTAGTCTCATATTTGATACATCAAGTATCCTTGCCTCTTTTAAAGAATGGCGTGTTAGAACTAAACTGATGATTTGCTCAAGGCTGTTGATCTGTTGACTTTCAAACAATGCTATAACTTGCTTTCCTGTATTCTGCATCAGCTCTCTTTTTCTCTTGGTACACTGTATGCATGTATGTATGTGTGTGAATGTTAGAGTAGTTTAAGTGTTCAGTCTGTTTAATAAAGTCTTGTGCATGTCACATGCGAAGTTGTCTGTGTTTCAAGCTCATATACGGGAGTCCCTAATCATGCAGATTTTGACTACATGCTCTAAGTAGTACTGTAGAGTAAGAATGTCATTTCCCATAACCAGGAAATGAACATTTCTTAGAATTAATAAACAATTAACCAATGATTAATAAATCAGGCAATAGGCCAAAAGCATTATTTAACACCATAAATAAGCTTACCAAACCTCCATCTCATGATGCTCTAGCTTCAGAAGAATTTTGCTGTTCTTACTTGAATCATTTAAAGGAGAAGACCGATGCTATCCACCGGTGTTTTTCTGGCGAGACAACTGAGCTTAGTTCGGTGTCTAATCTCTCTGGTCTGTCATTGACTAGCTTTTCCTTGACCAATCCATCTTCTGTCTCCGAGCTAATCTTGAATTCCAACTCTTCATTCTGTCGACTTTACCCTGCCCCTGCTTCTCTCCTGAAATTATGCCACTCAGTTATTTTTGCACCGATTTCTCACTTCATTAATGCATCTCTTACCACTGCTTCTGTCCCTCTGCCACTCAAAACTGCTGCTGCGACCCCAGTTCTCAAAAAACCCAACCTCGACCCCTCAGTTTTATCCAACTATTGTCCAATTTTCTAATTTATTGCCAAACTACTGGAAAAAACTGTTGCCTCTCAGCTTCATTCTTTTCTGGTTGAATATAAGCTTTTTGATCTTTTTCAATCTGGTTTTCGCCCATTCCATAGTACAGAAACTGCCCTTGTCAAGGTAGTCAATGACCTACTGCTCATGGGTGACTCTGGCTCTCTCTCAATGTTTGTGTTACTCGATCTTAGTTCCGCCTTTGATACTGTCTGTCATGATTTACTTATTTCACGGCTCTCTGATGTGAGTGTTTCCGGTGCTGCTCTTTCTTGGCTTTCCTCCTATCTCTCTGATAGACAATTTTACATCTCAATGCAAGATTTTAGATCTCAGACTTTCCCTCTGAAGCAAGGTGTCCCTCAGGGATTTGTTCTTGGTCCATTGCTGTTCATCATTTACATATTACCTCTAGGTCAGGTTTTACATCGTCATGGTTTCAATTATCATTTCTACGCTGATGACATACAAATATACACCAAATGTACGTCTGCTCTTAACCAAATTGACAAAATCACCACCTGTGTGAATGATATAAAAGAAAGGCTCTACTTCAACTTCCTACAAATAAAAATGGAAAAGACAGAAATCATCATCACTGATACACCATCACTTACTAATAAAATCCCCTCTGATTCTGTCTGTGACATTGCTGGTATTCTTATCAAACCTTGCAGAAATGTTAAAAACCTAGGTGTTATTTTTGATTCCACTCTCAGCTTCGAGACTCACATCAACTCTGTCACTAAATCTGCTTTTTTTCACCTTCATCGTATTGCCAAGCTCCGTCCTTTCATTAGTATTAACCCTCTGAGGTCGGCCGTCACGCCCGCGTGATTTACTCACTTTTTTCTTGTCAGTGTGAAAGAGACTCAAAATGCTCCGTCAATTTTGAACATATAATTAAGAGATATATACTATTGCAATCTGTGAAATGTCTACTTTTACTTGTGCACACTCATAGTAAAAACAAAATGTTGTGCTTTTTGCAAAATAAACAAAACTAACATGATGCGTGAGCTGCTTATTTTATAGAGAGATCCTCTCCGAATGAAATCCATTCTGATGGTCATAAGAAAATGAACGGTAACTTAGTGAATACTATTCACACAAATATGAAACGCATGTCTAAATAAACGTTGAAATGTCAAGTTTTAAATCATGTAAGTCAAATCTAAAACAAATATTCTCTGTTTATGTAATCTGTTTGAAAACGGAGAGAAATCAGTCGTTCGCGAGCCAGCTCATTATCTGTAATGTGACCACGCCCACGGAGAGCGCGCGCTATTCAAACAAATTCTGAGGCGATTACTGTAACAGAGAGTTAACGCCCACATATGCATCGCACACGCCCCCTGGTCAATGCCATAAAAAACATGAAGTTTCTTCATAAGATTCACTGAACGTTCATTGCGTTTTGAGGATGGCACGCTACTCCGGTAATGAGGCCCTTCAGATGATTCTGGACAGCGAGGAAGAATTCACCTTTTCCTCAGAGGACGATTGTGTAGCCCTGAGTGTTCATTGACTGTTAAAAGAGAGATAAATATTGCACCCGCCCCCTTTTAAATTTTGAACTGAGTAAAGACTGAGTTCGTAAAAATAAGGAAACTGCCGTCATGCTGATAATACTGTTGTAAAGTATTTTTCAAAGAGGGTTACTATTGTTAAGCCTAGCTTCACCAGCAGAGGGCACTCCAAGCGTTACACAGGTCTGAGAATCGGGTGCTGACGCTACTATAGCGGAAATAGCGATCAGTACGCTATGAGAGTGTTTGAGTGTACACGCTACAGAGTTTTCCGGTTTAACCTGACGTTATTATGTTTCTTTCAGGTAAGCTGAATATAATAAATCCTCTAGTAATGCACAACTGTATTATATATTTGTGGAACTGGAGTTCACGCCGCAGATATGAAAAGATGTTGAACCCTACGTTAATTAAGAGTGTAAAACGATTGCTGTGCGTTCGTACCCAAAATGGCGGACGATGTTAATCACTAGGGTAAAAGTTTATAACTATAAGCGTGAGCAAAATAAGTGTTGAGGAATGCATCTGGTTGAGATAAAAACACGAGATTAATGATGGATGATGAAGTCGATGTTCTAAATGGGGATTGGCAAGCAGGCTTAAAAAGAAACGCGTGTGAACAGGCCTAATCAACCTGCTGATATGTTAATATCTCATTTAGTGTCATTCTTTCAGCCATTAACTTTAAAAGAGCATTTCATGAAGTGTTATTAATAATAATTTGAGCCCGACTCAGTGTTAAAAATTATTTTATTTTTCATTAAAGGTTATGTTAAAAATAGTAATAGACTTTTGGTTAAAACTGTGATTAAAACAATTCATAAAATGATTATATAAAGAGCAATGAGACAGTTCATACAGTTAGAAATGCTGGAGTAATATGAAATGTATACCAAATCGTACTTGTTATGGTTATACATGTGAAGTTTGTGCATTACTCGCAGGTATTAGTGTTCAAGGAGTGTAATGTAATAGTTTAATGTCATTTACTGTCCTCCAATGCCATGGAAGAGTGATTATCACGTGTTCGGGTCCTGTGTTAAGTTTATGGACCTAGAATAGTAACTGATGTCAAGGATAACGTGTCTATTGTTGTGTATATAATCAGATATTAATTTTGATTATTGGATAAGTGGTATAGTGGACACTACTATAGCAGAAATAGCGATCAGTACGCTATGAGAGTGTTTGAGTGTACACGCCACAGAGTTTTCCGGTTTAACCTGACGTTATTATGTTTCTTTCAGAATTAAATGTGTTACACCAAGGACGAGCACTGCTTCATTCTTAAAAGTGTAACATATGCTAACAGTTTTATCAGCTAACAGTGTTATCAGCATGCTTATGTTTTTTTCTCTCTCTCCTGGGGACTCAAAGTTTAGGAGCAGACATCCTGTGGAGACAGGGGGAATGGACACTTCACCCCAAGGCGGTGAGGTTCATATGGGAGATTTATGGCCAAGTGAAAGTGGATCTGTTTCTGTCTCAGGACACAATGCACTATCCACTTTGGTTTTCCCTCACATATCCAATTCCTCTGGGACTGGATGCTTTGGTGCAGACATAGCCGAGGCCAAGTTTGTAAGCGTTTCCCCCAATTGTTCTGCTCCCAGAAGTTCTGGAGAAAGTCAGCTGGGGAGGAATAAGTCTACTGCTGGTAGCACCTTACTGGCCGAGCCGAATATGGTTCTTGGACCTGTTATCTCTCCTTGACGGCTCTTCCTCTGACATTACGATCAGGAAGGACCTTCTATCTCTGGCAGAGGTGTGATTTTTCATCCACGGCCAGAAATGTGGAACTTTTCGGTTTGGCCTCTGAGGGGGCCCAACTCATAGAGTCTGGTCTCTCAACCAAGGTTGTGGAGACTATACTTCACTCCAGAGCTCCATCTACAAGAAAACTTAGTGGAAGTGGAAACTTTTAACTTCTTGGTGTGATATGCGACAGATAGATCCAGAAAACTGCCCAGTCGGTTCAGTGCTTGAGTTCTTACAAGATTGCTTTTCATCGTGCTCAACTCCGTCTACACTAAATTCAAAGAGTCATGCATGACATGTCATTTTATTCTTAACTAAAACTAGGTGATCTAATCATAATGGAACGCTCACTCTTGTGTAATGTATGTTTCATTCATACTGGAAGCCGGAGGACGCTCTTTCACAGAAAGTCTATTGTACTGTGTATTGACTGATGAAATGTGAAGACAATAAACACACGATTGCGACAAGGTACGATTTATGTGTTTTTTCAAGCCATCTCAAAATATTTATTGACAATAATGTTTATGAGTAATGCAGTACTAATTGACAACCTTTTTGTTGTTTTTGAAAGATGTCTCTTATGATTGCCAAGGCTGCAATTATTTCATCAAAAAATACAGTAATACTGCAAAATATTATTACAAATTAAAATAGCTGTTTTCTATGTGAATATACTTTAAAATGTTTCCTGTGATGCAAAGCTCATTACTCCAGTCTTCTGTATCACATGACCCTTCAGAAACCCTTCTAATATGCTGATTTGATGCTCAATAAACATTTCTGATTATAATCTGTTGAAAACATTTGCTTAAAATTCCATGATACCATGATTCATTTCTTGTAACCATAACCATAATTTTTCTTGATTCTTTGATGAATAGAAAGTTAATTGAACAGCATTTATTTGCATTTATTGTCATCTTTAATGAATAAAAACATTAATTTCTCTCTCTTTTTAATCTTACCACAGTTGATTGAATTGTATCATTGTTTCCACGAAAATATGAGGCAGCACAACTGTTTTCAACATTTATATAATATTCAGAAATGTTTCTTGAGCAGCAAATCAGCATATTAGAATGATTTCTGACGGATCATATGACACTGAAGATTGCAGTAATGATGCTGTAAATTAAGCTTTTGATCACATTGTAAATTACATTTTATAATATATTCACATAGAAAGCTATTTTAAACTGTAAAACTGTTTCACAATATTACTGTTTTTACTGCATTTTTTTATTATTAAATAAATCCAGCCTTGTTGAGCCATTTTTCAATTGAGACATATTTCACATTAATTGTACAATTAAAATTGTAATGTTTTGAAACTTTTGATAGGTACTGTATAGTTTCTGCCGTATTCTGTGATCCATTTTTTTACATTGTATAAAATACACAAGGACTTAATGCACAAGTATTTGTAGTACATAAACCAATCATAAAATTGTCATAAAATATAGGGAAAAAATATTAAGATATTGGTTATTGTGCAGCAGTGTATTTGAGTTCTTATTAAAAGCAAACTGATTTCAAATTAAATAGATAATGAGATTACAAAAAAAAATATCAGTCAGTTAGACAAATACATTTTCTCGGGGAGCATCTCCCCGAACTGGCTAACTGACCTGAAGTGTGTATAATATTGCAGTAAGTGTGCATCACTGATCATCGTTCTCACTAGTTTAAAGAGGAATTATTGTGCGCCTATCACTCCTCACTGTCATTAAAACAGCGTGTCGCAGAAAAAGTGATCAAAAGTAGCACATACAATATCTAAATCCATATCATTTTTGTTTATCTTCTGCGTAATGACTTTATGTAATTTTAGGGCTTATCGCCATTAATAAAAGTGGAATATTAATGTAAATGTGTATATCAAAACAAAGTTTAAAAGTCAATAAATATTTACAATCCTTTTGTTCTGGTCTGGGTATTTAGGGGAAAAGACACAGCAGCAGGGTGGGACATTCTGTAGACAGAACCCCCACATGGAGGTGGTGAGTGTTTTCCACTCACATCTCTATGTGTATGGATAACTTTTAAATACTCTTAGAGAGATCTTTTGAGTAATTGATGTTATGTATTTATTATATTTGAATTGGTTTATAATTGTGTAATTATGTAATTGACATTGATACATTTTTACCTGATAAATAAATTGTTACCTCTTGATTTATTTTGAATTCGTCTGAAATCATTGTCACCGGTAGATTACGTGGCTTCGAGATTTCCGCAATTCTAGTGTTGTTAGGGTAGATCATACTGAAATCTTAATAAAAAGAAGAATGCGGCGCGGGTATTAAGATTTGGATTTCTGACTATTATGACTTAACATGTTATAGTATCGTGACTAAATCGAATGGCACTTTTGTATGAATAAGCATGAGGCGATTCCATAATTTGTGTTTTTTAGTAAATGCTATATTCCTCTGTTTTGATTCTAAACTAACCAGATTGTGACGTAAAGCGTGTGTTGAAAAGGCCAGCATTTACATGTTATTTTCTGATTTGTTGCTAATAAGTGATTGACAGTTTAGTTTGGCCCGCCCAGAAGAAGACGACATTTTTCGTTCTTACAGCTCTGTCAACTGCTCGCTATAAGTTGGTTTCATGGTGTGTGCGTTCAAAAGAAGTAAGTGTGTTGTTTATATCGCATGCTTATATGATTGTAACATCTTGTTTCTTGTCTTATTGTGAGAATTTGAGTTTCACGCGGTTAACGGTTCATTTATCATAACTGCGTGATCTTTATAAGTGCGCGAGTCCGAAGCGAATCCAGTTATATATAGCGCGCACATTTAATACAACAAGTTTGTGTATTGTCTTATGACTATTTAGTTAATGTTAACCAGCATAGGGTGCTTGTGAATAACCCTTTCAGTCAGTAAATTGGCGTGTTTATGAGGGTCGTTATGCACAATAATGTGCCGTTAGATAATGGCGCTCTGTCTCGTTTATTCTATCATGTACTGCTGTTGATCTTATGTATAGTGTATTTATTTCAGTTGTGATTTACTATGTATATTTCTTTATTTGTTTAGAAAACACCACACACGTGCCATATATGTGAGCGTGCATAATAAACTGAGCAGCAGTTGAGCACCGATCTCTGGCTTTGTGCGTTCTTACCGACGCCCCCTGGTGATCACCAACTAAAAATACAGCACCAATACAGTCCTTTAAAACTATTCAACATGGTCCTTCGAGCCGGATTTGCTGTGATTGCCATGGAATAAGATGTCCAGAGCCGGTGAAATGACAGAGTCTGATCCTGATGTCCGCCACAGACGGGTGAAAAGGCCCCCACGTCACTTGGTGGATTACGAGGTAGAATACAGAGGCTTCCAGCATACATACCCACCCGTTTCCAGACTCCAACTCGCGCATCACTACAGAGAGTCAGAAATGCAAGATGCAATTCATCAGTCAGAGGGAGCTGCCGAAATGACACCCCTCGCCCGATGGCAGGAGTTGGAACAGGAGGAGGAGATTACTGGAGAACCACATGCAGGCAAAGATGCTCAGGCAGTGATTCAGCAGCTCAGAGAAGAGAATCAGCAACTGCATCAAACTATTAGAGATATGAGACGTAGGGTAGAAATGGATGAAACAGCCTCATCACAGAGTCCCATCCCTCTGCCCCGTACTAAAGCACCGTGTGAGGCCTCTGTAACCCTAACTAAACTCAGACCCGTACCAGCTCCACGATCCCATAAGTCCATTGCAGATTACAGTAAACAGGCTGCTAAAGGGACTGATAATCCAGAAGCAGGCTTTGAATTCCCCAAGGCTGTGGATGATGAACAGGTTAGTGTCTCTGCCATTTCCAATGACCTGGGTAGAATGAGTCTCAAGTCAACACCAGAGGGCAAGCCTGCCCCGTATCGCTCAAGTTTCCTTAGCCATCCTCAGTCACAGCCTTTAACTCATTCATACCCAGCATGCAGCCCAGAAGGCTACACGAATTATGCTCCACATCAGCAACAGCTGCATTATGATTTTCCCTCACCTGTTCTTAGTTGTAGAGAACAGCCACACTACAACACAAGGCCTTATCATCCATCCAGAGACTTTAGCCCTGATGGCCGCATACTTCCTACCAGAGAGATCACATATAGAGACCCTACACCCTCTATTCCTGACTTCACAGCAGAGGACTCAAGGCAGTTTGCTAGGCTGAAGATATCTCTTGAAAATTTGCTGCCCCATGATGCCACAGAACAGTTCAAATACCAGATTCTGATAGAGCATCTGAAATTTGAGGAGGCCCTTCTAATCGCAGACTCCTATAGTAACTCCCGTTATCCCTATACATACACCATGCAATCACTGACTGAGCATTATGGACAACCCCACCAGCTGGCCTTAGGAAGAATTGCGGAACTGATGGATGGCCCTAACATTCGAAGTGGAGATACCCAGGCATTCAGGAGGTTTGCCCTCAGAGTCAGAGCATTGGTGGGGGTGCTTGATCAGTTGGGTGACAAAGGAAACATTGAGTTACAGTGTGGTTCACATGTAGCCAGACTCATGTCTAAACTGCCTCACGATCTTAAAGCCAATTTCAAAAGGTACGTTCACCCTCTCAGAAACCCCATACCAAACCTGCTAGATTTTGCACACTGGCTTGAGTTTGAACTACAGGTTCAGCCCACAGATAGTAGAGTTAATATGGGTGAGATGAAGGGACGAGGTGGTTTGCCGAAAGAGGTCCAGCGACCACACAGACACCTACAGGCAGCTGCTATTTTACATAATGCAGAGCAGTCCACAAGCATTACAGCTGCCATGAACTCAGAAAAGGAAAACCCTGGCAGGTCTGTGTACTGTCACTACTGTGACAATAAACAGCACTATCTTAACCAGTGTAGTAATTTTGCACAATTAATCAGTGAGTTGAAAACTAACTGGATTAAATTGAACAAGAGATGCTGGAGGTGTGGACGGAAACATCAGGGAGCCCAGTGCCAATTGAAAGCCACATGTAAGGTTTGCACTGGAAAGCACTTAACAGCCCTGCATGACATAAATAACAGGTCCACTGGGACAAAGGACTCTGAAGTTTAAAGGGAAAGTCAAACCTTATACCTGGATCGTCCAGTAGGGGGCAGCCAAGTTCTCCTGAAACTCAGCAAAGTGCTATTACACCATGGCAAACATACTTTGATGACTTATGCTATTTTGGATGATGGTTCGGAGCGTACCATCTTACTTCATGATGCAGCACAGCAACTCCAGCTCAATGGGCAGCCAGAGAATCTCTCCTTCAGAACGGTCAGACACGACACTCAAATCATTGCAGGTGCCAAGGTGTCCTTCACACTTTCCCCTGCCTTTCAGCCCAATAAGAGATTCAAGATAAGGGGTGCATTCACTGCAGAACATTTAGGCTTAGCCAAACATTCGCATCCAGTGGCAGCTTTATAGGAGAAAGTCAAGCATCTCAAAGGTTTGCCTCTTCATGGCTTTTCTCAAGTGCAGCCACTATTGCTCATAGGTTCTGATCACCACCACTTGATCGCCCCTACAGAGGCAGTGCGTTTTGGACCACCAGGTGGGCCAGCAGGTGTTAGAACAAGGTTAGGCTGGACACTGCAAGGGCCTGCAAATGTAGTTCAGTACCAATTACCAGCACAGCAGTGTCTTTTCACATCTGTTGCCTCTCCAGCATCAGAGCTACTGCAACATGTTGAAAGACTCTGGCAGTTAGACACTTTGCCTTACCGAAATGAGAAACTGGTGACACGCTCAAGATGTGATCAAGAGGCCATAGATTTGCTTGAAGCCAAAACGATAAGGGTGGATGTAGATGGAGTGCTCAGGTATGCTACACCCCTTTTGCGCAAAAAGGAGATGCCCAAGCTGGCAGCTCCGAAAGAGGCAGTCCTCCCCCACCTCAGAGGTTTGGAAAAGCGTCTTAGCAAAGATTTAGAGTTGGCCAAAGCATACAACCAAGAGATTGAAAGGCTGGAGCAATCTGGTTATGCGGTTAAACTAGCTCCTGAGGCTGTAAACCAGACCACTGAATCTTGGTACATACCTCACCATATGGTACACCATAATGGTAAGAACAGAGTAGTGTACAATTGCTCCTTCCAGCTTGAGGGCCACAATCTCAATGAATATATCTTACCAGGGCCCACTCTCACTTCCACATTGCTAGGCGTACTACTCCGCTTCAGAGAGCATACGGTGGCTATCACAAGTGACATCAAAGGCATGTTTCATCAGATTCGTCTACTGCCAGAAGATAAGCCACTGCTCAGATTTCTGTGGAGAAACATGCAGCGCGAGAACCCCGTAAATGTGTATGAGTGGCAAGTGTTACCCTTTGGAACTACTTGCAGCCCATGCTGTGCAACCTTTGCTGTACTGAAGCATGTCCGTGACCACACCCTACCAGATGAAGATGTATGCTTGTCCGTGGAAAGACATTTCTATGTCGACAATTTCCTTCAAAGCGTACCTTCCACAGACAAAGCCGCTGAGCTGGTGAATAAACTACAAGCTCTTCTTTCTTCAGGTGGGTTTGAACTAAGACAGTGGGCTAGAAACATTCCTTCAGTTGTTGCCCACCTTCCCGTGGAAGCTAGATCCGAGAAGAATGAGCTGTGGCTCTCAGAAAAACAGTGGAATGTCTCAGAATCCACCCTGGGTCTACGTTGGCTTTGCCAAACAGACACTCTTGGCTACAAAGCACGTCAGCTAGAACCCAGAGTACCCACAATGAGATATATCTATCATGTCCTGGCCAGTCAGTATGACCCGTTGGGTTACATGATCCCATACACTACTAGAGCCAAAGTACTCGTACAACGATTGTGGGATAAAAAAACGTGACTGGGATGACCCCAAGCTGCCTAGCGACCTTCAGCAAGCCTGGTGCACATGGGAGGAAGAGCTGCAGGATATTGAGAGAATTACCATCCCACGATGTTATAGCAGCCCCCAACTGGATTCTAAAGCCTGCATTAAGAGACATTCACATATTTTGTGATGCTTCGGATCATGCATACGGGTCAGTTGCATATCTTAGAACACAAAATACGGAAGGTCAAGTGGAGGTTGCATTCATTGCAGCAAGATCGAGAGTGGCACCTAAACGTCAGTTGTCTATACCGAGATTAGAACTATGTGCAGCACTCACAGGGGCCCAGTTGGCAAGGCTTCTAGAAAGAGAACTCACCCTGGTCATTCGGCAGCTGACCTTGTGGAGTGACTCTAAAACAGTGCTGACATGGATTCAGTCAGAGTCCTGTAGATACAAAGTGTTTGTGGGCACGAGAATTGCTGAAATTCAGGAGCTGACTTCTCCTCAGGCATGGCGGTATGTGAAGTCTGAAGACAACCCTGCTGATGACATCACTCGCGGTAAACCACTCTGGCAGCTCGCTCAGCCTTCTAGATGGAACCGAGGGCCAAACTTTCTTTGGCAGGACCAAACATCCTGGCCCAATGACCTATTGGAACCATCCACAGACCACACAGAGGAAGAGAAAAAGGTGAGCTTCTGTGGTATTACTACAGTAGGTCTTTCTAAGGCTATGCAAGACTTCTCTCAGTTTCACAGTCTCATAGAACTAGTTGAAAAAAGGGCACTAGAACAGTATGGACAAACGAAACAGTCAAGAGATTTATCTGCTTCAGACTATGCAACAGCTGAAATCTCTCTTCTAAAGGAAGCACAAGCTTCATGCTTCCCTGCTGAAATGGAGGCATTAATGGCTGGCAAACCCTTGCCTTCTAACAGCCGGTTACTCACACTTGCTCCAGAGCTTGATGAATCTACTGGGCTCATAAGAGTAGGTGGCCGTCTGCGTCGCAGTGATTTGCTTGACCAAGAGACTGCTCACCCCATAATCCTTGAACCAACACCCCCTTAGTCAACTTTTAATCCAGCATTTCGATGAGAAATTACATCACCCGGGGCCGGAAAGAGTATTTGCTGAGATACGCCGCCAATACTGGATCCTGAGAGGCCGCGAGGCTGTACGTCGACATCAACATAAGTGCAGTGAGTGCAGAAAATGGCGTGGGAAACCTGAAATCCCACAGATGGCTGATTTGCCACCTGCCCGTCTTCGCCTCTACCAACCTGCATTCTATTCAACTGGTGTCGACTGTTTCGGGCCTTTCACAATTAAAATTGGACGCCGCAATGAGAAACGATGGGGAATTATTTTTAAATGTATGACTACTAGAGCAGTATATATTGATGTGCTGACCAACATTGGCTCAGATTCATTCCTCATGGCATTACGCCGATTCATTGCACGCAGAGGAAAACCCCATGAACTCTTCTCGGACCAGGGGACTAATTTCAGAGGAGGTGAACGAGAATTGTCAGAAGCATTCACAGCCCTGCAACCCACCCTGCAGAGCCAACTTGCAAAGCAGCAAATCCAGTTCCACTTTAATCCACCAGGAGCTCCCCACTTTGGCGGCATATGGGAAAGAGAAATCAGGTCGCTGAAAGCTGCACTCAACCAGACCCTTGGAGCACAACATGTGTCTGAGGAAGTGCTGACTACAGTCCTTGTAGAAATCGAAGGGATCCTGAATTCTAAACCGCTAGGGTACGTGTCTTCAGATGCAGCAGATGTTGATCCTATTACTCCAAACAGCCTTCTCATGGGGCGGCCGGACTCCGACTTACCACAGGTTGTATACCCCAAGTCAGAGTTACTTAGCAGGAAGCACTGGAGACACAGTCAGATCCTCGCTGATCATTTTTGGGCACACTTCATAAAACGGTATCTACCTGGGCTACAAACCCATTCAAAGTGGATGACGGAAGGGACCAAGAACCTTGAGACTGGAACAGTGGTAATGATAGTTGACCAGCAACTTCCCAGAGCTCTCTGGCCAGTGGGTAAGGTCACAAACACATTTCCAGGAGCTGATGGTCAAATCAGAACTGTTGAAGTGCAAGTGGGTGATCGTAAATATGTTAGACCAGTAAGCAAACTAATCCGCTTGCCAGCATTATCAAATGATGACAAAGACCCTTAAGCCTTTTCTGTATTGAATTTACTACGTAAATTGGGGCGGCTGTTGAAAAGGCCAGCATTTACATGTTATTTTCTGATTTGTTGCTAATAAGTGATTGACAGTTTAGTTTGGCCCGCCCAGAAGAAGACGACATTTTTCGTTCTTACAGCTCTGTCAACTGCTCGCTATAAGTTGGTTTCATGGTGTGTGCGTTCAAAAGAAGTAAGTGTGTTGTTTATATCGCATGCTTATATGATTGTAACATCTTGTTTCTTGTCTTATTGTGAGAATTTGAGTTTCACGCGGTTACCGGTTCATTTATCATAACTGCGTGATCTTTATAAGTGCGCGAGTCCGAAGCGAATCCAGTTATATATAGCGCGCACATTTAATACAACAAGTTTGTGTATTGTCTTATGACTATTTAGTTAATGTTAACCAGCATAGGGTGCTTGTGAATAACCCTTTCAGTCAGTAAATTGGCATGTTTATGAGGGTCGTTATGCACAATAATGTGCCGTTAGATAATGGCGCTCTGTCTCGTTTATTCTATCATGTACTGCTGTTGATCTTATGTATAGTGTATTTATTTCAGTTGTGATTTACTATGTATATTTCTTTATTTGTTTAGAAAACACCACACACGTGCCATATATGTCAGCGTGCATAATAAACTGAGCAGCAGTTGAGCACCGATCTCTGGCTTTGTGCGTTCTTACCGACGCCCCCTGGTGATCACCAACTAAAAATACAGCACCAATACAGTCCTTTAAAACTATTCAACAGCGTGTATCAGCTGTACATATAGCTTTTGAGCGATCCGACGCCCGAATGAAAGGATAATTGAAATTAAGAGAAATTAAAGAATCAAAGATCTAAATTAATTCATATTTAATTGCGCGATCAGCTATTAATGTTACATCAGAAACATTACCAATTAGAGATCGTTTACAATTGGAGTCAGATTAAACGAACAGCTAAAGGAAAACATAAACTAAATCCTAAAAATTTATGTGAACTTAACGCGGGCGCTGAAAAGACATACACGCATTATACCTTCGCCCAGGCCGTCAGATTCCGCCATTGGGCTGACGGGTGGTCCTTACATTAGTATTCCAAAGTATTCTAAAGTATTTAGATTAAGTTACTAAACTTGAGTAATGTAACGAAATACGTAACAAATTACTTTTTAAAGCATGGATTTTGTAATCTGTAGTGAAATACATTTTAAATGTAGACTTTTAAGTGTTTTTGAGTACTGTTTTAGTGACTTTTAAGTGTTTTAAGTGTAGATAGATCACTGGATCTATCGCTCTTAGAGGAGAGAGGAGTTTGCTAACACTTGAGCCACTTTGCTGGTGGTTTTGTTGCAAATGAAAATTACAATTTCTACCTCCGCTTGTCACTGGGTTGCAAATCAATGAGATCATATTTAAATAAAGTTTTGTTCTTGAGTGGATTTAGCCTATTCAAGATGACAATCAGGTTGATCATTTTAGTTGGTTAATACTGGGCATTATAATTTTTCTCATTGAAGATTCTTGCACAGATTGAAGATGGAGAAGTTCTTTCCAATTAGTTTGATTTTTTTTATCCTTCAATTTTTCTCACTTAAAAATGTATGTTAAATTTAATTGTGGCAATTCAATGCTCCTGTACATGGTTTAACTGCAGCTATACGGAAGATAGTTCCAGTTAGGAGTCAAACAAATTCAACATAGACACACATGAAATTGCTATACAATTCCAGTAAAACAGTTATTTTAACTTACACAAGACACATGGTCTATAATGCATAGCATCTACAACCTTAAACCGAAGTGTGTTACACAACAATTAGAGTAAAGCAGTCATGTGTTGTCATGTTATATATATATATATATATATATATATATATATATATATATATATATATATAGTAATGTGATCATATTATAAATTAAATTATATTATAATAGTATAAATTAAAAATAATTTTATTTGCTGTTTTCAGGATGGTCTCTGTTTTCAGGATGGTCTCTGGATGGTAATTTGTCCAGAATGACTTCATCTCACTGATTTTTTAGAAGGCATTTGATCCTGCCTACAGCTATGCTGACATGTGCATATGTGCACAGCAACAGGACAAACTGGAAACCACTTATCGACTTTGATGCTGAGAAAATTCAATAAACTGCCAGCACTGAGAGCATGGGTCAAATCATTGCTCAATTTAAAGATTTGAGACTACAATGTAGAATTGGACACAATTTTCTTGTTTTTGGGCGAAGATGTTATCAATTGCATTCTTTTGAGAATCTATTTGGATATGAAAAGAAAGGTTGGACAAACACAGGTCTGATGGAGAGCACACAGATCAATTTGGTCTGTACATTTTTTAGCCTGTTTCACGAGTTCACATTTACATATAATTAAGTAGAGTAAAGGTTTAAGCGTATTTGGCGTGCTGTCCAGGGGGAAGGCTCCGAGCTCAGAATTTTGGCCTGAACCCAGAGTACTACCCCAAAAAGCAGGAAAGCAAAGGACAGCCGCCAGACTGAAAACCCTCCAAAAGACGCAGAGAAGTTGGAAACTTGAAAAGACAACTCCAAAAACATCTCTACACAGTTATGTATGATTGGAGTGTTCTAGGAGAAACTACATGGAGAATGGAGTCAAGCAACGCATCGAGGAAGGGTTTTAACAGGTGGGTTAGGGAAATTAGTTCTGAAAAGTGAGGTACCGGATTTGGGAATTTGTTTGCCTCTGGGGCCAACATCCTGAATTTCTGAAACTGAAAACGAGACAGAGAGTCAGTTATTTGGTTTTCAGAACCTGGAACATGTTTTGCAATTATGATGAATTGATCACACGCTGAGATCCAAATTAGGCGTCTTAAAAAGGGCATTAGAGCCAGTGAATTGGAGCAGCCTTTATTAATGCACTAGACAGTTGCTTCGTTGTCGCAATGCACTAAAATGCTTTCAATCCATCAGTCCATTCTTTCCCCCACAGAAAGGCTGCTACAACGAGAGGGTAGAGCTTGAATAGCGCTGAGGACTGAGACGAGTCCTGCAGTTGGGGGGGGCCATAGACACGCGAAACAGCATCCTTTTGATAAAACCCCCGAAGCCTATTGAAGGGGCTGCGTCTGTAAACAGCTGGATATCCACAGGGGATGAGACAAGATTGTTCTAGAAAAATGATAGGCCGTTCCACTGTTTAGGTAATGGATAACATTCCTCAACTTCGTCGCGACACGCCCGAGTTATGAAAATTAGGTCCTCTAGCGCGTGAACCGAAGAGGCGAGTGAGCGGAGATGCGCGTTAAAAGGGCGGCCTTGTGGAATAATAAGTTAAAGTGGCCGAGCAGGGACAGAAGTTCGCGTTTAGAACAGTTTGAAATGTCTAGGAGGGAAGAAGATATCAGGATTATCCTGTCGATTTTTTCCTTAGGCAGGGAAGCCTGATATTTTACTGAATTCAAATTAATTCCAAGGAATTTGATGGATGTGGTGGGACCCATGTTTTTTTCCTGAGCAATAGGGATTCTGAGATCTGAAAAAACTTTTTGAACTATGAGGAGATGAGCGGCTGGGATAGCGTCGGGCGGCGAGATGATTAGAAAATCGTCTAGCAAGTGAATGAGGCCAGGAATAGCGTAATTGTTTGATAAAATCCAGCAGACAGCTTCAGATAATGTGTCGAAAATTTTGGGGCTGCTTTTACATCCGAACGTTAAATGAATGGCAAAATAGAATTTCTCGTGCCAGCACACCCCGAACAGGTGCCAAGAACCTGAGTGTAGGCATCACTTTGAAGGCAGACGTGATGTCTTGGCAAGCCACGCACCCCGCCCCACGATTTTAATCATTTCGATCGCCTGATCTATGTTGTGGTATTTGAGAGAGAATTCTTCGAGTGGAATCAAGCTGTTTATGCTTGGGAACGGGGAATTATGCGGAGCTGACAGATCAATTATGAGGCGTTTCTTGCCCACCCCAATGGGGCTGATGCGAAAAACTTTGAATGGCGGGTCGTCAAACGGGCCAATCATGAAACCTGACTGAACTTTTGTAATTAAGTTGTTTATGACGGATTATTATCGGATGTCTCTCTACCTTTGTGTGCAGGTGAGGACACGTTTGAGCTGCATGCGGTACAGTCGGAACTCGAGGCAGTGGAGCGGCAGATCTGGATCCTTCTCGAGAAGCAGGTCGAGCTTCGCGAGAGGCAGACAGCGTTGGAAACTTCTCGTGCCGACGCTCGCTAACCCTCGGTAAGTTTGCAGCGCGATATTAACACTCCTGCTTCCTCTACGCCATGTGTTTCTCTGCACAGGGCCCGAGCACCCAGAACGCGTTCATCCCAGCCCTTGTTCACTCCGGCGCCGCCACACCAGGGACCTTGGGTGCTTCACTTCAGTAGCGGAAGACGCGAGCCAGGCCTCGGACCAGGACCTCTCCTCCGCCGCTGCCCCCGGTCTTCGAGGTCTCGACGCGGAATCGCTTCTCCCCTCTCTGCGAGGCGGAACGCAACGCCGTGGTCATTGGAGACTCCATCGTCCGCCACGTCCACGCTACCACAGCCAAAGGTAAGGTGCGCAGTCACTGTTTTCCTGGTGCTCGTGTTCTCGATGTGGCTGCACAGGTTCCCGCAATCCTCAACGGTGCTGAGACCATCGGAGCTGTAGTGCTGCACGCGGGGGTGAACGACACCAGGCTGCGGCAGATGGAGGTGCTGAAGCAGGACTTCAGGAGCCTGATCGAGACGGTACGAGCTACATCGCCCGCGACGAGGATCATCGTGTCCGGACCTTTTCCGACGTATCGACGAGGACATGAAAGGTTCAGTAGATTATTCTCTTTAAATGAGTGGTTGATGTCTTGGTGTAAACAACAGAAGCTGCTCTTTATAAATAATTGGAATCTTTTCTGGGAGCGTCCTAGGCTCTTCTGTGCTGATGGCCTGCACCCCAGCAGAACCGGAGCTGATCTTCTGTCGGAGAACATCTCCAAGACGCTTCGCACCGTATGACTAGTAAGTCAAACCTCAAATCACAGTATGTGTTCTGCCCACTTAATTGATAGAAATGTGAGTGTAATGCAGTCTATAGAAACTGTGTCTTTTCCCCGAATAGTGAGGTTTAGCAATAACAATAAAAATAAAGGATCTAGAAAAAACCTGATCATGATCAAACCAGAATATTACAAAATTACTGAACAAAAACAATTTCTAAAGCTAGGGCTACTAAACATTAGATAGTTGACACCTAAGGCAGTTATCATAAATGAAATAATCACAGATAATAGTCTTGATATAATTTACTTATATATACTATATAATAGTATATATAAGTATACTATACGATATAATATACTTTATTTATAATTTAATAACTTACTGAAACATGGCTTAAACCAAATGATTATTTCGGTCTAAATGAGTCATGTCCTCCCGGCTACTGTTATAAAAATAAATGCCGTCTGATTGGCCGTGGCGGTGGTGTAGCAACAATTGATCGTGATATTCTGAACGTTACTCAGAAAACAAACTACAGGTTTAATTCATTTGAAATTCTTATACTTAATGTTACACTCTCAGATATAAGTAAAAAGTCGCTACTATCTCTTGCTTTGGCTACCGTTTATAGACCTCCAGGGCCTTATGTTGATTTCCTAAAAGAGTTTGCAGACTTTCTCTCAGACCTACTGGTCAACGTCGATAAAGCTCTGATTGTTGGGAGATTTTAACATTCATGTAGACAATAGAAACGATGCGTTAGGGGCTGCGTTAAACTCCTTTGGGGTACCCACTCACCATCTTAATCATACAGTCGTGGCCAAAAGTTTTGAAAATTACATAAATATTAGTTTTCACAAAGTTTGCTGCTAAACTGCTTTGAGATCTTTGTTTCAGTTGTTTCTGTGATGTACTGAAATATAATTACAAGCACTTCATATGTTTCAAAGGCTTTTATCGACAATTACATGACATTTATGCAAAGAGTCAGTATTTGCAGTGTTGGCCGTTCTTTTTCAGGACCTCTGCAATTCGACTGGGCATGCTCTCAATCAACTTCTGGGCCAAATCCTGACTGATAGCAACCCATTCTTTCATAATCACTTCTTGGAGTTTGTCAGAATTAGTGGGTTTTTTTTGTCCACCCACCTCTTGAGTATTGACCACAAGTTCTCAATGGGATTAAGATCTGGGGAGTTTCCAGGCCATGGACCCAAAATTTCAACGTTCTGGTCCCCGAGCCACTTAGTTATCACTTTTGCCTTATGGCACGGTGCTCCATCATGCTGGAAAATGCATTGTTCTTCACCAAACTGTTGTTGGATTGTTGGAAGAAGTTGCTGTTGGAGGGTGTTTTGGTACCATTCTTTATTCATGGCTGTGTTTTTGGGCAGAATTGTGAGTGAGCCCACTCTCTTGGATGAGAAGCAACCCCACACATGAATGGTCTCAGGATGCTTTACTGTTGGCATGACACAGGACTGATGGTAGCACTCACCTTTTCTTCTCCTGACAAGCCTTTTTCCAGATGCCCCAAACAATCGGAAAGGGGCTTCATCGGAGAATATGACTTTGCCCCAGTCCTCAGCAGTCCATTCACGATACTTTCTGCAGAAGATCAATCTGTCCCTGATGTTTTTTTTGGAGAGAAATGGCTTCTTTGCTGCCCTTCTTGACACCAGGCCATCTTCCAAAAGTCTTCGCCTCACTGTGCGTGCAGATGCCCTCACACCTGCCTGCTGCCATTCCTGAGTAAGCTCTGCACTGGTGGCACTCCGATCCCGCAGCTGAATCCTCTTTAGGAGACGATCCTGGCACTTGCTGGACTTTCTTGGACGCCCTGAAGCCTTCTTTACAAGAATTGAACCTCTTTCCTTGAAGTTGCTGATGATCCTATAAATTGTTGATTTAGGTACAATCTTAGTAGCCACAATGTCCTTGCCTGTGAAGCCATTTTTATGCAACGCAATGATGGCTGCACGTGTTTCTTTGCAGGTCACCATGGTTAACGATGGAAGAACAATGATTTCAAGCATCACCCTCCTTTTAACATGTCAAGTCTGCCATTCTAACCCAATCAGCCTGACATAATGATCTCCAGCCTTGTGCTCGTCAACATTCTCACCTGAGTTAACAAGACGATTACTGAAATGATCTCAGCAGGTCCTTTAATGACAGCAATGAAATGCAGTGGAAAGGTTTTTTTGGGATTAAGTTAATTTTCATGGCAAAGAAGGACTATGCAATTCATCTGATCACTCTTCATAACATTCTGGAGTATATGCAAATTGCTGTTATAAAAACTTAAGCAGCAACTTTTCCAATTTCCAATATTTATGTAATTCTCAAAACTTTTGGCCACGGCTGTACTCTAGATTTAATTATATCACATGAAATAAATCCTACTGATATAGAAATTCTACCGCAAAGTGATGATGTCTCTGATCACTATCTTTTAACTTGCGTACTGCATACTGATGATATTTGTCAGATTGCGCCGCGATATCGACTAGGCAGAACAATTCTCCCGACAACTATAGATAAATTCACAAATAACCTACCTGATCTGTCTCAGCTGCTCATCGTACCCAAACACGCAAATGATCTCGAGAAAATGACTAGCAGCATGTGCACCATTTTCACTAGTACATTAGATACTGTTGCACCAATGAGATTTAAAAAGGTTAGAGACAAAAATACTGTACTATGGTACAACAGTATTACTCACGCAATGAAAAGAGAAACTCGTAATCTAGAACGCAAATGGAGACAAACCCGTTTAGAAGTTTTTAGAATCGCGTGGAAAGATAGTTCGTCCCGCTATAGAAAGACTCTAAAAGCAGCCAGGGCCGAGCATCTCCGCAAACTTATAGAAAATAACCAAATCAATCCACAGTTCTTATTTAGTACAGTAGCTCGATTAACAAATAAACAGACATCACCTGAACAAAACATTTCATTACAGTTTAGCAGTGATGACTTTATGAATTTCTTTACTGAAAAAATCGAAAGTATCAGAAATACAATTGTAAATGTACAACCTTTAACAGAGTTTTATGATTCAGCCTCAATTATCGCCCCTCAAGAACAGTTGCAGTGCTTTACAACTATAGGACAGGATGAGCTAAATAAACTTATTACTGCATCTAAACCAACAACATGTTTATTAGATCCAATACCCACTAAACTACTGAAAGAACTGTTACCTGTAGCAGAAGAACCTCTTCTCAATATTATCAACTCATCCTTATCCCTAGGACACGTCCCACGACCGTTCACGCTAGCAGTTATTAAGCCTCTCATTAAGAAACCACAATTAGATCCAAATGTATTGGCAAATTACAGACCCATTTCAAATCTTCCATTTATGTCTAAAATACTAGAAAAAGTGGTTTCGGCCCAACTGTGCTCCTTCTTGCAAAAAAGGCTATCTACGAAAAATTTCAGTCAGGATTCAGGTCTCATCATAGCACAGAAACTGCACTCGTTAAAATTACAAACGACTTACTTCAAGCTTCTGACCAAGGCTATGTCTCAATACTAGTGTTACTTGATCTCAGTGCTGCATTCGACACTATAGATCATAAAATACTCCTAGACCGAATACAAAATTACACTGGTATTCAGGGACAGGCATTACGGTGGTTTAGGTCATACCTATCAGACCGACACAATTTTGTCTATTTAAACGGGGAAAAATCTAAGATAACAATAGTAAACTATGGAGTGCCGCAAGGATCTGTGTTAGGCCCTCTACTATTTTCAATATACATGCTGCCACTTGGCAATATTATAAGAAAACATGGAATTAGTTTCCACTGCTATGCCGATGATACTATATATTTCATCACAACCTGATGAAATCTCTAAATTATCCAAACTGACAGAGTGTGTTAAAGAAGTAAAACATTGGATGACCAGTAATTTTCTTCTATTAAATTCTGATAAGACTGAAGTATTACTTATTGGACCAAAGACCTGTACACAGAATCTCTCAGACTACAGTCTGCACTTAGAAGGATGTGCTGTTACTCCATCCTCAACAGTTAAAGATCTGGGTGTTATATTAGACAGCAACTTGTCCTTTGAAAATCATATTTCATATGTTACAAAAACAGCCTTTTTCCACCTCAGAAACATTGCCAAGATACGGAATATGTTATCTATTTCTGATGTAGAAAAGTTAATTCATGCTTTCATGACGTCTCGACTAGATTACTGTAATGCATTATTAGCTGGTTGTCCTGCTTCCTCTATAAACAAGCTACAATTAGTACAAAATGCAGCTGCTAGAGTTCTTACCAGGTCAAGAAAATATGATCATATAACACCAATTCTATCATCTCTACACTGGTTACCCATTAAGTTCCGTATCGATTTTAAAGTATTGCTGATGACCTATAAGGCTCTAAATGGTTTAGCTCCTGTGTACTTAACCGATCTTCTACAGGGAGTGCAGAATTATTAGGCAAGTTGTATTTTTGAGGATTAATTTTATTATTGAACAACAACCATGTTCTCAATGAACACAAAAAACTCATTAATATCAAAGCTGAATATTTTTGGAAGTTTTAGTTTTTAGTTTTTAGTTTTAGCTATTTTAGGGGGATATCTGTGTGTGCAGGTGACTTTTACTGTGCATAATTATTAGGCACCTTAACAAAAAACAAATTTATACCCATTTCAATTATTTATTTTTACCAGTGAAACCAATATAACATCTCAACATTCACAAATATACATTTCTGACATTCAAAAACCAAACAAAAACAAATCAGTGACCAATATAGCCACCTTTCTTTGCAAGGACACTCAAAAGCCTGCCATCCATGGATTCTGTCAGTGTTTTGATCTGTTCACCATCAACATTGCGTGCAGCAGCAACCACAGCCTCCCAGACACTGTTCAGAGAGGTGTACTGTTTTCCCTCCTTGTAAATCGCACATTTGATGATGGACCACAGGTTCTCAATGGGGTTCAGATCAGGTGAACAAGGAGGCCATATCATTAGATTTTCTTCTTTTATACCCTTTCTTGCCAGCCACGCTGTGGAGTACTTGGACGCGTATGATGGAGCATTGTCCTGCATGAAAATCATGTTTTTCTTGAAGGATGTAGACTTCTTCCTGTACCACTGCTTGAAGAAGGTGTCTTCCAGAAACTGGCAGTAGGACTGGGAGTTGAGCTTGACTCCATCCTCAACCCGAAAAGGCCCCACAAGCTCATCTTTGATGATACCAGCCCAAACCAGTACTCCACCTCCACCTTGCTGGTGTCTGAGTCAGACTGGAGCTCTCTGCCCTTTACCAATCCAGCCACGGGCCCATCCATCTGGCCCATCAAGACTCACTCTCATTTCATCAGTCCATAAAACCTTAGAAAAATCAGTCTTGAGATATTTCTTGGCCCAGTCTTGACGTTTCAGCTTGTGTGTCTTGTTCAGTGGTGGTCGACTTTCTGCCTTTCTTACCTTGGCCATGTCTCTGAGTATTGCACACCTTGTGCTTTTGGGCACTCCAGTGATGTTGCAGCTCTGAAATATGGCCAAACTGGTGGCAAGTGGCATCTTGGCAGCTGCACGCTTCACTTTTCTCAGTTCACGGGCAGTTATTTTGCGCCTTGGTTTTTCCACACGCTTCTTGCGACCCTGTTGACTATTTTGAATGAAACGCTTGATTGTTCGATGATCACGCTTCAGAAGCTTGGCTATTTTAAGACTTCTGCATCCCTCTGCAGTATATCTCACTATTTTTGACTTTTCTGAGCCTGTCAAGTCCTTCTTTTGACCCATTTTGCCAAAGGAAAGGAAGTTGCCTAATAATTATGCACACCTGATATAGGGTGTTGATGTCATTAGACCACACCCCTTCTCATTACAGAGATGCACATCACCTAATATGCTTAATTGGTAGTAGACTTTCCAGCCTATACAGCTTGGAGTAAGACAACATGCATAACGAGGATGATGTGGTCAAAATACTCATTTGCCTAATAATTCTGCACTCCCTGTATTGTCCTACAATCCGTCACGTTCTTTAAGATCACAAAACTCTGGACTTCTGGTTGTACCTAGGATAGCTAAGTCCACTAAAGGAGGGAGAGCGTTTTCACATTTGGCTCCGAAACTCTGGAATAGCCTTCCTGATAATGTTAGGGGCTCAGACTCACTCACCCAGTTTAAATCTAGATTAAAGACACATCTCTTTAGCCAAGCATTCACATAATGCATCTCATATCAGATCAATTGCTCATTATGACTATCTTTGCCTAAAGTTATGAACAGCAGCTACGCTAATTATTCTCCTTTTGCTTTTCTGTTTTACCTCGGGACACCCGCCCCGAGGTGACTAGAGAGCACATCAGCTTCAGTCCGGATCCAGCCTCTTAAGAAGACCTCAGATGATCATCACCTGTGAAGAGACGGCGCCAGTTCCTGCGAGGACTTCAGAAGACGCAATCATCTGGATCAACATGCACATTACCCAATTCTATATCCTAATTGTTAATGTAATTTATTTTCCGGGAGCTCTTTGCTTCCAACTTCGGTTAAACTGCTAACTCTGATTGTAAATTAATTAACTAAATTATGTTATTTGCTAACTGCATTCTTTAAATTGTAATGTTGACATCCATTCTCTATAAAGCTGCTTTGAAACGATATGTATCGTGAAAAGCGCTATACAAATAAATTTGAATTGAATTGAATTGAATTGAATTGAACAGTCCGAGCAGGGGTCGGTGGAGGAGTTAATTTGTGGGCATGCTACAGTGGAGTGTGTTACTGACCTGCAGACTGCGCATGAAATATTCCTGCTGCCTAGGAATATCCTGTTGTACAAATCTGGGTCGAGTGCACCCCAGTATGGGCACTGGTTCCACTGAGCAACCCTGACAGCGCATTTAGCAGAGAAAAGCTTGTGGTATGTGTAAAAATATCCACCCCCATAAGACAGCGCGAGCTCAGCCATGAGTGTCAGATAATCGTAATTGACAGACATGTAAGAGGGAAATGGAGGGAAGAACTGAAAAGAGCAAGATTGTGTTGCATTTTGCTTCATGCCTCATGCTTGCTTATGCTGCCGGAGCTGCAGAAAACTGTGAAAGAAAGAGGTTAGAAACAGTGGGAGGAAAAAACTGCGAAGAGTGGGCCAGCGGGCCTTGCTGCATGCTGTGGCAGGAGAAGCCGTGGTAAAAGGCTGCTCGAAGCAGAAGGCGCGTGGGGCCCTGTGGCAGGGGAATCTGGGGCGCTACCAAGGCTTTCTGAAGGTCTACCCTTGTGGCCTGACGCTCTTAAGCCGCCGGATCTTGTGCGGGAGGAAGGTGGTAGTGTTGGGCGAGGAGAATTCGTGGCCCGACAGGATTTGGTCTGGGGCACTGTAGCGGTATCAGGCAGAGAAGAAGTAATCCTGGGGCCGGCAGATTGCGGCAGAAGATCCAGAGAAAAGGTGTCGTTATCAAATGGAAAGAGTTGAATTAGCGACATCTTTGCGATGGTCAAAAACCAAATGCTGGTAAACTCTCAGACGAACAGAGGTACGTCTACTGTATTTATAAATCTTGTCATTGATTGAGTTGATTAACTGAATTCTCTCCACTTGTGCTGATAAGGTTAATTATCTGCACCTGATCCTCCCAAACTTTGTTAATTAAACATCATTTAGAGACACTGAAAAACATACAAGAATGCAGCTACTGCAAAGTCTGATATAAGACCTAGGTAAAAGCTATGTTTTAAAATACAGAGCCTGTAATCAGTGCTTTTTGTACCATACATTGTGACATCAGTCATAAACCATTTTAGCACTTCTTGAATGATTTCAAAGTGATTTGATGTAGTAATTCATCTCATTCGTTGGTTAAATTTCTCATGAAACAAGGACAAACTGCCAAAATGGGTGAAACCCTCAGGTGTGGCTACAAGCCTCTCTGTGATCCCATAATTATCATTATGTACATCAATTTTAAAATTTAGTGTGCTTTCCTAATTGCAGTCTCAAAGACTTCTGCATGGCAGCAGTTCTCTAGGACTGAGAGAGAATTTTACCCAGATCATTTCTTTTTGAAATTGTCTTATTTCACTGCAATGTTTTGTCCAACTTCACATTTCATACAGAGAGGATTCCAGTGAGAGATTTTTTCCTTGTTATCTTTTAGTTCATCCAATCACATGATTAATTCAAAAGTTAGTGTGACCACTTGCTTATTTTCAGTGCTGCAACTTTGCAGCAAAGTAAATAAGCTGGACATTCTTTATCTCGGAATTTAGGTTTTAATTTCCAGCCCTCTGTTGAGTACCAGAATTAAAATTTGGATGATGTTATTCCAATTTAGTTTAATCTCTTGTTGCGTAAGCAAATAAGGAGATCTTAAAATTTATGGCAACTTATATCATGAAGCAATGTGGTTGTCTAATTCTACAGCCATCAGATTTTGGTCTCTGGTCTTAAATCTGGGTATTGCCAACCCATTCTACAAATGTGTATGGGTGCGATCATCTTTCCCTCAACACTTCTAAAAGGCAAATAAGAACTGGCTTACCACGTCAGCTGAAACAAGAGAAAAAGATCAAACCTCTTTCTTGTTGCAAATTCCAATTTTTCACTGAAAAGACACTTGCCAACTGGAGATGGGAGATCATGTCGGGGTCACCACTTTGTAAGGACCACCCTTCAGCCCAAAAAAGAGATTCCGATAGCCTGGGCGAAGGTATAATGCATGTATGTCTTTTCAGTGCCAAATGAAAAGACATAAATGCAAGATGAAGTTTACTTAATTTTTAGAACTTAATTTAAATTTTACTTTAGCTGTGCACTAAATTGCAGCAATTTTAAATTATTATTTGAAATATAGTAATATGAGTATAATATAATATAATATACTTTTAGATCCTTTTAGTATCCCATACTCTCAATTATTCGATCATTAGGGACACGATGCAGCATTGAGAATTCACATTGATTGTGTTCTCATGGACACAAACTCACCAGTTCTGATTCTTACCCAGAATGCAGGGTGACTATTTTACCTTTAAGTAGGCTGCGCACTGCTTGCTCATTACAAAAAGTGTAATTTTTTCATATTCACAATTCACAATATATTCTTTATATATAACTTGTTACGTCAGTGATAGACAGAAATCAAAAGGTCTTCAGATGATGTGCCTATTGCTCCATTCATTCTTGAGCCTTCAGTTTGACCTAACCTGGACACAGATTTGCAGTAGCACCAGCCTCCTCATAATCTGCTTGTAATAATGATTTCAGGAGAGTCTAGAATGAAAATATAATATTTTATTTGTCAGGTAAAAATGTATCATGCCAATTAAACAATTAAACCATTAGAAGACAGAAACAATAAATACATAACATCAGTTGCTCAAAGATGACTAAGAAATGAGTAAGAAATGCAAACACAGTGGTGGCTGAGTTTTTTTTTTAAAACACTCACCCATGGGGGTTCTGTGTACAGAATGTCTGAAATGGCTTCTCTGCATTTTGCCTTAAATACACAGACCAGAACAAAAGGATTGTAAATATTTA
Organism: Zacco platypus; assembly: GCA_038088235.1. Lineage (NCBI taxonomy): Eukaryota > Metazoa > Chordata > Actinopteri > Cypriniformes > Xenocyprididae > Zacco > Zacco platypus. The sequence goes on along the minus strand of CM076065.1, from coordinate 18,698,183 downwards.
CTACACCTGGTTTCGGGATAGAGGAGAAGGTTATCAGATATCTTGAATTCCTACAGTTGATGCTTCAAAAAGTTCATAAAGAGTTCATAAGCACACAAGAATGAACCTTATTAGTTACACAGCACGTTTGAGCTTCCAGAAGAGATTTGTTCTCATGCATTATTCAGGTTGCCTAAATTAAATCTGTTCGTCGATTAAAAGCGTTATAAAGCGATTGAGTTTCCAGAAAATTTGGACTAAATCACTCAATTCATATGAATTAGTTTTACGATCTTTTTATGAACTTTTTGAAGCGTCAAAGTTCTAGTTGTGAAGGGTTTGGAACGAGGGTGAGTAATTAATGACAAAATTTTCATTTTTGGGTGAACTAACCCTTTAAAGCTGCTAAAAGTACCAAGCCAACACAGACTTGTTTTCAGATTCTCATGTTGCTGCAGGTCTATTAGTCTGCATTTATACTACAACATTTAATGCACCTATTTGACAAATGTTTTGTCCCCTCTGTTGCTACACTCAAAAAAATTATATGTTGGATTTACTTAACTTTTTTTTATGTCAACAGGTTCCACGTAACTGGGTTATTATGTTGCATTTAATTAACATTGTTTATTTCAGTAAACTTAAGTTTATTACATAAGGTTAATTCAAAATACCATTTAGTTGAGTCAGGTTAACATTGTTAATTTTGTCCAAAACAACTAAGTTTAATTTAGCTAAAATTAATATGAAACAAAAATTAAAATAAATAATCCAGTTTAATTGGTTAGTTAATTTAGTGAACATGTTCAAGAATAATTTGAGCAATTTTTACAACTGATTTCCAACAAGAAAACCTTTTTCAGAATCTTTACTCTGCAAAGATTTTTATTATTAGGCATTGGCCAGAAGATGCTTTTGTTACATCTACAGTATGGCATGCACAAAGTGGTTGTTAATTTGTTTTTTTTTTATTATTAAAGCAACTTTGATTGTTGATAGCAGGTCCTCACCCCAAGCACATGCTCTACACCTCACCACAATGGTAACATACCAAAGCGTCTCCGTTACCTATGTAACCCTCGTATGTCGTAACGTATGTCAGAACTGAACCAACGAATTGGGATATCGCATGAGAGCCCTATCATCTTCGAGTGTAAACTAAACGAGCCAATGAAGATTGGCATGCAAGCTTTGCGTGCAACACTCCGCCCCCGAGAGGGGGTATATATACGGAAGCGGTAGCGCTCGCACTTTGTTTTTTCGCTGAGGAGACGAGGAGAGGTCCGTCCTCAGCGGGGTATAGGAACTGTGGCGACGGGACATACGTCTCTGTTCCCTCCTTCAGGGAACGAGGGTTACAGAACTGAACCGCCGAATAGGAATCCTTAATAAAATGCCATAGTTACTGACCCCCTCCAGCGTAAGCCGCAGCATCCCGCCGCGCACTTGGGACGGAGAAGGGACTGGACTTACGCCAGGGGAGTCTACTGCTGTTCTGCATGACCCACTCAGTAAGACTTGGATAACACTGGGAAAGCGTGCCCACTGGGGACGCTGCGGAGACCACAACCTACCCGAAGGGAGGAAAATTACGTGGGAATGTACACTACCGGTCAAAAGTTTTAGACCGCCTCCATTTTTCCGTTTTTATTGAAATTTACGCAGTTTAATGTCTCAATGTAGTCTGAAATTAAAGCATAGAACAAATAAACAATTGGAGATAAAAAAGAAATCATGGAATCGTTTAGTTTAACAAAATTTAATCTAAATTTTTGACTCATCAAAGTAGCCACCTTTTGCAGATATAACAGCCGAACACACTCGTGGCATTCTTTCTACAATGGAAATCAAATATTGTTCGGAAAGTTCTTCCCAACACTGTTGCAGAAGTTCCTACAAATCTGTTGCACTTGTAGGTTGCTTTGCTTTCACCCTTCTGTCCAGTTCATCCCAAACCAGCTCGATGGGGTTTAAGTCTGGAGACTGTGGCCATTCCATGATTTGAAGCCTACCAATCTTGTTCTTTTCTTCTAAGGTAGTTCTGACATAACCTGGAGGTATGTTTTGGGTCAATATCTTGTTGTAGGATGAACCCCTGACCAACTAGGCATATACCAGAGGGTATTGCATGGCGCTGCAAAATGCTGTGGTAGCAGTTTTGGTTCAGGGTGCCACTCACTCTGTGCAAGTCGCCGACTCTGGATCCAGCAAAAGAGCCCCAGACCATCACGCTTCCTCCTCCATGTTTGACAGTTGGTCTCGCACACCGAGGAACCATCCTTTCGCCTACTCGACGGCGTACAAAAACCCTGCGTGATGAACCGAAGATTTAAAATTTCAATTCATCAGTCCATAACACCTTCTTCCAGTCTTCAGTAGTCCACTGGCGGTGCTTCATGGCCCAGGCAAGCCTCTTTTTCTTATTTTGCCATCTTAGCAATGGCTTTCTTACTGCCACTCGACCTGTCAAACCTGCAGCTCTAAGTCTTCTCTTCACAGTTGAAACTGAGACTTGCTTACTTCGACCAGTGTTAAGCTGTGCTTGAAGCTGTTGTCCTGTGAGCCGCCTATTACGTTGACTCTCAGAAACTTGTCTTCTGATTCTGTGGCTTTGGGTCTGCCAGACCTCCTTCCTGTCAGAGTTTCCTCCAGTTTCCAAATGCCTTTTGATGGTATAGGAAACTGTACTCACTGACACCTTGGCTTTCTTTGCAATTTCTCTAAAGGAAAGACCTACACTTTTAAGGGTTATAATGGTCTGTCTGTCTTCCTTTGTTAATTGCCTTTTTCTCGCCATTATGAGAGCAATATACTACTTCCTGCGGTACAATACTGTCCAAATAATGCTTAAGAGGGTGTAGTAACACAGTCTGTTCCAACACTGCTTTTATACAGACAGAGGGTTTGTAAGTAATCAACAAAAGTTGGGACACTTGTAGGAATTGTTAGCATCAACTTTCAAGGCTTAATTTACTTTCATTGCTGCAGAACAGCTGTAAGTTATTAACCCATTACTTGTTCCCTGAAAAAGGCCTTTTTGTATAACTCTGAAATGTACATTATTTTCAGTTTTTAGTAACCTAAACATTTTTTTTTAACCTCTGGCAGTTTACCGCTTACCTTTGTACCATTTCAGGTTATTCACTGGACTTAAACTGCTTGAATTTCAATAAAAACTGGAAAAATTGGGGTGTTCTAAAACTTTTTACCGGTAGTGTACATATGGACTGGCCGTGGATAGTGCACATATGAAGTCCTTGGGATGGCTCTGGCCTAGGTAGGGGGGAGACACATTTAACAGGGACAGCAGAGCGGGCTCTGCTGAAGGAAAGACACGGGCTTACATAGGAAGGCTACCGTAGACTTTACATATATGGGACCGCCGTAGGGGTCCTAGCAGAGGCAGTGTGCGTGCTTAAGCCTAGCAACGGACACTCCGCAATGTCCGAAGCCGCAAGGGGTGGGGGAGGACTCACAGAGTTCACCAAACCGGGGAACTCTACTGGAGCAAAAAGACGCACGTATCAGGCCCAGTGGGTGGGAATGGGGTATGCAAGCGGCTACTAGAAAGGGTTCTTCGCGCTACCGGCCAGTAGGGGCAAGTACACGGGAAGATACCGATTCTACATGAAGGCTATAAAACCTAGCGAACGTGTTGGGTGTCGAACCAGCCCGCAGTTCTACATATATCTGTCAGCGAGGTGCCGTGAGCCAGCGCCCAGGAAGAAGGTACTCCTCTAGTGGAGTGAGCCCTCAACCTGAGCGGGCAAGGCACACCTTGGGACTGATAAGCCAAGGCGATGGCATCCACTACCCAGAGGGCCTCTACCTTCACTACCTGATCTCTAAAGGGAGTGGTAGGAACCTTGGGCACATATCCGGGCCGGGGTCTCAAGATAATGCGTGGGTCGGCCGGCCTGAATTCTAGGCACGACTCATCGACTGAAAAAGCATGCAGGTCCCCTACCCTCTTGATGGATGCCAATGCAGTCAGGAGAACTGTTTTAAGTGACAGAATTTTTAACTCGGCTGACTGCAAAGGCTCGAAGGGAGGTCCCTGGAGAGCTGTAGGTACCAGGGACAAGTCCCAAGAGGGTATAGAGAGTGGGCGAGGCAGATTTAGTCTCCTCGCCCCCCTGAGGAACCTGACGATCAGGTCATGCCTTCCCAGTGACTTACTTTCAACTGTATCGTGATGTGCGGCGATAGTGGCAACATACACTTGAGGGTGGAGGGAGACAGCCTTCGCCCCAGGGCCTCCTGCAGGAAGGAAAGCACTGACCTCATTCGAGCAAGATCGGAGGTTCTCCTGGTGAGAAGAACACCATTCGACGAACAGGTTCCACTTCAGCGCATAGAGGTGCCTCGTAGAGGAGCTCTAGCAGAAGTGATGGTGTCGACCACCGACTGGGGTAGGCCACCTAGAACCTCCGTGTCCCGTCCAGGGACCAGACATGGAGATTCCAGACGCGGGTGCCAGAGGGTGCCCCGTCTCTGAGTCAGAAGGTCCTTCCTCAGAGGATTGGGCCAAGGAGGTGCTGTCGCGAGGAGCACGAGATCTGAAAACCAAGTCCAGTTGGGCAAATACGCCGCAACTAGCAGAACCTGCTGCTCATCATCCGTGACTTTGTACAATGACTGTGCAAGAAGGCTCACTGGGGGAAACGCATACTTGCGGAGGCCCCGTGGCCAGCTGTGTGCCAGTGCGTCCGTGCCTAGGGTGCCCTCGGACAGGGAGTAAAACAACTGGCAATGGGTCGAGTCCGGGGTGGCAACAGATCTACCTGTGCGGTCCCGAAGTGACGCCATATCAGCTGGACCGCCTGGGGATGGAGTCTCCTTTCTCCCGCACTAAGCGACCTCAGATGCTTCTGACTCCATAAGAGGAGATGGCGGGCGAGCTGGAGTTCCCCAGTTCGGTGTAATGGCCACACGGAACGTACTGCGTTGCCACGCCCATCTCGGGGCTCGGCCATGAAGCCAGTGTTGAAGCGGCCTCATATGAAGCAATCCGAAAGGCATAACTGCGGATGCCATATGCTCCAGGAGCCTCTGAAATATTTTCAGTGGGGCCACTGTCCTGCTCTTGAGCGTATTCAGGCAGTTCAACACCGACTGGACGCACTCCTCTGTGAGGCGCGCAGTCTGGCTGACCGAGTCCAGTTCCATACCGAGATAAGAGATCCTGTGCCCGGGGGCGAGTTTGCTCTTTTCCCAGTTGACCCGATGACCGAACTAGCTGAGGTGCCTTGTACTGATATGCCCAACCCTCGAACGCAAACTGCAGAAAGGGTCTGTGTTGAGGAAGAATCAAGACATGAAAGTATGCGTCCTTCAGGTCGATCGCTGCAAACCAATCTTGGGGACGGATGCATTCGAAAATGCGTTTCTGCGTCAGCCGATTCAAGACTCGCAGGTCCAAGATTGGCTGTAACCCACTGCCTTTCTTGGGTACAATGAAGTAGGGGCTGTAGAACTCTGACATCATATCGGCTGGAGGGACCGGCTCTATTGCGTCCTTCACCAGTAGGACCGCAATCTCCGCCCGAAGCACGGCTATGCGATTCAGTTCGCCCGGCGTCCCCCAGTGTTCAGGAGCATCCATTTCACTCACGTGGATGCAAATGATGCTCCTGAACACTGGGGGACGCCGGGCGAACTGAATCGCATAGCCGAGTCTGATCGTGCGGATGAGCCAGCGGGACGGGCTGGGAAGTGCTAGCCAGGCTTCCAGACACCGAAACAGCGGGACCAATGGCACAACAGACGTACCCGCGGTGGGGCAGCGAAGAGCGGCCTGAAGTGAGGTTTGGCTCCGCAGAGTGACGGTGCGCGTGGGAGACGGCACGGGTGCGGCCTCGACCAGCAAACTGCCCTCTGCTGGCGAAATGAGAGGGGGCTGAGGGTGGCCAGGCACAGCGTGACACACCGCCAGATGCGCCCTCTTGTGACCCAGAGGATGTGGAAACTGCTCTTTTACTGAGAATGTGGGGGAACAGAAATAAACCGGAACCAAGGATTCTCCAACCGGCCCTCCTCCGGGGGAGGGAGTGGTGCCTTCACCATCTCCCGAAGAGCAGCTCCAACTTCCTCCGGGTCGCCCCTCTCAGGACCGCTTTCTGGTTCGCTTGCCACCTGGCTTGGCTGCGGGCTGAGCGGGCTGGGTGAAGGCTGCTGCTTTGCAGACTTTGCAGGGGCGGAGGACGACACAGGCGGGCGCCATCGGTGACGAGTAGACAAGGAGGCCGCCGCCAGCGGCTGGGCGGAGGCAGCAAGCGCACGCCGGGGCAGGACATGTTTCAGGGCCTTCGTCTGCTTCTGTGCAGCCGAGAACTGTCAGGCGAAGCTCTCGACCGCGTCGCTGAATAGCCCAACCTGAGACACAGGGGAGTCCAGGAGCCGATATTTATCGGCCTCCCTCATGTCAGCCAGGTTGAGCCAAAGATGGCGCTGTGTGGCCATCGCTTGACCAACTGAGCACGCAGTCACCTTCGTCGCCCAGAGGGCGAGGTCGGTGGCGGCTCGCAGCTCTTCCGCGTGCTGTTGGTCAAGACCGCCCTGGGGCATGTCACGAAGTGCCTTGGCCTGGTAGACCTGCAGCAACGCCATGGCATGCAGGGCAGATGCAGCGTGCCCACAGGCACTGTAAGCCTTGTCTGTTAGATTGGACGAGAACTTACAGGCCCGGGACGGGAGGCGCGAGTTGCCCCGCCAATTGGCAGCTGCCGGACACAGTTGCATCGCGACGGGAACGGGGGGGTTCCCACGTACTCCTTAGCTGCACCGCCATCCAGGACGGTGAAGGCGGAGGAGGGACCTGACTGGTTTTGGACAGAAAAAGGTGTCCTCCATGATCTAATCACCACCTCATGCACCTCTGGAAAGAAAGGAACCGGGGCAGAGCGCTGAGAAACCAGCACGGGCTGCCCTGAGAAACCAATCATCCAGCGGGGAGGGTTCGGGCCACGGCGGAGGATTCCACTCGAGCCTGACACTCCCGGCGGCCCGGGAAAGCATGGCTGTCAATTCTGGATAGGGCTTGGAAAACGCCACTCTCCCAGAAGGGGGCAGCGCATCCGAGCCTTCATCTCCAGATGACTCAAACCCACTTTCCGATGCCGCGATCGACACCAGCATGCTCCTCCGGCATCACCACGGGTTGCGGTGCGTAAGAGGGATCAGGGGCCCACGGAGACTGGCTCGGCGGGGAAGCCCTGACCGTGATCCTCAGATCTCCCGGTTTATCCCGGTGTAAATCACAAGACCCATCTGACCTAGGTTCGTATCAAGACCTGCTATCATCTTTTTCTGGTGGAGTCCATGCAGCTAAGTCCTCATACTTCCACGACAAGACCAACGGCGCAACAAACACACGCTCACTCTTCAAGACATTTAACGCACTCCTCTGTCCCCTCCACCACCACCCACCACATCTTTAACTGCTGATCAATTTGCCAGTTTATTCACTGACAAGATTCCATCAGTGTCTTCCATCAGTGGCCAATTCTCTGCACCACTCACACAGGAACTCAGCCCCTCCTCATCCACTAATCTTCTCTCTTCTTTCTCTCTTCTCACGGAGGTGGAAGTATCAAAACTTCTCCTCTCCACTCATCCCCCCACCTTCTACAAGACATCTCTCCCACTCTTTTACCAGCACTTACACACGTTATTAACTTGTCTCTCCAGAGAGGCACTTTCCCTACCACATTCAAGCAGGCTTGGGTAACCCCACTGCTAAAAAAACCCACGTTAAACACATCACTCGTAAACAATTACAGACCTGTCACTCTCCTACCATTCATATCGAAAACACTTGAACGAGTTGTGTTCAACCAGGTGTCATCCTTCCTCACACAGAACAACCATCTGGACGTCAACCAATCTGGATTCAAGAGCGGCCATTCCACCAAGACTGCGCTACTGTCTGTCACAGAATCCCTGCGAATTACAAAGGCTGGTTCCAAATCATCTGTTCTCATTCTAGTCAAGTCAAGTCATCTTTATTTATATAGCGCTTTTTACAATGCAAATTGTGGCAAAGCAGCTTTACATTAATAAGAGAATGGTGTCATTGTCCAGCTTATTCTATATATTATTGATTCATTCCGTTGCAAATATCAGTAGTTATTAGTCTAGTTAATTTATGTATATCAGCACTGCAGAAAACAGTGACGTAATCGTCCGGCTCAGCTCAGTTCGCATACAACGGCGCCAATGCAGGCATATCAAAAACACTGCTGAATATCAAGCAAGTGTCCCCAACTTAAGCAAGCCAAAGGCAACAGCGGCAAGGAACCAAAACTCCAACTAATTCTACTAGATCTATCTGCTGCCTTCGACACCGTAAACTTCTGTCCACCCTCTCGTCACTTGGCATCTCAAGTACAGCGCTGAGTCCTATCTCACAGGTAGGTCTTTCAGAGTCACCTGGGGAGGGGAGGTATCCAAACCTCATCAACTGATCACTGGGGTTCCTCAGGGTTCAGTTATTGGTCCCCTCCAATTCTCCATTTATACTACATCACCGGGTCCCATCATACAGGCACATAGTTTCTCCTACCACTGCTATGCTGATAACACACAACTCTACCTGTCCTTCCAACCAGATGATTCCACAGTAGCTGCACGGATCTCAAGCTGTCTGGCGGGACATCTCGACGTGGATGGAAGAACACCACCTGCAGCTCAATCTGGCAAAGACTGAGCTTTTAGTCTTCCCTGCCACTCCTACTCTACAACACGACATCAACATACAGCTTGGTACAACCACCATTACCCCATCAAAGTCGGCCAGAAATCTTGGAATTATCTTCGATGACCAACTGACCTTCAGAGACCACATCTCAAAGACGGCGTGGTCATGCAGATTTGCACTTCACAACATCAGGAAAATCCGTCCCTTCCTGAATGAGCACGCAACACAACTTCTAGTCCAGGCCCTGGTCATTTCAAGGCTTGATTACTGCAATGCTCTTCTGGCTGGTCTGCCGTCAAGTGCAATCAAATCTCTTCAAATGATCCAGAACACTGCTGCACGTCTTGTCTTCAACGAGCCTAAGAGAGCCCACGTCACGCCCCTCTTCATCTCTTTGCACTGGCTACCGCTTGCTGCTCGCATCACGTTCAAGGCGCTGATGCTTGGTTACAGATCCACCACAGGCTCTGCACCCTCCTACATCCACACACTGCTACAACCCTACGTCCCCACCAGAAGCCTGCGATCACTAAAGGAACGAAGGCTTGTGGTACTGTCACAGGCACAAAATCACTCTCCAGAACATTCTCGTTCACTGCTCCCTGCTGGTGGAATGATCTCCCTACTTTCATCAGGAACGCAGAATCCCTGGCAAAATTCAAGAGACAGCTGAAAACTCATCTCTTCCGTGAAAAAAAAAAAACCCTTTCCTTCCCTTTTCCCTTCCTACTCTAGCTTTTGGTACTGAGCAATGTATGAAACTTGTATTGTGAGCACTTCCTGTGTCTATTTGCCAATTCATGAAAAATCGCTTGTTTGTATTCCTCACTTGTAAGTCGCTTTGGATAAAAGCATCTGCTAAATGACTAAATGTAAATGTAAATGTATCCGCGGAAGTAGCGATCCTCTGGAGACCGCTATATCGGGGAATAGGGACGGGGGTTTGGCCTTGAGAGCCAAGGTAAGCAAGCCGCGATCTCAGCACTGCAATAGTCATGTTCCCATAATGAGAACATGAACTATCCACAAAAGTTGCCTCAGCGTGCTGAACGCACTCAAACACGTGATGCAGCGATTGTGCCCGTCAGCTGGTGACAGGGAACGACCGCATCCAGCAGCGCACGAGCAGAATGACATTTTTAAAAAGACGCACTCGACGCTCCTGAAGGAAAGTTGAAGCTCTTTTAGTCACGTGCCGAAGCATACAGGGGAACCACCATAGTGCTACTGCAGGTATTTGTTCACTGCAGAGCGCACTCACCCACCGGCCCAAATCGCAACCCTTCAGTTTCACTTTCTTTCTGCTCTTGGGTTTTGCTGTGAAAACAGCAGTTTATTTGGTTGTGGGGATCACGGGACTGCTGTAGCGCCTTCACACCGACAGGAAACTCTTCAAGCTCTCAGAACACTCTCCAGATGCTGCAGCTTACACAACTGCATGGCTCCGAAGTGAAAGACAAAGTGCAAGCGCTACCGCTTCCGTATTTATACCCGCTCACGGGGGCGGAGTGCGGCACGCAAAGCTCGCACACCAATCTTCATTGGCTCGTTTAGTTTACACTCGAAGATGATAGGGCTCTCATGCGATATCCCAATTTGTTGGTTCAGTTCTGATGTACGTCGAACGTGACCGACTGAAAGGGAACAACATACCAGAAACTCTTTTAAATATACATTAAGAACATTAAACATTAACAAGTCTCCCAATTTTTTTTTCATCTTGATGAAAATATGCATAAAATACTATTTTATAACATGTACTCTTCCTATCCAGCCATGTGCAAAGTATGATGGGAAGGGGAAATCCTTTTCCTAGTTCCTGTAATCCTATGTAATGAAAATAATCATGTTGGATTATCTTAGCCCTTTCGCACGTAAATTTAAAATATTCTGGCTGAGTGCCCAGCGTGAGTTTTTCAAGGCAACCGTTATTTAGAACGTGTTACTTTACTGTTTCCATGTTGACACATCATTGCTTGTCACGTGACACACGGCAACCTCAAAAGCGCTGTATGACTGATGATCTGCTTTTATTTAATTTTTCCCTTTTTATTCAAAATATTAACAAATTTGATGACTACAGCATGAAATATCTGACATTCCGATTGTCAAATATGTGCAAGTGGATGTGTTTTGCTGTTTAAACACCTTTATAGTGATCGCGTCGTAAATTGAGATATACGCGCGACGGGTGCCACCATGTTAGTTTGCACCGCAGTACAGAGAATCGCGTCTGTTGGATTTACAGCACCTGAAAATCATAAATCTCCCGAAATACATGAAAGTGAATGAGCCGGTGAACTGAGAGAAGAAGAGAGTAAACTTTAAAGTTACTTACACAATGTGTATCTGATATGAATAAAACGTGCTGTCTAATTATTATGGAAATGATTGTTATTGCCGCTTCCATAGACATCAGTGTGTAATTTACAAACTCTAAATGTATAGATTTGTTAGTACTTATGTGCATTTAAATGTCTGAAACCTAAAATAAACATTATGTGGTTGAAAACATTGCATATTTGTGATATATTGACAGCGGAGCGCGTCTGTCACTGGCTCTGCGCCAGAGAACGCGCGCAAGCACTTTTGAATTTGGCAGTTAATCAAGTGATGCACTGAACGTTCTAATCACACCGGTGTGATTGTACGCTCCAGGGACCAGCCAAGACTGATCACACTGGTGCGATCATACGCGTCAAAGGGTTAATTTACTTAAGTAAACATCAAATGTTATTTTTGGCCTACTTAACTGAAACATGTTCTTTCAAAATAAGAATACTGAGTTGAGCCAAAACACAACTGTTTCAAGTCAGTTTAACACAGTGCAATTGTGTTTGAATGAGAAACCTAATACAATGGTGTTAAAAGAAAATGATGTTTTAAATAAACTGAACGGTATCATAAAGTAATTTTTTTGAGTGTATATCCTGAGGCCATCATTAATGATTCTTGAGGACCCCTCTCTGAAAATGCGTTGTGATTTTCTTAAAGATACAACTTAAGCTAAACAAGAGCAATATTGAGTCCTCGTTTTCACAGTGACATGAGAGTTGCATGAGGCGTCAAACACACAGACACCTTCACTTTTGTATTTTTTTAAAAATCTAATTAAATATTTGCAGTTTATTTTAAAAACATACAAATTTCTTAAAACAATATTTGTCGCTTGGACAAAAACACCACTTGAATGTATTTGTATAGTTGAGATCTAAGACAACTAAGCACAGATTTTGATGTAAAATAATGCTTTAAGTTAAATTTAAGCAAAATCATATACCATTGAGTATCAGATGTTATCTTGATACAATAGACTTCTAGGAAGAATATTTGACTTTAATAAAACTTTAAAGAGTGGATTTAAACAACCTTTTAATTTTAAAAGATCATGTTTAAACTTTTAAGATTGTGTTTTGAAATAAATTTAGAACCAAAAAAACAAACAAAAAAAACAAAAACATTCACTCTGAAAGGAGCCTCATCTGGTCTGTATCTCCTCCATCTCTGTGAGGGTCTGAAGCATTCATTTCACAGTGGAGTTTATCCCTGTTTTATTTATGATACAACTTAAACTATTTTCTTTTTATTTTATTTTCTTTTTCATCATTATATAAACAATTATTTCTTCTCACTAAAAATGTAAGGATATTTTAATATATATATATATATATATTAATTTATATATTAATTTAGCTATAACTAAAACTTTGTTTAAATATTTTTTTAGTAACATATTTGTTGTTACATATTTCATTTAAAATAGAGATAAGTTCCTTTTATAGAACCAGCCAGAGGCATCTCATGTTCTGAATGTATTCAATGTTTCTCACTCAATGTTCTGTGATTTTCTTAAGGAATTATTGAAAATGTTACAGATTGTGTGAGATGGCTTGAGAGACCTCCAAATTTTTTTGTGCTGATACATGAAAATTAAAAAAAATAATAATAATTAATTAAAAAACTTTAGGTTTAAGTCAGATCATTTCTACCATTAGGACATCAATCTTCTAGGAAGATAAATAGAAGATTTGTTTTATTAAGACTTTAAAAATATAATTCAAACAAAACTTTAAAGATTTAATTTGAACAATCTTTTCATTTTAAAAGATGTCATTTAAAAACTTTTGTAGTTATGCTTTGAAATAAAGTTGGCATGAACAAAACAATGTTTCATCCTCTCACCGCTCTCCCCCTCTGTCCTGCATTTCACAGCACGGCTGGAAGTAGCTCTTTGAAGAGTCAGTACGAGAGATTTTTGATTTCAGCATTAATCAATACCGCTTGTAAACCATTTCAGGACATCAACAAGTAAGGAGCTACAACTCTTTAAAAAATGTGAGATATTTTATATTTAACTAAAACTGTGGTAAAAGTTTTATTTATTCATGTTTGTTTTTGAATTGATCCTTAAATACAGTTATATATTTTTATTTATCATCTTTTGATGAAGGGAATGTTTTCAATTAACTTTTTGAAATGATTATAGACTTATTTTTGTCACTTGCACAGAAAAGGAAGGGATGAGAGATCCATGAGCCAGAATGCAGATGCCACTGCCCATGTGATCCGCCCATGTGATCCGCCCATGTGACCCGCGCATGTGATCCGCACATGTGAGCCCCGCATGTGACCACACACGCGACCCGAAGTTTACCCTCAATTATGACGATCAAAGTTCAAAAAATTATCCCTCATCTATTTAGGTCATAGGTCAACATCACTCTTTCAATTATTGAATCAATACCCCCAGGTTATGGGGTGAAACAACGGTCAACCCGTGGAGGGGAAGGGTAATGTCACGAGTGAACCCTGAGGGGAGGGGAGGGGAGGGGTCAATGAGGTCAAAGTCATTAATCATTTGACAGGGGGTCAATGGTCAAAGTCGTAAATCGGTCTGACTGGAGGTGCATCATAATCACTACTCACGGCCTCCTTGGCGCCTTGAAACATAGGTGCTTTGTAGATACTAGGATCGAGCAGAGTAACTCTCGCTTGCGAGGGTTGATAGCACTTCGCTGAGTTCTGCTCTTCAGGGTGCCTCTCTCTAAGATCCGGTCTGAGCTGGTCTACTGCCCTTTCTGCAGTCCCTCTTTCTGGATGTCTCTTTGTGAGACTTCTGTGTCTAGAGACTCTGTTTCTGAGGAAACAGACAGGTTGTTGGCAGACTAGGTGACTAGTACAGCTAGAAGCCGGGTCAGCCTCCCTGGAGGCATTCAGGGTTGACTTTGTTCCCCTGAGAAGTGACTGGCTGGGCTGCCTTCAGGCCCCCTAGCCACGCTCCCTTAAATGGACCCCTTTTGTGGAAGTTGTTGGTTCCAGGCCTTGGTGCGGCCTTGGTAGGCCTTCATATGCAAGATATGGAGACCGGTTTGAAGCTTAGAGCTGAGATTTTGACCACTGGGAGCGCTGTCACTGACAGCCCAGTTGGACCCGTAGGGTGAGTGGGTCGGGCGTTTCATTTGAATTTGTCTGATTCTGACAGTAGTCACTGCCATCAGCATTGGCATGCTCTCCCCTCGGCATGGTGGCGTGGGTATATAGTTCCCCTAGCGTGAAGACGCAACTTGAAGTTGCCTTTCGAAAGGGAACGTCTCAGGTTACATATATAACCATAGTTCCCTGAGAACAGGGAACGAGACATTGCGTCTCTTTGCCATGCCTAGGGGCCCGCCTGCTAACCCTAACCCTTTCAGACGATAAGCAGATGACATTTTATTTATCGAAAAGTAAGTTAGGTTAATTATTTTAACTGAAAATCTTATTTGGGTCACTGTCAGTTGTTTGTGATTTAATCTATTGTAAAGGGCAATCTATTTAAGCCCACTGAAATGCTTTAATGCTGACACGTCCACACCAGTGTCTACAGATCGCGATCTCGATTCGAACAGATTAAATCTAATTTTAAAACTAACTTGGCGCTTCAAATAACGGTAGTATAGATTGCATCATTACGACACTAGGTGGTGACAATTGGTGACTGTTAAACTATTTGACATTGAATTTGACATTGAATTTGACTATTTGATTCATTGAAAAGATTCATTCAAAACCAATTTTTAAGTAATTAAATGAAATATTTTTAAATAGACTTCAGCAATTAATATTTTGTCCCCTAGTAAATAATTATTTTGTTTAGTTGTTTGTTCAGAATCATGGGAGAATTATGATCTATTTGAAAGAAAAAAAATTGTGATTTCTTAAAATTGTATGTACTTAGCCCTATATGTTTCGTCTGTTTTTATTGTTTATCAGCACACATTGGCCTATTAAGCATCCACTAATCTGCATTCATAATGACTAGTGCTGGCTATTTGACAATTCATAATAATTCATAATTATTTTGAGCAATAGGATTATATAAAATGTATAATGTAAAATTAAATTGTATAAGTGGCCTATATAAAATTACATAAATCAGTACTTTTTTACTTAAGTACATTAAAAATCAAGTTTTCCCTCAAGTAAAATTGAAAAGGAGCACTAAATACTTTCACTTGAGTAATATTTTATTACACAAATCTGTACTTTTACACAAGTACTTGATTTGTGTACTTCTTCCATCACTGGTTGTGTGCAACGTTAATATCAGGCAGAAACTCTACAGTCTTTACAGACCACAAAGATTCAAATGGTCAAGGGTTTGAATGACACCATAAATACCAATTGCAAAACAAACAGCACAGCACAGCACAGCACCACAGATCTGACTAGAGTAAACAGTATCATTTAAAGAGATTACCCCATCAAACCTGGGTGTCATAATACTCAGAACACAGCAGACTGTGTAAGCTCAGCTGCAACGCAGCTTAAGGTGCAAGATTCTCTGACAATGCTTAAACACCAGAAGTCAGATCTTACCATTTACACTCAGTTTATCTGGCCTGACAGACAACTTGACATGTAGGAGATGGGTGTGTAGAAACTTCAAGAGGCCAATCACACCTCATAGCACTCATAGCCACATGGCCTCCCAGTGTAGAACTTGAACTAAATTATACAACACATATTATGGTAGGTTAGACACCACCCATTTCCTATACACAAACATACAGAACACACAGAAGAGTGTGTACTACCTCACAACATCTCTACCTAGCATAGATCTTAGGACTATCCTATTCACATCACGCAAATCTAGCATACATCATTCACCTTCATAAAGGACAAGAGAAATTATTTTCTTTTCACAATTTTGAAGTGTTACAGTCTTGTCAACGTCCTGTATGTAAACACTGTAAATGCATAGAATATGTGCACGGCTATAGTCACTGTTACGGTCTAAAACCTATGTTATTGTCATTTATGTATATTTATGTTTCTGTATTGATTTGCTTTTCCTCTCCCGAGGGTAAGCTCCGTCCCTTTACACCTGCTTTACGGCCTGTTGGTTGATCGCGCTCCGGGCTAAATATAGGACACAAAGTGTCTTGTGCCGTCACAGTCACTGTTTTACACAATAAAATAAATTTACAGTACTGAACCGTTTTCAAAAATTACAGTTTCTTACCGTAAATTAGCACGTGATCTGAGAGGGAGGGGAAGCGGCGAAGAAGTACTTTGGCAGTTTTTGAGTGAGTGACACGTCTTTCTCAGTGCAAATTTTCTGCAGTTTTCATCTAAGTGTGAAGTTGAAGCTCATCTGCAGAATCTTATTAATTTATTGTAATTTTGCACTTTAAGAGAGTGGATATAGCTAAATGTATTGTTCCTCAAAGCGTGTGTGCGCACGCTTGCAGCTAGTTGCATATATTTGTAAAAGTTATCCTAATATAGAGGGAAATGTAAAAAAATTAGGTTACGTTCTATAGATTATTTTATTAAGTAGGTTTTTGAATTTTGCAATTTTTAGGAAAAAATGAAAGTCGTATTTACGATAATTCCGAGAGCACATGAAGGCAGCATTATTCTTCGATATAACAGAGGAAATTCACTTAAATTAACCTGGTCCTCAAAGTTAAAACATGCGTCTGTGTTTAATAGCTGGATTGTGCTCTTCCATAGTGTAAAATGTTTACTTGCAAACTTTTTTGCAACTTACTTGCAGTGTTTACGTGCACACACATGCAGTACTTTACCTGCCTTTTTGAGACGCATACGCATTCACATTCATGTTGCGAATGCCAGGTTTAATTGTGCATTGCTTGGTTATAATAAGAGTTTCAGAAGTTTTCAGATTTCAAAACAATAGGTTACTGTCGTAACCCTGGTTCTCTGAAACATCGAGTGGAGAGATCCACCTATGGGAAGGGCATCCGTACCTGACCTCTGCAGAAGCATCCAATTGCACCAAGTCTGGCTAGACAGACAGCAGCACGCAGCCAATGCCAGGTAAGTCACCACCTCCTTACCTGGGTGCATATAAGGCTGTGCGTGCTGTTATTCCTCAGCAAGTATATTCGCTTCTCGTGCGGCAAGCGGGGCAAAGCTGGTGGATCTCTCCACTCGATGTTTCAGAGAACCAGGGTTACGACAGTAACCTATTGTTCTCTTTCATCATCTCGTGTTCGAGATCCACCTATGGGAGAGACATGGACAGCTCCCCGATTGCCCAATACACTCACAGTGAGGTTCTGCAAGCCAGAAAACGGATGGTCACCCCTAGGTGCGGTGCCTGACTCGTCCCATAATAAACCACCAAGCAACCCTGATACACACACACATACCTGTAGTGCGCATACAGGACATGAAAATGCGTGAAGCACCCACATGTAAATGCACCCAGCAACCCATGTGAAAAACATCCGGGCAGGAATGTAAATGCATGCTTGGTGACACGAACATGTGCGGCCTGTTGGCCCGCCCTCCCCCCGAAAATTTACAGCGGTGACATTGAAAGGGTAGAAGAAGGGGAGGTAACCGGGGGCTATGAAGACCCCAACCCTAAGACAGAGTGTGCTACCGAGGGTTTGGTGACATCCAGACGGTAGTAACGCACAAACGTATGGGGAGGAGCCCAGCTAGCAGCAGAGCAGATGTCCTGCAATGAAACTCCCCTGAACAAAGCCCAAGAAGCAGCTAAGCCCATCGTGAAATGAGCTCTGATGTTCTCAGGGGGCTGCACACCCCTAGACTCGTATGCCAGAGCAATCGCCTCCACAAGCCAATGTGAGAGGCGTTGCTTAGATATGGGACCCCCTTGGCGGGGGGGTGCCCATGAAACAAAGAGCTGGTCGCTCCTGCGTAAAACACTGGTCCTAGTTATATACGTTTGTAACGCATGAACAGGACACAGAGCATTTAACCTCTGATCCTCTGTAGAGGAAAAAGGTGGAGGGTGAAAGGCGGACAGTTCCAACACCTCTACTGTAAATGCAGGGAAGCACTTAGGCATAAAAGCCGGGTTAGGCTTGAGAAAAACCTCATCTCCGCTACGAGAGAATTTAGTGCACGAGGAATGAACTGAGAGTGCGTGCAGCTCACTGACACGTCTAGCTGAAGCCAAGGCCAAGAGCAAAGCCGTCTTGAAAGACAGCAGCTTCAGGGAAATATTCCCTAAGACAGAGCCTCCAGCACCAAGGAGAGGTCCCACTCATGAACAGTTCTCCTGATGACTGGCAAGGAACTACAGGCACCCTTCATAAATCTGCAGATTAGAGGATGCTGCCCGACCGTTGAGCCCTCAAAGCCCACATGACAGGCAGAAATAGCCGCCAGGTAGACCTTAATAGTGGAGAAAGACCTGCCTTTATCCATAAGGTCTTGCAGGAAACACAAAATATCAGGAACTGAACACTGATATGATGTGAGACCACGCTCATCACACCACCCTTCAAACACTTGCCACTTACAACCATACAAGGACCGTGTGGAAACGGCCCTGGCATTCTGAATAGTAGCAACCACAAGCTGGGAGAGCCCTAGCGCGTTTAAGTTTGCCCTCTCACGGGCCAGGCCCAGAGAGCCATCCTGTCTGGATGTGGGTGATAAATTTCCCCGTTCGCTTGAGACAATAAATCTGTGCGGAGGGGAAGGCACCACGGCTGGGCACATAACAGAGGGATTATCTCTGCCAGCCACGGCGCTTTGGGCCACCTGGTTGCGATCAGAATGAGAGACAGACCCGCTTTCTCACCCTGGCCAGTCAGGGAATTATCAGGCACAGGGGAGGAAAAGCATACAGCAGCACTTCGGGCCATGGATGGGCCAGTGCGTCCACCCCGAGGGGCGCGTCCGCGTCCTTTAGCGAGAAGAACATAGGACAGTGGTTGTTTTCGCGCAAGGCGAATAGATCTACAGCTGCCTGTCCGAATCTCATCCATATCAAGCCCACTATCTGAGGGTGGAGACGCCAATCTCAGTAGAGTGGGTTCCCCCTCGATAGAAGGTCCGCGCCTCTGTTCAGAATCCCCGGAAAATGAGTCGTGCGTACGACAGGAAGAACCGCCTGCTCGACACTAAAAGCTTGTGAGCTGGAGCATGGAGTTTCGAAGACCACACACCACCCTGGCGATTGATATATGCTACTGGTGCAGTGTTGTCGCAGCGTACGAGCACATGATGTCCCTGCAGATGAGGCAAAAAATAATTCAGAGCTTTCCAAATGGTCATGAGCTCTAAATAATTTATGTCGCCACGACTTTCCACAACATCACCGCCCCCAAAGGGGTTCCCTGTGCGTAAAAGCCTGTGCTCCTCCAATGGCGCAGAGCCGCCGTGCAGGCGCGCGTCACTGTTACAGAGCGGCAAAGATCGCGTAACGGGCTGAAATGCAGTGACAACACCCATTTCATGAACGCCCTCATTCTCAGAAGTCCCAGAGGCAAAACCTGGATAGATGAAGCCATAAGACCCTGCAGTCTGAGACATGTGCGATATTGCACTCTCGCTCCCTGCCTGAACTGTGACACACAATTCATTAGAGAGAGAATGCGCTCATGAGAGAGATGCGCTCGCATGGAGACTGAGTTCAGCTCCAAACCCAGGAAAATCACATTCTGACTGGGTAAAAGGTTGCTTTTGTTCGCATTCACCCTGAACCCGAGAGAAGTGATGTGTGTGAGCACACAACGGGTGTCCTGCAGCACTTTCTCTTTCGATACGGCTATGATGAGCCAATCGTCTATATAAGTCAGAATCCGCAGACCTGACATTCTCAGGGGCGCTAAGCCCGCCTCCGCACACAGACAAAAGGTCCGGGGACTTAAGGCAAGCCCAAATGGGAAGACCGTGAATTTATAACATGTGCCTTGATATGCGAAACGAAGAAACTTCCTGTGTGGTGGATAAATGCTTATGTGGAAAAAAGCATCTTTCAGATCGGCCGATGTGAACCAGTCGTTCTGTTTTATGACGCGAGTCAGAGTGCCGTGGGTTAACATTCTGAACTTGTATTTCCTCAAATGTTTGTTCAACACTCGTAGGTCCAAAATAGGGCGGAGAGAACCGTCCTTTTTCGGAACCAGGAAATAATGAGAATAAAAACCCTGATTTATCAAAGTGGGGGGCACCACCTGAATCGCTCCTTTTATTAGAAGGGAAGAGATTTCCTCTTTCAGGACGTGAGCGGCGCTCACCTCCGTGTGAGAGGAAAGGACACCGTTGAACCGCGGGGGTTTCATGACAAACTGCAGTCTGTAGCCCTGCAGTATTGTGCGCATTACCCACTCAGGGGCCGAAACAGCCTGCCAGGTGCCCTGTTGGCTCATTCCTAATGCAATGGCGCCCTCTAGTGGACACACTAGGGGCAGCATGCCGGGGTTCAGAGAGATGTTCTCTCCCCATAGAGAGAGGTGATCTCTCTGCAGAGAGATGAACCCTCCCTGAAACAAATTCATTTGATTTGTTACTTTGTTTTGTCTTTTGTGTATTTTTTTTGTGGGGCACACAGGGGCCGAAGCCTTTATTGACTGGGTGAGGGGAACAGAGTATGTGCTTTGGGGCAACACTGCTTGTGCACTTTTCCTCACAACAGACCCCCAGAACATGGGGGGAAAAAACACCGGCTGGGCAGCCGCGGGCAGAGGGCTGTCGCCCTGTGCATGCGAGAGCCTCCGTCTCTTGAACGAGGCTCGGGGGCATGACGGAAGTCTAAAGAGCTTGCGGCTTGAGAACATAGACTCGGTTGGTTAGAGGGCTTCCCCGTCGCGGCGGGCGAAGCTCTAACCCAAGGTTTTGCAGAGGGTGGGTTGTTCTGCCGCGGGGGGGTGGGGGTGGGGGTGGGGGGGCTTGTTATGGGGCCAGTCCTTGCCCTGATGGAAAGGTCGTCCCGCGACAGGAGGGTTAGGCAACCGCGCAGGGGGCACCTGGCGAGGGGCCGCCTTCCTCGGAAGACATAACTTGAAGGCCTCGTCTTCTTTTTTCTTATCGTCATATCGTTGCTGCATTAAAGTCACCGCGGGACCAAAGAAAGCCCGGCCGGGCTCGACCGGAGCGCCCGCGAAGCATCTATTTTCACTGTTGGGGGGGCCCGATAAGTTAAGCCAGAGGGTGCGACAGCCTGACGGGCATTGCAGAGGACAAGGTCGTTCACCGTGACAATCTCCTTCCAAAGGGCAGGGGAGGGAGTCCCTTTGTCCAATTGCTGTCCCAAGTCGTCTAAAATTTCCACCTGATAAGCGGAAAGGAGAGACGACACATTCAGGGCCCTGACCACCAATGCCGACGACTTATAGGCAGACTGATGGATGGATGCAGAAAAGCGATCCATAGAGGGCTAGATGGCGGGGGGGGGTCATCCATGCCAAGAACCGCCATATCCTTTACCTCGAGACCTGCGAGACCGTGCTTGAGTTGGAGGGGGTCGCCCCAATAATGCCTCATGTGCTTAGCGCAAGCGGGGAGGACGGGAAAGAGCTGTTTCCTTGGGCTGGGTGGCGGTCCTAGCAATTTGCCGTCATAAATGTCCCTTTCCTGGTCGGTGGCGCTCTGAGGACCCGGCCACTCAACGTTGAGACAAGCGGCCGCTCACTCGCATACTTCCAGGAGAATGGACTGGGGTAAAACAGCGGGGGCATTAGCCAGGGGAGTGCTAGAGGGCAGGATAGCCTCCTCGTCCTCGGAGACTCCGAGCAGGCCCGCATCGTCGTCATTGCCGGAACCAGCTGGTTCGTCGGCAAACTGAAGGTTATCTGCGAAGATGTCCTCTTCGGGAAACGCAGGGTTGGGCTGGTCAGCCCAATTAAAGGGTGCTGCGCCCCAGGAGGCCCCCGGTAGCGCGGCGTCCTCACCTTGTCCTCCATCCGAGTCAGAAAGGCTGAGATCGACGCACTGTGTCGCGGCAACTTTAAGACGGCGCCGCAGGAGCTTCTTAGGCAGCGAGAGGCAATGGCTACAATTTTCCGGGATCTCCAAGGCCCAAGCAGACCACGCAGAAGGGGTGTGGATCCTTGGCGGTGATAAGCGCGCCGCACGTGGCCGGGCAGGCCCGTGATGCGCAGCCACCGGGAGATGCGAGAGGTTTGGAGAGAGACATACCGTGGCGGGCAGCCGTGGAGATGAAGGGGGACAGGTGAGAAGCAGTTATAGAGTGTGGGCGGCTCAGGATGCAAAAACAGCTTGTAGGGCTGAAGAGAAAACTGATACGTCCGGCGGAGGCTGATCTGACGATGTGTCCTCCTGAAGACATGAAAAGTGAACAGATTTTCCAACTCGAGCTGTGCAGAGATCGCGAGAAGCGAATGTCAACTGAGGAATAACAGCACGCACAGCCTTATATGCACCCAGGTAAGGGGGTGGGGCCTTACCTGGCATTGGCTGCGCGCTGCTGTCTGTCTAGCCAGACTTGGTGCAATTGGATGCTTCTGCAGAGGTCAGGTACGGATGCCTTTCCCATAGGTGGATCTCGAACACGAGATGATGAAAGAGAACTCACTGTTATTGACACAAAGAGGGGAAATCTAAGCTCAAATCTATGCCATTGAAGGATGCCCTGTCCCAGCCTGCAAACAGAGATGGAAAACCTGCATATCACGCTTCTAATGTCCCATTTTCAGGAACATGAAGATGGACTACTGTTGCATGAAGATGTGAGTATTTAGTTTAATTCTTTTACTTTACTAAGTGATTTTATATATTCTGACTTGTGTATTGTGTTTCCTCTACAAGTTGCTGCATCTGCCACTGATATTGAGAAGAAACTTAATCTACCTGCAAGTCCTCGACCCATCTTGCTGGGTTAGTGTCTTATTAGGATGCTAAGAAGAAACATTGACATATGGAGGAGATACTATAAAAAATAAAAACTTTTCTATTGTATACAGTTGTTAAAGAATAGTTCACCCAAAAATTAAAATTCTGTCATTGTTTACTCCATGTTGTTCCAATCCAAACCTGTATAAATTTCTTTCCTCCGCTGAATGCTCCACACTGTTGTATTTTTCCCTTCTATGGAAGTCAATGGTGCCCCACAACTGTTGGGTTACAAACATTCTTCCAAATATATTCTTTTGTGTTCAGCAGTAAATTATGACAGAATTTAATTTTTGGGTGAACTATCCATTTACAATGAAGTCTTGTCAATGGCAAATCTTGAAATGAGTTGTGCCAATGTTTTTATTATTGTTATATATTTCTAGTTTTTTTTTTTTTAATTAATTTTATTTTAATTAATTTTATTTTTGCTGTTTTTATTTTAGGTATGGAAGAGCAGATAAATGCTGTTACAATGGATGATAAGCTTAGAGGGCCGTGCTATTTGTGAGTGTGTCATAAGTTGTTGGGGGTTTTTTTGACACATGATTCTTGCAAACTATGGTAATTTGTTATATAACTGTCTTTAGGCGCTTTGTTGGAATAAACCCAGAAAGAAGCTCAAAGACCTGCAGAGGCAAGGTGGTGAATAAAAAGTCTGACCCAGATAATCCAAAGGTTGCCTCTCTACTGAAAAATATTGTGGGTTTCGAATGGGATTTCATCCAAGTAAATTTGCACATACACACCTATTTATTTACCTGCTTCCCATTCAAGATATTATACCAGCTTTTTTGTAGAACATGTAAAATTTACAATATTCTACTGAAAGCTCATTTCATTTTAATTTCAGATGTGCTTTAAAGTGTATTTCTAAAGTATGTCTTTCCAAACCCATAAGACTTGTTTATCTTCAGAACTCAAATGAAGATCTTTTTTAATGAAATAATGTTTATACAGCCTACACAACTACTACTTTTAAAGGGTTAGTTCAACCAAAAATGAAAATTCTGACATTAATTACTCGCCCTTATCGCCTTCATTAATTACTCACCTTGTCGTTCCACACCCGCAAGACCTTAGTTCATCTTCAGAACACAAATTAAGATATTTTTGATGAAATCCGATATAATCACCACTGTCAAGGACTAGAAAGGAACAAAAGACATTGTTAAAACAGTTGACGTGATGCAGTGGTTCAACCTTAATGTTATGAAGCTACAAAAATACTTCTTGTGTGCAAAAACAAAACAAAAATGATGACTTTATTCAACAATCTCTTCTCTTCTGTGTCATTCAGATATTTTGGTTACGTCCAGCGCTTCCAGGTTCTCTGTCAGAACGCCGACTAATTATTGGCTGGCTCCTGCGTCAGCATCGCAAGCATGTGTCATGCTGGTCAAGTGAACACAGCCTCGGACAATACTGATCCGCCTTTCGGACGTAGACATGGAACTCATCAATTCACTGCTTACTACGTCACCTGCGTATGGATAATGACAGGGAAGAGAAGAGATTGTTGAATAAAGTTGTTATTTTTGTTTTGTTTTTGTGCACAAAGTATTCTCGTCGCTTCATAAAATTATGGTTAAATCACTGCAGTCACCTCGACTGTTTTTACAATGTCTTTAGTACCTTTCTGGACCTTGAAATTGATTATATTGCTGTCTATGGACGAGTCATAAACCTTTTGGATTTCATCAAAGATATCTTAACTTGTGTTTCGGAGATAAACAAAGGTCTCGACATGAGGGTGAGTAATTCATAACAGAAATTATTTTTGGGTGAATTATCCCTTTAAGGTTTTTACAGTAATTTAGGAGACTCCAGTGGTTTAACTTTAGTTTGATGAAGAAACACTAGTGCTTTGTGTGTGCGGAGAAAAAACGAACACTTGCACCATTAGCATCATGACACATGCGTGTTAAACATACTTTGTGTGAATGAGCTTTTTCACTTCACGAAAAATTGAGGTTATACCCCTGGAGTCACATGGATTACTTTTATGATGCCTTTTACTACCTTTCTGGGGCTTGAAAGTGCTAGTTGTGTAGGCTGTTAGTGGAGTGACAAAGTTCTCAGAATTCATTAAAAGATGTTCATTTGTTTTCCAAAGATCAAAAAAAAAAAAATTACGGGTGTGGAACAACATGAGGATGAGTAATTAATGACAGTTTTCATTTTTGGGGAAACTAACCCTTTAACCCTGGGTCTTTTCTAAACCCCATATGAATAGCATCCTGGGTTATCTTGATTCATGTTTCACATTGCTCACAATTTACCCAGGGTTCATTCGCATATTTGCGGTGTCATTACCATTAATTATGAATGTTGCTCATCATGACCCATAAAGGCTTTATCGTTGTGCATTTAAGTTTACCCGAGTTAAAATAGGGTTTAGAAAGGATAACCCAGAGTTGAGCACAGTAAAGCCCTTTTTTGTGACCGGCTTCATTGTACCATGCTGCTGGTAATATTTAAAAATCCTGCCGCCTCTTCTTCAAGCTCAAAATGTCTCTCCATTTACACTCTCCTTAAAGGATTAGTTCACTTTCAAATGAAAATTACCCCAAGCTTTACTCGCCCTCAAACCATCCTAGGTGTATATGACTTTCTTCTTTCTGATGAACACAATTGGAGATATATCAATAAATATCCTGACGCATCCAAGCTTTATAGTGGCAGTAAACAGGGTTCACGAGTAAGTTCTGAAGAAACTGCATCCATCCAGATCCATTCATCATAAACATGTAGTCCACGTGGCTCTGGGGGGTTAATAAAGGCCTTCTGAAGCGAATCGATGCGTTTGTATAAAAAAAAAAATCCATATTCACAAGTTATGAAGTAAAATATCCAGTTTATGCTAGACTGCCTTCCGAATTCAACTTATGAAGAAAGTGTAAAACTCTTGCAGTTCAAAAAGTGTACGCTACGTCCTATGCCTTCCCTATTCATCTTACAGAAAAAGCGTAACTGACTGGGCGTTAGTTTACACTTTCTTCGTAACTTGAATACGGAAGGCAGTCTGTCGGAAGCTAGATATTTTACTTTATACTTTATTAACCCACGGAGCCGTGTGGAGTACACGTTTATGATGGATGGATGCAGTTCCCTTTCAGTCGGTCACGTTCGACGTACGTCAGAACTGAACCGACGAATTGGGATATCGCACGAGAGCCCTATCATCTTCGAGTGTAAACTAAACGAGCCAATGAAGATTGGCGTGCGAGCTTTCGCGTGCCGCACTCCGCCCCCGCGAGCGGGTATAAATACGGAAGCGGCAGCGCTCGCACTTTGTCTTTCGCTTCGGAGCCGCGCAGTTCTCAAGCTGCAGCATCGGAGAGTGTATGAGAGAGAGAGCTGGTGAAGAATTGTGTTGGTGTGAAGGCGCGTCAGCGATCCCGCGATCCCGCGATCTCAACGGCCAAAACAAACTGCTGTTGTCACAGCAACCTGAGCAGAGAGAAAAAGTAAGGGTTGCGATTTGGGCCGGATTTGAGCGCGCTCTGCTGGTCGGATACCTGCAGCAGCGCCGCGGTGACTCCCTGTGCGCTTCAGCACTTTCTAAAAGAGCTTCAATTTCCTCCACGAGCGTTGAGTGCGTCTTTTTCAAGATGTCATTCCGCTCGTGCGCTGCTGGATGCGGTCGTTCCCTGTCACCAGCTGACGGGCACAATCGCTGCATCACGTGTTTGGGCGTTCAGCACGCTGAGGCAGCTTTTGTGGATAGTTCATGTTCTCATTGTGGGAACATGACTATCGCGGTGCTGAGATCGCGGCTTGCTTACCTTGGTTCTCAAGGCCAAGCCCCCGTCCCTATCCCCCGATCTAGCGCCCCCCAGAGGGTCGCTACTTCCGTGGATAGACCGGGAGATCTGAGGATCACGGTCAGGGCTTCCCCGCCGAGCCAGTCTCCGTGGGCCCCTGATCCCTCATGTGCGCCGCAACCCGTGGTGATGCCGGAGGAGCGCATTGGTCCCTCTCATGAGCGACCAGCCGTCTCTTTTGGCGCGCCGGCTGATGATCAGATGTCGATCGCGGCATCGGAAGGCGGGTTTGAGTCATCTGGAGATGAAGGCTCGGATGCGCTGCCTCCTTCTGGGAGAGTGGCGTTTTCCGAGCCCGATCCAGAGTTGACGGCCATGCTTGCCCGGGCCGCCGGGAGTATCGGGCTCGAGTGGAACCCTCCACCGTGTCCCGAACCCTCCCGGCTGGACGATTGGTTTCTCGGGGCAGCCCGTGCTGGTTCTCAGCGCTCTGCCCCGGTTCCTTTCTTTCCGGAAGTGCATGAGGAGGTGACTAGATCGTGGAGGACACCTTTTTCTGTCCGAAACCGGTCGGGTCCCTCCTCCGCCTTCACCGTCCTGGATGGCGGTGCAGCTAAGGGGTACGTGGGGATCCCCCCAGTTGAGCGCGCCGTCGCGATGCAACTGTGTCCGGCGGCTGCCAATTGGCGGGGTAACCCGCGCCTCCCGTCCCGGGCCTGTAAGTTCTCGTCCAATCTAACGGACAAGGCTTACAGAGCCTGTGGGCAGGCTGCATCTGC